>JARQOD010000003.1:511673165-511729974 GCA_033576555.1 Oophaga sylvatica | reverse complement strand
GCACTCTCCTATGTCAGCGGTCAGGAGCTGCACTCTCTATGTCTGCGGTCAGGAGCTGCACTCTCCTATGTCAGAGGGTCAGGAGCTGCACTCTCCTATGTCTGCAGGTCAGGAGCTGCACTCTCCTATGTCAGCGGGTCAGGAGCTGCACTCTCCTATGTCGCGGTCAGGAGCTGCACTTCCTATGTCAGCGGGTCAGGAGCTGCACTCTCCTATGTCAGCGGTCAGGAGCTGCACTCTCCTATGTCAGCAGGTCAGGAGCTGCACTCTCCTATGTCGCGGGTCAGGAGCTGCACTCTCCTATGTCAGCGGGTCAGGAGCTGCACTCTCCTATGTCTAGCGGGTCAGGAGCTGCACTCTCCTATGTCAGCGGTCAGGAGCTGCACTCTCCTATGTAGCGGGTCAGGAGCTGCACTCTCCTATGTCAGCAGGTCAGGAGCTGCACTCTCCTATGTCAGCGGGTCAGGAGCTGCACTCTCCTATGTCAGCGGTCAGGAGCTGCACTCTCCTATGTCAGCAGGTCAGGAGCTGCACTCTCCTATGTCAGCAGGTCAGGAGCTGCACTCTCCTATGTCAGCGGTCAGGAGCTGCACTCTCTATGTCAGCAGGTCAGGAGCTGCACTCTCCTATGTCAGCGGTCAGGAGCTGCACTCTCCTATGTCAGCAGGTCAGGAGCTGCACTCTCCTATGTCAGCAGGTCAGGAGCTGCACTCTCCTATGTCAGCAGGTCAGGAGCTGCACTCTCCTATGTCAGCGGTCAGGAGCTGCACTCTCCTATGTCAGCGGTCAGGAGCTGCACTTCCTATGTCAGCAGGTCAGGAGCTGCACTCTCCTATGTCTGCAGGTCAGGAGCTGCACTCTCCTATGTCGCAGGTCAGGAGCTGCACTCTCCTATGTCAGCAGGTCAGGAGCTGCACTCTCCTATGTCAGCAGGTCAGGAGCTGCACTCTCCTATGTCAGCAGGTCAGGAGCTGCACTCTCCTATGTCAGCGGTCAGGAGCTGCACTCTCCTATGTCAGCGGGTCAGGAGCTGCACTCTCCTATGTCTGCAGGGTCAGGAGCTGCACTCTCCTATGTCAGCAGGTCAGGAGCTGCACTCTCCTATGTCTGCAGGTCAGGAGCTGCACTCTCCTATGTCAGCAGGTCAGGAGCTGCACTCTCCTATGTCTGCGGGTCAGGAGCTGCACTCTCCTATGTCAGCGGGTCAGGAGCTGCACTCTCCTATGTCAGCGGGTCAGGAGCTGCACTCCTATGTCTGCGGGTCAGGAGCTGCACTCTCCTATGTCAGCGGGTCAGGAGCTGCACTCTCCTATGTCTGCGGGTCAGGAGCTGCACTCTCCTATGTCTGCGGTCAGGAGCTGCACTCTCCTATGTCAGCGGGTCAGGAGCTGCACTCTCCTATGTCAGCGGGTCAGGAGCTGCACTCTCCTATGTCAGCAGGTCAGGAGCTGCACTCTCCTATGTCGCGGTCAGGAGCTGCACTCTCCTATGTCGGGTCAGGAGCTGCACTCTCCTATGTCAGCGGGTTCAGGAGCTGCACTCTCCTATGTCAGCGGGTCAGGAGCTGCACTCTCCTATGTCAGCGGGTCAGGAGCTGCACTCTCTATGTCAGCGGGTCAGGAGCTGCACTCTGCTGTCAGCGGGTCAGGAGCTGCACTCTCCTGTCAGCGGGTCAGGAGCTGCACTCTCCTATGTCAGCGGTCAGGAGCTGCACTCTCCTATGTCAGCAGGTCAGGAGCTGCACTCTCTATGTCAGCGGTCAGGAGCTGCACTCCTATGTCAGCGAGGTCAGGAGCTGCACTCTCCTATGTCAGCAGGTCAGGAGCTGCACTCTCCTATGTGAGTCAGGGCGCAACCTTGCAGCGTTGGAGCTGCACTCTCCTATGTCAGCAGGTCAGGAGCTGCACTCTCTATGTAGCAGGTCAGGAGCTGCACCTCTTGCACTCAATGTCTGTCAGCGGTCAGGAGCTGCACTCTCTATGTCAGCAGGTCAGGAGCTGCACTCTCCTATGTCTGCAGGTCAGGAGCTGCACTCTCCTATGTCAGCAGGTCAGGAGCTGCACTCTCCTATGTCAGCGGGTCAGGAGCTGCACTCTCCTATGTCAGCAGGTCAGGAGCTGCACTCTCCTATGTCAGCGGGTCAGGGCTGCACTCTCCTATGTCAGCGGGTCAGGGCTGCACTCTCTATGTCAGCGGGTCAGGAGCTGCACTCTCCTATGTCTGCAGGGTCAGGAGCTGCACTCTCCTATGTCAGCGGGTCAGGAGCTGCACTCTCCTATGTCAGCGGTCAGAGCTGCACTCTCCTATGTCAGCAGGTCAGGAGCTGCACTCTCTATGTCAGCGGGTCAGGAGCTGCACTCTCTATGTCAGCGGGTCAGGAGCTGCACTCTCCTATGTCAGCAGGTCAGGAGCTGCACTCTCCTATGTCTGCGGTCAGGAGCTGCACTCTCCTATGTCTGCGGGTCAGGAGCTGCACTCTCTGTCGCGGGTCAGGAGCTGCACTCTCCTATTCGCGGGTCAGGAGCTGCACTCTCTATGTCAGCGGGTCAGGAGCTGCACTCTCCTATGTCAGCGGGTCAGGAGCTGCACTCTCCTATGTCAGCGGGTCAGGAGCTGCACTCTCCTATGTCAGCGGGTCAGGAGCTGCACTCTCCTATGTCAGCGGGTCAGGAGCTGCACTCTCCTATATCAGCGGATCAGGAGCTGCACTCTCTTATGTCAGCGGGTCAGGAGCTGCACTCCTATGTCTGCGGGTCAGGAGCTGCACTCTCCTATGTCTGCGGGTCAGAAGCTGATTCTCTGCAATCCGCTATGTGACTCGGGCCCCGCCCACACCGTGCTCCGATTGGCCAGTGCCCCTCGCTCATCTGCATAGACTGCAGCGTCTGCTTGGTCTTCTCTGGGCTCAGCCCTCTGTTTAGGCACGTACTGCTATTGAGTGAGCGGCCAGCGGTAGCTGCACTCTGCTGTCAGCGGGTCAGGAGCTGCACTCTGCTGTCAGCGGGTCAGGAGCTGCACTCTCCTATATCTGCAGTTCAGGAGCTGCACTCTCCTATGTCAGCGAGTCAGGAGCTGCACTCTGCTGTCAGCGGGTCAGGAGCTGCACTCTGCTATGTCAGCAGGTCAGGAGCTGCACTCTCCTATGTCAGCGGGTCAGGAGCTGCACTCTCCTATGTCAGCGGGTCAGGAGCTGCACTCTGCTGTCAGCGGGTCAGGAGCTGCACTCTCCTATGTCAGAGGGTCAGGAGCTGCACTCTCCTATGTCAGCGGGTCAGGAGCTGCACTCTCCTATGTCAGCGGGTCAGGAGCTGCACTCTCCTATATCAGCAGATAGGAGCTGCACTCTCTTATGTCAGCGGGTCAGGAGCTGCACTCTGCTGTCAGCGGGTCAGGAGCCGCACTCTGCTATGTCAGCAGGTCAGGAGCTGCACTCTCCTATGTCAGCGGGTCAGGAGCTGCACTCTCCTATGTCAGCGGGTCAGGAGCTGCACTCTGCTGTCAGCGGGTCAGGAGCTGCACTCTCCTATGTCAGCGGGTCAGGAGCTGCACTCTGCTGTCAGCGGGTCAGGAGCTGCACTCTCCTATGTCAGCGGGTCAGGAGCTGCACTCTCCTATGTCAGCGGGTCAGGAGCTGCACTCTCCTATGTCAGCGGGTCAGGAGCTGCACTCTCCTATATCAGCAGGTCAGGAGCTGCACTCTCCTATGTCAGCGGGTCAGGAGCTGCACTCCTATGTCTGCGGGTCAGGAGCTGCACTCTCCTATGTCAGCGGGTCAGGAGCTGCACTCTCCTATGTCAGCGGGTCAGAAGCTGATTCTCTGCAATCCGCTATGTGACTTGGGCCCCGCCCACACCGTGCTCCGATTGGCCAGTGCCCCTCGCTCATCTGCATAGACTGCAGCGTCTGCTTGGTCTTCTTTGGGCTCAGCCCTCTGTTTAGGCACGTACTGCTATTGAGTGAGCGGCCAGCGGGAGCTGCACTCTGCTGTCAGCGGGTCAGGAGCTGCACTCTCCTATATCTGCAGTTCAGGAGCTGCACTCTCCTATGTCAGCGGGTCAGGAGCTGCACTCTGCTGTCAGCGGGTCAGGAGCTGCACTCTGTTATGTCAGCAGGTCAGGAGATGCACTCTCCTATGTCAGCGGGTCAGGAGCTGCACTCTCCTATGTCAGCGGATCAGGAGCTGCACTCTCCTATGTCAGCGGGTCAGGAGCTGCACTCTGCTGTCAGCGGGTCAGGAGCTGCACTCTCCTATGTCAGCGGGTCAGGAGCTGCACTCTCCTATGTCAGCGGGTCAGGAGCTGCACTCTCCTATGTCTGCAGGTCAGGAGCTGCACTCTCCTATGTCTGCAGGTCAGGAGCTGCACTCTCCTATGTCAGCGGGTCAGGAGCTGCACTCTCCTATGTCAGCGGGTCAGGAGCTGCACTCCTATGTCTGCGGGTCAGGAGCTGCACTCTCTTATGTCAGCGGGTCAGGAGCTGCACTCTCCTATGTCAGCGGGTCAGGAGCTGCACTCTCCTATGTCAGCGGGTCAGGAGCTGCACTCCTATGTCTGCGGGTCAGGAGCAGCACTCTCCTATGTCAGCGGGTCAGAAGCTGCACTCTCCTATGTCTGCGGGTCAGGAGCTGCACTCTCCTATGTCTGCGGGTCAGAAGCTGATTCTCTGCAATCCGCTATGTGATTCGGGCCCCGCCCACACCGTGCTCCGATTGGCCAGTGCCCCTCGCTCATCTGCATAGACTGCAGCGTCTGCTTGGTCTTCTCTGGGCTCAGCCCTCTGTTTAGGCACGTACTGCTATTGAGTGAGCGGCCAGCGGGAGCTTCACTCTGCTGTCAGCGGGTCAGGAGCTGCACTCTCCTATATCTGCAGTTCAGGAGCTGCACTCTCCTATGTCAGCGGGTCAGGAGCTGCACTCTGCTGTCAGCGGTCAGGAGCTGCACTCTGCTGTCACGGTCAGGAGCTGCACTCTGCTATGTCAGCAGGTCAGGAGATGCACTCTCCTATGTCAGTGGGTCAGGAGCTGCACTCTCCTATGTCAGCGGATCAGGAGCTGCACTCTGCTATGTCAGCGGGTCAGGAGCTGCACTCTCCTATGTCAGTGGGTCAGGAGCTGCACTCTCCTATGTCAGCGGGTCAGGAGCTGCACTCTCCTATGTCAGCGGGTCAGGAGATGCACTCTCCTATGTCTGCAGGTCAGGAGCTGCACTCTCCTATGTCTGCAGGTCAGGAGCTGCACACTCCTATGTCTGCAGGTCAGGAGCTGCACTCTCCTATGTCTGCAGGTCAGGAGCTGCACTCTTCTATGTTAGCGGGTCAGGAGCTGCACTCTCCTATGTCAGCAGGTCAGGAGCTGCACTCTCCTATGTCAGCGGGTCAAGAGCTGCACTCTCCTATGTCAGCGGGTCAGGAGCTGCACTCTCCTATGTCAGCGGGTCAGGAGCTGCACTCTCCTATGTCAGCGGGTCAGGAGCTGCACTCTCCTATGTCAGCGGGTCAGGAGCTGCACTCCTATGTCAGCGGGTCAGGAGCTGCACTCTCCTATGTCAGCGGGTCAGGAGCTGCACTCTCCTATGTCAGCGGGTCAGGAGCTGCACTCCTATGTCTGCGGGTCAGGAGCTGCACTCTCCTATGTCAGCGGGTCAGAAGCTGCACTCTCCTATGTCTGCGGGTCAGGAGCTGCACTCTCCTATGTCTGCGGGTCAGGAGCTGCACTCTCCTATGTCAGCGGGTACAGTCATGGCCAAAAGTTTTGAGAATGACACAAATATTAATTTTTACAAAGTCTACTGCTTCACTTTTTCTAATGGCAATTTGCATATACTCCAGAATGTTATAAAGAGTGATCAGCTTAACAGCAATTACTTGCAATGTCAATATTTGGCTAGAAAATGAACTTTATCCCCAAAACACATTTCAACATCATTGCAGCCCTGCCTTAAAAGGACCAGCTAACCTCTTTTCAGTGATTGCTCCATTAACACAGGTGTGGGTGTTGATGAGGACATGGCTGGAGATCAATCTGTCATGATTAAGTAAGAATGACTCCACTGGACACTTTAAAAGGAGGCTGGTGCTTGGCATCATTGTTTCTCTTCTGTTAACCATGGTTATCTCTAAAGAAACACGTGCAGTCATCATTGCAATGCACAAAAATGGCCTAACAGGGAAGAGTATCGCAGCTAGAAAGATTGCACCTCAGTCAACAATCTATCGCATCATCAAGAACTTCAAGGAGAGAGGTTCCATTGTTGCCAAAAAGGCTTCAGGGTGCCCAAGAAAGACCAGCAAGCGCCAGGACCATCTCTTAAAAGTGTTTCAGCTGCGGGATCGGGCTACCAGCAGTGCAGAGCTTGCTCAGGAATGGCAGCAGGCAGGTGTGAGTGCATCTGCACGCACTGTGAGGCAGAGACTCTTGGAGCAAGGCCTGGTCTCAAGTAGGGCAGCAAAGAAGCCACTTCTCTCCAGAAAAAACATCATGGACAGACTGATATTCTGCAAAAGGTACAGGCAGTGGACTGCTGAGGACTGGGGTAAAGTTCTTTTCTCTGATGAATCCCCTTTTCGATTGTTTGGGACATCAGGAAAACGTCTCATTCGGAGAAGACAAGGTGAGCGCTACCACCAGTCTTGTCTCATGCCAACTGTTAAGCATCCTGAAACCATTCATGTGTGGGGTTGCTTCTCAGCCAAGGGAATCGGCTCTCTCACAGTCTTGCCTAAAAACACAGCCATGAATAAAGATTGGTACCAGAATGTCCTCCAAGAGCAACTTCTCCCAACCCTCCAAGAGCAGTTTGGCGATCAACAATGCCTTTTCCAGCATGATGGAGCACCTTGCCATAAAGCAAAGGTGATAACTAAATGGCTCAGGGAACAAAACATAGAGATTTTGGGTCCATGGCCTGGAAACTCCCCAGATCTTAATCCCATTGAGAACTTGTGGTCAATCATCAAGAGACGGGTGGACAAACAAAAACCTAAAAATTCTGACAAAAAGCATTGATTGTGCAAGAATGGACTGCTATCAGTCAGGATTTGGTCCAGAAGTTGATTGAGAGCATGCCAGGGAGAATTGCAGAGGTCCTGAAGAAGAAGGGTCAACACTGCAAATATTGACTTGCTGCATTAACTCATTCTAACTGTCAATATAAGCTTTTGTTACTCATATGTTTGCAATTATTATATTTCTGTCTGTGATAAAAACATCTGTCAAACACACATAAAAACCAGAGGGCAGCAGATCATGTGAAAGTATAATATTTGTGTCATTCTGAAAACTTTTGGCCATGACTGTAAAGGGTATGCCACACTAAACAACATCGCTAACGGGATCGCTAAAAAACGTCACTATTTAGCGATCCCGTTAGCGATGTTGTTGTGTGCGGCATCTGCCAGCGACGAGCTTCCTGCTGTGATCTCGCTCGTCGCTGGAATCGTTCCGGACCCTATTTTCGTCGCTGGCGCCCCGCTGGGTAAGTATATATCGCTAAGTGTGGCACCTTTTTTAGCAATTTAGCGGTACTTTTGTACCGCTAAAGTCGTTAAGGAGATCGCTAACCGCGATAGCGTCCTAACGACATCGCTAAAATAGGTAGCTACTAGCGATATAGAAACAATCCCGCTAGCGATCTCATTAGTATGCGACGCTAACGAGATCGCTAGCGGGATTGCGTAGTGTGGCAGTACCTTAAGTGAGTCGCACGTAGTACCAGGGCTTGTGGGGTACTCGGCACCGAGCCCGTTGAAGTCTATGGGGAATGTCACAAGTAGCACAGCTCGGTCCGTTGCCCTGGGCGCTCATACAAAGGGGAATATTTACAGGGGATTGTAGGAATTGTTCGTGACGCCACCTGTGGTTTCTGATCAAGGTGACCAGCGCTGCAGGGTGAATCTTCTGAGGGGATGTTACTGGGCAGCAAGGTGTTAAGTCTTCCACAGGTGAGACTGGATCCCTCAGGGTATATGGCGGTGCAGGCAATAAGTCAGACACACACAAGTCAGTCTCTTTCCATACCTTTACTGGTGATGGTAGCAGGTATGTCCCGGGAAGCTGCTCAGGGTGGAGGATGCACATCCAGTAATCACTGAGTAGGTTTGAGGCCTCCTTACTTCTCAATGTGTGTGAGTCCTAACTTGCATGAAGCGAAGTTTAACTCCGTGTAGGACAGCTACGCCCGGCCGACATTGTGGTGGAGCCTTCTTTTGGACAGAACTAGTCTCTATATGCAGTCCCCTGCTAGACTCTTGTTCTTCCTGACCCCGGTTACGTATCAGCACTATTGGGCCACCCTCTGCGACCTGAAGTCCAGCAGGGTCACCGGTTTTTCCACTATCCGTGAAGGAACTAGTAAGCTCGGACCCGGCGTCCGGTTGGGCAGAGTGGAGGTCAGCTATCGTTGCTATATCACCTCAGTCACTCTTTTGTCTTCTTTACCACTCGCCTGTCGCCCTACTCACACCCTTAACATAAGCACAGGCAACAGTAGGTGTAGTCGTCAGCTTCCTTCCACAGCTCACTGACCGTTTCTCAGTTAGCTCGTTGTTATAATAACTGTAGTCCCCTTCCTTCTTTTCCTTCATAGACTCTGTCCAGAGCAGCTCTCAGGACCTTCCGTCAGACTGAATTCACACTCGCTCCGAGAGTCACTTTCCACGTTCATAGGGAACTAACAGTCAGCCTGTTCTGAGGTAACAGCTTGCAATCTTTCTGACAGGAATCACCGTCCGTCTGACTAGAATGACTCACTCCTGAATCACACTCCAGAAGACTGAACGAATCAAGCTAGATTAGCAAAGACAGACTGAACTAGAATGTCTGAGCTCTGACAGGAATCCTCTCACTCTGGTGTTCTGAGGAGATCTGATCTGTCTGAGGTACAACCAACAACTAGCATGACTGTCTGGCTAGAATGCCTACTGCTGCGTCTCTCCACACCCCTATATACCTGAATCTAAAGGGCTCCCTCTGGTGGCTCCTGGGAAGTGTGAGTGTGAATGAATATCAGGTGCTTTGTAATTACCTTTCTGTGCATTCTCCTGGGAACATGTGTACCAAGCGCAGCTGGGCCACACATAAGGAGCTGCACTCTCCTATGTCTGCAGGTCAGGAGCTGCACTCTATGTGTGCTATTAGTGCGGCTATTGATATCTTCTTTTAATGAACATATGGCATGATATTTACCTGTCATATACTATACATGACAAAATCTATCTTATGGTACTTACCTAATATATTTATTGTATATGATTCTGTCTGTCTAGTTATCTTTATCACATGTGATGTTAATATGGCCATTGTTTGCCGATTTTGTGTGACAACAATTACATAGTCACATGTTATTTTTGATATAGTGCCCTGTTTAGGCTACCTCTCGGGCTTTTGTTGCATGTGCAGATATGGGTATACCCCATGTTGTCCTTTCTCCCCTGTTACTGCCCTGTATTCCATTTTAAACATCTATTTTTATACTAATAAAATTTCAATTGCATAAGACTACATGGCTGTTTGCCCTTGCAGTGTATCACTCTCCTATGTCAGCGGGTCAGGAGCTGCACTCTCCTATGTCAGCGGGTCAGGAGCTGCACTCTCCTATGTCAGCATGTCAGAGCTGTACTCTCCTATGTCAGCATGTCAGGAGCTGCACTCTCCTGTGTCAGCATGTCAGAGCTGCACTCTCCTATGTCAGCAGGTCAGGAGCTGCACTCTCCTATGTCAGCAGGTCAGGAGCTGCACTCTCCTGTGTCAGCAGGTCAGGAGCTGCACTCTCCTTTATCAGCAGGTCAGGAGCTGCACTCTCCTATGTCAGCAGGTCAGGAGCTGCACTCTACTATGTCAGCATGTCAGGAGCTGCACTCTCCTATGTCAGCAGATCAGGAGCTGCACTCTCCTATGGCTGCAGGTCAGGAGCTGCACTCTCCTATCCTATCCTATGTCAGCAGATCAGGAGCTGCACTCTCCTATGTCTGCAGGTCAGGAGCTGCACTCTCCTATCCTATGTCAGCAGGTCAGGAGCTGCACTCTCCTATGTCAGTAGGTCAGGAGCTGCACTCTCCTATCCTAGGTCAGCAGGTCAGGAACTGCACTCTATGTCAGCAGATCAGGAGATGCATTCTCCTATGTCAGCTTGGTGTAGAGCTGCACTCTCCTCTCCTATGTCAGCAGGTCAGGAGATGCACTCTCCTATGTCAGCAGGTCAGGAGCTGCACTCTCCTATGTCAGCAGATCAGGAGCTGCACTCTCCTATGTCAGCAGATCAGGAGCTGCACTCTCCTATGTCAGCAAATCAGGAGCTGCACTCTCCTATGTCAGCAGGTCAGGAGCTGAACTCTCCTATGTTAGCAGGTCAGGAGCTGCACATCAGGAGGGAACCATGCATATCAGGATTGGGGGTGAGGGTACCATGCATACCAGGAAAGGGGAGTGAGAGGACCTTGCATACCAGGATAGAGGATGAGGGGACCATGCATACCAGGATTAGGGGGTGAGGGGTACCATGCATACCAGGATTGGGAATGAGGGGACCATGCATACCAGGATTGGGGGGTGAGGGGGTACCATACATCCTATGATAGGGATGAGAGGGACCATGCATGCCAGGAATGGGGGGTGAGGGGACCATGCACACCACGATTGGGGTGTGAGGGGACCATGCACACCAGGATTGTGGGGTGAGGGGACCATACATTCCAGGATTGGGGGGTGAGGGGACCATGCATTCCTGGATGGGGGTGAGGGGACCATGCATTCCAGCATTGGGGAAATGAGGGGACCATACACACCAGGATTTGGGGGTGAGAGGACCATGCATTCCAGGATTGGAGGGTGAGGGAACCATGCATACCAGGATTGGGGGTGAGGGGACCATGCATACCAGGATGGGGGGGTGAGGGGACCATGCATAACAGGATTCGGGGTTGAGGGGACCATGCATTCCAGGATTGGGAGGTGAGGAGACCACGCATTCCAGGATTGGGGGCCGGGACCTTGCATTCCAGGATTGGGGGGTGAGGGGGCCATGCATTCCAGGATTGGGGGGTGAGGGGACCATGCATTCAAGGATTGGTGGGTGAAAGGACCATGCATTCCAGGATAGTGGGGTGAGGGAACCATGCATATTAGGATTGTGGGTGAGGGGACCATGCATTCCAGGATAGAGGATGAGGGGACCATACATACCAGGATTGGGGGGTGAGAGGTACCTTGCATACCAGGACTGGGAATGAGGGGACCATGCATACCAGGATTGTGGGTTGAGGGGGTACCAAACATCCTATGATAGGGATCAGGGGACCATGCATGCCAGGATTGAGGGTGAGAGGACCATGTATACCAGGATTGGGGGGTGAGGAGACTATGCACACCACGATTGGGGTGTGAGGGGACCATGCACACCATGATTGGGAGGTGAGGGGACAATGCATTCCAGGATTGGGGGGAGAGGGGACCATGCATACCAGGATTGGGGGGGGTGAGGGGACCATGCATTCCAGGATAGGGGGGGTGAGGGGACCATGCATTCCAGGATTGGGGGATGAGAGGACATGCATTCCAGGATAGGGGGGTGAGGGGTACCATGCATACCCGGATCGGGGATGTGGTGACCATGCATACCAGAACTGGGGGGGTGAGGGGGTACCATACATCCTACGATAGGGATGAGGGGGGACCATGCATACCAGGATTGGGGGTGAGGGGACCATGCATACGAGGATTGGGTGGGTGAGGGGACCATGCATTCCAGGATTGGGGGGGAGGGGACCATGCATACCACGATTGGGGGGTGATGGGATCATGCATTCCAGGATTGGGGGGGAGGGGACCATGCATACCAGGATTGGGGGTGAGAGAACTGTGATACCAGGACTGGGGGAGAGGGCACCATGCATTCCAGGATTGGGGGTGAGGGGACCATGAATACCAGGATATGGATGAGCAGGTACCATGCATACCAGGATAGGGATGAGTGGGTACCTTGCATACCAGGATTGGGGGGTGAGGGGACCATGCATACCAGGATGAGGAATGGGGTGCCATGCATACCAGGATTGGGTGGGGTGAGGGGACCATGCATACCAGGATGGGGGGGGCAGCACATAACAGGATGGGAAACCATATACCAATAAAAATGCCTGCCACCCGGGCGTAGAACAGGGTCATAGCTAGTGCATATATATATATATAGTACAGACCAAAGGTTTGGACACACCTTCTCATTCAAAGATTTTTCTGTATTTTTATGACTATGAAAATTGTACATTCACACTGAAGGCATCAAAACTATGAATTAACACATGTGGAATTATATACTTAACAAAAAAGTGTGAAACAACTGAAAATATGTCTTATATTCTAGGTTCTTCAAAGTAGCCACTGTAGCGCCGCCGTCAGCGTCCCTGTCCTCTGCCAGGCAGGGACGCTGTTCCCCGGCGCCAGCATCCCTGTCCTCTGCCAAGCAGGGACGTCGCTCCCCTTACCCGCGCTCGGCGTCCTCCTTCCGCCCTGCTGGGGCTGCGCGCTCCTTCCCTGCCACTGGGCTTAGGGCGCGCGCTCCCCCGCTCTTAAAGGGGCCGCGCGCATCTTTCAGAAAGGTTCCCGGCCAATGCCGGAGGACTCCACCCTATATAAAGCACTCCCTCCTTAATGGAGGTGCCCGAGCAATGTTGTTGCACTGTTCACTACTCTGCTTCAGCCCTCAGGTTCCGTTACCAGTTACCTGCCTGTTTCCTGCCAGTTTGCTGTCTGCTACCTGTCCGCTAGCCTACCTGGAGGCTCCATCGTCCGACAGTCTGCTCGCCATCACCTGCCAGTCTGTCTATGGACCAGCCTGCCCGTTTATCTGCTGATGTTCACCGGTTACCAGTCTGCTAGCCTACCTGGAGGTTCGGCCGTCACGTGCAGTGATCATCGGCTATTCCAGAGACTCTCGCCTGCTCACTTGGGGGCGCTCATCTACTATCTGCCTGCTAGCCTACCTGGAGGTTCGGCCGTCACATGCGGTGACCATCGGCTATTCCAGAGACTCTCGCCTGCTCACTTGGGGGCGCTCATCTGCCATCTGCCTGCTAGCCTACCTGGAGGTTTGGCCGTCACATGCGTGACCATCGGCTATTCCAGAGACTCTCGCCTGCTCACTTGGGGGCGCTCATCTGTCATCTGCCTGCTAGCCTACCGGGAGGCTCAGCCATCTCAGGTCGTATATACCTGTCTATCCAGAGACTACCCCGGTCACTTGCCGTGACTACCTGCCTGTCTATCCAGAGACTGCCCCGGTCACTTGCCGTGACTTCCTATCCGTCTTCCCCGGGCGCCACCCGCTCCTTTACAAGGAACACCTCCTTGTATATTAGCTCAGAGGTTCCGCCTCCCAGACCCGTTACAGTTTGCTCGGGCCATGGAACCCGGTGGCACCCAAACTCCCTCGCTCTCTGACCTGTGTCATGAACTGTCTCGTCAGAGGTCTCAACAGGAGTCCATCTTGGGTCACCTGCGGAATGTTAATTCCCGCCTGGACACTCTGACTACTTCACCAGCAACCACCGCTGGCGCCATGACTCGCAATCCGGCAGTCCCGCTGCTTACCAATTCCGTGGTTTCCGTTCCCGGACCTCGACTTTCAGCTCCTCCTCGTTTTGGAGGCGACCCTGCTCTGGCTCGGGGTTTCATTAACCAGTGCACCCTGCACTTTGAACTCCTGTCCCACCAGTTTAACTCCGACCGGGCCAAAATTGCCTTCATCATGTCCCATCTCACCGGAGAGGCTCTGGCCTGGCTTAATCCTCTTTGGGAGAGAGAAGACCTCCTGGTGTCCGACCTGCCTGCCTTTCTCTCGGCCTTCCGGAAGGTATTCGACGAACCCGGACGGAAGACCTCCTCTGCATCATCTCTGCTACGCCTCCGTCAGGGAAGTCTCACCGTGGGTCAATATGCCATACGGTTCCGTACCCTTGCCTCGGAGCTGGCTTGGGATAATGACGCTCTGATATCTGTCTTCTGGGAGGGTCTGTCCGGTCGTATTAAAGATGAACTTGCCGGTCGGGACATTCCAACCTCTCTCGATGACCTAATAACTCTTGCCAATCGAATTGATCTACGGTTCCAGGAGCGCGCCAAAGAGGTCACCCGTGAGAGAAGGTTTCCTCGTCTAGCTCCTACTTTTCAGAGACCCGTAACTCCTTCCGTTTCTCCCCAGGTACACACTTCTGAGCCTATGCAGGTCGACCAGACCAAGATGGTCAAAGCCCGTCAGGACTTACGCCGTGCCGAGGGGAGTTGCTTCTACTGTGGCAGTAAGGAGCACCTGATCCGTACCTGTCCGGAGAGGTCGGGAAACGCCTGTGTCTAGGTTCGCTCGGAGAGGTCAACCTAGACAAGAATAAATCCTCTTCATCTCTGCTGCTGTCAGTCTCAATTCTCCTCGGTGAGAACCGTTATTTCGAACTAGCCCAACTTGATTCTGGAGCAGCCGGGAATCTTGTTTCACAGGCTCTAGTAGAAAAATATCGCATTCCTACCAAACCTCTGGTTGTACCAGTATCTGTCGCTGCTGTGGATGGGGGTCTCCTACCACGTCCCATCCAACTTATAACCCTGCAGGTGGGAATGCTGCATTCTGAGAGCATCTCGTTTCATGTTCTGCCTGGACTCTCTCACGCTTTCTTATTAGGTCTACCTTGGCTCCAAAAGCATGCACCCGTGCTCGACTGGCAGACTGGAGAGATCCTTCGCTGGGGACAGGACTGTCATAAAACTTGTTTGGTTCCTGTTCATCCCATCCGTCCTTCTCCTACACCAACTAATCTACCAGGGCTCCCGATTCCATATTGGTCATTCGCTGATGTCTTTAATAAAAAGGAAGCAGAGACATTACCCCCTCACAGACCTTATGATTGCCCGATCGACCTGCTACCCGGTACTACGCCTCCCCGTGGGCGTATTTACCCATTGTCCGCTGCTGAGACCAGGTCGATGTCCGAATATATCGAGGAGAATTTGGCCAAGGGATTCATCCGGAAATCTACCTCCCCAGCGGGAGCAGGTTTCTTCTTCGTAAAAAAGAAAGACGGCTCTCTCCGTCCCTGTATAGACTACAGAGGTCTAAACCTGATCACGGTGAAGAATAAGTACCCTCTTCCGCTCATTCCAGAATTGTTTGATCGTCTGAGGGGGGCTAGAATCTTCACCAAACTGGATCTTCGTGGGGCATATAACCTAGTCCGTATCCGTCGGGGAGATGAATGGAAGACGGCATTCAACACCCGGGACGGCCACTACGAGTATTTGGTGATGCCCTTTGGTCTCTGTAATGCTCCGGCAGTCTTTCAAGAGTTGGTCAATGACATCTTCCGGGACCTCTCTACTCCTGCGTTGTGGTGTACCTAGACGACATCTTGGTCTTCTCTCCGGATCTCCAGTCTCACCGGAGGGACGTTCGTCAGGTTCTGCTCAGGCTCAGGCAGAATCACCTCTTCGCTAAATATGAGAAGTGCCTCTTTGAGCAGACCTCGCTTCCGTTTTTGGGCTACATCATTTCTCAGACAGGCCTACGAATGGATCCGGAGAAACTATCTGCCATCGAGAAATGGCCCCGACCGGAGGGATTGAAGGCCATTCAGCGGTTCCTGGGATTCGCCAATTATTACCGCCTCTTCATACCGCACTTCTCTTCCCGGACTGCTCCAATCTCCGCACTCACCCGCAAGGATGCTAACCCCAAACAGTGGACGCCCGAAGCAGAGGAGGCCTTTCTTTCCTTAAAACAGGCCTTCTCTTCCGCTCCAGTGCTGCATCGCCCGGACGGCAACAAGCAGTTCTTCCTGGAGGTTGACGCTTCCTCCTCTGGAGCCGGAGCGGTACTTACTCAAAAATCTTCGTCCGGGAGGATGGAATCTTGCGGCTTCTTCTCCAAACTCTTCTCCTCTTCTGAGCGCAATTACTCCATAGGAGACCGAGAGCTATTGGCCATTAAGCTGGCATTGGAGGAGTGGCGTTACCTACTCGGGGGGGCTCTTCATCCGGTAATCATTTACACTGACCACAAGAATTTGGCTTACCTCCAGCATGCCCAGAGACTTAACCCTCGCCAAGCCCGGTGGTCCTTGTTTTTTGCCCGCTTTGACTTTCTTTTACATTTTCGCCCGGCAGACAAGAACATCAAGGCGGATGCCTTGTCCCGGTCCTTCCTGGTGTCGGATCTCGAGGAGGAACCTAAACATATCATCGATCCCGCCAGAGTGATGCAGGTGGCTCCCGTGAGTCTAAATCGTCTCCCTCCTGGTAAGACGTTCGTATCGGTACCCGATCAGGAGAGGATCTTACACTGGGGTCATTCGTCTAAACTAGCTGGCCACGCTGGTCAGAAAAAGACCCTCCAGCTCATTACCCGGCATTACTGGTGGCCTACCCTGCACAAGGACGTAATAGACTTTGTTTCTGCCTGTGCCTCCTGTGCCCGCAACAAAGTTCCGAGACACCTGGCTGCCGGCCGCCTTCTTCCGCTTCCTGTACCCGCTGCCCCCTGGCAGCATATAGCCATGGACTTCATAACTGATCTTCCCGTCTCTGCTGGTTGTACGGTCATTTGGGTGGTCGTTGACCGATTTTCCAAGATGGCTCACTTCATTCCCCTGCCAGGCCTTCCGTCTGCACCCGAGTTGGCTAAAGACTTTATCCACCACATCTTCCGTCTTCATGGTCTGCCTCGTCACATTGTGTCGGATCGTGGGGTACAGTTCACCTCACGTTTCTGGAGAGCCACTTGTAAGTTGCTAGACGTCACTCTGGATTTCTCCTCCGCTTACCACCCACAGTCCAATGGACAAGTCGAGCGAATCAATCAGATTCTGACCAGTTATCTCCGGCACTTTGTTAATGCCCACCATTCTGACTGGGTGGATCTCCTGCCTTGGGCCGAATTTTCTTACAACAATCACGAGAGCGAATCTTCCTCCAAATCTCCGTTTTTTGTAGTCTTCGGTCAACACCCTCGGATCCCTGTTCCCGTCTCCACCTCTGTGGACAATCCAGCTGCGGAATCTCTGGTTAACGAATTTTCCTCCATATGGGAGAGTACCCGGTCCGCACTCATTCTGTCATCCGAGCGCATGAGGAAACATGCTGACAAAAAACGTCTGGATCCTCCTCAATTCCGTCCTGGGGATAAGGTCTGGCTCTCGTCCAAGTATGTCCGGCTCAAGATTCCTTCCTACAAGTTAGGTCCTCGGTTCATCGGTCCTCTGGAGATCATCAGTGAGATCAACCCGGTGTCCTATAAATTGAAACTCCCGGCCAATTTGCGGATTCCTAACTCCTTCCATGTATCTCTCCTCAAACCGGTGGTACTTAACTCTTTTGTCAAGCCTACAGGTACACCTCCTGCTCCAGTTTCTGCTGAAAACGAATTTGAGGTAGAGAACATTCTGGCCACCAAAAGGGTAAGGAGAAAGACCTATTTTCTGGTGGATTGGAAGGGGTTTTGTCCTGAGGAGAGAACGTGGGAGCCTCAGGAGAACATCCATGCCCCTCTCATCTTAGCTAAATTTCTTTCTGGCCTAAAAAAGGGGGGGCCTAAAGGCGGGGTACTGTAGCGCCGCCGTCAGCGTCCCTGTCCTCTGCCAGGCAGGGACGCTGTTCCCCGGCGCCAGCATCCCTGTCCTCTGCCAAGCAGGGACGTCGCTCCCCTTACCCGCGCTCGGCGTCCTCCTTCCGCCCTGCTGGGGCTGCGCGCTCCTTCCCTGCCACTGGGCTTAGGGCGCGCGCACGCTCCCCCGCTCTTAAAGGGGCCGCGCGCATCTTTCAAAAAGGTCCCCGGCCAATGCCGGAGGACTCCACCCTATATAAAGCACTCCCTCCTTAATGGAGGTGCCCGAGCAATGTTGTTGCACTGTTCACTACTCTGCTTCAGCCCTCAGGTTCCGTTACCAGTTACCTGCCTGTTTCCTGCCAGTTTGCTGTCTGCTACCTGTCCGCTAGCCTACCTGGAGGCTCCATCGTCCGACAGTCTGCCCGCCATCACCTGCCAGTCTGTCTATGGACCAGCCTGCCCGTTTATCTGCTGATGTTCACCGGTTACCAGTCTGCTAGCCTACCTGGAGGTTCGGCCGTCACGTGCAGTGATCATCGGCTATTCCAGAGACTCTCGCCTGCTCACTTGGGGGCGCTCATCTACTATCTGCCTGCTAACCTACCTGGAGGTTCGGCCGTCACATGCGGTGACCATCGGCTATTCCAGAGACTCTCGCCTGCTCACTTGGGGGCGCTCATCTGCCATCTGCCTGCTAGCCTACCTGGAGGTTCGGCCGTCACATGCGGTGACCATCGGCTATTCCAGAGACTCTCGCCTGCTCACTTGGGGGCGCTCATCTGTCATCTGCCTGCTAGCCTACCGGGAGGCTCAGCCATCTCAGGTCGTATATACCTGTCTATCCAGAGACTACCCCGGTCACTTGCCGTGACTACCTGCCTGTCTATCCAGAGACTGCCCCGGTCACTTGCCGTGACTTCCTATCCGTCTTCCCCGGGCGCCACCCGCTCCTTTACAAGGAACACCTCCTTGTATATTAGCTCAGAGGTTCCGCCTCCCAGACCCGTTACAGCCACCTTTTGCTTTGATTACTGCTTTGCACGCAGAAAAGGTGAACGGATGGACTCTACATGCCTAGTTCCCACCGTGAAGCATGGAGGAGGTGGTGTGATGGTGTGGGGGTGCTTTGCTGGTGACACTGTTGGGGATTTATTCAAAATTGAAGCGGTGAGCGGTCCAGCTCACCCCAAACCATCTCGACTGGGTTCAGGTCTGGTGACTGTGGAGGCCAGGTCATGTGGCGTAGCACCCCAACACTCTCCTTCTTGGTCAAATAGCCCTTACACAGTCTGGAGGTGTGTTTGGGGTCATTGTCCTGTTGAAAAATAAATGATGGTCCAACTAAACGCAAACCGGATGGAATAGCATGCCGCTGCACGTTGCTGTGGTAGCCATGCTGGTTCAGTATGCCTTCAATTTTGAATAAATCCCCAACAGTGTCACCAGCAAAGCACCCCCACATCATCACAACACCTCCTCCATGCTTCACGGTGGGAACCAGGCATGTAGAGTCCATCCGTTCACCTTTTCTGCGTGCAAAGCAGTAATCAAAGCAATAGGTGGCTACTTTGAAGAACCTAGAATATAAGACATATTTTCAGTTGTTTCACACTTTTTTGTAAAGTGTAATGTATAATTCCACATGTGTTACTTCATAGTTTTGATGCCTTCAGTGTGATTCTACAATTTTCATAGTCATGAAAATACAGAAAAATCATTGAATGAGAAGGTGTGTCCAAACTTTTGTTCTGTACTGTATATACTGTGTTTACACATATATATATATATATATATATACTGTATATATATATACAGTATATATATATGTGGAGAGAAAGATTTAAATAGTTGGATAGAATAAATAGTTAGATAGATAGATATCCTGTAGATATATAATTTCACAAGCCCCCAACATATAATAAACTTGCACTCTTTAGTGCCTTTCATGAGGCACAAATGGTGTTTAGCCTGGTTTAACCAAATAAATAATTTTAAAAAATGAATGGGGTCTTCCCTATTTTTGATAACCAGCAAGAGTAAAGCAGACAGCTGCAGCTGTGAGCTGATATTATCAGGCTTGGAAAGTCCATGGTTATTGGATACTTCTGGCTTGCACAAATTATATTGGTTGGATGAGTGAAAACAAGGATCATTAAAAAACACTAATACAATAAAATTTAACTTCTTCACATGGGTAACAGGAGAGAATAGACCTCAAAATCTGTTGTGAAATTTCTCCTGAATACATGGATACCCCATATTTGGGAGAAAACTACTGTTTGGGCGCAGGTCAGGGCTCAGAAGGAAAGGAGCCACATTTTGGAAGGCAGACTTGGATGGAATGTTCTGCAGGCATCATGTCTTATTTGCGGGCTTCATGTCGTGTTTGAAGAGCCCCTGATGTACCTAAACAGTAGAAACCCCCCACAACTGACCCTATACTGGAATTCATCTAGTGTTTTCCTGGTATGTGAATTTTATAATGTGGTGGCATAAAAGTAAATTGTGTAGAATGCATCAGGTTGGCATGCATGAGTGGCGTGCAGGGTTCCCCAACTCCAGTCCTCAAGGCCCACCAACAGGTCATGTTTTCAGGATTTCCTTAGTATTGCCCAGGTGATAATTGCATCACCTGTGCAATACAAAGGAAATCCTGAAAACATGACCTGTTGGTGGGCCTTGAGGACTGGAGTTGGGGAACACTGGTTTATTGTACTTCAGGTTGGCATACATGAGTTGTGTTGTGCACGTCAGGTTGTCATATGTGAGGCAGAAAGAATTTAGTAGTCCATGGATGTGTGGTACAGTCTGAAGCATTCTTTTACACACAGGCCAGGTTTGTTGTGGCAGGAGTCGCATTGCCAAATGTTGTCCTTGCTGTTCCCCTTTTATAACAGACTCGTCTCCTTTTTTGCGGCCTTTCTTTTTTTGCAGTTTCCGGGACCTCACCGGTGAAATGTTGGCCTGGTACAATATGAGCATCTTCAGTTCCAGTAGTACTGGGGCCCGCTCTTTCTTTACTGCCAAATTTCAGGGCATAAAAAGGGAACCTGTCAGCGGGATTGTGCACAGTAACCTACAGACAGAGTCAGGTTGGCACCATTATGCTGATAAAATGATACCTGTTTGATGAAATCTGTATTGTGGTATTGTTTAAACTATATTTTCAGTTTTGAGATAATGATATGCTCGTGCTCTGGGGTGGGCATGTGGAGGGGGGTGGTATTCTTCAGGTGATGCTCTCATTAGGTATTCATCAGTATGGCTTCTGACTGGTCAGTGATCCCTCACAATCCTGCTGACAGGTTCCCTTTAATCACTACCTCCTGGAACTGAAGATATGACGAACCGGTCTGGCCTGCACATCGAGATAGCATGAAAGCATTGTACATTGCCATCTGTACGATGTGAAAGGCCAGCTTCTTGTACCACACCTTGGTCTTTCTCATGGCAGTGTACGGCTGGAGGACTTGATCAGAGAGATCAACTCCCCCCATGTTTTAGTTGTACCCCAGTACACAGTGTGGTTTGAGGACCCGTGTATTGGTACCTTGCACAGTGGTGGGGGTGCTGCCATCAGCATGTATGGTGGTCAAGAAAAGGACATCCCGTTGGGCTTTGCTCTTGCCCTTCCTGAGCAACTGTCCAATTAGCGTCTCGGGGAGGCCTTTCTAATTTTTGTGAACAGTGCCACAGGCTGCAGTGCCTCACGCAGAGAGGGACTTGAATAGTGGGACATTGGTATAAAAGTTATGTACTTAGGCCTCTTTCACACATCAGTTTTTTGCCGTTAGGCGCGATCCGGCATTTTTTTAAAAAACGGATCGTTTTTTTTTTCTCATTGACATGCATTAGCGCCGGATGGCGCAGCATGTGATTGCGTTTAGTTCGTTTTCTGCCGGATCCATCCTAGATTTTAATTCCGGCGGCTGGACAGAACGCATCATGTAACTTTTTTTTTCTGGTGGAAACGCCTGACAGCGCTTGAAGCGGCGCGGAAACAATATAATTCTATGGGACCGGATCAGTCTTTTGTGCAGTCCGGCAAAAGACTGATCCAGATTCTGGAAATCTACTACTACTACTACTACTACTACTACTACTACTACCACTACCACTACCACTACTACACATTTTCCAGGTTAAAAAGACCAGGACGGATCCGGCACATCAGTTTTTTACAATCTACGCCGGATCCGTCTTTTAAACAATTCGCCGGATTGTGCCTGATTGCGAAAAACTGATGTGTGAAAGAGGCCTTAGAGGTGATAACCTTGATCCAGCAGTGAGTGCACCAAATCCCACACAATTTGCTCACTCACTCTCAGGACAGGGGGGCATTCAGGGGGTTGAATCCAGGTGTCCTTCCCTTCATAAACTCGAAACCTGTGAGTGTACTCTGAGGTACTCTCGCACAGCTTGTAGAGCTAAATTCCGTACCTGGCCCTCTTACTGGGCAGGAATTGTTGGAACTTGAGCCCCCCCTTGAAATGGATTAGGTAGTCATCCACGCAGATGTCCCTTTGGGGCACGACCACCTCAGGAAACTTGTTGCTGAAGTGATCAATGACTGGCCGAACTTTGAAAAGTCGGTCAAAGTTGGGGTCATCTTGGGGATGACACCGTGCATTATCACTGTAATGCAAAAATTTGTGGATGGCCTCAAAATGTTTATGGTTCATAGCCATGGGGATCAGTGGAGTCTTATATAAAACAAAAACACTTCAATATTGCCGAAGTTCTGGCTTCTTCACTAACCCCATGTGAAGAACTAGGCCCCAAAATGTCATAATTTAAACTGCGTCTACAGGGATTCAGTTAGAAAATGATGATGGGCAGTTGTCATGGTTTGCTCGGGATTTCTTTGGCAGTACTTCTAGGGTTAATGTTTTGTGGCCTCCCTTTGGGTTGGGGAAGGCTATATTTACCCGCCCCTGTGCTGTGCCTGTTGTCAGTTATACATCCGATCTCTGAGCAGCTGACCCCATGAATACCTGTGTGTATTGCTTATTCCTGTTTGCGTGCTTGTGTATGACTTGGTCTGTTCCCCGTTTTGCAATTGTCTCCTGATTCGGTACTTCTCGTGATACTCCTGGTTTTGATCTCTGCTTTGTCCCCCGACTTCCTGCTCGTTAGTCCTTCTGGTACCTCGTGTCTCTCTCTGGCTTCTGACCCCGTCTTGTCTCTTACCACGCTATTTGTCTCTCCCATTGGCTACCGCGCTGTCCTCTGGTCTAACCTCGGCTCGCCTGACACTTCTCTCGGCTCCCCAGCTCCAGTCATCATCCCTGGGAGTTCAAGACCTAGCCCCGCCTGCAACCACTCCCACTGTGGTCACGTGCTGTTCACCTGCAGGTGTGTTCACAACAGCATCTCACGTCACAGCAGGAGTTCCCGGCTTTCCCAGCATGTCCCCGGACACTCATATAGTCTCAGGGGGTGAGTCTGTTATGGTGTCCGTCACAGCAGTTTTGTGACAAAAATTTCTGGGTAAATCAAGAAAGGCACATCCAGCCCATGAATGGCAGCGCTTCCCAGGACTCACATCCAAAGATGATATTTCATATTTTTTTATTTAATAAGTTAAAATGGAGGAGATACAACGCGTTTCGGATACAGTATATATCCTTCATCAGGTATCATAAAAACACAGTACAAATCCTAATCCTTGATTATTTTTTTATTTAATAAGTTAAAATGGAGGAGATACAACGCGTTTCGGATACAGTATATATCCTTCATCAGGTATCATAAAAACACAGTACAAATCCTAATCCTTGATTAGGATTTGTACTGTGTTTTTATGATACCTGATGAAGGATATATACTGTATCCGAAACGCGTTGTATCTCCTCCATTTTAACTTATTAAATAAAAAAATATGAAATATCATCTTTGGATGTGAGTCCTGGGAAGCGCTGCCATTCATGGGCTGGATGTGCCTTTCTTGATTTACTCATCCTGTGTGAGCCTGAATCTGGCTCTTTCACTTGGATCCACCCGAGGCAAGCTGCAAGCCCTGTCTATTGAAAAGTATCCCAGAAGGATTTTTGAGGATACACAATCTAAAGCCATATTAGTCTTCTATCAGGTGAGTGCATAAAATTGTGCACACTCTAAAGACTATAATATTGTTTTTACGCACTTAGGGCGCCGCGATTTGTCTATTCTTCTCTCCCAAACAGGGTTTTTTTTTTTTTTGTATAAAAATTTCTGGGTGTACAAATTTGTCTCAGCAACCATGAGGTTTACAAAATCCTCAGAGGAAAGACATTGAAAATTGGTGTCAAATTGGATTCCTGATTGCAGCGCAAAATAAGGAATCTATGGATCATAGTCTTCAGGGAGGCAGGGGCGTATCTGGGGGGGGCAGCCAGGGCACGTGCCCTGGGCGCAGCCGGCAGGGGGGCGCAGTCGGGCCGCCTGATGCGGCGGTCCGTGGTGTCTCCTCCGCGGCTGCGTTCTGCCGCCCCCGGCCTGGGAGTCGGCGGTTCCCTGTGCCGGCTGTCAAGCTGACAGCCGGCGCAGAGAAGCTGCTGCGTGCGGGCTCCCAGGGACCAATTGTACTGGCGTCTATACAGACGCCAGTACAATTGAAGCTCTGACCCCCGTGTCAGAGCGACGCCAGCAGCGTAATCAGGTCATGTGATCATGCTGCTGACGTCCCTCGCCGGCGGCGCCCAGAAGGGTGAAAACTGGTGGTGAGTGTGCTCCACTATGGAGCTGAAAAAAACACAGAAGTTTAACGGGGGACATACTGTGTGAGTGTGTATGGCGGGGATTTAGAGTGGGGATGGGGGTTCTTTTATGTGTGGGGGATTTGGAGTGGCGATGGGGGGTTATTTTATGTGTGGGGGGATTTGGAGTGGGGATGGGGGTTATTTTATGTGTGGGGGGATTTGGAGTGGGGATGGGGGTTATTTTTTGTGTGGGGTGATTTGGAGTGGGGATGGGGGTTATTTTATGTGTGGGGGAGTTGGAGTGGGGATGGGGGGATACATTATGTGTGGGGGGATTTGGAGTGGGGATGGGGGTTCTTTTATGTGTGGGGGGGTTTGGAGTGGGGATGGGGGGTTATGTGTGGGGGGATTTGGAGTGGCGATGGGGGGTTATTTTATTTGTGGGGGGATTTGGAGTGGGGATGGGGGTTATTTTATGTGTGGGGGATTTCGAGTGGGGATGAAGGATACTTAATGTGTGTGGGGGGATTTGGAGTGGGGATGGGGTTTACTTAATGTGTGTGGGGGGATTTGGAGTGGGGATGGGGGGTACTTAATGTGTGTGGGGGGGATTTGGAGTGGGGATGGGGGGTACTTAATGTGTGTGAGGGGATTTGAAGTGGGGATGGGGGGTACTTAATGTGTGTGAGGGGATTTGGAGTGGAGATGGGGGTACTTAATGTGTGGGGGGATTTGGAGTGGGGATGGGGTACTTAATACGTGTGGGGGATCTGGAGTGGGGATGGGGGTACTTAATGTGCATGGGGGATTTGGCGTGGGGATGAGGGGTACTTAATGTGCGTAGGGGATTTGGAGTGGGGATGGGGGGGTACTTAATGTGCGTGGGGGATTTGGAGTGGGGATGGGGTGTACTTAATGTGTGTGGGGGATTTGGAGTGGGGATGGGGGGATTTAATGTGTGTGTGGGGATTTGGAGTGGGGATAGGGGATACTTAATGCGTGTGGGGATTTGGAGTGGGGATGGGGTATTTAATGTGTGTGGGGGGGATTTGGAGTGAGGATGGGGGCATTTAATATGTGTGGGGGGATTTGAAGGTATTGAAAAGTATATATGTATGAGGGCATGTATGAGGAAACAGTATGGGGATGGGTGCAGACAGTATGGGGAGTGAACGGGTGAATGTATGTGGACACAGTATGGGGAGTGAGGGTGATGGGATGTGTGCAGACACAGTATGGGGAGTGAGGGGTATGTGTGAGCAGACATTATAGAGAGTGAGGGGGTAAATATATGAGGAGACAGTATGGTGAACAGGGGGGATATGAGAGGAGACAGTGTGAGGAGGGAGGGGAATAGTGTGAGGTGACAGTATATTGCAGATATTTTTATTTAGGGGCATTATAATGACTCCTCTGTCTTTAAGGGCATCATGTGGAGAGTTGGTGCAGAAGAGCGGAGAAGATGGAAAACTGCAGAGACGGCTGTGGATGAGAAAACTCATCATGGGGTCTGGACAAGATGAAGAAAAGGAGAATGACTCCAGAGACGACGTCATCTATAAGGTACCTGGATGTAAATATTAGTTGTGATACTGACTAATTCTCATGTTTTTATTTGTTAGGAGCATTAAAGGGCTTCTCCAGGTCTGTGCTGAGTCTGCAGTCACATAGAATGACTGCAGACTCAGCACAAACCTGGACAGCCTCTTTAATGCTCCTAACATAAATAAAAACATGAGAATTAGTCAATTTCAGAATTCTCACAGTGCGCACTGCACGCTGTAAGGATTCTCTCGTGCCGGTACTTTACATACATGCAGTTACATGCTGACTAGACATGTGTGGCCTCACTCAATGAAAATGAACAGAGCGAGGCCAGGCACGTCTAGTCGGAATATGACCAGAAGTATATAAATCACATGCTTGTGCTGACATGACCGTGTACTCTCGCCAACGGTAAGGGAGAACCCTAAAAGTGTGCAGTGCATTCTTTGTGAGAATTCAGAAGCTGCAATGTCAGGATTCAGCTCTGCAGGTTCCAGCAGTCATCACATGGACACTTCACTCATATGCGATTTTCATACTTATGGTCCTGTGACAACGAGCTTCTCTTCCTGCTTCTCTCAATTTTTCACTGAACATTGAGAGCATTAGGGAGAGCAGCTCGTCGGTACATGACTAAGCGTGCAAATCGCATGTGTGCGGGGGGGGGGTGGGACGCCGAACCAAATTCTTGCCCCGGGTGCCAGAAAGCCTAGATACACCTCTGCAGGGGGGTGAGGTCCATACGGGATCAGTAACGGTGGACGCTGGTTCATTTTCTGTCCTGGACTGTCACCGTGGTGGTTTGGTATCACTTGAGGAAGAGGATGAGTCGGAGAAATAAAGGGAAATGGGATCCTCTTCCTCACTGCTAGTACCAGAGTGAAGGAAAGCGTATGCCTCCTCCGCTGAATACCGGGTTTGGAACGAGTGAGATTACATTTTTTCACATATATGATGGTGGATTCTTTTTTCGGCGCTGACACTAGCCCTAGTCAGTTCAGTAAAAAATACTGTCCCTAATCTAAATGATGTTAAAAAAAAACTAAAAAAACCTAACAACTGGAGGTTGATCACTGATGCGTGTCAGTGATCAGCGCTCGATGGCTGTAGGATGGATGCACGGATGATTTTTTTTCCGCTCTGACACTAACTCAATTCAGTAAAAAATACTGCAGTAGATGACAATTACTAAGGTATATTTTTACTGTCCTTAATCTAAATAATTTTTTTATTCTTTAAAAAAAAAACAAAGTGAAAAAACCCCTAACAACCAGAGGTTGATCACTGATGTGTCTCAATTATCAGCACTCGAGGGCTGTAGGACGCACGGATTATTAATATTTTCCACACTGACACTAACTCTAGCTAAATTCAGTACAAAATGCTGTAGTAGATGATGATTACTACAGTATATTTTCACTGTCCCTATAGTAAGGAGGCTAATGGCCATGTAGTCAATGGGAGGTATGTGTTGCAGAGATGGCTGCTCCCTACGATGCGACCTGGAGTTTTTTGCTTTAGTGCATGTAAGCACTAAGATATCGTTTAGTGCACATGTGTCCGGGTTGCGGGTAGCTATGAATGATGGGCGGTTCTGGCTACCCACATACCTCACATGTGGGTGTGGTTACAGCCTACATAATGGAGGCTGCTGTTTGGCACATTGTCTGTGACTTAGGAGGGAGAAAGCCTCCTGTGTGAGTGGCTCCAGACCGAGCCTGCGTGCTGGACATTACCCCAGCCTGTGTGCCCACAGGCCTGGCGGAGCAGAGCCCTGCTATGGACATTTGATGCGTTGTTTTTCTGCTCTACAGGCTGAGTACTTTTTGTTGGTGCTTCTGGGTTTATGAAGCTAATAAACCCATATGAACTTTTGAAAGGAACGTGCCTCCTGTTTTCCTCCTGACACACCTGAGTGAGAAGATCCCTACACTATTCTAATCTTATCAACCAATCTAAATTACTTTTTTATGCTTTACTATTTCAATTTAGTAAAAAATACTGTAGTAGATGATGATTACTACGGTATATTTTTACTGTCCCTAATCTAATCCTATCAACTAATCTAAATGATTTTTTACTCAATTCTTTTTTCGCTCCCAAAAAACAACAACCGGAGGCTGGGTCAGTGATGTTCGTCCCCCACCAGGGTTAGACGGCTGTGGGATGAACACACGGATGTGATACAAAAAAAGGATACAAAAAAAGACAGAAAAAAACAATCCTTGACAAAAACGAGCACGGGAGCTAAGCAGTACTGTATATCTGATCAGCGGCTGTAGAACACACACACGGAATGGTGCAAAGGGGATGAGAAAAATGGAAACGGACTAAAAAAAGTCATGGAAAATACCAAGCACAGACATTGATCATGATTTGAGTCACTGATCAACTCTCGGAGGCTGCAGGACACATGAAAAAAAAAAACTGCCAAAAATTGAGTAATCAAGTACTGATCAGCGCTTTGAGGCAGAAGGGGGGTTGTGGAGGGGGGAGAGGTAGCAAAAAGGGGGAAAAGGGTGCAGAAGAGGGTTGGGAGGCGGATTGGGGTGGATTAGGAAAGATCAAGCGAGGATCAGGGAGGGATCAGGAACTATCCTTTCTTCAGAGGCAGCAGGAGCATGAACAGCAGTGATGCACTTCAAAAAGTCTGTGGCAACACAAAGCCCAGCAGAGCACAATAGATCAGCATTGTGACTGCTATATAACATCCCCAAGCTGAAATTAGGAAGTTCAAAGCCATCACTGTGGAGTCAGATTGCGTCTGTGTGTTCTGATCGGTGCGATCAACATCATCGTCGAATGCACCAATCAGAACTGGCCCTGGTGACTCCGGGTTACTAGGTCCTAGCTTATGATCGGTGCTCTTGTAGTGACCAGAAAAACCATTACTAATGTATGTTATATGTCATATGGTAAGTGTGTTCTCTATTCCTTACATGATTAAACTTGTGACACCGGCTCCCTGTCTTGCCTTGGAGGAGGTAAATTATTTAATATTATGCTACCCTCTTCTGCCTCAGTTTGCCATTGCATCTTGTTTTTCTGATTGAAACAAGTGGGAGTTGGAGGTGGGGCATGTGGCACTGAAACGGTTGAGTTACGGGCGGTTCTGGTGGTGAGAGGAGGTAGGAAATTGGGGCTCCTCGTTTGACACCAGCGGGGAGTACAAATAGCACCCAATTTGGAGTGCCCCACGTTTTACAGCGACAGAGTGCTGAGACTGCAGAACTGCGCTGCAGATTTCCCGGATACTCCGATCCGATTAAGGTCGGCTGATCCTCCCCCTTCCCTCAGCACAGTTAGTCAAATGGAAATTTACTGCCATCCTCCCAAGGCCGGGACCGAGCAAAGGCTTTGACCGTCGCAATGTGTAAGAAAAATTGTATCTGCTACCCATGACTGTTATGTTGAAAATTATAAGAATTGTTACAAGTCTTCAGTAAAGTTCATCTTTCAAGTTTGCACGGGAACCCCGGTGTATGCTTATGCTTTTGTTGTCCGCGACCTCATACCTTGCGAGCATCAACATAACTCTCAGTATCATATATCCGTCATTTCCCCTTTCATAATTGCCACCTCACCTAGGGATTGTTAGAGCCATTGGAGTCACCGCGACTGAACCATCCTCCGAGATTCTAGGCCCTGCATCTCACAAGGCAGTGCGTCACTCTTACAGCACTGATCCCTGGCTTGACAGTCAGGTATTCGTGATACCTTTAAGCTTCCCTGCCCTTACCAGGGGCCCCCCTTTCTCAAGACAACTTATTCCCCTTCCTATCCCCCAACGCCGAATAAGTAACTCCATTCCAAGTTTGGATAAATTGGCCACAGCAGCCTTTTTATTAACAATTTAACAACTAATTAACATTTCAAAACATTTTCCACGGAGGGGGTGGTCCTCGAAGCCCTCAAAATTTATGATATCACCTTTTTCCAATCTGGCTCCATGCGAAGTCGTGCCTCCAGCCGCTAAACACCAGCTCGAAGACATGAGATCCGACTTGCATGGCCAGTATCCGCCACAAACCACAGGTTCCATTCCAAATTCCAATGCTCCATGTGACCTGCATTTCCGACCATTTAATCCACCTAAGGGGGAGTCCAGGAGCTGTTAAGATTCCCCCCCCCTCCGAGCTACCATTTTAGTATCACCAACTTCGAGGACCTTTCCCCCCCCACGCCAAGCTGCCGCAACAAAGCACAATAGACAGTTAATATAAAAGTAAATTCCTATTATTGCATCTCCCAGTTTGTTAAGACCCTATAAACTACTTTAATAAGGGACGGGTGGGTGGGAGCTTGAATATATGTTCGGGGCACCTAAAATGGTTACCCTCACGCTGTTACCTCAGGCCTTTATACCCCTCATATTTTACTCCTCCTCCCTCCCCCCTCCCTTGCCCCGTGTGTCCAATAAGTTAACCCCCAGTCCCACTGATTAAATTAACCTCTTATGATCCCTATCCCTAAAAAACCCTTAGGTCCCCTCAACCCCTGTCATGGCGGCCTCCCTTTTAATGACCCTAGGGGTCTTAGTCCGGCCCTACTTGACAGTCAGGTATTCGTGATACCTTTAAGCTTCCCTGCCCTTACCAGGGGCCCCCCTTTCTCAAGACAACTTATTCCCCTTCCTATCCCCCAACGCCGAATAAGTAACTCCATTCCAAGTTTGGATAAATTGGCCACAGCAGCCTTTTTATTAACAATTTAACAACAAATTAACATTTCAAAACATTTTCCACGAAGAGGGTGGTCCTCGAAGCCCTCAAAATTTATGACATCACCTTTTTCCAATCTGGCCCCATGCGAAGTCGTGCCTCCAGCCGCTAAACACCAGCTCGAAGACATGAGATCCGACTCGCATGGCCAGTATCCGCCACAAACCACAGGTTCCATTCCAAATTCCAATGCTCCATGTGACCTGCATTTCCGAACATTTAATCCACCTAAGAGGGAGTCCAGGAGCTGTTAAGATCCCCCCCCTCCGAGCTACCATTTTAGTATCACCAACTTCGAGGACCTTTCCCCCCCCACGCCACCAGCATAAATGTTCTAACCCCCTTAAACCTTTATGTCCCTCCATACTTTCAAACCCTTCTCAATGCCCTCCTGTATAGCCAAGCACCACATATCTAGCCCGATTGCATTTAAATGAACCCCGTCTTTCCTCCAAAATTCGCCTTCCCCTGACTCCAGGTCCCAGTGTCTTACCACAATTGCCCCATTCCGTACCATGAAACGAGAAACTGCTCTGTTCAATTTAATCCGAGCCTTGTTAATACCCTGTACAGATCTTGCCCCTCGCCAGACTTTTCTGGGAATAATGTCCGACCACACTATCAATAGCTTTGGAAACATGGCCCACAATCGTAACGCGTCAAATTTGATGTCCCTGATAAATGCTCTACAAGGGCTCTTTCCCAAGTCATTCCCACCCAGGTGAATAACTAAAATATCCGGTGCCCTATCTAACCGAACAAATCTATTGAACTCGGGCCAGAAACCATTCCATGTCATTCCCCGTTTACCAATCCAGTGAAGCACAGATGTAGTCCTTGGAATGCCCAACTGCCGCCCGTCTGGACGAATCGCTGCCCTAAGCGCCGCCCAGAAGACAAACGAGTGCCCCATTATCCATGTCAGAAGAGTCTTTGGTTCTGGAATGAGAAACAAACATAAGAAAAAACGCAAAGTCAAAACAAAAGGTTATCCACTGTACCCGAACCGAACTTATAACAAAGACGAGCGTACATACGATCGAAATCTTGCCGACTCCCAATGCCCAATCCTCTTTACCACATCTTCCCCCATACCCCGTCTAGCAGCCTCCGTGGCTGCGCCAATTCGGAAAGAATGCCTGCTATAATTATTAGACACTATGCCCGCTTTTCCCAGACAACGCTTAAAAATTGACATGAACTGAAAGTGAGATAGAAATGACCCATCCTCATGTCTTAACAACGGGTCTGCTTCAAGACCCCCGAGCTCCATAATATTCTTCACGCATTGTACGGGGCATACTGGCGAGCCGTTTACTTCAAATAGCACCACCGAGCAGCCCTTCCCTTCCACATCTGTTTTGGATGACTGGATAAATAACGCTATCCTATCTTCAAATAATACCACATCCTGCCTCAGGAGACTCCCTTTTTTATACCTCGAAGGGCTAACTAATTCTCCCAGCCTAAAAGCCCCAAAGAGTGCCAATGAAAAAGCCGCCTTAAAAAGTGTTAGCTCCCATCGTGAAGAACAGACTCCCCTTAGTTCCCTTCCTAGGACTAATAGCACATCATATGATACTGGCCGTCTCCCATCCATCACCTTCCAACCTTTTTTCCACCCTTTCACTGCTTGTTGAATTAAAAATGACTTAGTCATATCCGGCCTACCCCTGAATTTAAAACCAAAAGATATTCCCGACAAAAACTTATTGAGCTTCGGAACCGACCAGCCCGCTTCCCAATGATGGCCCAAAAACAACAATAATCTACTCTCATCCCCTAACTCCCTATCCAGCGTTGAAGCCCACTCCACCCACAACTCCCATGCTCTAGTATAATGTCCCCACGTGCCTGGAGCCAATGACTTAGCTAACAAGTTCCTCACTGCCCCCCTGGCAAGGTCCATAGATTCTCTGGGCATACCATCTGACAAGATTCCGCTTGAAATGACACTTCCCGTGCACGCTCCAGCTGTAAACACAAAAGAACGTCCATGTTAGCTTCAACAACTGACTTCCTCAGTGACGCCGTGACCCAAACATTCAAACTCAAACCCAGCCATACCAGGTGTTGTATTACACGTAGAACCAATTGATCTGGTGACGATAAAGAATTAATGGCTTTTACCGATCCTTCGAATTGACAGCCAAAACAAATCTTTTTATCCCGTACATATTCCGGCCATAAAGACAGTACCACAACGATTTGAAAAACTTCTCGAAGCACCTGATTAGCTGCCCAGCCTCTCTCCTTCCACAACTGGGGCCAACATTCCACTAATCAACGACCGTGGAAAAACAGACCAAAACCATCCTCACCTACTAAATCCATCAAAATGCCCATAAACTCTGCTGACACAACTGGCGCAATCCAAAGCGACTTACCATTGTACGTTTCCAAGAAAAGTGCCCATGTTTTAAGATCATCCTTCAGATCTTTCTTAAGCCTGATAAAATGAGTAGGGGCCTTCACCCCTACCGTCGCCAAGGACAGACGACGACAAAAAGCTCTACCCATCGGAATGATACGACAAGCAAAGTTTAATTTGCCCAACAATGACTGCACTTCCTTCAATGTCAGGTTTTTAGAAACTAAAGCTCGGTTCACCTCTGATTTCAAATCCACAACTTTTTCAATTGGCAACCTGCATTCCATTGCCATTGAATCGATCTCGATGCCCAGAAAGCTCAAACAGGTGACCGGGCCTACCGTCTTATCCGCTGCCAATGGCACCCCAAAAGAACAGGCGATTTGCTCCATGGAGTGTAACAGTACTGATACTGAACAATCCACCGAATGTGATGCCCCAACAAACAAAAAATCGTCTAGGTAATGGATACAAGAACTCAAACCAGACACCTCCTTAACTGTCCACTCCAAAAACGTGCTGAAAGTTTCAAAATAAGCGCACGATAATGAACACCCCATAGGTAAACAACGGTCAATGAAAAAACCCCCCTCCCAAAAACACCCTAACAAATGCATACTGTCGGGTGAACAGGTAATAGACTCCTTTTCCACACTCACGAACCAATGCCATAGCCGAATCGAATGATGCATATAAAACTGAACAGACCTGGGGGTCAATACCGTCATTAACCGACGAACCCTTCGGAAATGATAAGTGATTGATCAGCCTAAACTTGTTAGGCTCCTTCTTGGGTACAACCCCCAACGGTGACACCCTTAAATTACTAATGGGAGGAACATCGAATGGACCTGCCATCCTACCCAAAGATACTTCCTTAGCCAATTTTTCAGAGGCAATTTGAGGGAATTCCCGAGCCGATTTCAAATTTTTAGTTGATAGCCTAACCGTGACATCTAAAAAGGGAATTTTAAACCCATTCCTGAAACCCTCCCATAGTAAAACTGCCGCCTTCCTATTCGGGTATCTATTTAGAAACCGTTCCATCTTTTCCAGGCGGACCGGAGTCACCCCTTTTTCCAGTAGCGTCTGACCCTTTTTGGCTCCCTCCCTAAAGCATCTTGACAAACCGTGATTACCCCCACAGGATGAACATTCATGTTTAAATTTACATTTTGACCCGAACTTACAGACTTCATCGTTGAACGCGAAACACAGCCCTATCTGCATCGCCACCGAGTGCCCCGACTGATTCTGGCCCCCGGTGCCCCCTTGAAACGACTGACTCCCCTGACCTGTTCTACTTGGTGCCGTTAACCTCATCCATAATGCGATGTCCTTATGATCCCACCTGACGCTAGGCCGCTCAGCTTTACGCTGACGGAACTGCTCATCATATCTGAGCCAACCTTGACCTCCATACACTCTGTAAGCCTCACCAATCGTATCCATATAGCAAAAAAGCGCCGAACAATTTTCGGGCGATTTTTCCCCAATAATGCAAGCTAAAGTTGCGAACGCCTGTAGCCAATTGTTGAATGTTTGCGGAATTAGCCGATACCTCCTCTTATCCTCATCCTCCTTTCTTGTCTCATCCCTTCTAACCCTGTCCAAATTGAAACGTTCTAGGGGAAGAAGGGAGAATATATCAATATATTCACCCTTCCATATCTTATCTTTCACTTCCTGTTTTAAATGCATCCCCAAAGGCCCTTCAAAACAGACATACACCTCTCCTTTCGCAGAATCGTCTAAACGTGGTGTCTCCTCCACCCTGTCATTAGATTGACCCAGCTGCTCAATCAATTCATCACTGCGGGTAGCAGAGGCCACTGCAGTTGACGGAGACCCCAAACTCCGCACGCCAGCTGTTCCGTTACGTTCCCTACCACCACTCCCTGTATTGCCTAACCCTGTATTACCTAACCATGCCTGTAATGGTGAAGCCCCTCCAGGACCCATGCCGGACTCCCACAATTTCAACAATTCAGTTAAACCTTGCAATATGACACCCATACCAGCGCCAGCACCCCCCGCAGACACACCCCCACTTGTACTTAAATCAGACACTAACACTGGTTGTTCAGAAATTACCGCCCCCCCCCCACCTGACTGCCTGGGCGCTGTGTACCCAGCAGCCGCGCGTCCAGAATCCTGACGTTGATGGTCCCTATCCAGGACATCGATGGCCTGTGACGATGATGATGATGCTGCTGCTGATCCGTACAGCCGGACATTATTGTCCGCTACGTTGCCCGCAGATCTTGCGCTGTCCTGCTGCATATATGTCGCTGCCCCTGCATTTTGACCAGCTGCCTGCTGATCACTATTCCCATAATCAACCCCCACCCACTGCTGCCCAAAGCGCGCAATATGCATCTGCACATCTGAACCCCCACCCCCTGCGACAGCGGTATGTGCCGCTGGCATCATGTCGGCTGCTCCCCCTCCCCCCAGACCGCTGAGCCCAATGTCATATTGGTGGTGTCAGTGAAAGCGGCAGCAGCCGGTGTTTGCACAAGGCTCAGAGGCCTGCACTCACCAGCCGCTCCGCGTCTCATCGCCTGCTGCGTTGCTCCTCGGTCCCTCACACCGGCCGTCAGACGAACGCTCCTGCGTTCTCCCTGTGCTCAGGTTCAAATTTCCCGCCACTGCCGAGTGGGCGGAGCCACCGTGCCGCGTCGTCCGAGGCTGCGACCGGCGTGTAGGCCCCAGTGCGACGCCGATGTTCCGCTGCTGCTCCTCCGTTGATCCCTGCTGAGCCCCCACCGCACTGTGGCTCGGTCCCGCGATCTCCCCCGTCGTCACCGCTGAGGAGGAGGCCGACACCTCCTCCTGATGCAGGTCCCGTCGCATGCCAGGATTCCTCCCGGCTCTGGAGCGGGGCGCCCTCGGCCTATTGCCCGCGTTCCGAGCTGGAGGGTCCCCGGAGGGGCTCCTTACCCGGCGTCGGACCCAGGGGGTAACTTCGGGGCTAAGGCGCTCCGGAGGCCTGGTTCTCCTAGGCCGGCGCCCCACCGCTTCGTCCTGTTGAGCTCCCCCATTATGAAGCAGGCCATTGATGGATGCCTGCAGCCAGTCGGGTCCCCTTAGAACCGCGGCGTCTCGCAGTTGCTGAAGGATGGCATCGACATCCATCCCAAGGTCAGTAATGCTACACAGCTACACAGCTTGAATATATGTTCGGGGCACCTAAAATGGTTACTCTCACGCTGTTACCTCAGGCCTTTATACCCCTCATATTTTACTCCTCCTCCCTCCCCCCTCCCTTGCCCCGTGCATCCAATAAGCTAACCCCCAGTCCCACTGATTAAATTAACCTCTTATGATCCCTATCCCTAAAAAACCCTTAGGTCCCCTCAACCCCTGTCATGGTGGCCTCCCTTTTAATGACCCTAGGGGTCTTAATCCGGCCCTACTGGACATCAATGTTTCAGGCAATCTCAAACACTGAAAATGATGTGATTGACTGCTCAGAATTGAACAGCTAATCACAGCAATCATAGTTGCAGGGGGCAGTGACACCCCCGGGATGCCACCGCCATATGCCCTGCTTCAAGATGGCGCTAACACATGGAAGATATCACCTTCACAGCATTTTAGCTATGACATACCCGTAAAGTACCTGCAGAACGAGACGTACTGAGTACGTCTAAGGTTGGTAAGCGGTTATGCACCGCAAATACGGACACACACACACCTATTGTATTCGATGGTGGTGAGCACATATTCCCAGATGCTGTTTCCCGAGGCGACAATGATGGGAGTTGTATTCAGCACCGCTGTGTACATCATGTGTAAAGTTATGACTTAAATAAAAAAATTGTTGTGGGCCCCACATAATTTTGATAACTAGTAGACGGAAAGCTCACGGGTGGGTACTGATGAACCTAATCTAGGAAAGGGGACAATATCCCAAAATATTCCCAGGCTATTAATAACAGCTCACAGCTGTTTATATAGCCTTTACTGGTTAGTTTATGGGGGACCCCAGAAAAAAATGACGTAAGGTCCCCCTATAAATTCTTACCAGCAAAGGCTAAACGGACAGCTGTAGGTTAATATTAATAACCTGGGAAGGGGCCAGGTATATTGCCCCCCAGGCTACCAACATCAGCTCTCAGCTGCCCCAGAAATGGCACATCCATGAGATGCACCAAATCTGGCACTTTACTTCACTCTTTCCACTTGCCCTGGTGCGGTGGCAAGTGCGGTAATAGGTTGGGGTTGATATCAGTTTTGTAATGTCATCTGATATCAAGCCCAGGCGTTAGTAATGGAGAGGCACCTATAAGACGCTCTCATTACTAACCCCATAGTAAGTTTTGAAATAAACACACAGCAAGAGTAAAATCCTTTATTTGAAATAAATACTCACCGACCCTTGCAGTGATACACTGCGGGAGCGATTACCTCCTGTCAGTGTATCGCTGACAGCTGGATGGAGCAGTCACATCTCTTGATGTGACTGTTCTATACGTGAAATCGCCGTGGGACACGGCGGACAGATGAGTATATGGTGATTTATTATTTTACATTTTTTCTAGGAGACGGCATCAGGGATTTGGTGTTAGGTGAGTATAATGGGTTTTTAATTGTTAAATGAATATGTATGTAATAATTTTACGTTTTTTTAAAAATATGAAAACAGGCGCTGGCTGATGAGACTACTTCTCCCATCAGCGGCAGAAGTAGCCCGATGGGAGCAGTAGTCTCATCAGCTAACACCTGCTGACATGCGGGTCACCGCTGCAGGTCACAGCTGCGGGGTCACTGTGACAGCATGACCCCGCAGCGCTCTGACCGCCAATAAGAACATCCGTGCCGGTGTTGCCCATGCCTCTATTAATAATGATCATCCTCATTTTCTGGATTCGCTCACACTTGCTCTCCCCACTCAATTCTATGACAGTGAATCGTTTCATCGTTTTACTCTCTCCGCCTCTTCCACTGAACAGCACCGCCCACGGCACTGCTGGAACGTATCGAGCTCCTCGCTGGCATGCACGGCCATTCACATCCGGTGATGTCACATCCGGCATCTTACTACCGCCGCCTGATAGGTCCACGATAGCTTTCGTCCCAACTCTTTTCTTCTTATTTCCGGAAGGTATAGCGGTGATAGTTAGTGACTAGCGGTGGATACCACGTCCATAACGCTACCGCAATCCACTTTACCTTCGGCTCCCATCTACTCATGTTGGTGTTCCTCCTCTATCAGAAATACCTTCATGCGGCCACTTGTGTCTATTATATTATAGCGAGCACATCTTACCTCCACAGGCTGTTGATTATATCTGTGGCTCACCTTAATCTCTTCAGCTGATTTGTCTGGCAAGTGGGTGTGTATGGTCTTGCCTCTGCATATCGGTTCACACTCCCATCTAGTATATATAAATGCACTTACTGTTATATTTCTTATGCAGCTCTTGTTTAATCTGAACTGGATCTGGTCCATTCTCACAACGTAGTACGTTTATACCGGGTATGACTCATTCTTTACTCACTACCATTGCACTATATGGGCATTTTTTTCCTCCCATATTGCATTATGATTATGAATGTTTGTGTATGGATTTCTTGAATATCTCTGCATTCTCTACCTTTGTCCCCTGAATATCCCGTCGTATTGACATATGATGTATATACTTTAGTTTCCTGTGCTTTGGACATACATGTTATTTTTTTCTATTTATCACTATTTTTGTAGTAGCTGATGAAGGTCTTGTGACCGAAACGTCCTATACCTTGTACTACCTGACTTGGATTTGATTAAATATCTTCACTTATCAATTTAAGTTGCGTGCCGAGTTTCTTCTTCTACTAATAATGGTTTGGGCACCTACTCGGGCACCAAATTCTGGGCTGTACACACGTTTTTCCTCTAAAGGTGTTGCCCACACTGTCACACAGATTAAACCATAGGAAGCCGGTAAAAATGCAAACAAAAACTCAGCAAATCTGCAGCTATTCTGCAAACATTTTTATGCCTGCGTTTTTGCTGTGGATTTGACTGACTCAATTGAAGTCAATGTGTGAAAAACGCTGCGGAAACGCATACCTCCCAACTTTAGAAGACAGGAAAGAGGGACAAAGGTTGCGGCTACGCCCCAACCACACCCATTTCACAACTAGTCACACCCATGTCCACGCCCCAAAACACACCCATTTAGCACTGGTGATCACACTGACTGGTACTGAGGGCACAGTGACTGATACTGTGGGCACACTGGTACTGAGTAAAAGAAAGAAAGAACAGAGAGAGAAAAAAGAAAACAGAGAGAAAGAAAGGAGAGAGAAAGAAAGAGTGGAAAGCAAGAAAGAACAGAGAGAGAGTAGAGACAGAAAGAAATAAAGAAAGGGGAAAGAAAGAACAGAGAGAGAAAAAAAGAAAGAGGGGAAAGAAAGAACAGAGACAGAGAAAGAAAGAGGGGAAAGAAAGAACAGAGAGAGAGAAAGAAAGAAAGACGGGAAAGAAAGAACAGAGAGAGAAAGAAAGACGGGAAAGAAAGATGGGAAAGAAAGAAAACAGAGAGAAAGAAAGAGGGGACAGAAAAAAGAACAGAGAGAAAAAAAGAAAGAGGGGAAAGAAAGAACAGAGATGGAGAGGGAAAGAAAGAACAGAGAGAGAAAGAAAGACAGAAGGGGAAAGAATGAACAGAGAGAAAGAAAGCAAGAAAGAAACGGGAAAGAAAGAACAGAGGGAGAGAGAAAGAAAGAGGGGAAAGAAAGAACAGAGAAAGGAAGAAAGACAGAGGGGGAAAGAAAGAACAGAGAGAAAGAAAGACTAGAGAGAGAAAGAAAGAGGGGAAAGAAAGAACAGAGAGAAAGAAAGAACAGAGAGAGAGAAAGAAAGAGGGGAAAGAAAGAACAGAGAAAGAAAGAAAGGGGAAAGAAAGAACAGAGAGAAAGAAAGAAAGAACAGAGAGAAAGAAAGGGGAAAGAAAGAACAGAGAGAGAAAGAAAGAAAACAGAAAAAGAAAGAAAGAGGGGAATAAAGAACAGAGAGAAAGAAAGAAATAAAGAACAGAGAGAAAGGAAGGGGAAAGAAAGAACAGAGAGAGAAAGAAAGAAGACAGAGAGAAAATGAAAGAAAGGGGAAAGAAAGAACAGAGAGATAGAAAGAAAGAAACAGAGGGAGAGAAAGAAAGGAGAGAGAAAGAAAGAGGGAACAGAAAAAAAGAACAGAGAGAAAAAAAGAAAGAGGGTAAAGAAAGAAACAACAGAGGGAGAGAGAAAGAAAGAAAGAAAGAAAGAAAGAAAGAAGGGAAAGAAAGAACAGAGAAAGAAAGAACACAGATAGAGAGAAAGATTGGAAAGAACAGAGAGAGAGAGAAAGAGAACAGAGAGAAAGAACAGAGAGAAAGAAAGAGGGGAAAGAAAGAACAGAGAGAAAGAAAGAACAGAGAGAAAAAGGAAGAACAGAGAGAGAAAGAAAGATTAGAGATAAAGAAAGATTAGAGAGAGAAAGAGGGGAAAGAAAGAGAACAGAGAGAAAAAGAAAGAAAGAACAGAGAGAAAAAGAAAGAAAGAACAGAGAGAAAAAGAAAGAAAGAACAGAGAGAGAGAGAAAGAAGAAAGAAAGAAAGAAAGAAAGAAGGGAAAGAAAGAACAGAGAAAAAGAAAGAACAGAGAGATAAAAAGAAAGATGGGAAAGAAAGAACAGAGAGAAAGACAGAACAGAGAGAGAGAAAAAAATAAAGATTCTATAAAGATACTATAGCAGCCCGGCTCCCATTGTAGTGCCCACCTGAGCCTCCCAGTGCAGGACATATCATGATCCGCTCACATGGCCAACATCCCCGATTTCAAGGCGATCCCGCTGTCCGCGCTGCCGAAGGAGGACACGGTGATGGATCTGAAGCATTCCCTGAAGTGCCTCCATGGTTCCGTCACAATCTCCTCCCAAAATTACCTCTTCCAGCACGTCACTTCTGGTGGAACATCACGGGCGAGTTTTAAAGTACTCCTAGGGGCTCCGGCATGTACTCCTGTGTCCACGGGAAAAGCTCACGGCAGGAACAGTGGGGCAGACTCAAAATCGGGAGTGTCCCGCTGAATTCGGGATGGTTGGGAGGTATGAATGCTCCCCACCATACACCTTGTACACGCACGGCTCTGCACACCTGATACACACACAGTTCCGCTTTGTATGCCTCGTACACACACGGCTCCGCTCCGTCCACCTCGCACACACAAGGCTCCACTCAGTATACACATGGCTCCACTCCGTACACCTTGTACACATGCAGCCACGCTTTGTACACTTTGTACACACACGACTCCACTCTGTAAACCTTGTACACATGCGGCTTTGCAGCATACACCTCGTACACACGCGGTTCTGCTCCATACACCTCATACACACGCGGCTCCGCTACATACACACAAGGCTCCACGCCGTACACACACGGCTCAAGCACAGAGCCCTGTGTGTATGGAGCTGAGCGGCTTAGCTCCGTACACTTTGTACACACAGGGCTCTGTTTCGTACAACTCGTACACGCGGGTTTGCTCCGTACACCTCGTACACACACGGCTCTGTTCCGTACATCTCTTACACACACGGCTCCGCTCCGTACACCTCGTACACACACGGCTCCGCTCCGTACACCTCGTACACACATGGCTCCGTACACCTCGTACACACACGGCTCCGCTCCGTACACCTCGTACACACACAGCTCCGCTCTGTACACCTCGTACACACACGGCTCCGCTCCGTACACCTCGTACACACACGGCTCCGCTCAGTACACTTCGTACACACACGGCTCTGCTCCGTACACCTCGCACACACGGCTCCACTCCGTACACCTCATACACACACAGCACTGCTACATCCACACTGTAAACCTCTCCTGACCCCACACATAAACTTACCCTCATCCAGCACCATGACAACCAGCACTGCAGAGTCCTGCACACATATGAGGAGCCTGATCATGTGACACCTAACTCCCCTCCTGTGACCTCATCACAGGTCCTTTGCACACAGAGGACAGCTCAACGACTTCATTGCTGAATGTGAACGGCTGAGGTGGAGAGACAGGGAGGGCGAGGATGGGGTGCATGGAGGGGCGTGGCGGCTTCTCTCACTGCGGGAAACATAGCGTCCCGAGCGGGACAGCGGGTGAGAGGGTTAGAATCGGGACTGTCCCGCTCAATCCGGGACAGTTGGGAGGTATGGAAACGCACAAAGAATTGACATGCTGCAGAAAAAAAACGCACTAAAAATACAAAGGAAATTTACTGATCATGTGCAAAACACTTATTATTATTATTATTATTATTATTACACATTTATATAGCGCCATATGAAAAGGGAAAATATAGACAGGTACAATAAACGTGTGCTAGACAAGGGACACACAAGTACAGAAGGAGAGAGGACCCTGCCCGCGAGGGCTCACAGTCTACAGGGATGGGTGAGGATACACTAGGAAAGGGTAGAGCTGGTCAGGATTCTTCAGGATTGTCATTGAATTAGCTTGCATAAGAATTCCATAGCATTTTTGGCCCATTTCTGCACGGAAAAAAATGCTGCGAAAACATATAAAAAAACGCACAGTGTGCACACAGCCTATGAGTGATGGGAGTTTTTGAAACCATAGTATAGCATGCTTCTGTTACTCAGGAGTTAAGCCAACAGTATAGTTTGCTTTGCTACTTTTACCTATCCTAGCTCCAAAACTGGTCCGTGCATCTTCCATTTTAAGCACCAGGCTCCCTCTGCTCTCATAGAAATACATGCAGCCGCACACGCCGATCCGAGTGCCGGCGCCAGTGCCAGGTTTTCATGCGAGAGACTCGCACGAGAATCGTGCGAGTCTCTCGCAAGTGAGTATGAGCCCTAAGCAGCAGTCACTGACCGGTAACATTACTATAGCAGCCACAATGAGTAGCACTCCTTTCGTCCAAACCTTGAGAACTTGCATTCTGACAATAAATGCTGCTGTGGGGGATTTGCGGGATGCTGCTAAAAATGCTGGGACCGACAACCTGGGCCCTGGTTCCTGCTGGAGTCTTTAAGTGCATCGTACAGCCTGTTGACTGATGACTACATTTGCAGATGCTTGTAATTTGATAGTTTATTCATCGTTTCTATCGAAAGCTGTTTAGTCAATTTTCCAATATACTTTCTGTATCAATCATTTATGATTTTCACAGTCTCTGCATGCTGTCGATCATTTGGATACTTCCCTGATTACCTTTATGGTGAGATCAGTCTTGGTCATGTGATATCATATGGGGGGGCTGACTATTTTAGCAATCTTTGACAACTGTACCAGAACGGTAACAACTAACAAACCACATACCCCTGTGTCCATCACATGAGTTTATCCGCTATAAGAAAACAATGAATGATCACTCGGAATGACAGCAAGCAGAGATCTGGTTTTTGACAGAAAGTATATTGTAAAATTGCATAGCTCTTAATCGTCTTATCATTATATATACAAAACAGCTGCACATCTGCTAAGTTCGGCGCAGCAGCAGACTGTTCACCCGTAAAGTGCAGTAACATTAATCCATAGTTCCAAGAATGGAGAGCTGACCTCATCAGCAGCCCCTGGGATCCATTATCCTGGAATTCTTTACTGTCTTAGCAACAGTAAAATAATACACGGTACTGCCGCACGGGGAAACTGGCAAGAGCGCAATAAAAACAAAAATTTTACAGTGGGGAGGATTCAAAAAGTAGAAATTTCAACAGCTTTCTGTAGTAACCCTTTGTCCACATTAAAAATTTCACCTACTGCCTGACTGAAAAATCTCGCCAAAGGAAAAGAAAATAACTGATTTAGGACAAGTGATAAGCAAATAATATTCTGAATACATTTATATCTATTGGCTTTGTATAAGCTGGAAACTGAAATTAGCACCTGGTCTTACAGGGATTCTGTCATCCCTAACACCATATATCCATTCACTTAGGCATTATAGCTTATATGCGGATTTTACTTACCGTATGTTGTTTCCATAAAAAAATGTTTTATTTGATCTGTGTATAAGGGGCCCAGGTCAGCTTGGTGTGGCCAAGTTACAATTCTCTGCAACTACCCTTATGTTAAATGATAGTGCTCGCTTTGGAGCACTGTCGGAATTAAATCCTGAGCCCTACACACACTGACACTGCAGGAGTCAAGAGCATACAGTGTCAGTGTGTGCAGGTGTGTTCTCATCCTGCTCTCCTGCCTGCTAGTGCTCACAGGTAGAGATGAGCGAACCTTTCAAGCTTCGGTTCGATTCAGTTCTCTGAACAATTAGATTCAATGGGAGGCCAAACTTAACATATACACAACACCCTAATGGGTGACAAAAAACTTCCCAAACAGCTAAAATCAGGGGCAGACACCATGAAAACTGGCATCGATTGACCCACAGTAGAAATTTGCGAATGGCACAGCAGCAGTCAGCCATGGGCTATGCATGTATCAGGGTCTGACCCAGCATTTACAGCTTGGAATTGAAGTTTCAATTAAGATGAGCTGTTTGAGGGATCGTGTAAGCCTGCTGTGCTGGGAACCCTGATGCTTCATGCAACATCTTAAACGTGATTTTTTATAGGCAAACTCAGGTGGCACAAATATCAGCTTGGTATACCACAAATGTTATAAAAATTTAAGGATAGTACACAAATAGTTGACAGAAAGTAATTGCAGGCCTGCCAGTCTGGGAACCCTACTGCTATAGGCAACACACATGAAGGAGACCCAACTGGGAGTACAAACATTTCCAAAAATTATTGACACACACCACTAAAGTGTCAATTTCCCAGAGTAGAAATATTATAATTGCACAGTTTTTTGAAAACGTCAGTTACTGTACTGTCTACTCGACTCCCTTTCTTTGGCAGCTGCACAGCAGTATTATTATTATTTATTGTTATAGCGCCGTTTATGTAAAAATAGTATACATAATAAAACAAGTAATATAATCTTAAACAATACAAGTGATTGACTGTTACTGGAGGAGAGAGGATCTTGCCCGTAAGGGATCACAGTCTACTAAGTATGGGTGAGGATAAAATAGGTGAGGAGATAGCTGCTTGCGCAGCGGTATGGTGGAACGATAGTTAGTGTAGGTTGTAGGCTTGTCGGAAAAGGTATTTCGTCAGGTTCCTTTCGAAGGTTCCCATGGTAGGCGAAAGTATGATATGTTGAGGGACAGTTCCAGAGTACAGGGTATCTACGGGAGAAATCTAGTCTGCGATTGTGGGAAGAGGAGATAAAAGGGAAGTAGAGGAGATCTTGTGACGATCCGAGGTTACGTACAGGTAATTACCAGGAGATTAGGTCACAGATGTATGGAGGAGACAGGTTTTGGATCGCCTTGTATGCCAAATTTAGAGTTTTGAACAGAAGTCTCTGGGCAATGGGGAGCCAATGCAAGGATTGACTGAGGGGAGTAGCCTGGGAATAGCGGGGTGACAGGTGGATTAGTTGGGTAGCATAGATTAGGATAGATTGAATGTGTGCGATAGTGTTAGAAGGGAGGCCACAGAGCAGAAGGTTGCAGTAGTTGAGGTGGGAGATCTTGAGGGCATGCACTAGGTTTTTTGCAGATTCATGGTTGAGTAATCTGTGGATTTAGGAGATATTTTTAGGTTGCAGGAAGGGGAAAGGGCTTGGATCTCAAATTTGAAGGAGAGATCAGAATCAAGCCATTGAATTTATTTGATGGATAGATCAGGTGGGGGGGTTGAATGAGATGGTGGAAATATGATGAATTCGGTTTTATCAAGATAAGTTTTAGAAATTTAGTAGAGAAGAAAGTTGAAATAGAGGACTGACATTGTGGGACTCTGATAAGTAAGGAGGTGATATTAGGTCCAGAAAGGTAGATCGATCTGAGTGTCACCAGCATAGAGGTGATACTGAAAGCCGTGATGCCAAGAGATTAGAGAGCATGTAGTAAGAGGGCATGATCCACTGTGTTTAAGGCATCTGACAGGTCCAGAAGGAGGAGGACAAAGTAGTGTCGCTTGGATATGTCAGTTAGTAGGTCGTTGTTGACTTTAGTCAGGGCATTTTCAGTGGAATGGTCGGAAGTCAGATTGTAAGCAGTCAAAGAGGGAGCAGGAGGGTAGATTTGAGGACAGTTCAAAATGAATGTGTTGTTTCACTAGTTTTGAGGCATAGGGGAGAATTGATATGGAGCGATATTTATACACAAAGGATGGGTCAAGTGAGGACTTTTTGAGGATGGGTCTGATCAAGGTATGTCTGAAGCATGAGGGGAAGACAACTGTAAGGTTCTGTGTATCTGTTTCTGAAACTCAGTTTGTTCGTCGGCCATTTTGCTTTCTGTTTTGCTGCAGCTATCTTGCCCTCAGTCAAAATGGAGTTTTCCAGCTTGCATGTTCCCGCCCTGATTCTCTCCGTTTGCTTCTTAAACAGCCACAGCTGAGCAATCAGTGCTTCAGAATCTAGCCTGCAGTGAACTGTGTTCTGACTCCTGAAGCCTTGGACCTTGTACTCCAGCCATTCCTACTGAGGAACTCTGAAGCACTTGTGGACTCTGAACTCTGCTCTTGAGAGCCTCACGTTTGCATGGACTTGCGGTAACAGAGAAGAAGATCTGAATCTGTTGTGGAGAGTTATTGCTGAGCTTAGATTACTCTGGCCTGCTGTGTCTCCTGCTTCTGTGTTTGCAACCTGTGTGTTTATTTTTGCCAATTTGTATGAAGCAATACAAGACTTTCTTTATCAACCTGTGTCTCAAGTATTTTCATCGCACCCAAGCACAAGACGCTATATGAACTGTACCACATACATTACAAGATTCTGAAGCCAAACGTTAGTGTCTGCTGGGTCTGGAAAGGCTTGTCTGCTGTACTGTGGATATCGGATGTCCGGTTGTACTTTCTGTGATGACAGTGGTTGTGACTTCTCACAACCATTCCAGGTGAGCAATTCCCTTAAGTTTTTTTTCTGCAGTGTTATCACAGGTAAACACTATTGTTTTTTTTTTTTTTTTTTTCTCTTCTCTTTTTGTCTGCTGAAACTCTGGATATCAGATGTCTGGTTGAAAGCTTTCTGTGATGATAGTGGTTGTGACTTCTCACAACCATTCCAGGTGAGCAGTTCCCTTAAAGTTTTTTCTTTCTTCAGTGTTGCCACAGGTGAACACTATTGTTTTTTTTTTTTTCTCCTCTTCTTCCAGTATCCTGTCTTAAAAGATCTGGAAAATGGAGGCCCGCATAAAGGAACTTTGCGGAGTGACTGATAATATCCTTGCAGATTTGCAGAATATAAAGACCCGTTTTACAAATCTTCAGGACCTAAATAATCACAATTTGCAAGTGGTTGGACAGACTACCCAGGATTTGCGAGCCAGGATTGAGGTTCTGGAGGGGCGAGTCCAGGCTCCTGCCGTGGCCCCGAGTTCTGGGATTCCCAAGTTGCCCCCTTTTCGTTTTGGTGGTGAACGTGAAAAATTCAGGGGATTTGTTAATCAATGCAATCTTTTTTTTTCTGCACATGCTTCACAATTTCCTACTGAACGATCTAAGGTGCTTACTATAATTATGTTGCTTACCAACAAGGCTTTGATGTGGGCAAACCCTCTGATTGAGACTGAGGATGATTGTTTGAATCACCTTGATGATTTTATTTCAGCCATGGGGCAGGTGTTTGATGACCCCAATCGAGGTGCAACAGCTGAAGCAGCCATGTTAGCTTTGCGCCAAGGTAAGCACTCGGTAGCTGAATATGCCTTGGATTTCAGGAGATGGGCCCTTGATACCACCTGGGACAATTCCGCCAAAAAATCTATTTTTCGAAAGGGGTTATCCCCACTGATTAAGGATGAACTTGCTTGTGCCGACCCTCCCACTGCGTTAGGTGACTTTATTAACTACTGCATCCGTATTGATACTCGTTTAACTGAACGCAGGCAAGAGAGATGGTTCGAAAGCAATCGTACTAACCTTTTCCTACCTTCCTCTCCAGCTAAGGAACTTTGAATAGGATTACACGGGAACCTGAACCTGAACCCATGCAGGTAGACTCTTTACTACGACGGGTTAGTGATGCACGCAAGGAACATCGTTTTAAGGAGAATCTATGTTTTTATTGTGGTAAGTCAGGGCACTTTATTATTAACTGCCCCAGCCGTTCTCGCAAGACTACTGCAGCACTCATTCATTGTGAGTGTTGCGAGAGGGGATCTGTCAGGTCCGAGCCTCAGGCTCCAGAGAGATCTGCAGCAACAGATCTTGATTTCTCGGACTTAAACTCCGTTACCTCTGAGGACGTTGACTGTGTAAATGCTGCCATCTTTCAAGTTTCCTCAGCGGTGTCCCAGCTGAGTTGTAAAAAAAACAATTCTCACTGTTTTCTTTCCATCAAACTCTGGGTTGACTCAGCCTGGTGTCTAGCTCTGCTATGATCGACTCAGGTGCAAGTGGAAATTTTATGGATGTCTCCTTTGCTCTGAAACAGGGAATACGTTCAGTGAAGAAGGCTACTCCAGTACAGATGGAAACTGTGGATGGCTCCCTGCTGACCTCTGGACCAGTGGATCAGGAAACAGAGCCTTTAAAGGTTCTTATGGGTAAAGATCATCAAGAGAAACTGTCCTTTATGCTTATCTCTTCTCCTCACTTTCCCATTATTCTAGGGCTACCATGGCTGCAGGCTCAGAATCCTACCATTAACTGGGAGACCAAGGAATTACACTTTCCAGAGAAACAGATGAGTCCAAAAATTTCAGCTTGCTCTGTTCCTAAAGGAACCATGTCAGTCCCTGAACTACCAGCTGTATACCAGGACTATGTGGATTTATGTGACAAGAAGAACGCTGACCAGCTTCCTCCTCACCGTCCATATGATTGTCCAATTGAATTATTGCCTGGAGCAGAGATACCTTTTGGTAAGATCTACCCCCTGGCGGGGCCCGAGCTGAAGGCTTTAAAAGAGTACATAGACGAAAATGTAGCCAAGGGCTTCATACGCCCCTCTTCATCTCCTGCAGGGGCACCCATATTCTTTGTAAAGAAGAAAGATGGATCCCTGAGACCATGCGTAGACTATAGGGAACTCAATAAGGTTACTATTAGAAACCGTTATCCATTGCCTTTAATCCTGAGTTATTGGAGAGAGTGCGACATGCCAAAATTTTTTCTAAACTAGATCTTCGTGGGGCCTATAACTTAGTCCGTATTAGACCTGGGGATGAATGGAAGACTGCATTCAGGTCACGCTATGGACACTTTGAATATCTAGTTATGCCTTTTGGTCTGAGTACCGCCCCAGCCACTTTCCAACACTTGGTGAATGACATCTTCAGGGATCTCCTGGATACATTCGTGGTAATTTATTTGGATGATATTTTAATTTTTTCTAACTCCACAGAGGAACATCATGGACATGTGAGAATGGTCTTGGAACGTCTAAGACAAAATCATCTTTACATCAAGCTTGAAAAGTGTGAATTCCATAAGACCGAAATTCAATTTCTGGGTATGTACTGTCTACACAAGGAATTAGTATGGATGGAAGTAAAACCCAAGCCATCAATGATTGGCCAAGTCCTAGAAATGTGAAGGAGGTACAGCGCTTCATCGGGTTTGCAAACTTCTATAGACGTTTCATTAGAAATTTCTCTGAGGTAGTGTCACCTATCACCCAACTTACCCGGAAAGAGTCTAAGTTCTCCTGGACTCCCCAAGCCCAGGAAGCATTTTCCCGTCTAAAAGATAAATTTACCACTGCACCTATCCTAGTACATCCCAACCCAGAGCTTGCCTTCATAATAGAGGTGGATGCTTCAGACTGTGCCGTGGGAGCTATACTCTCTCAGAGAACAGGTGAGAAGAATGTCTTGCATCCCTGTGCCTTCTTTTCCCAGCAGTTGTCTTCGGCTGAGAAGAACTACGATGTGGGCAATAGAGAGTTGTTGGCCATTATTGCCGCCTTCAAAGAATGGAGACACCTTCTTCAAGGAGCTGCACAGCAAATAGTCGTTCTGACAGACCATCGTAATCTTGAGTTTATCAGGTCGGCTAAGTGCCTGACTCCTCGCCAGGCTCGCTGGAATCTTTCTTAAACCAATTTAATTTTATTATTTCTTATAGACCAGGATCGCGCAATGGAAAGGCTGATGCACTCTCTAGGATTTACTCAGCAGAGACACGTCCAATTACTCCTCCTAAGACTATTCTTCCTGACTCTAGATTCCTAGGAGTGATTCATCATCAAGACCTAATTAAAGACATCAAGGAAGCATACCATGCGGATTCTTTTTTGGCTCAACCCCCAAGGGACGTAAGTCTTGTCTTTAAGAATGGTGTGTGGATTCTGGGACAACGTCTGTATATACCTGAAACAGTCAGATTGAGAGTATTGCAACTCATTCACGATTCCAAAATAGCCGGGCATAGAGGAATTCTAAAGACACAGGAATTTCTTTCTCGTTTCTTTTGGTGGCCCACTTGTAGGAAGGATGTTTTGGACTATGTCACTTCGTGTGAGGTTTGTGCAAGATGCAAAACACCTCGCTCTTCACCAACTGGTCTGTTACAGCCTCTTCCCACCCCGTCCCGCCCGTGGGGATCCATTTCTATGGACTTCATTGTGGAATTACCAACCTCTCAAGGGAAGAACACTATTCTAGTGGTGGTTGACCGTCTAACAAAGGCAGCTCATTTTATCCCTTGTGTCGGCTTACCCACTGCAAAACAGACATCAGATTTGATGATTAAAGATGTGTTTCGCTTACATGGAGTACCGGATGAGGTTATTTCGGATCGAGGGGTGCAATTCACTTCTAGGTTTTGGCAAAATTTCTGTGCAGCATTGGACATTAAAGTAAACCTTTCTTCTGCTTTTCATCCCCAGACTAATGGACAAACCGAACGAACCAATCAAACCCTGGAGCAGTATCTCCGCTGCTTTATCTGCCACCTACAGGATGATTGGGTGGATCTACTTCCATTGGCTGAGTTCTCTTACAACAACTCTCAGAGTGCCTCCACTAAACAGTCTCCTTTTTACTCTAATCTAGGTTATCATCCTAACATTCTACCACGATTTCCCATAGAGACCCTTTGCCAGCAGTGGCTGAAAGAGTCACGACTTTACAGAAGAATATGGATCTTCTAAAGGAGAATCTGGAATCGGCTCAGGAAAGGTACAAGAAGGCAGCAGATAAATTTCGTAAACCTGCACCAGCTTTTAAGGTAGGAGACCTGGTCTGGCTGTCAACCAGAAATCTTAAGTTAAGGATTCCATCGTCTAAGTTGGGACATAAGTACATTGGACCCTATAAAATCAGTAAAATTATAAGTGCCGTTGCTTGTCGTCTTCAATTGCCCAGAACTATGAGAATCCACCCTGTCTTTCATGTATCCCTACTAAAGGCTGCGACACCCAATACGTTTCCTGGACGTTCTTCTCCTTGCCCTGACCCAGTGCTAGTCGATGGTCAGGAGGAATTTGTGGTGGAAAGGATTTTAGATTCCAGGTTGTATAGAAATCAGTTACAATATCTGATTAAATGGCAGGGCTACCCAGTGGAGGACAACTCATGGGAGCCAGTCAATAACGTTAATGCTCCTCGCTTGCTCCGTCAGTTTCATCAGAGGTACCCACACAAGCCTGGTCTGAGGTCATCCGGAGGTTGTCCCTAAGGGGGGAGTAATGTAAGGTTCTGTGTATCTGTTTCTGAAACTCAGTTTGTTCGTCGGCCATTTTGCTTTCTGTTTTGCTGCAGCTATCTTGCCCTCAGTCAAAATGGAGTTTTCCAGCTTGCATGTTCCCGCCCTGATTCTCTCCGTTTGCTTCTTAAACAGCCACAGCTGAGCAATCAGTGCTTCAGAATCTAGCCTGCAGTGAACCTGTGTTCTGACTCCTGAAGCCTTGGACCTTGTACTCCAGCCATTCCTACTGAGGAACTCTGAAGCACTTGTGGACTCTGAACTCTGCTCTTGAGAGCCTCACGTTTGCATGGACTTGCGGTAACAGAGAAGAAGATCTGAATCTGTTGTGGAGAGTTATTGCTGAGCTTAGATTACTCTGGCCTGCTGTGTCTCCTGCTTCTGTGTTTGCAACCTGTGTGTTTATTTTTGCCAATTTGTATGAAGCAATACAAGACTTTCTTTATCAACCTGTGTCTCAAGTATTTTCATCGCACCCAAGCACAAGACGCTATATGAACTGTACCACATACATTACAACAACAGTTGTTAGAGATAGGTTGACGTGCTGAGTTAGTTTTGGGATGAAGACTTGTAAGGTTTGGTGTTATGTTTCGGTAGCTGAGGAGGACAGGAACAACAGCAGGGCAGCCAAACACCTGATATGTTGGTAACTGATGGGTTGCAGATTCCTAAACTAACGACACAACTAGAGGTAGCCGTGGAGCGTTCCTACGTTGATCCTAGACGCCTCGTCACAGCCTGAGAGATAACTACACCTAAAGGCAGAAAGATGAAAGCTATCTGCCCCGGAGCAGATCCCCAAAGAAAATAGGAAGCCCCCAAACATATAATGGCGGTTAGACAAGATGAAAATACAACATAGGCAGAAAATAGACTGAGCAAACGCTGGGGCCACAAGCTGACTAAATAGGATAGGACAGGAGAGATTACTTTCTGCAACCCAGAAAACCCTACAAAAATCCAAAAATTCTGATTACAAAAATACTGAGATCACATGACCTCGCGACCCACTAAATCAGATCTCAGTGTGAACAAAAACCAAGCCGCAGCCGCTGAAAAAACAGGAAAAAGCAAATGAGCAAATAACAGTGGCTGCAGATAAACTGTGAGGAGCTCAGGCCCCAGGAGGGGACCTGGCTGACCTCCACAAAAGTGCAGAAAACTATGCAAAAAGCAAGCACAAAAAGAAAAGCAAAAAATATCTTATCTGAAAGCAGGAGATGCAGGCAAGACTCCAGCAAACTACCAAATGAACCAGGAACCACAATTGAGACAAGAACAATTGATCACCGGCAACCATCATGGAAGGGAACCTCCCTTATATCAGACCAGTCCGTGATCCCAGATTGCCACTCCTCGCTGAAAGGTTCAGTACTGTCTGTAACCACCAGAGGGAGCCTCTGCTCAGAAACCATCTCTAGCACATTCATAACAGTTTGGAATGAGGTGGGATGGGTCAAGTTCACAGGTGGTGAGACATGATTTGGAGAGTAAACTGGAAAATTGATCTTCTGTGATGATGAAGTTGGTTTTGGAGGAGGAGCTTTGAGTAGTTATGAGGAGGTGCTGTGGGGATTTTAAACAAGATTTGTTTTTGTTTCAGGAGAAATGCGCGTTTTTGAAATTTTTTTACGGGATGGGACTTGATCCCTTTCTTTTGCAGCCGCAACTGGTGTTAAAAGTATTCTAATTTAATGAATAATGCTTTTGGATTTTCTTGGCTGTAAGCCATAATCATCAACTTAAAGAAATAAAACTTGAAATAGATACTCGTAAAACTCAAAAATATATGGTTTCATTTTTGTATTGAAGAACAAATAAATTAACTTTTTGATTATTCTAATTTTGGGAAGCACATGTAGCCTTCCCCAAAAATTTAAGGGCCCCCTATATGCCCCCCAATAACATAATGGGCCCCAATTGTTCCATAAATAAATGGCCAACATCACCTTCCTAAATTAAGGGTCTCACTGTAATGTATGTAGTACGTTAATAGCGTCTTGGTTGGTCGATGAAAACAGGGTCACAGGTTTATAAGAAAAGTCCTGTATTATTTTCATACAATTGGCGAAATAGCCAAGTTTGCAGAACAGAAAAAGGGACACAGAGGCCAGAGTAACCCCAAGCCAGCAATCACTCTCAAATACAGTTCAGGATCTTTTCTTTTACCGAAAGTCCATGCAAAGTGGGTCTTTCAAAGAGCGGGGTTTTCAGAGTCCACAATGTTCGGGTTCCTCAGTGGATAGTGGGTACAAGGTCCAAGGTTCAGGAGTCAAGCCAGGTTCACGCAGGCTGATTCTAAGCGATTGCTCAGGTGGTGTTGAAGAAAGGGAGAATCAGGGGGGAACATGCAACTGGAAAATCCTTTGAGAGGGCAAGTACTGCAGCAAGACAGAAAGTAAAATGGCGATGAACAACGAGTTTCGGAATATTCCAAGAACCTTACATTACTCCCCCCTTAAGGACAACCTCCGGATGGACCTAGACCAGGCTTGTGGGGTACCTCTGATGAAACTGACGGAGCAAGCGAGGAGCATTAACGTTATTGACCGGTCCATGAGTTTCCCCATGGGTAGCCCGCCTTTAAAGATATTGTAATGATTTTCTATACAACCTGGAATCAAAAAACCCTTTCCACCACAAATTCTTCTGACATGACTAGCACTGGGTCGGGAAGGAGAGGAACGTCAGGAAACGTTTGGGTGTCGCAGCCTTTAGTGGGATACATGAAAGAAAGGGTGGATTTCTAGTTTGGGCAGTTGAAGCGCAAGCAACGGCATTATAATTTTACTGTTTTTTATAGGGTCCAATGTTTTGCCCCAAAATTAGAGAGGAACCTTAACTTAAGATTCTGGTTGAAGCCAGACCAATCTCCTACCTTGAAAGTGGTGCGGTTTACGAAATTTATTGTGCTTTTTGACCTTTCTTGACGATTCAGATTTTCCTTTGAAGATCCTATTTTTGTAAAGACGTGATTTTTCAGCCACTGTGGAAAGGCGTTTCTATGGGAATCGGGTGAATGTTAGGTGTACTGATTAGAGTAAAAAGGAGACGTTTAGTGGAGGCACTTGAAGTTGTTATACGAGAACTCAGTATGGAAGTAGATCCACCCAACATCCTGTAGGGGAGATAAAGCAGCGGGTACTGCTCCAGGGTTTTTTGTTGTTGGTTTCGGTCTTTAGTCTGGGAAGAAAAGCAAGAAAGGTTTTATTTAACCAATGGCACAGAAATTTTGCCAAAACCAGAATGAATTGCACCCCTCGATCCGAAAAACCTCACCGGTACCCTGGCGAAACACATTTTAATATCAATTGATGTCTGTTTTTGCGGGGGTTTTAAGCCGACACAGGGATAAAAATGAGTGCCTTGTTGACGGTAACACCACTAGAATGGTGTTTTCCCCTGAGAGGTTGGTACTCCAAATGAATCCATAGAAAGGATCCCCCGGGGGGACGGGGGGGAAGAGGCTGTCAGACCAGTTGGTGAGGAGCGAGGTGTTTTGATCTTGCACAACCCTGAAGTGATATAATTCAAAACATCCTTCCGCCAAGTGGGAACCAAAAGAAACGGAAGAAATTCCTGTGTCTTTAGAATTTCCTCATGCCCGGCTATTTGGGAATGTAATGAGTTGCAATACTCTCAATTGACTGTTTCAGGAGATAAGACTTGTCCCCCCCCGAAACCACACAATTTTAAAGACAAGATTAGTCCTTGGGGGTTGTGCCAAAAAGGAATCCGCATGGAGTCCTTGTTCTTAAGTGGTCTTGATTATGAATTATCTAGGAATTAGATCAGGAAGAATGTTTGGAGGAGTAATTGGACGTGCTTGTGAGTAAATCCTAGGAGGCATCAGCCTTTCCATTGCCCGATTGGTCTATAAGAGATGATAAAATTAAATTGGTTTAAGAAAAGATTCAGTGAGCTGGCGAGGAGTCGCACTTAGCCGACCTGATAAATCAAAGGTTTCGAGGGGTTTTCAGGACGACTATTTGCTGGCACTCCTGAAGAAGGTGTCTCCATTCTTTGAAGGCGGAAATAATGGCCAAAATCTCTATTGCCCCTGTAGTTCCTCTCAGCCGAAGCAAGCTGGGAAAAGAAGGACAGGGAGCAAACTTTTCTCATGTTTTTGAAGGTATAGCTCCACGGCACAGTCTGAAGCATCCCCTCTATTATGAAGGCAACTCGGGTTGGGGATGTACTAGGATAGGTGCAGTGGTAAATTTTCTTTAGCGGGAAAAGCTTCCCCGGGTTGTGGGTCCAGGAAAACCTAGACTCTTTTTTCCGGGTAAGTTGGTGATAGGGACACTACCCGGAAATTTTTAATGAAACGTCTTTTAAAGTTGGCAAACCCGATGAAGGCTGTACCCTTCCCAAATTTCTAGGACTTGGAACCTTATGGCTTGGGTTTTGCTTCCCCAACAAATTCCGTGTAGAAGTACATACCCCAGAAATTGAATTTCGGTTATGGAATTCACACTTTTTTAAGTTTGATGTAAAGAGATTTTTGTCTTGACGTTCCAAGACCATTTCATGCCATGAGTTTTGGGAGTTAGAAAAAATTAGAATATATCCAAATAAATTACCACGAAGTATCTAGGGTCCCTGAAATGTCATTAAAGGTTGGAAAGTGGCTGGGGCGGTAAGCCAAAAGGCATAACTAGATTTCAAGTGTCCATAGGGACCTGAATGCAGCTTCCATTATCCCCAGGTCTAATAGGACAAGTTTGGGCCCCAGAAGATTAGTTTGAAAAAATTTTGGATGTCGCACTCTCCCAAAACTCAGGGATTAAAGCAATGGATAACTTTAAAGTAACCTTATTGAGTTTCACTAAGTCTACGCTGGTCTAGAGATCCTTTTCTTCTTTACAAGAAGGGGGCACCTGCAGGAGATGAAGAGGGGCGTTTAAAAGCCCTTGGCTAGATTTTCATTATGTAATCCTTTAAAGCCTTTAGCTGGCCCCCCAGGGGGTGACTTAAAAAGGTACTCTGCTCCAGGAATAACAATTGGACAATCAAGGACGGTGGGAGGAAGTGGCAGGTTTTCTTGTCAATAAATCCACATTCCTGGTAACAGCTGGTAGTTAGGGAGAATGATTCCTTTAGGAACGAGCCCGTGAAACTTTTGGACCATCTGTTTCTCTGGAAAGTTAATTCCTTGGTCTCCAGTTAATGTAGGATTCTGAGCCTGCAGCCTGGTCCCTAGAATAAAGGGGGAAAATGGGGGAAAGAAAGATAAAGGACAGTTT
>JARQOD010000003.1:511615533-511673065 GCA_033576555.1 Oophaga sylvatica | reverse complement strand
GGCCTTGTAGATAGCTGTGTGAGGAGTACGCCCTTCTCCTGGAATATCGGTTGTGAACAACAAATCCAGGAAGCGTGTATGTATCTACAGCTGGGCTCTGGCCGCTCTCTTCACTAGGTAAATGCTGCATGCTCACTTCTTACCATCCATATACCATTACTAGGTTTCTGCGAAGTCACAGCTGGTGAGTGTGCCAACAATAGATACTGGTGAGTAGGAAACAAACATGGCTACAGCTGTCATAATCTACTACCCATATACTATAGTAAGGCTATGTGCACACGTTGCAGATTGTTAGCGTTTTTGCCGCGGAAACGCCGCAAAAATGCTTACACAACGAAACTCATTTCTATGAGATTCCGCAATGCTATGCACATGCTGCGTGTTATTCCGCGGCGGAATCGCATCGCGGAAAAATCTGCAGCATGCTCATTCTTTTTGCGCAATAGCGGCGATTCCGCCGCCATAGGAATGCATTGAACCGCTTACTTTCCGCATGGGGCTAAGTAAGCGGTTCATGTGTGGATAATACCCAGGGTCCTGGGTACCATATCCATGTTAAATTAATAATTAAAATAAAAAATCGTGCTATTCTCACCTTCCGGCGGCCCCCGCAGCCTTCCCGCCTCACAGCGACACTCCCGGCCAATCCCGTTCCCAGGGATGTATGGCGAGAATCACCCCAGATGACGTAGCGTTCTCGCGTGATGCTGCGTCATCTGGGGTCATGTGGCCGGGAGCGTCGCTGAGAGGCGGGAAAGCTGCAGGGGCCTCTGGAAGGTGAGAATATCACCATTATTTTTTTTTTTATTTTTAACATTATATCTTTTTACTATTGATGCAGAATAGGCAGCATCAATAGTAAAAAGTTGGTCACATGTGTCAAAAACTATGTTTGACTCGTGTGACCAACCTGTCAATCAGTTTTCCAAGCGATACTACAGATCGCTTGGAAAACGCTAGCATTCTGCGAGCTAATTACGCTTGCAAAACGCTAGTTTCTGGCGGGAATACGCATACCTATAAAACGCGTATTTCCCACGGCAGGGAGGTGCGGAATTGCCACGGAAATTTCCACGACAATTCCGCAACGTGTGCACATAGCCTAAAGCCGGCCATACACATTAGATGGCTGTCGGCTGAACAATACTCATTTGGCTGACAGTCGTCTCGTCCGACTCTTCCATATACAGGAGTGCCCACTTGGCTGAGAGCTTCTGTGTTCTTTGTAATAAAGCCGCTAGCACATTAGGTGGTGACTTATCTCTGAGAGAACAAAGCGATCAGCAGTCTGAAATCAGACATACACGATGGAGTTCACTCCCAATAATCAGTTGGCTGGAGCCCATATACTCATTAGACCGTCTGCTGAACCTGTAAATATCGACATGTAAGAAACTTGCTGCTAAAACAGCTGTTTTTTTTTCCCTGCGTTCCCGGACTGAACAAAGTTCCCGGAGGTCGACCAGTTCCCGGAGGTCACCCAGTTCCCGGAAAAAAAGACACCAAAAAGACTGGAGAACGACTCCATAAAAAGTTGAAAACTTTTGTCCTCCCTCCCCCCTCACCTCCCACTAAGTCTGACCTGCTGCCTTCCACCACAACTTTTGTCGCCCCTACCCCTTGAACTCCTTTTTCGCCCACCCTAAGTCCTTCCTCTTCCCTCCATACCCCCAAGTTCCCTCCATCTTCCCCCAAACGTCGGTCCCGTTAATTTTTTTTCTGTCTTGTATAAAATAAATGTGATTTTTTTTTTTTGCCCCCCAACTGTTTGGTTTAATTGTGTCTTTAGCCGCCTACACACACTGCGCCGTACACACACTTTGCCGTACACTTTGTGATTTTGCGACCACTTAGCTCCATTACCGACACATGCTTCTTGTGTCAGTCCTGGAGCTATGTGTTGTCAAAAACACAAATATATGACTTGTATTTTCACCACCAATCTCTTCAGTCTACAAATATTAGTAGACTGAATACAGGATGTTGGTGAGTGCAAGGCATATCTATTTTCACTTTGCCAGGTATCATAAAGAGTGAATTGAGGATGGTGTGTTTTGCCCATCATTTCACTCTTTGTGACACAAGGCCAGGGGATTGTAGATATACCTTGTAATTAACCACATCCTCTATTCAGTGTGTGGTGAATAAACTGAAGAGATGATGGAGAAAATACACGCCATATCTACAATCCCCTGGCCTGGTATCATAACTATCACACCTGGCCAGGTGACTATACCTATGAGTTGTCAATTGCATGCAGACTGGAGAGATGCTGGTGGTTACTCAGATGTGTATTCATCTGCCCATGTGTCATAAAATTCTGATGTCCGGATGATTTTTTTTTGGCATCCTGACTTCAGCATGGCACCAGGCCAGGGGATTGTAGAAGTTGTCTATACTTTATCATCTTTCCAGTGTACGTGCATACTGAAGCCACAGTGGAGATACTACAAATAATATCTATACTCTTATGGTCAGGTGTCATAAAGAATTACAAATAATATCTATACTCTTATGGTCAAGTGTCATAAAGAGTGAAGGATGCTATTGCATCCCAAAATCACTATTTGTAACATCAGGCCAGGTGTACAGTATAATATTTGTTGTATCTCCACCGTCGCTGCAATCTGTTTGAACACAGACTGGAGAGATGATGAAGGTCATACAACTTTTCTCTGTAGACTCACCTGGTAGGAGTCATATTAAAGTCAGGATGCACAAAACACAGCATCCTGACTTCACTGGGACACCTGGGCAGGTGATTATTGTATTGGAGTGTATAAAGACAGAGTGCACTCGGTACAGGTATCAAAACAGGTTTTTTATTAACATACTCACAATAACATTTTTTTAGACCATTTGATCTTGCCATGACACACGTCTCACATCAGATATAAAGTTGGCCGCAAATTGGTCCCTCATTTGGCCTCAAATTGGTCCCTTACTTGGACAGCTTCAACTGATGACCTGAGAGGATGCTGAGTGAAATCAGGCAATGGGTTGGCAGCTGGTTCATGAAGTTCAAAGTTAGGGCGCTCTTTAGCCATAACAAAATTGTGAAGAACCACACAGGCTTTCACCACCTCATCCACTGTTTCCAGTTTAAGATTAATGGCTGTGCCAAGAATGCGCCATCTGGACACAAGAATACCAAAGGCACACTCTACAGTTCTTTGTGCCCTGGTCAGTCTGTAATTAAATATTATTCTTGTGTGGTCCAAGTCCCGGCTAGAGTAGGGTTTCAACAGGTTTGTGCACATTTGAAAGGCCTCATCCCCAACCATTACAAATGGCAGTGGCGGACCTTTGGTGTGGGGAAGAGGCCGTGGCAAGGGGAAATTAAAATGGTAGCCATACAACCTACGGCCCATGTCCGAGTTCTTAAAAGTCTGAGAGTCATTGCCCCGGACAAATGCGCCAATGTCCACCACAATAAACCGACAGTCTGCAACCGCAATGGCCACGAGTACTGTAGAAAAGTACTTTTTATAATTATAGTACTCAGAGCCACTTCTTGGGGGTTTTGTTATCCTGATGTGTTTCCCATCCACCCCTCTCAAACAGTTGGGGAAATTGCAGACTGTCAGGAATTGATCAGATATTTCGATCCACTTTTCAGCGGTGGCAGGGGCATAAATTCAGGACAGAGAAAGTCCCACAAAGCCTGGCAGGTGTCCGCAACTATTCCTGATAAGGTGGAGATTCCAAGCCGGTACTGAAAGTGGAGTGAAGATAGGCAGGGCCGGATTAAGAACATGATGGCCTGGAGCTGAAGGGGCGGGCAAGGGGCGGGGCAAGGGGTGGGGCCAAACACGGCAATTCACAAAGGCCAAAAATGTAACGTAAAAGATATAAACAAAGTAAATACATGATACATGCCACTTTGGCGACCATTTTGGTCGCCATCTGCAGCACTGTAAAGAGGCCTGCTGTTTTCGGGGCCCCATTAGGGGCCTGCTGTTTCCTTGGACCCTAGGCCCCTGATGGGGCCTGCTGTTTCCTGGGGCCTGCAGTTTCCTGGGGCCTGCAGTTTCCTGGGGCCCAAGGCCCCTAATGGAGCCTGCAGTTTTCTTTGGAGCTAGGCCCCTAATGGGGCATGATGCTTCCTTTGGACCTAGGCCCCTAATGGGGCCTGCTGCTTCCTTTGGACCTAGGCCCCTAATGGGGCCTGCTGTTTCCTAGGGCCCCATTAGGGGCCTGCTGCTTCCTGGGGCCTCTAATGTGGCCCGCTGTGTCCTGGACCCCCCCCAAGCACACATGCGATTTGCACACTTAGTCATGTACCCACGAGCTGCTCTACCTAATGCTCTCAATGTTCAGTGAAAAACTGAGAGAAGCAGGAAGAGAAGCTCGATGTCACAGGACCATAAGTATAAAAATCGCATATGAGTGAAGTGTCCATGTGATGACTGCTGGAACCTGCAGAGCTGAATCCTGACATTGCAGCTTCTGAATTCTCACAACGAATGCACTGCACACTTTTAGGATTCTTCATTACCGGTGGCAAGAGTACACGGTCATGTCAGCATAAGCATGTGATTTATATACTTCTGGCCACATTCTGACTAGACGTACCCGGCCTCGCTCCGTTCATTTTCATTGAGTGAGGCCACACGTCTAGTCAGCATGTGACCGCTTGTATGTAAATCACCGGCACGAGAGAATCCTAACAGCGTGCAGTGATCACTGTGAGAATTCTGAAATTGACTCATTCTCATGTTTTTATTTATGTTAGGAGCATTAAAGGGTTGTCCAGGTTTGTGCTGAGTCTTCAGTCATTCTATGTGACACAGACCTGGAGAACCCCTTTAATGCTCCTAACAAATAAAGACATGAGAATTAGTCAATTTCACAAATAATATTTACATCCAGGTACCTTATAGATGACGCTGTCTCTGGAGTCGTTCTCCTTTTCTTCATCTTGTCAAGATCCCATGATGAGTTTTCTCATCCACAGCCGTCTCTGCAGACCTCCATCTTCTCCGCTCTTCTGCACCAACTCTCCACACGATGCCCTTAAAGACAGAAGAGTCATTATAATGCCCCTAAATAAAAATATCTGCAATATACTGTCGCCTCACACTATTCCCCTCCCTCCTCATACTGTCTCCTCTCACATCACCCCTGTTCAGCATACTGTCTCCTCATATATTTACCCCCTCACTCTCTATACTGTCTGCTCACACATACCCCTGACTCCCCATACTGTGTCTGCACACATCCCATCACCCTCACTCCCCATACTGTGTCCACATGCATTCACCCGTTCGCTCCCCATACTGTCTGCACCCATCCCCCATACTGTTTCCTCATACATACTCTTCAGTACCCTCAAATCCCCCCACACATATTAAATGCCCCCATCGCCACTCCAAATCCCCCCACACATAAAATAACCCCCCATCCCCACTCCAAATCCCCCCACACATACAATAACCCCCCATCGCCACTCCAAATCCCCCCACACATAAAATAACCCCCCATCCCCACTCCAAATCCCCCCCACACACATTAAATCCCCCCACCCCCACTCAAACCCCCCCACACTTAAAAGAACCCCCATCCCCACTCCAAATCCCCCCACACATAAAAGAACCCCCATCCTCACTCAAACCCCCCCCCCATACACACACACTCACACAGTATGTTCCCCATTTATCTTCTGTGGTATCTTCAGCTCCATAATGGAGCACACTCACCACAAATGTTCACCCTTCTGGGCGCCGACGAAGAGTGACGTCAGCAGCGTGATCACATGACCTGATCACGCTGCAGACGTCGCTCTGACCCGGCGGTCAGAGCTTCAATTGTACTGGCGTCTGTATAGACGCCAGTGCAATTGATTCCTGGGAGCCGGCACGCAGCAGCTTCTCTGCGCCAACTGTCAGCTTGACAGCCGGCACAGGGACCGCCGACTCTCAGGCCGGGGGCGGCAGAACGCAGCCGCAGGGGAGACAGCTGCAGCAGGGACGGGCCCCCGCCCCTTCTAGCCCGGGCCCTGTGGCAGCTGCTTCCCCTGCTTCCACGATAGTTCCGCCCTTGGATGACAGGCTGATGGGCCTATCTCTAACAAGGGGCCTGGAGCTGCAGCTCCATCAGCCCCTACGTTAATCCAGCCCTGAAGATAGGGTCTTGCCAGAAGCCAGGAATCTGAAAAACAGAGTAAGAAAAATTTTGATTGTCTAGGCTTTGGCAAAACACTGACATGAAAAAAAATTTCTGTACATGGGAGAACTAGAATTCTGCAGGCTTTTAGTAAATGGCAGAACAAAAAAAATTATGCACGCATTGGTTTTTAAATATTACGTACCGTACTGTGACCAGGAGGAATGGCACGAAGGAGCTGTGTGTCCTGTCTCCGGATGGCTCCTTCAACACGACCAAGCAAATACATGAAGCTTTCTTGGGACATCCGGATATAGTCATTAAATTTAGCCTGGAGCTCGCTGAAGAGGGTGTGGTACGCTCCACGGCTCTCCTGAACTTCAATAATCGGAAGTCTCCAAAAACACTGCCGCTGCCGTCTTCGCTGTCTCTCTCTCGTTGCTGGCAAGGAAATGCAAAAGCCAGAAACAGCACGATGTCCAGATCCAAGTTGAAGCGATAACTCTCCCAACGCAGATCCATGGTGACACAGAAAACAGCAGCAAAATGTGAAGAATTCAGCTGTAACAGGGTCTATATAAAGAAGTCCCATGACACTTGCCCACTGGTGTCCCATTGGTGGAGTTTGTTTCAAGGTTTTTCCTCCTGTGGAAATATGACACTTTGAGAAAGCATGCGCCTAAAAAACGCGAACGCATGCAAAACGCTTGATAAACACATGCAAACGCTACGTTTTTTTGTCGTTATGTGTACATTGATGCGTTAAAAATACCATGCGCTTGCAAGCGCTCGTATGCGGTTTTGCACGCGTCTTTAATTGCTCACGATGTGCTGCGCACAATGACGCAAATGTGAAACTAGCCTTAGTCTGTCATCTATAACCTCACCATTATATACAGCCTAACACAGTATCAGTCCGTCATCTATAACCTCACCATGATAAACAGCACAGGATCAGTCCGTCATCTATAACATCACCGTGATATACAGCCCAGGTCAGAATCAGTCCGTCATCTATAACCTCACCAAAATATACAGCACAGTATCAGTCCTTTATCTATAACCTCACTATGATATACAGCATAGGATCAGTCGATTATCTATAACCTCACCATGATATACAGCACAGTATCAGTCCGTCATCTATGACTTCACTATGATATACATCCCACCACAGTATCAGTCCTTTATCTATAACCTTACCATGATATACAGCCCAGCACAGTGTTAGTCTGTCATCTATAACCTCATCATGATATACAGCCCAACACAGTATGAGTCCATCATCTATAACCTCACCATGATATAAAGCACAGTATCAGTCTGTCATTTATAACCTCACCATGATATACAGCACAGTTTCAGTTCATCTATATCCTCAACATGATATACAGCACACGATCAGTCAATCATCTATAACCTCCCCATGATATAATGCCCAGGTCAGGATCAGTACGTCATCTATAACCTCACCTTGATATACAGCCCAGCACAGTTTCAGTCCTTCATCTATAACCTTACCATGATATACAGCACAGGATCAGTCAATCATCTATAACCTCACCATGATATACAGCCCAGCACAGTATCAGTCCTTCATCTATAACCTCATCATGATATACAGCACAGTATCAGTCCGTTATCTATAACCTCACCATGATATACAGCCCAGCACAGTATCAGTCTTTCATCTATAACCTCACCATGATATACAGCCCAGCTCAGTATCAGTCCTTCATGTATAACCTCACTATGATGTACAGCCCAGCACAGTATCAGTCCATCACCTGTAACCTCACAATGATATACAGCACAGTATCAGTGTTTCATCTATAACCTCACCATGATAAACAGCACAACACAGTATCTGTTCGTCATCTATAACCTCACCATGATATACAGCCCAGCACAGTATCAGTCTTTCATCTATAACCTCACCATGATATACAGCCCAGCTCAGTATCAGTCCTTCATCTATAACCTCACTATGATGTACAGCCCAGCACAGTATCAGTCCATTACCTGTAACCTCACAATGATATACAGCACAGTATCAGTGTTTCATCTATAACCTCACCATGATAAACAGCACAACACAGTATCTGTTCGTCATCTATAACCTCACCATGATATACAGCACAGGATCAGTCATTCATCTATAACCTCACCGTGATATTCAGCCCAGATCAGGATCAGTCCTTGTTCTATAACCTCACCATAATATACAGCACAGTATCAGTTCGTCATTTATAATCTCACTATGATATGCATCCCACCACAGTATCAGTCCTTCATCTATAACCTCACTATGATATACAGCACAGGATCAGTCCATCATCTATAACCTCACCATAATATACAGACCAGGACAGGATCAGTCCGTCATCTATAACCTCGTCATGATATACAGCACAGTATCACTCCGTCATCTATAACCTCACTATGATTTACATCCCACCACAGTATCAGTCCGTTATCTATAACCTCACCATGATATACAGCCCAGCACAGTATCAGTCCTTCATCTATAACCTCACCAGGATGTACAGCCCAGCACAATGTTTGTCATCTATAACCTCACCATGATATACAGCACAGTATCAGTCTGTCATCTATAACCTCACCATGATATACAGCCCAGCACAGTTTCAGTTCATCTATAACCTCACCATGATATACAGCACAGGATCAGTCACTCATCTATAAACTCACCATGATATAAAGCACAGTATCAGTCCGTCATTTATAACCTCACCATGATATAAAGCACAGTATCAGTCTGTCATCTATAACCTCACCATGATATACAGCCCTGGTCAGGATCAGTCAGTCATCTATAAACTCACCATGATATAAAGCACAGTATCAGTCCGTCATCTATAACCTCACCATGATATAAAGCACAGTATCAGTCTGTCATCTATAACCTCACCATGATATACAGCCCTGGTCAGGATCAGTCAGTCATCTATAAACTCACCATGATATAAAGCACAGTATCAGTCCGTCATCTATAACCTCACCATGATATAAAGCACAGTATCAGTCTGTCATCTATAACCTCACCATGATATACAGCACAGTATCAGTCCATCATCTATAACCTCACCATGATATAAAGCACAATATCAGTCTGTCATCTATAACCTCACCATGATATACAGTCCAGCACAGTTTCAGTTCATCTATAACCTCACCATGATATACAGCAGAGGATCAGTCACTCATCTATAACCTTCCCATGATACACAGCCTTGATCAGGATCAGTCCGTCATCTATAAACTCACCATGATATAAAGCACAGTATCAGTCCGTCATCTATAACCTCACCATGATATACAGCCCATCACAGTTTCAGTTCTTCATCTATAACCTCATCATGATATACAGCACAGGATCAGTTAATCATCTATAACCTCACCATGATATATAGCACAGTATCAGTCCTTCATCTATAATCCTAACCAGGATGTACAGCCCAGCACAGTGTTAGTCTGTCATCTATAACCTCACCATAATACAGTCCAACACAGTATCAGTCCATCATCTATAACTTCATCATGATATACAGCACAGTATCAGTCCGTCATCTATAACCTCACCATGATATACAGCCCAGCACAGTATCAGTCCGTCATGTATAACCTCACCATGATATACAGCACAGTATCACTCCGTCATCTATAACCTCACTATGATAGACATCCCACCACAGTTTCAGTCCGTTATCTATAACCTCACCATGATATACAGCCCAGCACAATGTTAGTCTGTCATCTATAACCTCACCATGATATACAGCCCAACACAGTATCAGTCCATCATCTATAACCTCACCATGATAAAAAGCACAGTATCAGTCTCTCATCTATAACCTCACCATAATACAGCCCAACACAGTATCAGTCCATCATCTATAACCTCACCATAATATACAGCACAGTATCAGTTCGTCATCTATAACCTCACCATGATATACAGCCCAGCACAGTATCTGTCTGTCATCTATAACCTCTCCATGATATACAGTCGAGCACAGTATCATTCCGTCATCTATAACCTCACCAGGATGTACAGCCCAGCACAGTGGTAGTCTGTCATCTATAACCTCACCATGATATACAGCCCAACACAGTATCAGTCCATCATCTATAACCTCACCATGATATACAGCCCAGCACAGTTTCTTTCCGTCATCTATAACCTCGCCATGATATACAGCCCAGCACAGTATCAGTCCGTTATCTATAACCTCACCATGATATACAGCCCAACATAGTATCAGTCCATCATCTATAACCTCACCATGATATAAAGCACAGTATCAGTCCGTCATCTATAACCTCACCATGATATACAGCCAGCACAGTATCAGTCCTTCATCTATAACCTCACCAGGATGTACAGCCCAGCACAGTGGTAGTCTGTCATCTATAACCTCACCATGATATACAGCCCAACACAGTATCAGTCCATCATCTATAACCTCACCATGATATACAGCCCAGCACAGTTTCTTTCCGTCATCTATAACCTCGCCATGATATACAGCCCAGCACAGTATCAGTCCGTTATCTATAACCTCACCATGATATACAGCCCAACATAGTATCAGTCCATCATCTATAACCTCACTATGATATAAAGCACAGTATCAGTCCGTCATCTATAACCTCACCATGATATACAGCCAGCACAGTATCAGTTTTTCATCTATAAACTCACCATGATATACAGCCCAGCTCAGTATCAGTCCTTCATCTTTAACCTCACCATGATGTACAGTCCAGCACAGTATCAGTCCATCACCTGTAACCTCACCATGATATACAGCACAGTATCAGTCCGTCATCTATAACCTCACCGTGATATATAGCCGAGCACAGTATCATTCCGTCATATATAACCTCACCATGATATACAGCCCAACACAGGATCAGCCTGTCATCTATAACCTCACCATGATATACAACCCCCATAGTCCTAGCCTGGAGGCACCAGACACAATGTAACGATATTTTGGATGTCGATATACTGCCATAGCTCTATAACAGGGGCACACAGGGACTATGAGGGGCTGCTGACGTTCAGCGGGGGCCACATCCAATGTTAGGGTGCCAACCTCCACCATTAGGTAGGATCACAGCTAAGAGGGCTCTGTAGAGCCCGTGTAGGATTGATAGACCGTACCCCACTGAATTCCCTGCCTCATAAATTGTTGGAACACCCCCCCAATATAGGGCTCGGGGGATGTTCCAACAACAATGTTCATGTTTTTCTCCCTGCTGTCCTTCCTAATCATATACCCACTACACGCAATAAATCCACAGGACGCAGATCTGTAGGGCGCGTTCACACGTGGCGTTAGCAGTTTTTCATTTCCGCCTAGTACAGGAGACTTCTGGAGCCTCAGTCACAAGTTGGTTTTTGTAGCATTTTTTGTTTCTGCTTTGTCTCAGCTCTTTCTGGGATTTTGCAGCGTTTTTCACTCATTCAAATGAATGGAAAATAAAACACAAGTAAAAATGCTGCAAAAGCACCAGGTGTGAACATGCCCTGATCCTGGTTGTGTTCTTATTGGACCTGGAAGAGAACGGCCATGAAAACAAGGAGGCGTCTGTAATCCCTTAGTACCCCTGTAAGTATTGCAGCCGATCCTGAGGATTCCATCACCACATTCCATGATGACATCATCGAAGGTCGGCCATTATGACATCACCACTCGCAATTACTTATGCTATGAGCACAGGGTTCCGGCTGCCATTTTGGTTCCTTAGTGACTTAGCGCATTTGCAGTTTTTGCTATGGCTGAATTTCTTCTAGACAACATTCAGGTAGAAGCATTATCGGAGATTCTTATCACCCATCCCTCTGACTATGAGCTTCTACCACCCGATGGCGTCCTCAGCTTTACACACCGGCTGGTGGTGGGGCTAGTGCAGGACTGCCTGACCAAATACCAACAAGGTCATCTTACCTCAGAGTATCTGACCGATTTACCCCAGAACGTCAGGATGTTACTACAGCAGGTAAGTGACGGATGCTCAGTACAAACCTTCTCCAAAATGATGGTGATAATGGTGGACACAAGCTTCTGGTGTCCCACAATATTACACAGGACGAGGCCCAGACCCGCGGTCATTACACTATGGCCGCCTCCATTCTCACCACACTGTGGTCTTTACACTATGGCCGCCTCCATTCTCACCGCTCTGTGGTCATTACACTATGGCCGCCACCATTCTCTCCACTCTGTGGTCATTACACTATGGCCGCCTCCATTCTCATGGCTCTGCGGTCATTACACTATGGCCGCCTCCATTCTCACCACTCTGTGGTCTTTACACTATCGCCGCCTCCATTCTCACCACTCTGTGGTCATTACACTATGGCCGCCTCCATTCTCATGGCTCTGTGGTCATTACACTATGGCCGCCTCCATTCTCACCACTCTGTGGTCATTACACTATGGCCCCCTCGATTCTCACTGCTCTGTGGTCATAAGACTATGGCCGCCTCCATTCTCACCGCTCTGCGGTCTTTACACTATGGCCGCCTCCATTCTCATCGCTCCGCAGTCATTACACTATGGCCGCTTCCATTCTCATCGCTACACGGTCATTACACTATGGCCGCCTCCATTCTCACCGCTCTGTGGTAATTACACTATGACCCCCTCGATTCTCACTGCTCTGTGGACATTACACTATGGCCGACTCCATTGTCACTGCTGTCATTACATTATGGCCCAAGGTGTGAACATGTCCTGTTCCTGCTTCTGTTCTTATTGGACCTAGAAGAGAACGGCCATGAAAACATGGAGGTGTCTGTAATCCCCGGGTTCCCCTGTAAGTATTGCAGCCGATCCTCAGGATTCCATCACCGCATTCCATGATGACATCACAGATGGTCGGCCATTATGACATCACAGATGGTCGGCCATTATGACATCACCACTCGCAATTACTTATGCTATGTGCACAGGGTTCCGGCTGCCATTTTGGTTCCTTAGTGACTTAGCGCATTTGCAGTTTTTGCTATGGCTGAATTTCTTCTAGACAACATTCAGGTAGAAGCATTATCAGAGATTCTTATCACCCATCCCTCTGACTATGAGCTTCTACCACCCGATGGCGTCCTCAGCTTCACTCACCGGCTGGTGGTGGGGCTAGTCCAGGACTGCCTGACCAAATACCAACAAGGTCATCTTACCTCAGAGTATCTGACCGATTTACCCCAGAACATCAGGACGTTACTACAGCAGGTAAGTGACGGATACTCAGCACAAGCCTTCTCCACAATGATGGTGATAATGGTGGACAGAAGCTTCTGGTGTCCCCCAATATTACACGGGACGAGGCCCAGATCTGCAGTCATTACACTATGGCCGCCTCCATTCTCACCACTCTGTGGTCATTACACTATCGCCGCCTCCATTCTCACCGCTCTGTGGTCATTACACTATGGCCGCCTCCATTCTCATGGCTCTGTGGTCATTACACTACGGCCGCCTCCATTCTCATGGCTCTGCGGTCATTACATTATGGCCGCCTCCATTCTCTCCACTCTGTGGTCATTACACTATGACCGCCTCCATTCTCACCGCTCCGCGTTCTTTACACTATGGCCGCCTCCATTCTCACTGCTCTGTGGTCATTACACTATGGCTGCCTCCATTCTCACCACTCTATGGTCTTTACACTATGGCTGCCTCCATTCTCACCGCTCTGCGGTCATTACACTATGGCCGCCTCCATTCTCACTGCTCCACGGTCATTACACTATGGTCGCCTGCATTCTCATCGCTCTGTGGTCATTACACTATGACCCCCTCGATTCTCACTGCTCTGTGGTCATTACACTATGGCCGCCTCCATTCTCATCGCTCTATGGTCTTTACACTATCGCTGCCTCCATTCTCACCGCTCTGCGGTCATTATACTATGGCCGCCTCCATTCTCATCGCTCTGTGGTCATTACACTATGGCCGCCTCCATTCTCACTGCTCCACGGTCATTACACTATGGTCGCCTCCATTCTCATCGCTCTGTGGTCTTTACACTATGACCCCCTCGATTCTCACTGCTCTGTGGTCATTACACTATGGCCGCCTCCATTCTCACCGCTCTGTGGTCATTACACTATGGCCGCCTCCATTCTCATCGCTCTGCGGTCATTACACTATGGCCGCCTCCATTCTCATCGCTCTGCGGTCATTACACTATGGCCGCCTCCATTCTCATCGCTCTGCGGTCATTACACTATGGCCGCCTCCATTTTCACTGCTCCACGGTCTTTACACTATGGCCGCCTCCATTCTCACTGCTCTGCGGTCATTACACTATGGCCGCCTCCATTCTCATCGCTCTGCGGTCATTACACTATGGCCACCTTCATTGTCACCGCTCTGCGGTCATTACACTATGGCCGCCTCCATTATCACTGCTCCTCGGTCATTACACTATGGCCGTCTCCATTCTCACTGATCTGCGGTCATTACACTATGGCTGCCTCCATTCTCACCGCTCTCATCTCACGATTTCCCTTTTATTTCCTTCCTTCTTTATAGGCTGAAGAAAGATCTCAATATGGAGATTTGGCTTTTGTTAAAGAACCGGCCGAAAAAGTCCTGTGTGTGCTGGAAGCTCCGACCCGCTCCCCGAAACGCCCGGTAAGGATCAATACTGACCACGTCTCTTACTCCACTGGGGACGAGAACGTTCCCATGATGGCGCCTGGTTGTCCGGTGACACTCGGGCGTCTGTAGGTGCAGGGTCAGTCCTTCTGATTTATGAATTCGGGGATCAGTGGAAGGTTCCACATCTTATTTTATATCTTCTATCTATCAGGAGACACCAGAAGGCGACAACAAAGATGGAGGAAATGTCCCCCCAGAATCCTCGGACCCTAATACTATGGCTGCCTCCATTCTCATCGCTCTGCGGTCATTACACTATGGCTGCCTCCATTCTCATCGCTCTGCGGTCATTACACTATGGCCGCCTTTATTTTCACTGCTCCACGGTCTTTACACTATGGCCGCCTCCATTCTCACTGCTCCACGGTCTTTACACTATGGCCGCCTCCATTCTCACTGCTCCTCAGTCTTTACACTATGGCCGCCTCCATTTTCACCGTTCTACGGTCTTTACACTATGGCCGCCTCCATTTTCACTGCTCTGTGGTCATTACACTATGGCCGCCTCCATTCTCACCGCTCTGCGGTCATTACACTATGGCCGCCTCCATTCTCACCGCTCTGCGGTCATTACACTATGGCCGCCTCCATTGTCACCGCTCTGCGGTCATTACACTATGGCCGCCTCCATTCTCACCGCTCTGCGGTCATTACACTATGGCCGCCTCCATTCTCACCGCTCTGCGGTCTTTACACTATGGCCGCCTCCATTGTCACCGCTCTGCGGTCATTACACTATGGTCGCCTCCATTATCACTGCTCCTCAGTCATTACACTATGGCCTCCTCCATTCTCACTGCTCCTCGGTCATTACACTATGGCCGCCTCCATTCTTATCGCTCTGCGGTCATTACACTATGGCCGCCTCCATTCTCACCGCTCTGCGGTCATTACACTATGGCCGCCTTCATTGTCACCGCTCTGCGGTCATTACACTATGGCCACCTCCATTATCACTGCTCCTCGGTCATTACACTATGGCCGCCTCCATTGTCACCGCTCTGCGGTCATTACACTATGGCCGCCTCCATTCTCACCGCTCTGCGGTCATTACACTATGGCCGCCTTCATTATCACTGCTCCTCGGTCATTACACTATGGCCGTCTCCATTCTCACTGATCTGCGGTCATTACACTATGGCTGCCTCCATTCTCACCGCTCTCATCTCACGATTTCCCTTTTATTTCCTTCCTTCTTTATAGGCTGAAGAAAGATCTCAATATGGAGATTTGGCTTTTGTTAAAGAACCGGCCGAAAAAGTCCTGTGTGTGCTGGAAGCTCCGACCCGCTCCCCGAAACGCCCGGTAAGGATCAATACTGACCACGTCTCTTACTCCACTGGGGACGAGAACGTTCCCATGATGGCGCCTGGTTGTCCGGTGACACTCGGGCGTCTGTAGGTACAGGGTCAGTCCTTCTGATTTATGAATTCGGGGATCAGTGGAAGGTTCCACATCTTATTTTATATCTTCTATCTATCAGGAGACACCAGAAGGCGACAACAAAGATGGGGGAAATGTCCGCCCAGAATCCTCGGACCCTAATACGAGTCAGCTGGGGCCGAGCAGCGATCTGACCACAGGTGAGCCGATCACATGACCGTCTACTGGAAATATCTGGATATTCTACAGGACAGGGAGAACGTCACATTTTCTCTTTCCCCTCTGTGTGATGGGAACCGGGTGGCCATGTCACATGTGGAGCAGTGGGAGGACTGGAGCGGACGGTTTATGGCCTCCAATGTGCCAGTCAGGAGAAATGGGAGGTAGAAGTCATATGCAAAGCAGGATGGAAGTGCACTGGGGCTGTGGCAGAAAAGTCTGAGTTGAGGGACACACCCCAGTGCACTTCCAGGCTAATTTGCATATGGCGGCTCTGCTCCAGCTCTCTTCCCATCACTCACATGTGCAGCGAGGGTGGGGGGCTCCATCACTGACAGCACGTTTCTCTATGGCTGCCCGGCCCGTCCGCATACTAAGAGCCCCCATATAATGAGGATTCATCCCACCTACAGACGTCTCGTCATTCCTCCCTGATGTCGCTGGGTTATGTCTATGGGATTAATGGCGTCTGATACATTTTATCTCAGTTGTAGAAACCCCTGAGCTGCCGGATCCTGAGAACGTGATCTGTGAGATCCCGGAGATCCACGAGTCTGCCACTGTAAGTATCATAGAGGGAAATGTCTGCGCGTCACTGATCATAGGGGTGAATGACCCGTCCAGGATTATCCCCATGTAACCAGGGGCCGTCTCTATTCTGGGCAGTTAATAGCAGTTAGGCCGGCGACACACTGGCGACAGAATCGGACGACTGCAATACGATGAAATATCGTATTGCAGTCTGCCGTATGTTAATCTATGGAGCAGCTCCAAGTATCAGATGTTTTGTGGTCCGTTTTAAACGTCCGTGTCACCGATTGTGGGTCGACTATCGCCAATGCAAGTCTATGGGAGCGATGAAAAATCGGATTACAAACGGACCGCACGTGTGACTTGCAATGAAATCGCATCGGTGTCCTTTAGAAAAGCCGGCAATTCATCCCCGGCTTACTGTAAAATCACACTGATAGCTTTAATAAAGAATGGAAAGAATAGATATATACACATAGAACACATATATATATATATATATACATGTAATTGTGACATGTATATATATATATATTTATAGTTCCTAGACTTCAACATACTGTAATAGGCGCTAATTCAATTGCCGGCTTTTGTGAAATCACAGAAGCCGACATGAAATGATACATTGTTTAGACACAGTTAACCATGTCATTTCCTGTATTTTGATATATGGTTTGAACTTACAATTACATAAGTATATGTGTGCAAAATTTCAGACATTTAGGGGTTAATTAAAGGCGTAAATTCGTTGAAAAAAAATGTGTGGGCTCACGCTGTATTTTCTCCACCAGACAGACAAAGCCAGCGAGTGGGGGCAGATAATAATAGCCTAGGGAGGGTACATTTTTTTGTGCCCCCCCTGGCTACTAACATCTGCCCCCAGACACCCCAGAAAGGGCAAATCTCTAATTAGATTTGCCCTTTCTGGCACTTTGCCCATCTATTCCCATTGCCCTGTAGCGGTGGCGAATGGGTTAATAAGGGGTTAAAATGACCTTGCAATTGAAAGGTCACTTTAAGCCAGGTTAATAATTGAGAGCTGTCAATTAGACAACTATCAATTATTAATCCTATTGAAGTAAATAAAAAAACACACACACTTTAAGAATAAATAATTTTAATGAAATAAAAACACATTTTTTTGACCATCTTTTATTTTACTCTTAATCCGTGCGACGCCCTTGATCTCCTAAAATAAATATAAAATAATAAAACAACATTATTCTTACCTATCTGGCGATCTGTCACGTCCCACGATGTAATCCTTCACAAAGGGTTAACTAGCAATCAGCTAGGCAGCGCAACTAATGCTGCGTGCTCAGCTGATAGCTCCTGAATGAATGAGCTTATCTCCTGCCGACAGGAGAGGATGTGATTCATGAATGAAGCTTAATTGATTATATCCCACTTTCAGGTTAGGTCATGTCACTGAAGTGAAAGTGGCAATAAATCAATTAAGCTCCATTCATTCATCTCTTCCTCTCCTTTCGCTGGGAGAGTAAGCTATTCATTTGGGGGGTAAGAGCTCAGCAGACATCATTAGCTCTCTGCGAGCTCTAACCTGTTAACCCTTTCTGATGGATTACACCGTGGGACCTGACTGTACATCGGATTGGTAAGAATAATTTTGCTTTTTTATTTTCTTTTTATTACAGGAAATGGTTTTAGCAGGAAAATAAAATATGATCAAAAACTGTGTGATTATTTAATTAAACTTCTTTTTTATTAAACTGTGTGTGTTTGATTTTTCTTTCATACAATAGGATTAATAATTGATAGTTGTCTAATTGACAGCTCTCAATTATTAACCTGGCTTAAAGTGACCTTTCAATTGCAAGGTCATTTTAACCCCTTATTAACCCATTCGCCACCGCTACAGGGCAATGGGAATAGACGGGCAAAGTGCCAGAAAGGGCAAATCTAATTAGAGATTTGCCCTTTCTGGGGTGTCTGGGGGCAGATGTTAGTAGCCAGGGGGGGCACAAAAAATGTACCCTCCCTAGGCTATTATTATCTGCCCCCACTCGCTTGCTTTGTCTGTCTGGTGGAGAAAATACAGCGTGAGCCCACGCATTTTTTTTCAACGAATTTACACCTTTAATTAACCCCTACATGTCTGAAATTTTGCACACATACACTCATGTAATTGTAAGTTCAAACCATATATCAAAATACAGGAAATGACATGGTTAACTGTGTCTAAACAATGTATCATTTCATGTCGGCTTCTGTGATTTCACAAAAGCCGGCAATTGAATTAGCGGCTATTACAGTATGTAGAAGTGTAAGAACTATAAATATATGTATATATATATGTCACAATGACATGTTATATATATATATATATATATATATATATATATATATATATATATATGTGTTCTATGTGTATATATCTATTCTTTCTTTTGTGATTTAAATACTATTCTTTTGGATCCATTATATGTCAGTTTTGCAAGCCTGCGAGAAATTCTCGCAAGTCGGATGAAAATCGGATGTTACAAGGTACACACACATGCGACTAAATCGCATCTTTGAAGGAAAATCGGATGCCAGGCGGATGTGTGATGTTTCTTTTTGTTCCGATAATCGACCGACTAAAACGGTCCGATTTTTTGTAGTTGTGTCTGACGCCGGCCTTATAGGGAATCTGGTAGCAGGTATTTACTCCACATCTGAGAGCAGCACAATGTAGAGGCAGAGACCCTGATTCCAGCCATATGTCAATTACCTTACACTATATTCTCTGCTGCAGAACTGTCAGTGCTCGAACTCTGAGCCCTGTGTAACCCCACCCACACCAGTGATTGGCAGCTTTCTGTGTATAACCCCGCCCACATCAGTGATTGGCTGCTTCCTGTGTATAACCCCGCTCACACCAGTGATTGGCTGCTTCCTGTGTATAACCCCGCTCACACCAGTGATTGGCTGCTTCCTGTGTATAACCCCTCCCACACCAGTGATTGGCTGCTGTGTATAACCCCGCCCACACTAGTGATTGGCTGCTACCTGTGTACAACCCCTCATCAGTAATTGTCAGCTTTCTGTGTATCATCCCGCCCACACCAGTAATTGGCTGCTTACTATATATAACCCCACCCACACCAGTGATTAGCAGCTTTCTGTGTATAACCACAACCACACCAGTGATTGGCTGCTTCCTGTGTATAACCCCGCCCACCCCAGTGATTGGCAGCTTCCTGTGTATAACACCGCCCACACCAGTGATTAGCAGCTTCCTGTGTATAACCCTGCCCACACCATTGATTGGCGGCTTTCTGTGTATAACCCCGCCCACACCATTGATTGGCGGCTTTCTGTGTATAACCCCGCCCACACAAGAAATTGGCAGCTTCCTGTGTATAACCCCACCCACACCAGTGATTAGCAGCTTCCTGTGTATAACCCTGCCTACACCATTGATTGGCGGCTTTCTGTGTATAACCCCGCCCACACCATTGATTGGCGGCTTTCTGGTATAACCCCCACACACCAGTGATTAGCAGCTTCCTGTGTATAACCCTGCCCACACCATTGATTGGCGGCTTTCTCGGTATAACCCCGCCCACACCATTGATTGGCGGCTTTCTGTGTATAACCCTGCCCACACCAGTGATTGGCAGCTTCCTGTGTATAACCCCACCCACACCAGTGATTAGCAGCTTTCTGTGTATAACCCCGCCCACACCAGTGATTGGCAGCTTCCTGTGTATAACCCCACCCACACCAGTGATTAGCAGCTTTCTGTGTATAACCCCGCCCACACCAGTGATTGGCAGCTTTCTTTGTATAACCCCGCCCACACCAGTGATTGGCAGCTTTCTGTGTATAATCCCGCCCACACCAGTGATTGGCTGCTTCCTGTGTATAACTCCGCCCACACCAGTGATTGGCAACTTTCTGTGTATAACCCCGCATCAGTGATTGGCAGCTTTCTGTGTATCATCCCGCCCACACCAGTAATTGGCTGCTTACTATATATAACCCTGCCCACACCAGTGATTGGCAGCTTTCTGTGTATAACCCCGCCCACACTAGTGATTGGCAGCTTTCTGTGTATAACCCCGCCCACACATGTGATTGCCAGCTTTCTGTGTATAACCCCGCCCACACCAGTGATTAGCAGCTTTCTGTGTATAACCCGCCCACACCAGTGATTGGCAGCTTTCTGTGTATAACCCCGCCCACACCAGTGATTAGCGGCTTTCTGTGTATAACCCCGCCCACACCAGTGATTGGCTAATTTCTGTGTATAACCCCGCCAACACCAGTGATTGGCAGCTTTCTGTGTATAACCCCGCCCACACCAGTGATTGGCTAATTTCTGTGTATAACCCCGCCCACACCAGTGATTTGCTAATTTCTGTGTATAACCCCGCCCACACCAGTGATTTGCTAATTTCTGTGTATAACCCCGTCCACACCAGTGATTTGCTAATTTCTGTGTATAACCCCACCCATAGCAGCTGTTGTTCCCATGATGGCGCCTGGTTGTCCGGTGACACTCGGGCGTCTGTAGGTGCAGGGTCAGTCCTTCTGATTTATGGATTCGGGGATCAGTGGAAGGTTCCACATCTTATTTTATATCTTCCATCTATCAGGAGACACCAGAAGGCGACGACAAGGACAGGGAAAATGTCCCCCCGGAATCCTCGGACCCTAATATTAGTCAGCAGGGGCCGAGCAGCGATCTGACCACAGGTGAGCCGATCACATGACCGTCTACTGGAAATATCCGGATATTCTACAGGACAGGGAGAACGTCACATTTTCTCTTTCCCCTCTTTGTGATGGGAATCGGGCGGCCATGTCACATGTGGAGCAGTGGGAGGACTGGAGCGGACGGTTTATGGCCTCCAATGTGCCAGTCAGGAGAAATGGGAGGTAGAAGTCATATGCAAAGCAGGATGGAAGTGCACTGGGGGCGTGGCAGAAAAGTCTGAGTTGAGGGACACGCCCCAGTGCACTTCCAGGCTAATTTGCATATGGTGGCTCTTCTCCAGCTCTCTTCCCATCACTCACATGTGCAGCGAGGGTGGGGGGCTCCTCATGTGGAGAGCGGCGTCCTCCATCACTGACAGCACGTTTCTCTATGGCTGCACGGCCCGTCCCCATACTAAGAGCCCCCATATAATGAGGATTCATCCCACCTACAGACGTCTCGTCATTCCTCCCTGATGTCGCTGGGTTATGTCTATGGGATTAATGGCGTCTGATACATTTTATCTCTGTTGTAGAAACCCCTGAGCTGCCGGATCCTGAGAAGTGATCTGTGAGATCCCGGAGATCCACGAGTCTGCCACTGTAAGTATCATAGAGGGAAATGTCTGTGCGTCACTGATCATAGGGGTGAATGACCCGTCCAGGATTATCCCCATGTAACCAGGGGCCGTCTCTATTCTGGGGAGTTAATAGTAGTTATATTATAGGGAATCTGTCAGCAGGTATTTACTCCACATCTGAGAGCAGCACAATGTAGAGGCAGAGACCCTGATTCCAGCCATGTGTCCATTACCTTACACTATATTCTCTGCTGCAGATCTGTCAGTGCTGGAACGCTGAGCCCTGTGTAACCCCGCCCACATCAGTGATTGGCTGTTTCCTGTATATAACCCCGCTCACACCACTGATTGGCTGCTGTGTATAACCCCGCCCACACCCGTGATTGGCTGCTACCTGTGTATAACCCCTCCCACACCAGTGATGGCTGTTTCTTGTATGTAACCCCCGCTCACACCCGTGATTGGCTGCTTCCTGTGTATAACCCCGCTCACACCAGTGTTTGGCTGCTGTGCATAACCCCGCCCACACCAGTGATTGGCTGCTTTCTGTATATAACCCCGCCCACACCAGTGATTGGCTGCTACCTGTGTATAACCTCACCCATACCAGTGATTGGCTGCTTCCTGTGTATAACCCCTCCCACACCAGTGATGGCTGTTTCTTGTATGTAACCCCGCTCAAACCAGTGATTGGCTGATTCCTGTATATAACCCCGCCCACACCACTGATTGGCTGCTGTGTATAACCCCGCCCACACCAGTGATTGGCTGCTACCTGTGTATAATCCCACCCATACCAGTGATTGGCAGCTTTCTGTGTATAACCCCGCCCACACCAGTGATTGGCTGCTTCCTGTGTATAACCCCTCCCACACCAGTGATGGCTGTTTCTTGTATGTAACCCCGCCCACACTAGTGATTGGCTGCTACCTGTGTATAACCCCGCATCAGTGATTAGCAGCTTTCTGTGTATAACCCCGCCCACACCATTGATTGGCGGCTTTGTGTATAACCCCGCCCACACCAGTGATTGGCAGCTTCCTGTGTATAACCTCACCCACACCAGTGTTTAGCAGCTGTGTATAACCCCGCCCACCCAGTGATTAGCAGCTTTCTGTGTATAACCCCGCCCACACTATTGATTGGCGGCTTTCTGTGTATAACCCCGCTCACACCAGTGATTGGCAGCTTCCTGTGTATAACACCAACCACACCAGTGATTGGCAGCTTTCTGTGTATAACCCCGCCCACACCAGTGATTAGCAGCTTTCTGTGTATAACCCCGCCCACACCAGTGATTAGCAGCTTTCTATGTATTACCCCGCCCACACTATTGATTGGCGGCTTTCTGTGTATAACTCCGCCCACACCAGTGATTGGCAGCTTCCTATGTAAAACCCCGCCCACATCAGTGATTGGCAGCTTTCTGTGTATAACCCCGCCCACACCAGTGATTGGCTAATTTCTGTGTATAACCCCGCCCATACCAGTGATTTGCTAATTTCTGTGTATAACCCCGCCCACACCATTGATTTTCTAATTTCTGTGTATAACCCCGCCCACACCAGTGATTTGCTAATTTCTGTGTATAACCCCGCCCATAGCAGTGATTGGCTAATTTCTGTGTTGAACCCCGCCCACACCAGTGATTGGTGGCTTCCTGTGTATAACCCGCCCACACCAGTGATTTGCTAATTTCTGTGTATAACCCCACCCATAGCAGCTGTTGTTCCCATGATGGCGCCTGGTTGTCCGGTGACACTCGGGCGTCTGTAGGTGCAGGGTCAGTCCTTCTGATTTATGGATTCGGGGATCAGTGGAAGGTTCCACATCTTATTTTATATCTTCTATCTATCAGGAGACACCAGAAGGCGACGACAAGGACAGGGAAAATGTCCCCCCGGAATCCTCGGACCCTAATATGAGTCAGCAGGGGCCGAGCAGCGATCTGACCACAGGTGAGCCGATCACATGACCGTCTACTGGAAATATCCGGATATTCTACAGGACAGGGAGAACGTCACATTTTCTCTTTCCCCTCTTTGTGATGGGAATCGGGCGGCCATGTCACATGTGGAGCAGTGGGAGGACTGGAGCGGACGGTTTATGACCTCCAATGTGCCAGTCAGGAGAAATGGGAGGTAGAAGTCATATGCAAAGCAGGATGGAAGTGCACTGCTGGGGGCATGGCAGAAAAGTCTGAGTTGAGGGATACGCCCCAGTGCACTTCCAGGCTAATTTGCATATGGTGGCTCTTCTCCAGCTCTCTTCCCATCACTCACATGTGCAGCGAGGGTGGGGGGCTCCTCATGTGGAGAGCGGGGTCCTCCATCACTGACAGCACGTTTCTCTATGGCTGCACGGCCCGTCCCCATACTAAGAGTCCCCATATAATGAGGATTCATCCCACCTACAGACGTCTCGTCATTCCTCCCTGATGTCGCTGGGTTATGTCTATGGGATTAATGGCGTCTGATACATTTTATCTCTGTTGTAGAAACCCCTGAGCTGCCGGATCCTGAGAACGTGATCTGTGAGATCCCGGAGATCCACAAGTCTGCCACTGTAAGTATCATAGAGGGAAATGTCTGTGCGTCACTGATCATAGGGGTGAATGACCCGTCCAGGATTATCCCCATGTAACCAGGGGCCGTCTCTATTCTGGGGAGTTAATAGTAGTTATATTATAGGGAATCTGTCAGCAGGTATTTACTCCACATCTGAGAGCAGCACAATGTAGAGGCAGAGACCCTGATTCCAGCCATGTGTCCATTACCTTACACTATATTCTCTGCTGCAGATCTGTCAGTGCTGGAACGCTGAGCCCTGTGTAACCCCGCCCACATCAGTGATTGGCAGCTTTCTGTGTATAACCCCGCCCACACCAGTGATTAGCAGCTTTCTGTGTATAACCCCGCCTACACCAGTGATTAGCAGCTTTCTGTGTATTACCCCGCCCATACTATTGATTGGCGGCTTTCTGTGTATAACCCCGCCCACACCAGTGATTGGCAGCTTCCTATGTATAACCTCGCCCACACCAGTGATTGGCAGCTTTCTGTGTATAACCCCGCCCACACCATTGATTGGCTGCTTTCTGTGTATAACCCCGCCTACACCAGTGATTGGCAGCTTTCTGTGTATAACCCCGCCCACACCATTGATTGGCTGCTTTCTGTGTATAACCCCTCCCACACCATTGATTGGCAGCTTTCTGTGTAAAACCCCGCCCACACCAGTAAATGGCTGCTTCCTGTGTATAACACCACCCACACCAGTGATTGGCTGCTTCCTGTGTATAACACCACCCACACCAGTGATTAGCAGCTTTCTGTGTATAACCCCGCCCACACCAGTGATTAGCAGCTTTCTGTGTATAACCCCGCCCACACCATTGATTGGCTGCTTTCTGTGTATAACCTCTCCCACACCATTGATTGGCAGCTTTCTGTGTAAAACCCCGCCCACACCAGTAAATGGCTGCTTCCTGTGTATAACACCACCCACACCAGTGATTGGCAGCTTTCTGTGTATAACCCCACCCACACCAGTGATTAGCAGCTTTCTGTGTATAACCCCGCCCACACCAGTGATTAGCAGCTTTCTGTGTATTACCCCGCCCACACTATTGATTGGCGGCTTTCTGTGTATAACCCCGCCCACACCATTGATTGGCAGCTTTCTGTGTATAACCCCGCCTACACCATTGATTGGCTGCTTTCTGTGTATAACCCCGCCAACACCATTGATTGGCAGCTTTCTGTGTAAAATCCCGCCCACACCAGTGATTGGCTGCTTCCTGTGTATAACACCACCCACACCAGTGATTGGCTGCTTCCTGTGTATAACCCCGCCCACACCAGTGATTGGCGGCTTTCTGTGTATAACCCCACCCACACCAGTAATTTGCTAATTTCTGTGTATAACCCCGCCCACACCAGTGATTTGCTAATTTCTGTGTATAACCCCGCCCACACCAGTGATTTGCTAATTTCTGTGTATAACCCCGCCCATAGCAGCTGTTGTTCCCATGATGGTGCCTGGTTGTCCGGTGACACTCGGGCGTCTGTAGGTGCAGGGTCAGTCCTTCTGATTTATGGATTCGGGGATCAGTGGAAGGTTCCACATCTTATTTTATATCTTCTATCTATCAGGAGACACCAGAAGGCGATGACAAAGATGGGGGAAATGTCCCCCGGAATCCTCGGACCCTAATACGAGTCAGCCGGGGCCGAGCAGCGATCTTACCACAGGTGAGCCGATCACATGACCGTCTACTGGAAATATCCGGATATTCTACAGGACAGGGAGAACGTCACATTTTCTCTTTCCCCTCTTTGTGATGGGAATCGGGCGGCCATGTCACATGTGGAGCAGTGGGAGGACTGGAGCGGACGGTTTATGGCCTCCAATGTGCCAGTCAGGAGAAATGGGAGGTAGAAGTCATATGCAAAGCAGGATGAAAGTGCACTGGGGGCGTGGCAGGAAAAGTCTGAGTTGAGGGGCACGCCCCAGTGCACTTCCAGGCTCATTTGCATATGGTGGCTCTTCTCCAGCTCTCTTCCCATCACTCACATGTGCAGCGAGGGTGGGGGGCTCCAGCACTGACAGCACGTTTCTCTATGGCTGCACGGCCCGTCCCAATACTAAGAGCCCCCATATAATGAGGATTCATCCCACTACAGACGTCTCGTCATTCCTCCCTGATGTCGCTGGGTTATGTCTATGGGATTAATGGCGTCTGATACATTTTATCTCTGTTGTAGAAATCCCTGAGCTGCCGGATCCTGAGAACGTGATCTGTGAGATCCCGGAGATCCACGAGTCTGCCACTGTAAGTATCATAGAGGGAAATGTCTGCGCGTCACTGATCATAGGGGTGAATGACCCGTCCAGGATTATCCCCATGTAACCAGGGGCCGTCTCTATTCTGGGGAGTTAATAGTAGTTATATTATAGGGAATCTGTCAGCAGGTATTTACTCCACATCTGAGAGCAGCACAATGTAGAGGCAGAGACCCTGATTCCAGCCATGTGTCCATTACCTTACACTATATTCTCTACTGCAGATCTGTCAGTGCTCAACGCTGAGCCCTGTGTAACCCCGCCCATACCAGTGATTGGCTGCTTCCTGTATATAACCCCGCCCACACCACTGATTGGCTGCTGTGTATAACCCCGCCCACACCACTGATTGGCTGCTACCTGTGTATAACCCCTCCACACCAGTGATGGCTGTTTCTTGTATGTAACCCCCGCTCACACCCGTGATTGGCAGCTTCCTGTGTATAACCCCGCCCACATCAGTGATTGACTGCTGTGCATAACCCCGCCCACACCAGTGTTTGGCTGCTTTCTGTGTATAAACCCGCCCACACCAGTGATTGGCTGCTACCTGTGTATAACCTCACCCATATCAGTGATTGGCTGCTTCCTGTGTATAACCCCTCCCACACCAGTGATGGCTGTTTCTTTTATGTAACCCCGCTCACAACAGTGATTGGCTGCTTCCTGTATATAACCCTGTCCACACCACTGATCGGCTGCTGTGTATAACCTTGCCCACACCAGTGATTGGCTGCTACCTGTGTATAATCCCACCCATACCAGTGATTGGCAGCTTTCTCTTTATATCCCCGCCCACACCAGTAATTGGCTGTTTCCTGTGTATAACCCCTCCCACACCAGTGATGGCTGTTTCTTGCATGTAACCTCGCTCACACCAGTGATTGGCTGCTTGCTGTGTATAACCCCGCCCACACCAGTGATTGGCTGCTGTGTATAACCCCACCCACACCAGTGATTGGCTGCTGTATATAACCCCGCCCACACTAGTGATTGGCTGCTTGCTGTGTATAACCCCGCCCACACCAGTGATTGGCTGCTGTATATAACCCCGCCCACACTAGTGATTGGCTGCTACCTGTGTATAGCCCCGCATCAGTGATTAGCAGCTTTCTGTGTAGCATCCCGCCCACACCAGTAATTGGCTGCTTTCTATATAACCCCACCCACACCAATGATTAGCAGCTTTCTGTGTATAACCCCACCCACACTATTGATTGGCGGCTTTCTGTGTATAACCCCGCCCACACCAGTGATTGGCAGCTTCCTGTGTATAACCCCTCCCACACCAGTGATTGGCAGCTTTCTGTGTATAACCCCGCCCACAACATTAATTGGCTGCTTTCTGTGTATAACCCCGCTCACACTATTGATTGGCAGCTTTCTGTGTAAAACCCCGCCCACACCAGTGATTTGGCTGCTTCCTGTGTATAACACCACCCACACCAGTGATTGGCTGCTTCCTGTGTATAAACCCACCACACCAGTGATTAGCAGCTTTCTGTGTATAACCCCACCCACACCAGTGATTTGCTAATTTCTGTGTATAACCCCGCCCACACCAGTGATTTGCTAATTTCTGTGTATAACCCCGCCCACACCAGTGATTGGTGGCTTCCTGTGTATAACCCCGCCCACACCAGTGATTTGCTAATTTCTGTGTATAACCCCGCCCATAGCAGCTGTTGTTCCCATGATGGTGCCTGGTTGTCCGGTGACACTCGGGCGTCTGTAGGTGCAGGGTCAGTCCTTCTGACTTATGAATTCGGGGATCAGTGGAAGGTTCCACATCTTATTTTATATCTTCTATCTATCAGGAGACACCAGAAGGCGACGACAAGGACAGGGGAAATGTCCCCCCGGAATCCTCGGACCCTAATATGAGTCAGCAGGGGCCGAGCAGCGATCTGACCACAGGTGAGCCGATCACATGACCATCTACTGGAAATATCCGGATATTCTACAGGACAGGGAGAACGTCACATTTTCTCTTTTCCCTCTTTGTGATGGGAACCGGGCGGCCATGTCACATGTGGAGCAGTGGGAGGACTGGAGCTGACGGTTTATGACCTCTAATGTGCCAGTCAGGAGAAATGGGAGGTAGAAGTCATATGCAAAGCAGGATGGAAGTGCACTGGGGGCGTGGCAGAAAAAAAATCTGAGTGTAGGGACATGCCCCAGTGCACTTTCAGGCTAATTTGCATATGGCGGCTCTGCTCCAGCTCTCTTCCCATCACTCACATGTGCAGCGAGGGTGGGGGGCTCCATCACTGACAGCACGTTTCTCTATGGCTGCACGGCCCGTCCCCATACTAAGAGCCCCCATATAATGAGGATTCATCCCACCTACAGACGTCTCGTTATTCCTCCCTGATGTCGCTGGGTTATGTCTATGGGATTAATGGCGTCTGATACATTTTATCTCTGTTGTAGAAACCCCTGAGCTGCCGGATCCTGAGAACGTGATCTGTGAGATCCCGGAGATCCACGAGTCTGCCACTGTAAGTATCATAGAGGGAAATGTCTGCGCGTCACTGATCATAGGGGTGAATGACCCGTCCAGGATTATCCCCATGTAACCAGGGGCCGTCTCTATTCTGGGGAGTTAATAGTAGTGTCGGGGTCATAGAGACAGACCACTCGTCCTCCAGTCACTCCAGATTCAGGCTATGAGCAAGGGTCGACCATCAGAGAATGAATCAGAACAACAGACTGCTTCATACTCAATACATGCTCCAGAGACTACTATGACGCAGCTTTCTCAGCAAATTCTGATCTTTATTATTACAAGCACAAAGTTATATAGTATGCATATCAGGGTGGAGTGAGGGGCACCTAAAGAGAAACAGTATAGCCATATATGGATATGTATAGTATTCTAACATCTGGATTGGTTCCACCGTTCCTTCAGCTCAGCTCAGCTCCCGAATGATGTAACTTCTGGCTGATGCAATCCTCTTGGAATTCAGGATCCAGTTACATATTCCAGAGATGGGTCTTTAGCTAAATGCCACGTAGTAAGGAAAGCTTATATGCCACGTAGCAAGGAAAGCTTATTGTTTGAATACACAAAATGGAAGCTAGCTTATAAACGTCATATAAGGTACAAAAATAGAAATATATACATAATATGAAAGTATTAAAGTAGAAAAATTATATTTTACCTCGACAATCCCCCCTAAACACTAAGCTTTCCCTTGCAGGGGTGGCCTTTGAGACTGTCCATGTGTTGGGGAGGGGAGGTGGGTTGGACTTCTTCACCCCGTCGTCTTAGGGATCATTCCCTTGTGGAATGCCCCCACACGCCCAGGGCCCTACTCTAACATACACATGGAGTTCTCCCATCTGTCCCTAAACTAAATCTCTCATTTCCATCTGTATTTTGTCATAGGGGGTTTTATCAGGTTCATCCTGCGGGGTATATTTCTCCATATCACCCTTATCAGTGTCACAGCATTCTTCTCCTATCATCCCACATACCCCGCCTTTTTCTGCAAGGATCATGTCAATAGCCAACCTATTCTGGAGGGTCATTCTAGTGTTGGGTCCTAACTCTTCAACTATACCTTGGAAAGCGTCTCTACTATAGTTGATAAACCTTTGCTCAGTGTAATAGACATAGTTTATCCAGTCCACATTTCTGTTGATCTGTATGGTGGGAATGAGGGAGAGGAAACCTGCAGTAATCTGGTTCTGGGCTTTGTACTCGTCAGGGACCCCCCTTGGGACACCTATGGAATCTATATAGACCTTGGGGTCGTCAGCATAGCTGGTATGCAGCTGATCTAAACTTCTCTTTTTCCTAGTTAGTTCAGGGGCTATTTCTGGGTCCCAGGGTAGGATTTTGAATTGCATGGCTAGCTTTACCAATGTACACTGACCACTCCATACACCTGGCAGCTGAGATCTCAGTCTCCCATCCCCACAGAACCAATAAATATCATACATGTATCTGGAATGATTAGTCAGTAGGTTAACATCTATAGTCTTATTAGTCTGCAGAACCCGTCTTCAAATACCCCTAAAGAAGGACCAGTAGAGTTGTCAGGAGAATAGCAGGTATAGTTATCCTTATTTACTATCACATCCTGAGGGGTTCGCAATTTGGTTCTTAGACTGACAAGGGGAATATAATCAGGACAGGAGGTGTCATTAGCTCCTTTCAATAACCCCAATAAACAGATTGTGGCATTGTGGTCAGCAGGGAAGGCATGCATGTATAGATAAGTGTTGGCAGCAGCACAGGTTATACACCCACCGATATATTTTGGGCCCTGACATTGTATCTAACCCATTTTAACCATAGATTTTTACGGGGATTAACTTGGGTTTCCATAGAAAAGGCATCTTCCCATTTGAGCCCTGGGATCGGAATTACTTCATTAACTGCTTGTTGTAACTTATCAGGGACTGGAGTGGGTTTGGTTTTTATATCTTTCAAACAAAAATGCCCATATCTATATTCATCCCCAGTAGGATATATGCTTAAAACATATTTTCCCAAATCTGTAGGCTGAGGGTTCTCCAGGGTCAGCACTAACTTTCCATTGCAGGCCCACCACCCGTGTGAATTGATCAATTCTACCTTCTCAACATCTTTAAGTGTTAGTCTGGTTTTCAGAGGTTTACCTTTTTCATCTACTATATTCATAGCCTCTTGAGGTTGGTAACCCCAGTCTGTCCCTGTGTTCCATCCCACAGTTGGCCAAGAATAACAGTATTCCTTATTTGGCCTGGCTGCACACATATAATGATGGGTTGGACAGCCAAGAGGACCCTTTATAACCTGATCATTTGTGAAAACCCAAGTGTTGACTGTTTTGTCCATATCAACCCAGAAGTTGGCACACCACCCATATACAGTCAAAACAGGCAAAGCTGTAGTAAGGATATACAGGACAGTCTTCATGGTTGTTGACCAGTCTTGTCTCTTTTACAGTGGGAGGCGTGAATCCAGGTGCTCTTGCCCTCAAGCTTCAGGGCTGTTGGCGTGGTCAGGATCACGGTGTAGGGACCTTCGAATCTGGGTTGGAGGCAGTCTTTCCTCACAAACTTTTTCACGTACACCAGGTCACCGGGCAAGAAGTTGTGTACCGTGTCACCTGTGGATTCTGGGAGAGAAGCAGACACTGTAGAGTGGGTATTAGTCAACTCTTTAGACAAAGCATTAGCAGGGGTATTGGAGTGTAGAATATAGAAGGGTCTACCAGATCCCTATCAGCTCCCCCTTCTAGAATAGATATGATTTCTACCCTAGAAGTGTATGTGAGGGAGATCATATCTTTTCTTTTTTCACTTATACTATTTGTTTATAATAGCCATTATTATTATTTGGAGGTCTCAGTCCAATATACATAGTCTTCGTAATGGAGGCATCTATCAGTCTCTGGAGTAGTCTTATGATGCATGGGATACAACAGCAACCGCAGACGACGAGTATGGCTGCCACCGCTGCCAGTGAGATGAGAAGGCTGGATACAAGATGCCTCCATCGTCCGAACCAGGAATCCAGCCAGTCAGTAAATGGGTTGTCGATACCAGAATTTTCTGCCAGTTCATCAGATAGTGATGTAAGACCCTCCAAAGCCTTGGTGATGCTTCCATCTGGGGCGGTATTATTTGGAATAAATGTACAACAATTATAACAGGGTTACAGGATGATCCCCAGACTACAGATTTTATATCACAAGTCCACCGTGGACGTGCCAAAGCAACTGTCGTTCTTTCCAAAAGGGGCCTTCCTGAAGCACTAACTCTAGTCATGGCTTCCTGTGGCCTATATTTCCATGAAGCCCCCGTATTCCATGCTGCCTCTTCCCATGAGTTACAATCCTCATTCCCAGGTCTAGTTATACATATAAATACTGCTGCTTCTATTTCTGTAAGAAATTTGTACACCGGATCACTGCTTTTCCTACCAAACTTATCATATTGACATTTTACTATGTGACATAAATCAAATCTAAAAGTAGCAGAGTTCTTTGATGTATCAAACCACATTATTTCTGTTCCATTGTGGGTGATCTCAGCCATTTGTCCTGGCGATCCTGTCAATACCATCAGAAGCAGGAAAGTCATTCTACCGCTCCAGGACATAGTAGTAGTTTGCATGGCTCCAGATAGCAACTGTAGAAAGTCAGTCCCCTGGAATCAGAATCAAAGACTTGTTTATGTACAGATGTGAGTCTCCTTTTGGAGGCTCTGAATACAGTCAATGGGGCTGTTGCACTGGATGTGCGATGTTTTATGACTACCAGCCCAACCTTGATATTGACCCAAACATCCCCCTTGTCTTATTGCTGTATTGTCTTTGTGATTCCCAACATGTACATGACATTCAAATGAAAATTACCTCTCCAGCAGGAAAGGGCAAAAAAAATTTTTCAGCTGTAGTGGCTCTTAGCATCCGGAAGGCTTCTGACCACCTGTAAAGAGTCAACACACACGAACACATACCTTCCTACCTGTGTGGTAGGTGTATGACAGTCAGTCTGCAGTCATTGGAACGAATAGAGGGGCTTAGACGTGTGTGTGTGTGTATGCGGTGTTCCCTATTCTACCTGTGTTGTGCACATGTGGGACAGACTTGTGTAAACATTTATGAAACTAGGAGCGAACCAGTCATGCCATCCTTGAGCAAGTGCATTTGACCATGAGCTTATTGTACCGCTATGCGGCACGAGAACCTCAGCAAGCATTTTCGCTGCCCTTACCATCCACATCTCCATGGTCCCCGTGCTCCAGCTTGCGACCAGATCTCTCGTCTCTCTTCCCCGGTGACTGGCCGAGTCAGAGCCTGCAAGAGACTGAAATTTAGCTGATTTGCATTCAGTTCTTACCATGATCAGTGGAGGTGTCTCAGAGGCCTCAGTTTGTCCTTCCTCCTTTGCTCCTTCCTCAGCTACATGGTCTGCTCTCCATTGCTCTGAATCCGCTGGATCTGGAATCTGTATGTATCCTTACCTGTGCTATTGGAGACCTTCCTTGGGAGTGGCAAGGCTTCCATGAAGTGTTTAATGAAATGTTCATGCTTGACAGGTGTGTCTGGTGATGTGTAGCCCCTTTAAGCGCTTCAATGAGTGCCATCAACTCCACCTCTTTTGTGGGCACATGAAGAGGGAGTGGTACTGAGTTGTCTACATCATGCTGCGTGACTAATATATATATACAGTGTGGAATCATCCGTCCTGTACCGGTGCTGCTTGAGCCAACTACGGAAAAACAAAACTCAAGAAACATTTCAAAAACATGTAATAAACTTATTTTATAAGCCATAAGAGCTATACAAATTGTTTTGAATTATTTGAAATTACTAATTCACATTTAAAATTTATTAACTCACTCTTAGCAAAAGCTAAAATTCTTTGCTGTTTCTTTCCCTATTTTCTCATCTCCTCCCCACCTCTTGAATCTTTAGGTTAATTATTAAACCTAGATTCAAACTTGCTGCAGGTACAAGTTACACAACTGATAAGGATTACTTCCGTGAACAGACTAGCGTAGACAGATTTCAGAACTAAATGAATACAGACATTATTAAAAGGTATCGTACAATTATAAACTTAAATTTATATTCTCATAATCAGTTTTACATTGTGCCAAACTCAATCGTCCCGTGTGTTGCTCAACTTCTATGATATATGTATACAGAGTTAACAACATTCTACTTCCTTGTTTCTATCGTCACTTGCAACTGCCTTCACAAAAATCATTTCAATGCAGGTTATGCCTGCCTCTCTATAACAACTTGCGGTATACATTCTATACACTCAATTTCCATTTTGCTTTCCTTTTCACACATATATCATAATAAACATTGGCACATTACAGGGTAAACCAGGGGAGGAGTCCCGAGGAGATAATTTGCATATTCCCAGTGCCTTCTGGGATAAGTGAAGAGTCTCCGCGAGCTCAAGGAACACTGGATTTTGGCTGTTGCAGCTGAAAGGAGGACATCAGTAAACCGCGCGCCGCTAAGCGCGCGAGTTTTGGCTTATATTTCACCGCTTGATTATCTCTTGAACAATAAGAACATGGAAGAGGCCAGGAGCCATGTGGTGAGCTGCATTTCTTGCTACATGTTCATAGACTTACCAGTGGAAAAGCCAAACTTCACATGCCAGAAATGCAAGCTTGTGTCCCTTTTGGAGGAAAAGTTGCAAAATCTGGAAGAGAGGTTATCTACATTGAAGACCATTAAGGAAGGTGAAGAGTTCTTAGACAGAGCAGAATTATCTCTTCATGGTACAGAAAGAGAAGAAATTCGAAGTGCAACTGAAGAAACAGAGGAATGGAAGCATGTGACCCAGAGAAGCAGGAGGATCAGTCAGCACCAATTCTGCTCAGGAACCAATACCAGGCTCTTACACAGGAGAACGATGAAGAAATACATCAGGATAAGACTTTGCCCACAAACAACCTTGTACGCCCTCAGAGTCCTCCTGAATGGAGAAAGAAAACTGTTGTGAAGAAGAAACGGAGAGTTGTTGTCATGGGCGATTCCCTGTTGAGAGGAACAGAGGCCGCTATCTGCAGACCGGATATAACCTCAAGAGAAATGTGCTGTCTTCCAGGTGCAAAAATTAAAGATGTGTCTGACAGGATATCAGGACTCTTCAGACCTACAGATGACTACCCATTCCTGCTAATACATGTGGGGACAAATGACACCACAAGAAATGACCTGGAAACCATCTGCAGTGACTTTGAAAACTTAGGTAAGAAAGTGAAAGAACTGGGAGCGCAGGTGGTCTTCTCTTCCATCCTCCCAGTGGATGTCCATGGAACAAGGAGGTGGAAGAAGATTCTGCAGGTGAACAACTGGCTATGTCGATGGTGCCGTCAGCAAGGATTTGGATTTCTGGATCACGGAGTGAATTACCTATACGATGGACTACTTGCTAGAGATGGGGTGCACCTTACGAAGACTGGAAAACATGTATTTGGAAGTCGCCTTGCTACACTCATCAGGAGAGCTTTAAACTAGAACAATGTGGGAAGGGAAGCAAAACGCCAGCAAAAGCCATACACTTGACAAATACTATTGAGATTTCTGCTATTAGAAGTGAAGGGGAAGAACAAAGACAAAAAAATTTACATAATAAAAATATTGAAGGAAGAGAAACCAATCACAAACTAAAGTGTTTCTATACGAATGCACAAAGCATGGGCAACAAACAAGGAGAACTGGAGCTACTAACGCAGGAGAAGAAATATGATGTCATTGGAATCACTGAGACTTGGTGGGACGATACACATGATTGGAATACAAGGCTAGAAGGATACAACTTATTTGCAAGAAACAGACTTGATAAACGAGGAGGAGGTGTTGCATTGTATGTTAGAAAAGCGTATATCTGCACAGAGATTGACGCTTCAGAGACTGGGAGTTCTGTGGAAACTGTTTGGGTAAGAATACAAGGACAGAACAATGGAAAGGACACCATTGTAGGCATTTACTACAGGCCGCCTGTGCAAGCTGAAGATATGGATGAACTCTTTATGCATCAAATGGCCAAGTTCTCCAAAAAATATGACATAGTGGTCATGGGAGATTTCAACTATCCAGACATTTGTTGGGAATCTCTCTCAGGCAAAACTAACAGGTCCAGGAAATTCTTATCCTCTCTTGCTGACAACTTTATCTTCCAAAAGGTAATGGAGGAAACAAGGGGATCTGCTACCTTGGATCTAATCCTCATAAACAGGGAGGAAATGGTGGAGGAGGTAAGAGTGGCTGGGACTCTAGGAGGTAGTGACCATGCTATTTTAGAATTTTGGATAACAAGAGGAGGAAGACCTGTGAAGACTCAGACGTCAAGGTTAGATTTCAGAAAGGCAGATTTTAAGGAACTCAGAAAGAGAATTGGAGGGATCCAATGGCTGGATATCCTTAAGGACAAAATGTCCAGGAAGGATGGAAAATCTTGAAAAATGAGATTCTCAAAGCACAATCGTTAACAATTCCGAAAAGAGGGAAGAATGGGAAGCATTTAAGGAAACCAGGATGGATGAACATAGAACTTAAACACATGCTAAAAAGGAAGAAAGAAATGTTTATCAAATGGAAAGAGGGAGGCATATCTAAAGAAGAATATAATGCCGTCTGCAGAACCTGCAGGGCACAAATCAGATTATCTAAAGCTGACAATGAATTAAGGCTTGCAAGTGACGTCAAAAGCAACAAAAAAGGATTTTGGGGATACGTCAAAAGTAAAAGAAAAGTCAAAGATGCTATAGGATTTTTACAGGATTAAAATGATGAAATGGTAAGTCAGGATGTTGAGAAGGCTGAACTTTTAAATTCCTATTTTGCATCTGTTTTCTCTCAGAAAGGAAATGTAACATCAACTGATCTTCACTGTCCTATTAAAGGAATAGAAGAATCCAGGATATCTATAAACAGAAAGACAGTGAGGAAACACTTAGCTAACATAAATGAATTCAAGTCTCCAGGTCCAGATGAATTACACCCCAGGGTACTGAAGGAGATAGCAGAAGAAATTCTTGAACCACTGTCCATAATCTTTGAAAATTCTTGGAGAACAGGAGAAGTCCCAGAAGACTGGAGAAGAGCAAATGTTGTTCCTATCTTCAAAAAGGGAAGAAGGTGGACCCAGGGAACTACAGGCCGGTGAGTCTGACTTCTATACCAGGAAAGATCTTTGAACAAATTATTAAAGAACATGTATGCAAGTACCTAGATAAGAATGAAGTGATTAAACAGAGTCAGCATGGGTTTGTAACTAATAAGTCATGTCAGACTAGCTTAATTTCCTTCTATGACAGAATCACTGACTGGGTGGATCAGGGAAATGCTGTAGATATAGTATATCTTGACTTCAGCAAAGCATTTGACAAAGTATCTCACACAATCCTTATTGAAAAAATGACTAAGTATGGAATGGACAAGGCAACTGTTAGGTGGATTCATAACTGGCTTAGTGATCGGACCCAAAGAGTGGTCGTAAATGGCTGCACATCCAGTTGGAAGAATGTCTCAAGTGGGGTACCACAAGGCTCTGTTTTGGGCCCTGTATTGTTCAACATCTTTATCAATGATTTAGATGAAGGAATTGAGGGTAAACTGATCAAATTTGCTGATGACACAAAGCTAGGAGGGGTAGCTGATACTAGAGAAGAGAGAGAGAGGATTCAAAAAGATATACATAAACTGGAGCAGTGGGCAGCAACTAACAGAATGGATTTTAACAGGGAAAAATGCAAAGTACTACATCTGGGCAATAAAAATGAAAAAAGCATATACAAAATGGGAGGAATAGGGCTAAGTAACAGCACATGTGAAAAAGACTTGGGTATACTAATTGATCACAGACTTAACATGAGTCAACAGTGTGATGCAGCAGCAAAAAAGGCAAATGCAATTCTAGGATGTATCAACAGAAGCATACAGTCTAGATCACGTGAGGTCATTATTGCCCTCTACTCCTCTTTGGTCAGACCTCATCTGGAATACTGTGTCCAGTTTTGGGCACCACATTTTAAAAAAGACATCAACAAACTGGAGCAAGTTCAGAGAAGAGCCACCAGAATGGTGACCGGTCTGCAAACCATGTCCTATGAGGAACGGTTGCAGGATTTGGGAATGTTTAGCTTGCAAAAAAGAAGACTGAGAGGAGACTTAATAGCTGTCTACAAATATCTCAAGGGCTGTCACATTGTAGAAGGATCATCTTTATTCTCATTTGCACAAGGAAAGACTAGAAGCAATGGGATGAAACTGAATGGAGGAGACACAGATTAGATATTAGAAAAAACTTTTTGACAGTTAGGGTGATCAATGAGTGGAACAGGCTGCCACAAGAGGTGGTCAGTTCTCCTTCAATGGAAGTCTTCAAACAGAGGCTGGATAGACATCTGTCTGGGATGATTTAGAGAATCCTGCTTTGAGCAGGGGGTTGGACCAGAAGGCCCAGGAGGTCCCTTCCAACTCTACCATTCTATGATTCTATGATTCTATGATCAAAGCAGACATTTTGCAAGGTGTTTCTGATCCTAACTGTAAAAAGTGATTTTAAAACTACTACTTATCACACAGATCAAAACAAGTCTACTGGCGTACACACCTTAATAACCTCTATTTCTACTACTCATACGTTTTATGTGCAAGACCTGTCCGTCTGGACTTTGAGTTATATATTCACGTTTATTCTGGATAAGACTTAATGTACCACCTAAGTAGGACTCATCTATATGAACATGTGTGTTTACATGAAAGATAGGCCAGTAAACACCCCTTCGTCTTGCACCTTTTATCTTTTGCTTTTGGGGTTCTGGAAATAATCTGATTAAAATCCAATCTCCAACAGGCACCCACTTCTCATTCGTTCTTCTTTTGAAACATGCACTTCCTACACAGAATCTGCAGTCCATGCAGGACAAATGTCCTCATTCACTCTTGTGACTATGTGTTTCACACTCAATTAGTGTACCTCTACTATATCTTTGGTACCTCTTGTCCAAAGATCATATAAATACCTAATGGACTCCCTTATACATTCAGGATTTTTATTTTGTATTAAATCCTTATAACTTGCACACGCTCATTCAATGCATTCAAGGAGCCTCATATATCAGTCTTTCTATATCCGGGGCAGGAGGGGCACCCACTGGGAACAGAAGTAGTGCAGCAGCTTCCGGATTAGGAACAGAGGCAGGGGCTGAAGGACCGAGCCCTGGGACAGGGGCCTCAGCGACAGGGACTAAAACCTTTTCCGGCTGTCCGGGTGGTTGGTAGTAGGTGCCGGAAGGCGTCAGGAGGGGATATAGGCCTGACTGGGTGGTTCCGGGTGTCCCAAGATGGCTGCTGGGTGTTCCAAGATGGCCACTGGGTGTCCCAAGATGGCTGCTGGGTGTGGCAAGATGGCTGCTGGGTGTGGGAGGGGCATTGGGCTGGGCATTACACCAGGGGCGACCCACCCCACAGACACGGCAGGTCTCCGCCCAGGGCGGATTCTGTTCATCACACACATGATAAGTCCAACCTCCCTTTGTTCTGAGATTGGTGCCATTATAGGGCGGTGGCTGAGGGCTTGGAGAACTTGGAACCGTGACGGGCATGAGGGATATAGCGGCCATTTTAGTTACATCAACAAGATCATATGCAGAGCATTTTACATATCCGAACAAAGGCTCAGCACCTTCTGAACCTCCTACATTATCTACTTCCTTCCAGTCCTGAACTTTCAAATAATTTGCTACTTTGAGATGTGCCTGTGCTTGATACAGGAGTCCCTCATCACATAACTCTCCCTTCTTCTGTGCTACATAATCCTTCCATACTGAAGGCTGAAATCTGCCCGTAATAGGCAAATCCATCATCTTATATAACCTTTTCACATTTGTAACAGCCTTCTTGCCCTCCCGCGACTTCATTAACTCACAGATTCCCACAGCACCACCCTCTAACTTGTGAGGTCTCTCAGATTTAAATATACGCATCATGATTTAACAAAGTGCAATGGTCTGTCGCGACTCAGACCACCGATGCCGCTGGCAAGTCACCACCCGTCAACGTGGAGCCCTCCTCAACACCCTGACAAGACAGAGAGTCCTCCTCAATCTATCTTTTCCCTAACCGTGAGTGATGACCTTACAGCACAGCTCACCGTAACACTTTACACAGCACAGAGTCCCCCTCGATGTGCTGACACCTGGGCTTCTCCTAATGAGACTTCCCGGGTTAGACAAAGAGTCCTCCTCAATTTGTCCTGACAAAGAGTACTCCTCAATTTGTCACTTCTCAGATGAAGAGACCTCCTCAATTCGCCACTGATAAGACAGAGAGTCCTCCTCAATCTGTCATTGATTAAGATAGAGAGCCCTACTCAATCTATCTCTAATAAGATTATCATGTGCGTCTTTTACCCCACTCAACACTTCAAAAATCTAAAATTTGTCCCAACTTTATTCTAACAGTCGCGGGAGGCAATTTATCTACATAAAGGTACCGTGACCGGAGGAGGAGAAAAGTGGTGTTTTGACTCAAGCACGTGCAGACATGCAACGTCACTCGGTCTCACTTGCTGGTTCGTGGCGTGGGATTGCCCTCGGTCTCACCACTCAACCGGTCACCCACCCAGACCCAAAAAGACAATACAGCTTAAGCCAACAATGACTGACACACAGGCAAGTGGGACGCATATAAAGTATATGATCCCAACTTACCGTGTTCAACGGAGGCTGCAGTCCTCGCACTCAGTCACCGCGGGCACCACCGCAAAGTCCTCGGGACGGGTCCGGACGGGCGGCAATCCACTGCCCCACGTTGCTAGGCGCCAATTGTCGGGGTCATAGAGACAGACCACTCGTCCTCCAGTCACTCCAGATTCAGGCTATGAGCAAGGGTCGACCATCAGAGAATGAATCAGAACAACAGACTGCTTCATACTCAATACATGCTCCAGAGACTACTATGACGCAGCTTTCTCAGCAAATTCTGATCTTTATTATTACAAGCACAAAGTTATATAGTATGCATATCAGGGTGGAGTGAGGGGCACCTAAAGAGAAACAGTATAGCCATATATGGATATGTATAGTATTCTAACATCTGGATTGGTTCCACCGTTCCTTCAGCTCAGCTCAGCTCCCGAATGATGTAACTTCTGGCTGATGCAATCCTCTTGGAATTCAGGATCCAGTTACATATTCCAGAGATGGGTCTTTAGCTAAATGCCACGTAGCAAGGAAAGCTTATTGTTTGAATACACAAAATGGAAGCTAGCTTATAAACGTCATATAAGGTACAAAAATAGAAATATATACATAATATGAAAGTATTAAAGTAGAAAAATTATATTTTACCTCGACAGTAGTTATATTATAGGGAATCTGTCAGCAGGTATTTACTCCACATCTGAGAGCAGCACAATGTAGAGGCAGAGACCCTGATTCCAGCCATGTGTCCATTACCTTACACTATATTCTCTGCTAACAAAAATTATTGTAAAGGAAACCAAAAATAAGTGGTGTGGAATGGGGAATAAAAAAGTAATAAAATAATAATAAGATATATAGAAAACCCCTTACACCACAGCACCTTAGGACCCACCAATATGGACAGTCGAAAACATAACAACTAAACCACCAAAAGAATATCGACCCAAAAAGTCCAATAAAACAGATTTTATTAATGAATATCAAGTTAAAAACAAGTAGTAATAAATAAATAAAGTGCCATGTGCTAGGAGTAGACTATATATGCAAAAAAAATTATATATGCAAAAACATCACACAAAATGGGTGTAAAAAAAGTCAATAAAAAAAATGTGTATAATAATAAACACAATAAAAAGTGCTATGTGCATAATAATCACCCTGTAAACATCGTACACAAAGAAACATTAATCTACTGTGCAAAAAAAGGATAAGTATCGCAATCTGCAATATAGGAAGTTGATAAATCTAAAAAAATATATATACCGTGCTATAAAATCATAACACTATCTAATGTGCCAATATGTGGATAACCAATCCTTAGTGAGTACGTGGTATAAAAAATATAAATAATCGAGCATATAATAGCCAAATACTCACAAATAAATATGGCACTCGCACTCCTGGATGGCGTCCTCCCAACGCATGTTTCGACGTATAGCCTTCGTCAGGGGGCTATACGCCTATATTTATCAACTTCCTATATTGCAGATTGCGATACTTATCCTTTTTTTACACAGTAGATTAATGTTTCTTTGTGTACGATGTTTACAGGGTGATTATTATGCACATAGCACTTTTTATTGTGTTATTATACACATTTTTTTTTGATTGACGTTTTTTGCACCCACTTTGTGTGATGTTTTTGCATATATAATTTTTTTTGCATATATAGTCTATTCCTAGCATATGGCACTTTATTTATATGCTATTTTTATGGTATAGCAATCGGTATACAAAGTTTTTAGAAACTTCTGGATTGTCCTTTTCTTGCTGTATATTTATTACTACTTGTTTTTAACTTGATATTGATTAATAAAATCTATTTTATTGGACTTTTTGGGTCGATATTCTTTTGGTGGTTTAGTTTATATTCTCTGCCCTGTGTTTTCCCGCCCACACCAGTAATTGGCTGCTTCCTGTATATAACCCCGCCCACACCAGTGATTGGCTGCTACCTGTGTATAACCCCTCGCACACCAGTGATTGGCTTCTGTATATAACCCCGCCCACACCAGTGAATGGCTGCTTCCTGTGTATAACGCCTCACACACCAGTGATTGGCTGCTACCTGTGTATAACTCCACCCACACCAGTGATTGGCTGCTTCCTGTGTATAACCTCGCCCACACCAGTGATTAGCTGCTTCCTGTGTATAACCCCGCCCACACCAGTGATTGGCTGCTACCTGTGTATAACCCACCCACACCAGTGATTGGCTGTTAACTGTGTATAACCCCACCCACACCAGTGATTGGCTGCTACCTGTGTATAACTCCACCCACACCAGTGATTGGTTGCTACCTCTGTATAACCCCGCATCAGTGATTGGCAGCTTTCTGTGTATCATCCCGCCCACACCAGTGATTGGCTGCTTCCTGTGTATAACCCCGCCCACACCAGTGATTGGCTGCTACCTGTGTATAACCCCACCCACACCAGTGATTGGCTGCTACCTGTGTATAACCCCGCATCAGTGATTGGCAGCTTTCTGTGTATCATCCCGCCCACACCGGTAATTGGCTGCTTACTATATATAACCCTGCCCACACCAGTGATTAGCAGCTTTCTGTGTATAACCATGCCCACACCAGTGATTGGCTGCTTTCTGTGTATAACCCCACCCACACCAGTGATTGGCAGCTTTCTGTGTATAACCCCACCCACACCAGTGATTAGCAGCTTTCTGTGTATAACCCCACCCACACCAGTGATTGGCAGCTTTCTGTGTATAACCCCGCCGACACCAGTGATTGGCTAATTTCTGTGTGTAACCCCGCCCACACCAGTGATTGTTGGCTTCCTGTGTATAACCCCGCCCACACCAGTGATTGGCTAATTTCTGTGTATAACCCCGCCCACACCAGTGATTAGCAGCTTTCTGTGTATAACCCGCCCACACCAGTGATTTGCTAATTTCTGTGTGTAACCCCGCCCACACCAGTGATTGGTGGCTTCCTGTGTATAACCCCGCCCACACCAGTGATTTGCTAATTTCTGTGTATAACCCCACCCATAGCAGCTGTTGTTCCCATGATGGCGCCTGGTTGTCCGGTGACACTCGGGCGTCTGTAGGTGCAGGGTCAGTCCTTCGGGGCGTGGCAGAAAAAAAAAATCTGAGTGCGGGATACGCCCCAGTGCACTTCCAGGCTCATTTGCATATGGTGGCTCTTCTCCAGCTCTCTTCCCATCACTCACATGTGCAGCGAGGGTGGGGGGCTCCTCATGTGGAGAGCGGGGTCCTCCATCACTGACAGCACTTTCTCTATGGCTAAACGGCCTTCCCCATACTAAGAGCCCCCAAATAATGAGGATTCATCCCACCTACAGACGTCTCCTCATTCCTCCCTGATGTCGCTTGATTATGTCTATGGGATTAATGACGTCTGATACATTTTATCTCTGTTGTAGAAACCCTGAGCTGCCGGGTCCTGAGAACGTGATCTGTGAGATCCCGGAGATCCACGGTCTGCCACTGTAAGTATTATAGAGGGAAAATGTCTGCGCGTCACTGATCATAGGGGGTGAATGACCCGTCCAGGATTATCCCCATGTAACCCAGGGGCCGTCTCATTCTGGGGAGTTAATAGTAGTTATATTATAGGGAATCTGTCAGCAGGTATTTACCCCACATTGAGAGCAGCACAATGTAGGAGCAGAGACCCTGATTCCAGCCATGTGTCCATTAACTTACACCAGTGCTTCCCTAACTCCAGTTCTCACGGACCCCACGTGTCTTGTTTTCAGGATTTCCTTTGTATTGCGCAGATGGTGGAAGTATCATCAAGGCATCAGGAATTCTCTCACCTGTGCAACACTATGGAAATCCTGAAAACATGACCTGTGGGCTCCGTGAGGACTGGAGTTTGGGAAACACTGCCTTACACTATATTCTCTGCTGAAGATCTGTCAGTGCTCTAAACGCTGAGCCCTGTATAACCCTACCCACAACAATGATTGGCAGCTTCCTATGTAAAAACCCACCCACACCATTGACTAGCAGCTTTCTGTGTATAATCCTACCCACACCAGTGATTGCAGCTTCCTATGAAAATTCCACCCACTCTGTAGACGGAATCACATGGAAAGGTATTTTCGGCAATTCATTGCCCTGAGTATTAGTCCCACGCTGTCCCTAGCAGCCTCTTTTCTTAGGCCGCTACTTCATTCACTGCTGTCCACACACTGACTCTGTCACTTCATGGACTCTCAGTTACCCTCCCAAACTGGACCGGCCTCTATAGTTAACCCTGTCTAGCTAGCTGTAGCCCCAGTGATGTAGGACGAGACTTTTCTGTATCTGGAGCTTTTCTCCAGCAGCTTCTAGATCGTAATATCATTTATGCTTCTTTTATTATAAAACTTGATGAAATCATGATCCCTGCGGGGAAACCCACATATGAATGACTTCGAGACATCCAAACTGATCAGCAGCGGAGGATTTGGGTAAGATTTCTGTTGGCATCATCCACATTTCTCAGGGTTCCCTATGACAAGCGCTTCAGCCTCTGTGCTCTGCCATGCAGTGTTATCATAGGGCCATGCTCTGAGCCACACCACAGTGTTGTCCAATGACTTCTATAGTCAGATTGTTATAGGGCTCATTATTAACCATGGATTCTTCTTCTCTTCAGGACGTCCACTTAGTGCACCACAAACACTCACAGCAAATCTTCGCTATGAAGAAATTGGCGAAGAAGAACCTGCAAACTCAAGCAGATATGGAAGCGGCCTTTCTGGAGAGGGACATCCTGACCTTCGCTGATTGTCCCTTTGTGGTCTCCATGCTCTGCTCCTTCCCTACGAGTTCTCACCTGTGTATGGTCAAGGAGTATGTCAGAGGTAGGTATGTACATATATTATATTCACCTATATCTGCGGACATTTTATCATGGCTCATATTGTTAGGACTTGTCCACGTGGACGGTTACTGTTGTGAATGGGTTGAGATGAGTTCTGAGCAGAGGCTCCCTCTGGTGGTTACAAGCGGTACTATGAAGATTGTGAGGACATGGGAATCAGGTGTTACTGACTGGTCTTATATAAGGGAGTCATTTTCCCATCAGGGTTGCCGGTGATCAATGTTCTGGTCTGAATCCTTCATTCCCGTTTCCTTGTAGCCTGCTGTGTCGTGTCTGCATCTCCTGCTACCAGATAAGAATTTTTTCTTCTTTTGTGTTGTTGTATATTTTTGCATTTTGTCCTGCACTTCTGTGGGGGCCTTCTGGGTCCCCTCCGGGGCTTTTGCCCTCTCAGTTTAGTTCAGCCACTGATGTTTGTACTTTTGCTTTTTCCAGTTTTTTCAGTGGCTGCTGTTTTGATTTTCTTACACAGAGAGCTAATTTAGGTGGTAGAGGTCGTGTGATTCAGGTGATTTTGAAAATTATGTAGGTTGGTGTTTTTCAGGGTTTTCTGGGATTGCAGTAAGTACCCTTCTGTCTTTTCTTTTAGATAGTTTGGGCCCCAGCGTTTGCTCATTCTATTTTCTTTCTGTGTCAGTATTTCCCTCTTGTCTAACCGCCATTTACTGTTTGGGGGCTTTCTATTATCCTTTGGGTTCTGCTCGGGGCAGATAGCTTTCCTATTTCTTCTTTAGGTGTAGTTAGTTTCTCAGGCTGTGACGAGGCGTCTAGGACCAACGTAGGAACGCTCCACGGTGCCTCTAGTTGTGGTGGTTAGTCAGGGTACTGCAATCCATAGATTCCAAACTGCTCTGGTGTATTGCCTTTTTACCTGCACTCCTCAGCTACCGAAACATAACAGTATCACGGCCTAAAATTGAAAATTGTGTGGTACTCACAGAAGGGAAAAAATATTGTGATAGAAAAAAGGTGTCAGAGTTGTTCAGAGATATTTTTTGTTTGTTGCATTTTTTTTTTTTTTTTTCCCTCTGTATCTCTGGGTGCTGGGGAGATCTTTTTCCCCAATGGAGTTTGCACAGTTGTCTGGCCGTTGTGGTATCAGCTTGCCACTGAGGTCGGGTATTGCTATCTATTTGCTGGGTTGCCTGTTGTGGGAACCTAGGATCCCATGCCAGATTTGTTTTTAGGGGATCGAGCTAAGTTTCAGAATTTCAAAAATAATTGTAAATTGTTTTTGCCTTAAAATCTAAGTCCTCAGGAAACGCAGCGCAGCAGGTTCAAAAATTTTTCATCTCTCTCCTGCGCGGCGATCCTCAGGATTGGGCTTTTCCCTGATACTGGGGATCTGTTTGAGTGATGTTGATGCGTTTTTTCAGGCTTTGGGGTTATTGTACGATGAGCCTAATGTCACGATCAAGTGAAAAAGCCTTGTTGGCATTAAATCAGGGGCTTGATGACGTGAGTTATACTGTCAGAGATTCCGTAGGTGGGCAGTCCTGACCAAATGGAATGACGACGCTTTGGCGGCCCTTTTCCGGAAGGTCTGTCGGATAATGTAAAGGATGTTATGGTGGGATTCCCTGTCCCCTCTGGTCCTCAATGATTCTATGTCATTAGCGATTCAAATTGACAGACGTTTTGGTGAGCGGAGAAGTATGCGTGGAGTGGTGTTGCCTTGTGAGCCAGCTTCTGAGCCCATGCAGTGTGATGGAGTGGTGTGCTGGGGCACAGCGTCATGAGTTTCGAAAGCGCAATAGGTTATGTTTCTATGTGGTGATGCTTCATGCTATTTCAGCTGCCCTAAGCGGGGAGGACGTTTTGCACGCTCAGTTGTTTGGGTAGTGTTCAGATAAGTTTTTTATTAACGACTCTGATGCCTCTGTCCTCATTTTTCGTCGCTTTGTTTGATTCGGAGAGCTATTAACCTGATGGATTTATTTGCTAATTGTGGGTTTCCTTGATACCCCACAGAAGTCTATTCCCTGCGGGGATCGTTCTACCCTTTGGCTGAGAATAAAACCCAGTTTTAAGGTGATAATGGAGGGTTGAAACCGATCCCAGGAGTGCTGCAATTTTTGGTTTATATAATCTGCATGAATTACGTGTGGGTTTCCCTTGGGTTTTCAGTCCATAATCCTGTTTTGGATTGGAAATCTGTGTCTGTAACAGTTGGGGCTCCAATTTTGTTAATACCAACCTCTGTTTTTTTGCCTCCCCCCAAGCTCGGATGTTCCTGACTTTTTGTTTGATTTTTTGATGTTTTAGCGAAAGTAAACTGATCTTACCTCCCCTAGGGTATGACTCGCTATTGAATTGTGCGGGTAGTAAATTCCCCTAAAGGTCGCCTTTTTTAACTTGTCTGTACTGAACATGACGTATGCTCTTTATCAAGGAATCATGGAGAAGGGTCTACAGACATCCCTCTTCACCTTAGGTGCCGGTTTTTTTCTTTGTGGCCAAAAAAGATGGTTTCATTAAGGCGTGTTATTGTTCGTCTCTTGAACAATATTACGTGAAAATCAATACCTTACCCTTGATTTCTGACCTGTTTTCCAGGTGAAAAACGTACTTGGTTTACAAGCTTGACCTCAGGGGGCGTATAACCTTATTGATTAAGCCGGGGAAGAATGGAAGACGGCATTCAATACCCTGAAGGGGCATTTTGGTACCTAGTGATGCCCTTTGGGCTACAAAATGCCCCTTCCGTCTTCAGTCCTTCTGAAGACATTTTCAGGATTTGGGACAAATTTCTGATTGTTTTTGGTGATATCTTGATTTTTTCTAATGACTGGGTCTCATTTGAAACATTTCGGACTGTGTTCCAGATTTTGAGGGATAATGCTTGTATGTGAAGGGATCAAAGTGTCTTTTTGGGTACAGAAATCTCATTTCTGGGATTCATTTTGCCCATCTGTTTTTGAAATGGACCCGGTCAAGGTTCAGGCCATCTGTGATTGGGTCCAACCTATTCATTAAAGGTCTTCAGAATTTTTGGGTTTTCCAATTTTTATGTAAAATTTATTGGTTTTCTGGTTTATTGTTAAACCATTAATGATTTGACCAAAAGGGTTGGATGTGGTGAATTGGCCTCCTGAGGCGTCTCGCATTTCAGGAACTTAAGCAAGATTCACTTTGCTCCTGTTCTTGGCGGCCTGATGTTTTTTTGCCTTTCGTGGAGGTTGATGCCTCTGAAATTGGGGCAGGTCCGTTTTGCCCAAAAAAAATTCAGAGACCTCTAAAAGTAACCTTGTGCCTTTTTCTCTCAAAATTTCTCCTACGAAGTAATTATACGTGGGTAATCGGGAGTTATTGGCCATGAAGTGGGCTTTTGAAAGAGTGGAACCTTGGCTGGGGGGAGCCAAAATAGGTGGGGCCCTTTTTGGACAAAGATCTGGCTTTTGGAAATTGCCAACGCTTCCAGACAGGCCAGGTGGGCCTTGTTTTTCAATGTTTTAAATTGTGGTTTCCTTTCTTCTGCACTAGAATTTAAGGCGGATGCCTCCGAGGAGTTTCCTTGCGGACTCTCCTGATTTTTGTCCCTCCCGTTTTTTGAAAGAGGGTGTAGTTCTTTCTGATCTCGCCCAATTTGAGACTTGCTCTGGAGGGGTGTCGGAGGATAGGCCCGAGCGTGCCCTGTTGGAAAATTGTTTGCCCAATGGAAAAAAGAGTGGATTCGAGATCATTGTTCCGCATTGGTGGGGCATCCGGAATTTTTGGTACCGGGAGGTTAGTCGGTCCTTTTGGGGCCAACTTGTCTCGCGATGTAGGGAATTGTGCAGTCCTGCGGGACTTGCTCTCGCTCCCAAGCCTTCCTGTCTAGTGGTTTGTGATGCCATTGCCTTGCCCAAAAGACATGGACCCATTCTTATGGATTTATTTCCGATTTCCTGTTTCTAGAGAATGACCCCATCTGGGTAATTTGTGATGTTTTCCAAAATGATACATCTTGGCCCCTTACCTGTTCTTCCTCCCTGAATTGGTGCCGTTGTTTTCTTCAGCAGTGGTTCGTTTACACGGCTTCCTGGAAATTGTGTTGACAGAGGGTCCAGTTTGTTTCCAATTTTGGAGGGCTTTTTTTTAAATGGGTGTTCAATTGTCTTTTCCTCGGCATTTCATCCCAGACCAATGGTAAACGAGAAACAAACCAGCATTAGAGATTATCTAAATGCTTGTGTCTGTGATCAGGATGATGGTCTCTTTTTTGCCTTGGGTGGTTTGTCTTAATAATGGGCTAGCTTGCCCTTTGAGTCTCCGTTTTTCTGTAATTTGGTTTTACCTCGTTTTTTCAGGAAGACGGAAGCTTCTGTTTCCAGGTGTTGACTTGTTGTTGGGTATGCAAAGATTTGGGACCAGGTATGGAGAGGTTGTCCCTTCTCAGGAGAAGCTCGCGGTTTTGCAACCGACATAGGACGATGTCCTGTTTAAAAGTGGGGGACTTGGTTGGTTGTCCCAAAGAAATATTCCTATGAGAGTGCATTCCTAATTTAAGCCTAGGTTCATTGGACCTTTTAAAAAGATCATGGAGATTATTAATCCTGTTTCTTTTGTTGTTTTCCAGGGACATTAGACCATAACGTGTTCCAAAGCCTTTTTGAAGAGGTTTGTTGACCAGTGGTTCCTGCTACGTGCCTCCTGACCCTGTTTTGGTTGAGGGCAATTGGAGTTTGGGTTGAGAAAATTTGGTTCTCGTTTTTCTAGACGAAGTCCAGTATTTGGTTAAAGGGAGGGTTATGGTCGGAAGACATTCTTGGGGTTTGTTCGGACATCCATGCAGGAGATTATCCGTCGTTATCAAAACCATCCTGACCAACCTGGTTGCTCAATGAGGGTTCGGTGACCCCTCCTAAGGGGGGGGTTGTTGTGAATGGGTTTGAGATGAGTTCTGAGAGAGCTCCCTCTGGTGGTTACGCGGTACAGGAAGATTGTGGGATGGGAACAGGTGTTATGATGGTCTTATTAAGGGAGTCATTTTTCCCATCAGGTTGCCGGTGTCAATTGTTTGGTCGAATCCTTCATTCCGTTTCCCTTGTAGCCGCTGTGTCGTGTCTGCATTCCGCTACCAATAAGAATTTTTCTTCTTAGTGTTGTTGCTATATTTTTGCATTTTGTCTGCACTTCTGTGGGGGCCTTCTGGGTCCTCGGGGGCTTTTTGCCCTCTCAGTTTAGTTCACCATGATGTTGTTACTTTTCTTTTCCAGTTTTTCTTGGCTGCTGTTTTGATTTTCTTACACCAGAGAGTAATTTAGGGTGGTAGAGGTCGTGTGATCTCAGGTGATTTTGAAATTAGGGTTGGTTTTTCAGGGTTTTTGGGATTGCGTAATACCCTTCCGCCTTTTCTATTTAGATAGTTTGGGCCCAGCTTTGCTCATTCTTTTTTCTTTCTGTGTCGTATTCCTCTGTCAAACCCCGCCATTACTGTTTGGGGGCTTTTATTATCTTTGGGGGTTCTGCTCCGGGGCAGATAGCTTCCTATTTCTATCTTTGGTGTAGTTAGTTTCTCAGGCTGTGACGGGCTCAGGACCAAGGGAAACGTCCACGGTGCCTTAGTTTTGGTGGTTGTCAGGGTACTGCAATCCCTAGATTCCAACTGCTTGGTGTTTCCTTTTTTCCTGCACTCCTCAGCTACCGAAACATAACAGGTTAATCCCCACCGACATTTACTATGGGCAACGGAAAGTGATGTGTGATGTCCCTGTTATGTCCGCACTGTATTTCAGCTTTAGACCGATGTAATCACTGTCATCAGGCCAAAAGTTTTGAGAAGACACAAATATTAATTTTACAAAGTTACTGCTTCATTTTTTAATGGCAATTTGTAATCCAGAATGTTATAAAGATGATCACTTAAACAAAATTACTTGCAAAGTCAATATTTGGCTAGAAAATGAAAATTTTCCCCAAAACACATTTAACACATTTCAGCCCTGCTTAAAAGGACCCAGCTAACCTTTTTCATGATTGCTCCACTAACACGTTGTGGGTGTTGATGAGGCATGGTGGGATCAATAGTAAGATTAATAGAATGACACCATGGACCTTTAAAAGGGGCGGTGTTGGCATCATTGTTTCCTCGTTAACCAGGTTATCTCTAAAGAAAACTGCGTCTCATTGAATGCACAAAAAAGGCCTAACAGGGAAAGTATCGCAGCTAGAAAGATTGCATCGTAACAATCTATGATATCAAAAATTTAAGGAAGAGGCCATTGTTGAAAAGGTTAGGGCGCCCAAAAAAGACAGTAAGCGCCAGGCCGTCCTTAAAAGTGTTCAGCTGCGGGATGGGCAACCAGCAGGCAGAGTTTTGAGGAATGGCAGCAGGCGGTGTGAGTGCATTGCACGCATGTGGCGGAAACTTGGAGCAAGGCCTGGTCTCAAGGAGGGCAGCAAAAGAAGCCATTCTCACCGAAAAAACACATGGAACAGATATATCTGCAAGGTACAGGCAGTGCTGCTGAGGGTGGGGTAAAGTTATTTTTCTGATGAATCCCCTTTTCGATGTTTGGGAATAGGAAAACGCCTCATTCGGAGAAGACAAGGTGAGCGTACCCCCAGTTTGTCCAGCCAATGTTTAAGCATCCTGAAACCATTCATTTGTTGGGGTTGTTTTTCTCAGCCAGGGAATCAGCTCTCTTACAGTCTTGCCTAAAAAACAAGCATGAATAAAGAATGGTAAAAGAATGCCTCCAAGAGCAACTTTCCCAACCCTCCAAGAGCATTTTGGCGTCCAATGCTTTTCCAGCATGATGGAGCACTTGCCAAAAGCAAAGGTATAACTAAATGGTCAGGGAACAAAACATAAGATTTTGGGTCCATTGCCTGGAAATCCCAGATTTTAATCCCATTGAGAATTGTGGTCAATCATCAAGAGACGGGTGGACAAACAAAACCTAAAAATTTGACAAGTGAAAGCATAGATTGGCAAAAATGGATGCTATCAGTCAGGATTTGGTCCAGAAGTTGATTGAGAGCATGCCAGGGAGAATGCAGAGGTCCTGAAGAAGAAGGTCAACACTGCAAATATGACTTGCTGCATTAACTCATTCTAACTGTCAATATAAGCTTTTGTTACTCTATTGTTTGCAATTATTATATTTCTGTCTGTGATAAAAACATCTGTCAAACACACATAAAAACCAGAGGGCAGCAGATCATGTGAAATATAATATTTGTGTCATTCTCAAAACTTTTGGCATGACTGATATGGATGACATTATAAACATTATATCTTGTATATAGTCTTCCTGCCTGATGGCTCCGCCATCCCCACGAGCATTTACTGTAGATATTACGGAAAGTATTGATGTGTGATGTCCCAGTATGTCCGCACTGAAACGTCTGTATCTCCAGCTGTAGACCAGATGTGACATCACTGTATATGGACAACATTTCACCGTGACCTCAGACCAATTTCTGTGCACTATATATAGCATTATATCTGTAATATTCTCTCCTTTTCCGATGTCTCCGCTATTCTCATGATACATTTGGTGATCTGCTCTATAAACCCCTCATGCTCATATTTCCTTTTTTTTAGGTGGAGATGTGGGTCCTTCTAAGCACCAGGGGCCTTTATCTACCTCCTTGGCCCGCCTGTACTTTGCAGAAACAGTTCTTGCTGTGGAATACCTACACAGCTATGGTGTCGTGCACCGGACCTGAAACCATACAAGTAAAGAGACCCTAATAGTGTAATAAAGGGGGAGTTATCATTTATGATCAAAATCTGTGAGGCTAAAACCTTATTTTCTTTCACAGCCTCCTGATTACAACTGCTGGGCACATAAAAGTCCCGATTTGGATTTCAAAAGTTGGTGTCATAATACCAAAAAACCAACACTATAAGCGATCAGCGGAGGACATCTCCAGAGAGTTCAAGGATTGGAGGTTGGCATCACTTACTGGAACTTAGCTTTTTTCTTTACAAATTCTCACTATTGTCTCTCTCTCGTTTCATTTCTGGAGAACTTCACTTCTATTTTATCTTCTGTCATTGTGTATTTAATGGTGTGAACTTGTATAATAATGGTTTCATCGTTCATCTGGTCTTTTGTTGGTTTCCCAGAATTATGGTACCCTGCATTACATGGCCCAGAGCTCTTCTGGAGGAAGTACGGAAGACCTGTTGATGGTGGTCGATGGGGATCATCCTCTATCAATTTTGGTGGGATATTTACCATTTGTAGCGTTTTCCCCGTACCTGATCTTAAAAGAAAAATTATCATTGGTAAGTAGAATGATCCGATCTTTGCTTTGACTGGTTACATTGCAGAGCTCTTCCTGGAGGAAGGCTACGGAAGACCTGTTGATGGTGGTCGATGGGGATCATCCTTATCAATTTCTGGTGGGATTATTTACCATTTGTAGGTATTCCGTACCTGATCTTAAAAAGAAAAATTATCATTGGTAAGTAGAATGATCCGATCTTTGCTTTGATGGTTACATTGGTTAGTTATTTCTTTGCTTTATCTTACAGTTCCAATAGAAAGTTTTATTTTCTGTAATTTTTCTATATAACAGGAAAAGTACCTTGGAATTACAGACACGCCCCATCCATCCCTAACGCTAAGAACCTCATCACTGAGTGCTCAAAACAAATCCTGGGCAGAGACTTGGCACAGGTAACAGATATAATAGTGTTTAAATATTTACTTATTACATCGAAGACAAATAGTTCATGTCCATGAGGGTCAGCATTCTCTTTCTGCTCGCCTATTTCTGGTTCTCCATACTGTGGCTTTCTTTCTATTTCCTTCATGTCCATGTCGGCTGCTCGGTTACGTCATTAGTTCAGTTAAGATAAACTGTTCAGATACGAGCAGTTTCTGACATGGTCTCATCACTTTTGTCTTTTTTTCCAGGTGGGCATTTGAGATAAAGGTCATCCATCATGAGTAATTAGATTTTGACAATCTTCTAAATCTGAGCCGAAGTATATTCCTAATCTTGTGTCAGATGTGGACACAGCACTTTATCAGTAAGTAGAAGGGGACGTCATCTAGACTAAGTGCTGTTTGTTTCGTCTTCTTTAATATGAAATCCAATTCCCATAATACTAGGGATGAATTGGACTGCATATACCCCAACCTCCTATCTCTTCCAACAAGCCTACAACCTGCAGTAACCACTGATCCACCAACCGCTGCACGACCAGCTTGCCCTCACCTATTGTATCCTCACCCATCCCTGTAGATTGTGAGCCCTCGCGGGCAGGGGCTCTCTCTCCTGTACCAGTCGTGACTTGTATTGTTTAAGATTACTGTACTTGTATTTATGTATACCCCTCCTTACATGTTAAGCCCATGGAATAAATGGCGATATAATAATTAATAAAATTACCTCTAATAACATTTCATTACCTATGTCTTGTAGATCACGCTCATATAGACATGGATATGGTCTCAGAGTATTTAGGGACACAGTGAGGACAAGAACCTTGACTTCCAAAATTTTACGTCATCCTCTGAAAGGTTTTCTAAGTTAAATATATGACCAATAAATCCAGACTATGTAAAAAAAGACCTCTCAAAGTAAAAAAAAGTACTTATATCTTATTTTTGCCTGTATTTAGCTCTGCACCATCGCTACCATCACGATGAACAATGAGGATTCAAAGTCTCACCAGAGTGCATCATGATGAACAATGAGGATTCAAAGTCCCACCCAGAGTGCATCACGATGAACAATGAGGATTCAAAGTCCCCCCAGAGTGCACCCAAGCATCAAACATCTCAGAAATGTCAGTGGGTTATGGGGTCATTACTGGGAGCTCTGCTCCTACATGTAGATATAGGCAGGAGACCTTCCCACTATGACTTTCATGTGTCTATTAGTCCTTGTAGTCGGTGTTCTTCTAGTGAAGACAATCCTTGTTACACTGCTTTTGCTTGTGTTTTACACATTTTTCTTCTTCCAAACAGGCAGATTCAAATCTTTTCCTGAATCTGATGGAGACGATGCTATAAGCGCTTGCCATCCTCGTCCCCATTGTCAGGTATGTACATGTCTAGCACCAATAATGTGAATATTGACTTCAAGTCTGAAATATTTTCACTTGGTTTCTCTGTATTTGGTCTCTTATGTTGTCTTGTTCCATGGATCCCGATCCCAGGACTAGAACAATCCTACTATATACGGAGAGACCACAAAGCAGATCCATAACAAATTTCCTTAGTCACTTAGTGCTTTTTACTTTTGATCAGAATTGCCAGCTGACGAGAAAAAAATCTGCAATAAATCGAATCAGAGCAAGAAAGCCAGAAAAATGTAAAAAAGGGGAAAAAGAGAAGAGGTGAGAATTGAGAATCATAGCCATGTTGTGTGATTTCGGGCAGTGAGAAAAATTCATGTGTATTGTCTGATGGGATTGCACATGTATGATGGGGACGATGACCTGACTTGTGTGATGAGATTTCCCCTTTCGTCGGCCCCGTACCCCCCAAAAGTACGTGTATGGGTCCCCTCACTTTCATTACTTTCCTTCTCTTTTATAGGTTCCCTCTTCCGCCGGGTCTTTTTCTGCCCGGGGTGGGTTATCCGGGCTGCTTGGTGTTTACTGTTGTTGCCGTCCCACAGAATCGCCCTTCCACATCCAGCTCCCCGAAGTCCAGCAATCCCTCATCACTGCTGAATATAGAAAGGGCCTTTACCATCTAGCTGTGTCCTTCGTTTTTAATCTCTACTAGCTGTTTGGCCCCCCTGTCACCGGCTCCGCGGTATTATACGATACCCGGATTGACCCCCGGGTGTTATGGGCTATGATTTTTTCATCGATTCGTTTGGTTTCTCCCCCCGTTATTTTATCCCATTATTAATAAAAAATTTCATCAAACTTTACTTAATTTTTCAAATTGATAAAAATAAATATTAAAAAATTCCGTTTAAAAACCAAATAATGCAACAAAATGTATTATTTTAAATAACTGTATGTATATGTGTAACGAGGTAGCTACGGGGGGGGGGCAGAGGGGGGGGGGGTTGCCCCCCGGGCCCGTCACATGCAGGGGCCCCCTGGAGACAGGCCCCTTTGAGGTGTCAGGGAAAGAGCAGCCAATGCCCGGCTCCCTGACAGATGCACAGCAGCGGTTTCAGGCCCGTCATGCTGTCTCACCCCCGGAGCTGTTCCCCCGGCCAACACTGAGCTTCGCAGTGCAGGCTCTGATGAGGGTTCAAATGGGTTAGGCCCCTGTGGCTACATTGGACTTTCCCCGGTCCGCCCCAGTCATGCCCGCAAACTTATAGAAGTGGGGGGGAATTTATTAAATTTTCAGCTTTTGGGTGTCTGGTCATGTGGGGGAATGTGAGAAGATGGGGGTTTTTGAGGGGGGACGGGCACAGGGGGGGAAAGTGAGAGGGGGGGTTATCTACTCCCAACCATCCGGATTCAGCCGGACAGTCCCCCATTTGATCCCTTCCCGCAGTCCCGGCCAGG
>JARQOD010000003.1:511512463-511615433 GCA_033576555.1 Oophaga sylvatica | reverse complement strand
GCTGAAGGCGTGCAGCGCGGATACTGCTTCCAAAAGATCTCTCACCAACCTAGCCTTCCAGGGCTCCAGGCTCTTTGGGGCTAGGCTGGACCCGATAATTTCGGACGCTATGGGAGGCAAGAGCACCTCTCTCCCTCAATCCAGACCTAAGCGTCCTTTTTAACAGGAAGGGCCCTTGGCCCTTTAGGTCTTTTCATCCCTTCACACCTTCAGAATCCTCTTCAGGAGAACAGAGGAAACCTTCTTTCAAGCCCTCTCCTCACTGGAAACAAAAGCCTGTTCGTCTAAGCCCTCTGGGTCCCGATCTAACAGGTTTCGTTCCAAGTGACGGGTCACCCCCACCTGGAAGGCTTTCCAGGGTGGGAGGCAGACTTCTTTTCTTCAGGGACACTTGGCTGTCGGTGGTCAGCAAACTGCTGAATTGTCTCGTTCGGATCCGCCTCTTCAGTATGGAGTCTTTACGCTCAATGATCGCTGCGATGGAGCTGTAAAAGTTCCTCTGCTCCGTAGACTTTCAGGATGCGTACCTTCAAATCCCTATTTGTCTGCAACATCAGCGATTTCTTCGGTTTGCGATCCAGTATGGTCACTACCAATTCACGGCCCTCCCCTTCGGTCTGGCCTCTACCCCCAGGGTCTTCTTGAAGGTAATGGCGACGGTCATGGTCATTCTTCACTCCAGGGGGATTCTCATAATCTATTACCTGGACGACCGGCTAATCAAAGGCTCATCCCGCCGAGACTGTGCTCAGAGGCTTCAAGTCACTCTGGACACCCTGATGAGTCTCGGCTGGATCATCAACCGAGAGAAGTCCTCTCTAACCCCTTCTCAGCATCTAACCTTCCTGGACATGGAATTCGACACATATTTGTCCTGGGTGTTCCTCCTGAGGGACAAGTTCTCGGCTCTCTGCAAGGGAGTCCAATCCCTAAGGCGCCCAGTTCCCCTTCCTCTTCGATCCTGCATGAGGGTCCTGGGGAAGATGGTATCCTCCATGGCAGCCGGGCCCTTCGGCCAATTCCACTCTCGCCCTATTCAAATGTTCCTCGTGTCCTCCTGGACCAGCCTCTGCCACCCTAGACCGTCCTGTTCGTCTGCCTCTCCAAGTGAGGCAGTCCCTGATCTGGTGGACTCTTGCCTTCCTCAGTCCTGCAAGGGAGGTCCTCACCACCGATGCTAGTCTCCTCGGGGTGGGAGCGGTTTTCCTCCAGCACACAGTGCAAGGCCGCTGGAACGCCCAGGAAGCCCTTCTTCCCATCTGTCCTCTAGAGATCAGGGCAATCTTCCTTGCCCTCCTCTGCTGGCATGCTCTACTGTCAGGCAAGCCCGTTCGTATTCAGCGGACAACGCCACGGCCGTGGCGTACGTAAACCATCAGGGCGGGACCCGCAGCAAGCAGGTGATGGCGGAAATGACAAAACTTCTGTGTTGGCGGAACGTCTCTTTCCGGCCCCTATCAACCGTTCATATCCGGGGGTCGAAAATTGGGCAGCCGACTTTCTCAGTCGACAGGGCACAGCATCAGGTGAGTGGTCCCTCTATCCCTCAGTCTTCAATCAAATTTGTCAGCATTGGGGCTCTCCGGACGTCGATCTCATGGCGTCTCAGATGCACCACAAAGTTCCTCGGTTTGTGGCCAGGTCCCAGGACCCTCTGGCCATCGACTACGACGCCTTGGTGATTCCGTGATCTCCGTTTCAACTTTCTTACCTGTTTCCTCCACTTCCCTTACTCCAAGGGTTGTAAAGAAGATAAAAGCGGAAGGGATTTCGGTTATCCTGGTAGCGCCAGACTGGCCAAAGCGCCCTTTTTATGTGGAACTGCTGAACATGTTCGCGGACGCTCCTTGGAGTCTTCCAGACCGTCCGGATCTCCTCTCGCAAGGCCCCCTCTTCCACCAGAGTACTCAGTCTCTGAGTTTAACGGCATGGCCGTTGAGGCCGCGGTCCTAAGGGAGTCAGGATTCTCTCACCAGGTCATCCAGACCATGATCGGAGCCAGAAAACTAGCTTCTTCCCGCATTTATCACAGGTACTGGAAGGCCTTCTTTACATGGTGTGAGGAAAACGACCAGTTTTCTATGTCTTTTTCCCTTCCTTCCCTTCTTGCTTTCCTTCATTTAGGACTTGATTCGGGTCTGTCCCTCAGTACCTTAAAGGGTCAGGTCTCCGCCCTGTCCATCCTTTTCCAGAGGGATCTGTCTTCCTTGCCTCAAGTAAAAACCTTCCTCCAGGGGGTTGCCCATCTGGCCCCCCCCTTACCGTTCTCCCTTGGACCCCTGGGGCCTTAACCTGGTCCTGAGCGCTCTCCAGTTTGCGCCCTTCGAGCCCCTTCAGGACATCTCCTTTTCCTTCCTTTCTTGGGAAGTGGCCTTCCTAATTGCGATCACGTCCATTAGGAGGGTGTCTGAGTTGGCAGCCCTGCCCTGTCGTTCCCCTTTCCTGATTCTTCATCAGGACAAGGTAGTTCTCAGACCTGTTCCTTCTTTCCTTCCCAAGGTGGTATCCTCTTTCCACATCAATGAGGATATTGTTCTTCCTTTATTCTGCCTTCCCCGGTTCATCCTCTGGAGAAGTCTCTTCACAAGCTGGATGTGGTCAGAGCCATCCGGGCCAATCTTTCTAGGACTGCCCCTCTTCGTCAATCCAATTCTCTGTTGGTCATCTCTGAAGGTCGCCGGAAAGGTCTCCCGGCCTCCAAGTCCATGATCACTCGTTGGATTCATTCTGCAATACTGGAGGCGTACCGCTTTCAGGAGAAACGGCCCCCTCCGGGAGTGAGAGCCCACTCCATCCGGGCTGTCGGAGCTTCTTGGGCTGTCTGTCACCAAGCTTCGGCGCTGCAGATCTGCAAGGCTGCGACTTGGTCGTCCTTCCACGCTGTTGCGAGATTCTACAGGGTTCATACCCAGGCCTCGTCTGATGCAGGCTTAGGTAGGAAGGTTCTGCAGGCGGCGGTGGTTCACCGTCTGACCTAAGTCCTTTCTTCGCGTTGCCTAACTTATTTTCCCACCCTTGGGACTGCTTGTGGACGTCCCATGGTTACCTGTTATACATTTCAGAGGAGAGAGAAATGAGATCCCCAAGCCTGCCCAGGTACCTCTGCCATCCCCCGGTCCCTTCAGCTCCAGCTCTCCACTTCCTCTTCCTAAAAAAAAAAAATGGCATGTGCAGTGTGCCCACTGAGATCTGCCGGCTGGCACCCAGCTACAGCAGGGATTTTTCCTATTGATTCATTTTGATCACTGTGCTAGTCTATCACAGTAATCAAAAGCCAATAATTAGTATGTCATCCCCTTGGAATAACTTTTATAAATGTTATAATTTTTCTTTCATTCTTTGCTATTAGGGGTGGGCTTACGGCTAGAGTCGGCTTAGTTTTTGAGTTGGCCAGGGTTAGGGTTGGGCCATGGTTAGGGTTTTTTAAAAAGTAAAAGAAATAATAAAATGATGACTATATGACAAATAGTGTTGAGCGCAAGTTCTTGCTAGTCGAGTTTGCATCGGGTCGCTTGAGAATACTCGAACACCCAGATGCAAACTCGAGTAGCAAGCACTTGCGCGTAACACTAATGACATATTCAATAACGACCTAATGTTATCACATTCTGTGTAGCACCTTTGGGTTAAAAATCCTCACAAAATGCCTGGATAAAATCCTCGACAGGTTTAGTTTCCAAAATGGTGTCGCTTGTGGAGGGGGGCCACTGTTTAGGCACATCAGGGGCTCTGCATACGCGACATGGCGTCCGCTATCGATTTCAGTCATTTTTCCATTTAAAAAGTCAAATGGTGCTGCTTCCCTCTCGAGACCAGCCATGTACCCAAACAATAGTTTTCTCCCACATATGGGGTATTGGCGTACTTTGGAGAAATTGCACAAAAAACTTTGGGGTCTGTTTTCTCCTGTTGCCCTTCTGAAAGTAAAAAATTTAGGGCTAAAGAAAAATTTTTGTGAAAGAGTAAAATATTCATTTTTTTTTTCCTTCCACATTACATTAATTCATGTGAAGCACCTGCATGGTTAATAAACTTCTTGAATGTTGTTTTGAGGACTTTTAGAGGTGCAGTTTTAAAAAAGTGTCTCTTTTGAGTATATTCAGTCCTATAGGCCCCTCAGTCACTTCAAATGTGAAATAACTTTCTGGCCAAAAAATGTGTTTAAAAAATTGTGCTGATAGTAAAGTAGACATGTGGGAAATGTTATTTATTATTTTGTGTGGTAGAACTATATTATTGTCATGTGTGCATCGCCACGAAGATCGTCGCGGTTGCACATTCTGACTTCTCACAGCTGAGTTGCTGTTTCTTTGTGTTTGGCAGTTAGGGAGTTAATTCTGTCTGTGCTCAGTTCTGGGACTGGGTGCAGTTTTCTCCCGGCTGCAATTAATTATTTGTTGATTGGTTTCCTTTAAATCTCTGGTTGTCTGTGTTGGGAGTTGCCAGTGAAATTCTTCATGCAGACCACAGATAGGATTGTATCTGTATAGACTTAAGTTAAAGAGCTCCTTAGTTGTTTTAAGCTCACCTTGCTTAGAGTTTAATATCCCAGATCATTTATGTTCCTTCTGTGTTTGAGTGTGTATGCAAGTCTGTGTTTTCTCCAGTCTGTCTTATATGTCTAATCTGTGTATTTAGCAGAGATCAGCCCATATCCCTTTGGTGGTAATCAGAATCCTTCTTAGGACTGATTACAGGGTTCAGGGACTGATAGGAGACAGGGTTAGGCTGGAGACTTGGACCTCTGAACCATTATCAGTACCTCCAAGGTGAGGGATTAGTTAGGACCCCAGTTTAGGGTCAGGTTAGACCCCCGGTCCTCCTCTTTCCTGTGACAGTGTATCAAGTCCTCAAGATTAACCCTGAGTTCAACGGATATCGTGTCAGGTAAATCTATTCTATATTTACATGCTGATGTTGCTAATCTATATGTTGTATAGAGTGTTGTTCTTTTAAGAATAGTTTACTGACATCGTACACATATCATAAGACCGCGTGACATTTTCACTGGCCCATAAAATTATTCCCAGTTGCCATGGATCCAGTAGCCCAGCTGGCTCTGCAGTTGCAGGGATTATCCATGGAGCTGACGGACATTAAGTCCAAAGTTTTGTCTCCCTCGGAGCAAACCAGATTTGAACCTAAAGTAGCTCTCCCGGACAGGTTCACTGGTGGGCGAGACAAATTTTTTACCTTCAGGGAAGCATGTAAATTGTATTTTCGGCTTCGGCCTCGATCATCAGGGAGTGAAGAGCAGAGAGTGGGAATTGTTATCTCGCTCCTACAAGGGGACCCTCAATCCTGGGCCTTCTCCCTTCCTCCGGGATCCCCGGCTCTACAGTCAGTAGATCGATTTTTTACTGCCCTGGGTTTGGTATATGATGACCCAGATCGGGTCTCTCTTGCTGAGACAAAATTACGTAAGATACAGCAGGGAGATCGTCCGGCGGAGGAATTTGCTTCTGAGTTCCGTAGATGGGCCACAGATACTCAGTGGAATGACCCAGCTCTTAGGAGCCAGTTTTGTCATGGGCTTTCTGACAAATTAAAGGACGTTTTGGCTCAGTATGATTCTCCTCCATCACTGGAGGCTGCTATGGCCCTAGCTATCCGTACTGATAGACGGCTCCGGGAGAGGTGCGAGGTAACTCCGCCCCCTGTTGTTACTCCACCTACTACTAAAGTCCCTTATGTTGAGGTTCCCCTTGTCTGTTCGGAGGAGCCTATGCAGTTGGGAGGGACATCATTTCGTAGGAGGGGATTGGCGGTACGCCGCAGGACTAGAAGGTGTTTCTTCTGCGGGAAAGAGGGACATTTTGTTGGGGGATGTCCATCCCGTGCCTTGTTGAGCAAAAAGTCGCCGGAAAACTGTTAATCCCAGGTTGTGTGGTGGACGACAACCTGGGAGTATGTATTTCGTCCGCTAGTTCTTCTCAGTTCCTTGTACCAGTGGAGGTGGTGGTTGGTACGAGAGTGGAGAGATTTTCTGTTCTTCTTGATAGTGGGTCCGGGGCTAATCTGGTTGACGCTCAGTTTGCTCAGGCTCAAGGTATGCATCTGAGTGTATTGGTCAAACCGATCCCTATATTCTCCATTGACGCCAGGCCTCTCGGCCAAGGTAGCTTTGTTCATGAGGTTCATAACATTGACCTTCGGGTAGGGGCAATACATAGGGAACTATTATCTTGTTATGTGTTGGAGGGTCTACCTACTCCTATTGTGTTGGGACTTCCTTGGTTGGTTAAACATAACCCTGTGATTAATTGGCAGTCCAGAGATATAAGCCAATGGGGGAGTTTTGCAAAAGTAACTGCATGAACACAGTCATCAGTGCGGTCGTGCCTAGTACTTTGCCTCCTTTTTTGGAGGACTTTGGGGATGTGTTCTCTGAGGAGGGGTGTCAGGAGTTGCCTCCTCATCGCGTGTATGACTGCTCTATTAATTTACTTCCTGATGCTAAGTTACCTAAAGCTAGGTTATATAACCTTTCTGGTCCTGAGAGGCAGGCTATGAAAGATTATATTTCGGAAAGTCTGGCCAAAGGGCATATTAGACCTTCATCTTCCCCAGTGGCCGCGGGGTTCTTCTTTGTGAAGAAAAAAGATGGAGGCCTACGCCCTTGCTTGGATTTCCGCGAACTTAATCGGATTACTGTTCGAGATCCGTATCCACTCCCTCTGATTCCTGATCTCTTCAATCAAATTGTTGGCGCCAAATGGTTCTCTAAATTGGATCTCAGGGGGGCGTATAATCTGATTAGGATAAAAGAGGGGGATGAGTGGAAAACGGCGTTTAACACGCCGGAGGGACATTATGAGAACCTTGTCATGCCTTTTGGTCTGACTACTGCACCAGCAGTATTCCAACATTTTGTTAATGACATTTTTCGTCATCTGGTGGGGCTGTTTGTGGTCGTATATTTGGATGACATTTTAATTTACTCACCAGATCTTGTGTCTCACCAGGAGCATGTGAGACAGGTGTTGCAGATCTTGCGAGACAATAAACTATACGCCAAACTGGAAAAGTGTGTATTCGCCGTACAGGAACTTCAGTTTTTGGGTTTCTTGGTGTCAGCCTCCGGTTTCCGTATGGACCCTGAAAAGGTGAGAGCAGTGCTTGAATGGGATCAGCCAGAGGATCTTAAGGCTCTGCAGCGTTTTCTGGGGTTTGCTAACTACTACCGGAAATTTATTTGTAATTTCTCATCTGTTGTCAAACCTCTCACTGACATGACAAGAAAAGGGACGGATTTTTCTAAATGGTCGGACAAAGCTTGCCAAGCTTTTTCCTCTTTGAAAAAATGTTTTGCTTCGGCACCCGTTCTCATCCAACCAGATGCATCACAGCCGTTCGTTGTGGAGGTGGACGCGTCTGACGTAGGGGTGGGTGCAATATTGTCCCAGGGTCCGTCCCCTGGTAAATGGCATCCGTGCGCTTTCTTTTCTAAAAAATTGTCATCCGCCGAAAGGAATTATGATATCGGCAATAGGGAACTTTTGGCCATTAAGTTGGCTTTTGAAGAATGGCGTCACTTTTTGGAGGGGCAGTCCACCCGGTCACCGTCATTACTGATCACAAGAACCTGCTGTATTTGGAATCTGCTAAGCGTCTGAATTCCAGACAAGCTCGATGGTCGTTGTTTTTTACCAGGTTTAATTTTGTTGTCACTTATCGCCCTGGATCTAAGAATGTTAAGGCGGATGCCTTGTCTCGCAGTTTCCCAGGGGCCGGGAAAATGGATGACCCGATTCCTATCCTTCAGGAGGGGGTGGTAGTGTCGGCTGTATGTTCTGAGCTTGAGGAGGAGGTGTTAGAGGCTCAGGGGGACGCCCCTGCAGGACCTCCAGGGAGACTGTTTGTCCCAAATCAGTTGAGACAAAAGGTTATTGAGGCACATCATAATTCTGCTTTAGCAGGACATCCAGGGAGTAAGGCTACTTTAGATCTCCTTTCTCGCCGGTTTTGGTGGCCTAACGTTAATAAAGATGTTTTAACTTTTGTCGCGTCCTGTGGGGTTTGTGCTCGCTCTAAGACCCCTCATACCCGTCCGTCTGGGACCCTCTTACCCTTGAAACTTCCGGAGCGTCCATGGACTCATTTGTCTATGGACTTCATCACGGACCTTCCTCAGTCGTCAGGGAAGACTGTCATACTGGTGGTTGTTGACAGGTTCAGTAAGATGGCACATTTCATTGCTCTTCCTGCCCTCCCTAATGCTAAAACTCTGGCGCAGGTGTTCATTGGGGAGATTGTGAGACTTCATGGGTTGCCTTCTGATGTGGTGTCAGATAGGGGGTCTCAGTTTGTGTCCAAGTTTTGGAGGGCATTTTGTTTACGTCGGGGATGCAATTGTCATTTTCCTCGGCTTTTCATCCGCAGACCAATGGTCAGACAGAGCGTCTGAATCAAAGCCTAGAGACTTATCTTCGGTGTTTTGTCTCAGAGAACCAGGAGGACTGGTCTTCTTTCTTGCCTCTGGCAGAGTTCGCTCTTAACAACAGGCGGAGCGAGTCCACTGGTAAGTCCCCGTTTTTTGGGGCATATGGTTTTCATCCCCAGTTTTGTACATTCAATGGGGGGGCCCTTCTGGGGTTCCTGAGGAGGAGCGTTTCTCGTCGTCACTTGCTTCAGTGTGGAGAGGTGTATTGAATAATCTGAGTGCTATGGGGAACCGTTATAAACGTATGGCTGATAGGAGGAGAGTTTCTGGTCCAGATCTTAATGTGAACGATCTGGTATGGTTGTCTACCAGGAATATAAAACTTAAAGTTCCCTCCTGGAAGCTGGGCCCCAGATTCATCGGGCCGTACAGGATCAGTTCCATAATTAATCCTGTGGCATTTCGTCTGGACCTCCCTCCTACGTTTAAAATTCATAATGTGTTCCACAAGTCATTACTTAAGAGGTACGTGGCACCAGTCATACCATCACCTCTACCTCCTCCTCCAGTGGTGGTCAATGGTAACTTGGAGTTTCAAGTGTCAAAGATCATTGACTCACGTCTGAATCGCCGGTCCCTTCGGTACTTGGTGCATTGGAAGGGGTATGGTCCAGAGGAGAGGACGTGGGTTCCTGCGTCTGACATTAACGCAGATCGTTTGGTGCGGACCTTCCACAGAACTCACCCGGGCAAACCTGGCCCTGAGGGTCCGGAGGCCCCTCGTAGAAGGGGGGGTACTGTCATGTGTGCATCGCCACGAAGATCGTCGCGGTTGCACATTCTGACTTCTCACAGCTGAGTTGCTGTTTCTTTGTGTTTGGCAGTTAGGGAGTTAATTCTGTCTGTGCTCAGTTCTGGGACTGGGTGCAGTTTTCTCCCGGCTGCAATTAATTATTTGTTGATTGGTTTCCTTTAAATCTCTGGTTGTCTGTGTTGGGAGTTGCCAGTGAAATTCTTCATGCAGACCACAGATAGGATTGTATCTGTATAGACTTAAGTTAAAGAGCTCCTTAGTTGTTTTAAGCTCACCTTGCTTAGAGTTTAATATCCCAGATCATTTATGTTCCTTCTGTGTTTGAGTGTGTATGCAAGTCTGTGTTTTCTCCAGTCTGTCTTATATGTCTAATCTGTGTATTTAGCAGAGATCAGCCCATATCCCTTTGGTGGTAATCAGAATCCTTCTTAGGACTGATTACAGGGTTCAGGGACTGATAGGAGACAGGGTTAGGCTGGAGACTTGGACCTCTGAACCATTATCAGTACCTCCAAGGTGAGGGATTAGTTAGGACCCCAGTTTAGGGTCAGGTTAGACCCCCGGTCCTCCTCTTTCCTGTGACAGTGTATCAAGTCCTCAAGATTAACCCTGAGTTCAACGGATATCGTGTCAGGTAAATCTATTCTATATTTACATGCTGATGTTGCTAATCTATATGTTGTATAGAGTGTTGTTCTTTTAAGAATAGTTTACTGACATCGTACACATATCATAAGACCGCGTGACAATTATTTAAGGGCAAAAAATTTGAAGTTTGAAAATTTCAACATAAAATTTTTTTTTTGTCAAATTTTCAATATACGCAAATCATATTGACCAAAATTACCACTAACAGGAAGTCTCAGAATCACTGGGATAAGTTGAAGTGTTCCAGAGTTATTGCGACATATAGTGACACTGGTCACATTTAAAAAAAAATTGGCCTGGTCATTAAGATCAAAATTAGCTCCGTCACTAAGGTGTTAATGGACTTATAAAAACCTTGTTTTTCTCAGTCTGTGTATTGTTGTATCATTAGAATCAGTGTTGTATAAGCAGGAGATTATCACTGGAGGACTAGTTGTCTCTTGCCATGTAGTTCTGCTCTGTATAACCCCACCCCATCCCCACCACTGATTAGCAGCTTTCTGTTTACACTGTGCATAGGCAAAAAGCTGCCAATCAGTGGTGTGAGCAGGTGTATACTGAGCTCAGCGCTTAGAGAACAGGGATTTTATCAAAACTTCAGCAATCCGTAAAGTACCGTAAGTGACACATCATTGGAATCAGGATCTCTGACCCTACATTATGCTGCTCTCGGATTACATAACAAAAACTTGGTGAGATATTCCCCCTTATTCGGCAGTGGTCTTTAGGCCACAGATCTCACTCCATTTCCTGACTGGAGTAAGATTGGTGGCGAGGCATACACAGAATCGCATGCCTCTTTGTGCTGCGTCTGAATCAGACATTTGCCTCTTAATGAATAAGGTGCCTCCTACTCCACCATGCCCTCGCGTCAAGACTGAAAACCGCTGGTTTTGATGAATCAGGCCCTACATGTTCATTCAACTTAAGACTGTTTTGATTGGTCAGAAAAAATGGTGTAACCCCAACTTATGAGCAGGGAGATTTTAATTTTTCCCTTTTTTTTTTTTACCTTAACATCTATAGATTTACATTTTTTTTTAATTTTTTTATTTTATTTTGAAGATGTATTTTTCAGAGACAGCAGATGTACAGTCCTTGCTACGAATTTGGGGTGTTTTTTGTTTGCAAAATTTTGACTACTTTGGGCTTGCAACCATTTTGTCACGTGTATATGGCCATACTGATTGTAAAATTGGTTGGAGTTTGCTATTTACATGCACAGATATTTCCTTTTTTGTCATAAAACATTCTTTTTTTTTTTTTTTTTTTTGCAAAGGATTGAGAGCTCCCTACACTTGCTTTTAGGGTTGAGAGCTGAGCGGACAGAATCCCGCTGGTGATGCCCAGCAAAACACGTAAGGAAGTGGAAGTAGCGCGGGACATCAACCAGGTAGAATGAAAAATCTTTATTAGAACATCTTTAAAACCAGTAAAATCATACTATGATTAAGGTCATCTGTTGGGCCAGAAATGTGCCCGTTTTTTTAACATGGAATTCAGATGGATCCACTTGTTTTAAAGGTGTTCTAATAAAGATTTTTCATTTTACTTGGTGGACGTGCCACACTATTTCTTCTTCCTCAACATTTACTTTTTGCACTCTCTCATGGAGGTGAAAGCATAGAAGTCACTATTAGGCTTGCCTTTTTAGTCATGACACAAGTCGTACGGCCAGAAATGAGTCTATACCACTGCTGCATTGCTGCACAATGTTAATAAATGGGGTCGCACTGTAACCGCAAGGTACTGACATTGCAAGTAGCAAAAATTCCAACAGGTTCTGACTTTTTGCTACTTGCTTGTTTTGTCACAGTGTAACCCCATTCACCTGCATAATGTTGCGATGTAACCGCATTTACGGTATTTATTTTTTTCTGTTTGTACCACCAGTGTCTGCAACATTTGGTGTACCACCACCCGCTATCATTCTCAATTCATTTGCCCTCCTGACAGATAATCACTCTTTGAGGCTAAGTGCACACCAGGATTATTTGCGTTTTTTTTCGCTGCAAAAAACGCATAAAAAAACATGAATTAAGCATCCTATTATTTAGAATGAATTCTGCAATTTTTGTGCACATGGTGCGTTTTTTTCCGCGAAAAAAACACACCAAAAACACGCAAAATCTGCGCAGAAAATGCATGCGTTTTTCCTGCGAAAAAAGTCCGGATTTGCTCAGGAAAATTCTGCACACATTCCTGAACGTGTGCACTTAGCCTGAAAGTTGTTTTCAGCGTGTGCCTCTGCCTCATTTAGATAATGACTTCATATAAATGTAATGCAGACATTATATATGGTAAATATACCTGCAGGAGGACATAACTGCTGTGTCGGGCAAATCAAGGTCTAGTGCCTCCTTGGGACCTCAAGAACTGGCAATTATATTTCTTGGGCTGTTTGAGTGCCCAGAACTTTCTGGCTAAACTAATTTTCCCTCCTTATTATTAGGATTTAATAAAGGACCTGAAGTCTGAAATTTCTGGGAACTTTGAAAAAACTATTTTAGCAATGATGAAAGCACCAAGCTTGTATGATGCCCATGAAATCCATGACGCAATTAAAGTGAGTGCTGTTCAAAGTGGTGTAGTAAATTATGATCAGAAAAGAATGGCTACTAACTTTTTTTCTATTTGCTCAGGGTGCTGGGACAGATGAAGAATGTCTTATTGAGATTCTAGCATCTAGGACAAATGCAGAAATACAAGAAATCAACAGAGTGTATAAAACAGGTAAATGGACCACAATCCTTTAAAGGGAACTTGTCTTGTGATTCATACTGCCAAAATCATGGGCAACATTAATCAGATTGGCTGCACAATTTCAACCAAGTATATTTTTCTCTGAAATGCTTCAACATTTTAGAGAACATCTACCGTATTTTTCGGACTATAAGACGCACCGGACTATAAGACGCACCCAGGTTTTAGAGGTGGAAAATAGGGAAAAATATATTTGAAGCAAAAAATGTGGTAAAATATTTAATAACTTAAATAATATACTATTATATGTGGTGTTATTATATATAATAGCATGTTATTATGTAGGAAGCTACGGGTAGGAGATGGTGCTGCGGGACCAGTGTGGTGTCTGTAAACTACTATGTGAAGACGCTGGAGGGTGAGTATAAGGCTGGGGTCACACATGCAAGAAACTCACACGATTTCGTGTGAGTCTCTCGCATGAACACCCGGCACTGCCGTTGGCACTCAGACTGGAGCGTGCGGCTGCATAGAAATAGAGACAGAGATGATAGAGACAGAGATGTATTTTTTTAATGCGTTTCATGTGTGCACGATGCCGCTGCGCAAAAAAACGCAAGTGTGAAAGTAGCCTAACCTTTTAATTAATTCTCTGTTCTACAGTGTGTCTGAAGGACCTGTGATGACATCATGAAGAGACATGGCTTTGGTCATGTGATGCTCCAGCCCGCCCTCTTCATGACCTCATCACAGGTCCTCCACAGGAGCATTCAGCATTGCATCAGCACAGCCCCTGTGCTGTCAGGTATGCGATGCCTCCTGCTGCACTCTGCTCCTGCTGCCTCCTTCTACTTCAGACACCGATCTGCCCAGCTGCTGCAGGAATCAGGCGCTGGGGAACCATGTGGCTCTGTCATCTGCTGCTCCCCTGTTCACTGCTCAGCTGATAGGTGGGCGGGGAAGCGGCTGATTAATATTCACTGCACTTAAGTATCTGGGACCAGGGGTTTCCCCAGCGCTTGTTTCCTGTAGCAGGAGGGGATATTTTCCTGCCTCCTGCAATCTCACTCCACCGCTGCCCCGTGCCCCCCTCCCCACATGTTACATTCCGACCATAAGACGCACCCACACTTTCCTCCCAAATTTGGAGGAAAAAAAGTGCGTCTTATGGTCCGAAAAATACGGTACTTAGACTATGGTACCCTACCTGATCTTGTGAGACCAGACTAGCCCGCTGCCGCTCCATGTGATTGACTGGTCTCTTCCGTGGCAAAAATCCTGTCTTCTAACTACACTGCTCAAAAAAAATAAAGGGAACACTTAAACAACAGAATATAACTCCAAGTAAATCAAACTGTCCACTTAGGAAGCAACACTGATTGTAATCAATTTCACATGCTGTTGTGCAAATGGAATAGATGACAGATAAAAATTATTGGCAATTATCAAGACACACTCAATAAAGGAATGGTTCTGCAGATGAGGACCAAAGAGCACATCTCCGTACCATTGCTTTCTGGCTGATGTTTTGGTCACTTTTGAAAGTTGGTTGCACTTTCACACTCTTGGTAGCTTGAGACGGCGCCCTGTGCTCTTCACAGATGAAAGCAGGTTCACACTGAGCACATGTGACAGACGTGACAGAGTCTGGAGACGCCGTGGAGAGCGATCTGCTGCCTGCAACATCCTTCAGCATGACCGGTTTGGCAGTGGGTCAGTAATGTGTGGGGTGGCATTTCTTTGGAGGGCAGCACAGCCCTCCATGTGCTCGCCAGAGGTAGCCTGACTGCCATTAGGTACCGAGATGAGATCCTCAGACCCCTTGTGAGACCATATGCTAGTGCTGTTGGCCCTGGGTTCCTCCTAATACAGGACAATGCCTTACCTCATGTGGCTGGAGTGTCTCAGCAAGATGAAGGCATTGAAGCTATGGACTGGCCCACCCGTTCCCCAGATCTGAATCCGATTGAGCACATCTGGGACATCATGTCTCGCTCCATCCACCAACGTCACGTTGCACCACAGACTGTCCAGGAGTTGGTGGATGCTTTAGTCCAGGTCTGGGGGGAGATCCCTTAGGAGACAATCTGCCGCCTCATCAGGAGCAGGCCCAGGCTTTTGTAGGGAGGTACAGGCACTTGGAGGCCATATAGGCACATAGAGGACACACACACTACTGAGCATCATTTTGACTTGTTTTAAGGACATTACATTCCACTTTAATTTGGGTGTGACTCCAAATCCAGGCCTCCATTGGTTAATAAATTTGATTTCCATTGATGATTTTTGTGTGATTTTGTTGTCAGCACATTCAACTTTGTACAGAACAAAGTATTCAATGAGAATATTTCATTCATTCAGATCTAGGATGTGTTATTTGAGTGTTCCCTTTATATTTTTGAGTAGTGTATTTATTTTATGAAACGCTCAGGCTTTGTTTCAGGCTGCCTATGGTTTGGACTGCATGAATTGTGACCGGTATCCTAAGTCATATGACGTGGCTAGTTAAAGGGTCAATATTGACTTTTAGGATTGCTACTTCCAATAGGTGGCACTAGAGTTCAAGTCTTCTTCCTCTCTGAAGAGACATGTTGTATATTTAATTTCCCAGAGGAGCATGCATGGCGTATAAGTCTCCACACTCTGACATGACAGGCCTGGCTTGTCACTCTCCACAAGGAGAAACATTACCACTTAGGTTCCCTATTACACACCCAATTTTAAATGTTCTTTATACTATTTGCACAAAGCACAGAAGTAGGTTATTTAGTAACATTCTTGGTGATCTGTTATTTCACTGGCCTTGTATCAGTTTATAGAAAGTGAAAATGATGCATTGTGTTATTCCCTCAGAGTTTAAGAAGACACTGGAACAAGCGATTAAGAGCGACACATCTGGACACTTCGAGAGACTGCTGGTTTCCCTTAGTCAGGTAATTTCCGTCTGTCTACTTAAACAGACCGCATACTCTTACGTTCCTGAAATTTTTTGCCCATCTTTCTTATGTATCACACTAGTAGAAATACTGCAAAACTGAAAATAACGCAATGACAAACTGTTTAGGACATCATATTGAAGTATAGTATATACGAGAGCTGAAAATGGTTCAGAGACATGCAGCTAGGTTAGATACTTGTGTATGTGGATTGACATAACAAATCAGTAAATTGGGTATAAGAATCTCAGTAATAACCCCCTAAGCTCTTACACTTCGGTGTGACGTCGCCATCCGAATGCGATCGTCAGAAGAGAGAGAGGAAGGAGAGAAGAGAGAGAAAGAGAAGAAGAAGAGGAGAAGAGAGAGAGAGGAAGAAGAGAGAGAGAGAGAGGAGAGAGAGACAATGTTTCTGCATTACGTTCATAAGCACGATCGCCGCGATTCCCAAATGATCTGCGATCCGCCGCATAGGCCATACAAAATGCGACGCGTTGCTTCCGCCATTGGGGTCAAAAAACGTCATGACGTTTTTAAAAGACGCCATTTGGCGATCCTCAAACGCAACGCACTCCCAATCCACTAATGCAGTCTAGGAAAAACGGATCCGACAAAAAAAAATGCGGTCCGATTTATTTTCACAAATTTTGAGGATTTGACTGAGTCGCACGACGAATGTGAAACCTAAGCTGTCTAAACTGATCTACAGGTCATAGGAAGCGGACTAAAATTATATCTGCAATAGGTACACGTTTTTCTTAATATGTAAATGAGCCGTTAAGATCTATGTGCCGATCACTGATCTGCATGAGACTCCGCCTCCAGAGCTTAGTTTAAATGAAAGGGGGTGTGTCCGCTCTCCTGATCTCACTGCAGAGCTGTGTGTGATCACAACTAACACTTTTTGTTTTGGTAGCGTAGCCAGGAGGATTCGCTGCCAGGAATAATTTCTCAAATATTACAACAAATTCTTTACTATATGCTTAATTATTTAATGCTAGAAGTATCATGATGTCACTCTATTTGAATTTATTATTTGTCTCTGCTATTATGCCATCAGAGTACGTGTTCCTCAAATTTTTCATCAGTTTTCCGGATTTTTATATTTTTTAACTATGATTCAGTAACATTTTTTTACATTTTATAGTATTTTTATCACTTAATTTACTGAGCTATACCTCACGTCTGGTTTTTGTGTACTATAAACTGTAATACTGTCTATTTTGATTCCATTAAAATTTGATGGTGTAAACATATAGCTAGTCCTAGGAATGTGTGACTTATTGTGTGGGTGATGTAAAATGCCATAACACAGGTTACATCAGCAAAAGATGGCTGGCATTAGAGTTTTGCGATCACTAAAAATGTTAATGTTGATTGTGTAGCAGTATTATTTAGACAACTGCATGTCGGCATTTATTTCATCACCTTATGCCGGTATTGCTGAGCACTTTATTGTGTATTACAAGTACAGGATATACAATTACACTTTGTAGTATTTTTAAAACTATGGTATATTGTTATTGAAGCAAGATTTACTTTGATGTAATGCTGTATGCATAGTTATATGTGCACTGCATGACAGCACAGGTAATGTTGGGGCATTATCCAACATGGGTCCAGTCCTGTCTGAAAGTCCGGTGTCTTGTTTGTGTTTGCTTTATCGGCCGTACTGCAAAGCTGTCGAAGACAATAATATCGCTTTTGTGACCAGATTTTCCTTAATGGATTTAATTGTTTTCCACAGGGTAATAGAGATGAGAGCAGCAATGTAGATATGTCATTGGTCCAGCGGGATGTACAGGTGAGCACATGGATGATTTGCTGTTATGCGGGGAGTTAGGCGCCTCTCATTACAGACTCTTATGATTGTCACCATATCTCCCACAGATATATATAATATGTGTGTACTCAGATCAATAACAATGTGTTTCTAGGAGTTGTACGCAGCTGGAGAAAATCGCCTGGGGACTGATGAGTCGAAGTTTAATGCCATCCTGTGTTCACGCAGCAGAGCACACCTTAATGCCGGTAATGGATTGCATTGTGTCTTGATACAAAGAGGGCACATTTATTACAGAAGCAGAAAGTATAGAACGCACATGTAGAAATAAATAATCTCTTCATATCTTCCTCTGCTTTGTTGTCAATATAAACTGAGAAATCCAAATAGAATTCTTCCACATGCCATTCAGAAGGTCAGCCGTTCTCTGCAACCTTTTTTTTTTAATAAAAAAGTTTGGAAGAAGGGAACACATTGTCAAAAAGTGACATTATTTATAAAAAAAAAATCCTGAACTCTGTTCAAGTAAACTGACTGTCCCCATAATAATGTTCTGAAAATAAAATAAAAGTATGCAATCTGAAGATAAATCAGATTAGAGAAACGTATGATTAGTTATGAGTGGAAAAAATATCATTAATACACTGCAGAGATACTTTCTCATCGAAAGCATTTGCGACCTCTCCATGAGATTAATTATAAACCGGCAGTGTGCAGTGCATGCTAGAAATCTACAGGCCCCACAGGTCATGTTAGTCATGCTGGGGTGTAACAGTTACGGTTCATTCACATCTTATGTATTTGTTAGAACAAAAACTTCATATTTGTCCTATAGGTCTGAGGCTATGCTGTGACTTTGCTCTTGCGGGCTTCCAGCCTGCGGGATAATGGGGGAAGAAGACAGTAGATTAGGGGGTTGCAGCAGCTCTGGTGGTGGTGGTGACGTGGTAGGGGGGTCATTGCAGGCTGTAAGAGATGCATTTTCAAGTTCTGTCTAAAAGTTCTGAATGTGGTGGATAATTGGACATGTTGAGGCACAGAATTAGAGGTTGGGGATACTCGGGAGAAGTTTTGGAGGCGATTGGGTGAGAAACGTATACAGTGGTGGCCAAAAGTATTGGCACCCCTGCAATTCTGTCAGATAATACTCCGTTTCTTCCTGAAAATGATTGCAAACACAAATTCTTTGGTATTATTATCTTCATTTAATTTGTCTTCAATGAAAAAACACAAAAAGAATTGACCTAAAGCCAAATTGGATATAATTCCACACCAAACCTAAAAAAGGGGGTGGACAAAAGTATTGGCACTGTTTGAAAAATCATGTGATGCTTCTCTAATTTGTGTAATCACCAGCACCTGTAACTTACCTGTGGCACCTAACAGGTGTTGGCAATAACTAAATGACACTTGCAGCCAGTTAACATGGATTAAAGTTGACTCATCCTCTGTCCTGTGTCCTTGTGTGTACCACATTGAGTATGGAGAAAAGAAAGAAGACCAAAGAACTGTCTGAGGACTTGAGAAACCAAATTGTGAGGAAGCATGAGCAATCTCAAGGCTACAAGTCCATCTCCAAAGACCTGAATGTTCCTGTGTCTTCCGTGCGCAGTGTCATCAAGAAGTTTAGCCCATGGCACTGTGGCTAACCTCCCTAAATGTGGAAGGAAAATAAAAATTGATGGGAGATTTCAACGCAAGATTGTGCGAATGGTGGATAAAGAACCTCGACTAACATCCAAACAAGTTCAAGCTGCCCTCCAGTCCGAGGGTACAACAGTGTCAACCCGTACTATCCGTCGGCGTCTGAATGAAAAGGGACTGTATGGTAGGATACCCAGGAAGACCCCACTTCATACCCCGAGACATAAAAAAGCCAGGCTGGAGTTTGCCAAAACTTACCTGAGAAAGCCTAAAACGTTTTGGAAGAATGTTCTCTGGTCAGATGAGACAAAAGTCGAGCTTTTTGGGAAAAACCATCAACATAGAGTGTACAGGAAAAAAAAAGATGCATTCAAAGAAAAGAACACGGTCCCTACAGTCAAACATGGCGGAGGTCCCCTGATGTTTTGGGGCTGCATTGCTGCCTTTTGGCACTGGACTGCTTGACCGTGTGCATGGCATTATGAAGTTTGAAGACTCCCAACAAATTTTGCAGCATAATGTAGGGCCCAGTGTGAGAAAGCTGGGTCTCCCTCAGAGGTCATGGGTCTTCCAGCAGGACAATGACCCAAAACACACTTCCAAAAGCACTATAAAATGGTTTGAGAGAAAGCACTGGAGACTTCTCAGCAATGAGTCCAGACCTGAATCTCATAGAACACCTGTGGAGAGATCTCAAAATGGCAGTTTGGAGAAGGCACCCTTCAAATATCAGGGAACTGGAGCAGTTTGCCAAAGAAGAATGGTCTACAATTCCAGCATAGCATTGTAAGAAACTCATTGATGGTTGCCGGAAGCGGTTGTTCGCAGTTATTTTGGCTAAAGGTTGTGCAAACAAGTATTAGGTTGAGGGTGCCAATACTTTTGTCTGGCCCATTTTTGGAGTTTTGTGTGAAATGATCAAGGATTTGATTTTTGCTTCATTCTCTTTTGTGTTTTTTCCTTGCAAGCAAATTAAATGAAGATAAAAATAGCAAATAATTTGTGATTGCAATCATTTTCAGGAAGAAACTGAGTATTATCTGACAGAATTGCAGGGGTGCCAATACTTTTGGCCACCACTGTAAGTATGGAGGAGAGTGGGAGGTCTTAGGAGGGCTGGAGAGTACGTGTCGTAAGATATCTGGAGATTAGCTGAGAGATATATGGAGGAGAGAAATTATGGACCGCTTTGTAGGTAAATGTTAGTAGTTTGAACTGGATGCATTGGGGAATTTGGAGCCAATGAAGGGATTTGCAGAGGGAAGAACCCGAAGAGTAGTGCAGTGAGAGATGGATTAGTCAGTCCAATGGATTAGCGTACCTCACCTTGCTATATTCAAAGAGTATTGGGTACCTTGAATGTTTCTAAATGCTCACAGCATAGTTACATTACATCAGACTGAGGATAAATAGATTTGTATAAGTTCAGCATGTTTTGTAGTGTTGGATATAGATAAAACCTGAACTCTTTCTTTGCAGAAATGTTTTTAAGGTTTGCTTGTCTTGTTCTTGCGCAAATCGACCCCCTGTGTTGCAAACTATCTATTTAATCAAATACACCCTGCACCCTAAAATATCTTAACACATTGGATGCAGTGATTGTAAGATCCCCACATAACTGTCCTTTGTGATTAATTGGGTTGTCCCTAGATCACCCTTATACACAATAGCTCTGTATGTTCTTGCCTTTCTCCATCAGTCCCATAATCCATGGACTTGCATAACTGCGTCTCCATTGAAACAGATAATGTTGTGATCATTCTCTTGATCAGAGGAGGTCACATTGGTCGGACAACCACCAGTCAAACATTATCACCTATCCTGGTAATAGGTGATAATTTGGAATAACAACCCTTTAAAGTTTTACAGTGGAAAAGAGCTCAGGCCTCATTATAGCAAAAACAAATTGGCCAATTTGCCAAGGCCTTTCATATTAACCATTAGAAATATCTATTAATATTATTAGTGTCATTTGTATCTCATTACAGATACACTTACTAAATAAATTATTTTTTTGTAAAATAATTAATGTTCTGCTTTAGAAATTCAGCACTAACAGCCCCCACCCAGAGTCGGCTCACACAAAGATAACATTTATAGTTTGTAACCGGAAAAAGTGTCAAGAGGATGTGATAAATGACACTATGTACCTGGAGGCTATGGGAGCAATTTCATATAAAAGTTTTATCATAATTAAACATATGAGATTTATTCCTGGTGTAGTAATGCATTATACAGTTAATAGCGGGCATGTATTTTACGTTAATTTTTTTACATGTGATTTCATGCTTTTAGTTTTCTCTGAGTACCAGAGAATGTGTAATCGGGACTTGGAGAAGAGTATCTGCCGCGAAATGTCTGGGGATCTGGAGAGAGGCATGGTAGCAGTGGGTAAGTGTCTTATTGTTAAGAAAAAAAACCCTTACAATGGTGCATGTGATCTACAGAGTGTTAGTGGAGTCACTAAACTGCCCCCACATAGCAGATTTTGGGCTGCTGTACCCTTCAGCCTTCATGGTCAGATGACAGGTTAAGTAGCACAGATAAAGGTGCATTTACACTACCTGATTTTGCAGTATTTCCACCATGGGAATGCACATTTCTTTTTTTCTCCTTTCTTGAACCATAACATTTATTTTTTTTCCTTTGATATAGCCATATGAAGGGTTAGTTTTTCATAGGACATTGATATAGCCATATGAAGGGTTAGTTTTTTTTATAGGACATTGATATAGCCATATGAAGGCTCATTTTTTATGGGTCGAGTTGGTTTTGAATGACTTCATTAACAAGTTTACCATAATGTACTGGAAAATGGGAAAAAAATTACAAGTGTGATGAACTTGTGAAAAAAAAATGCAATGCTGCCTTTGCTTTTTTGGGTCTTGCTTTTACTGTGTAAATTCTGTGCTAACAGGGACTCTGAAATGACAGCGATAACAAGTTTACATTGATTTTTTTTTTCTTTTTTTTTTTTTTTCATTTAAGTGAAGGCACAGAAATGTGTATAAAAAAAACATGTTTTTTATACTACTATATACTGTACTGAAAGGGTGATCAAAAAACACAAATAACGGGGCTAAGAGCATATTCATATCACTCTCCCCAACTGTAATCAATGTTGTAAACACAGTGGAGTACTCCAAATATCCAAAACTAAGAAAAAACGGAGTAGCAACAAGCCACAATATATGAATAAAGATATAAATGTAATTACAAAATTACAATAAAAGCAGATAAGACAAAATCCATATAGAAACAGTACATATAGCTGGAGGAGACATGAAGGTAGGCAGGGGGTAGAGGTAGGGTTGAAACATAAATGGACCTGGGAGAGCTGGGTGTGTTAGTATCCTAAATGCACATGGACAGTACTACGTAGGAGTCAATACAGCAATTAGTAAATTATGTGCATGTGCCACAGGAAAATACACCACCCATTCAAAGGCTTACCCATGATAAGTCCAGAACGCAGCAGCCACCTTCGCATATTTAGCTTTATCAAAGGGAAGTTCTCCCAAAGTGGAGTTATATGTACTGTTTCTATATGGATTTGGTTTTATCTGCTTTTATTGTAATTTTGTAATAAAATTTATATCTTTATTCATATATTGTGTCTTGTTGCTACTCCGTTTTTTTCTTCGTTTTGGATATTATGTACTGTAGTATTGCAGTATGTAATGGAAATCTCATTCTCTTATGTGGCTAAGCCTCAAAGGAGGACCAAAATGGCAGCGACATGGGCCTTCACTTCAGCATCTGCCTTGTTAACCGATTTGTGCTCACGGAGGGCCGATGGGAGCCAGCGTGCGTTCCATTTAAAAGTTGCTGGTTAACAGCTACGGGTGGAGCTCAGCTGCAGCCATGGTTGGATACAGATGTCTCCTATGTAATATAGCTAACATCCGCCGCCTGTGGAGAGCGTTCAGCACCTGAGCCTCCGCCACACTCTGGATCCTTTTGCAATGATGTACAGTAACGTTATATTGCAGCAAGGATTTAAACCCCATACCTGTAAATACTTACCAATAGGCTGACGTTTAATAGCGATTTGCACATAAGCTGCCATTGTTCTTGGCAGTCTACTCAGGCCCACGTGCTACCAAGAACCATGATTTTTGGATTTCCCCTGATAAGCAAGCATTTTGCTCATTCGAGTGCTCGGTAACCTGTTCACACTCTAAAATTTTTATGAAAAGAGCATTTTTAGGACCGTTCATTCACAATAAGGCTGGGTTCACATTGCGCTAATGCCAATGCGCTGACGGCATCCGTTACATAGTGGCACTAACGCTATATACGGATGCGTTAGCGCACACATAGACTGCCATTATGTAGCTCATCGCTAACGCATGTCATAATTGGCATGCTTTAGCGATGTGCCGTCATTCTGTGACAGACCCTCGGACGGGGTCTGCAGCGTTCCGGAGTCCGTCACCACTAGCACAGATGGAGCATCTGCGCTAGGGCGATCGCATAACGCAATATTTAAAATGCACTTGCGTTCGTGCAGTCCGTTTAACACGTGTTGAACGGACTGCACTAACGCAATGTGAACCTAGCCTAATCTTGCTGGGTAACCTTACAAAAAGCCCTATCCGTTTGTGGCTTTTGACAATCGCCTCGCTGAATTACCATAGTTGTCAGACTGATTCCCTGAAGCTCCGTTTAACACGTGTTGAGCGGACTGCACTAACGCAATGTGAACCTAGCCTAATCTTGCTGGGTAACCTTACAAGAAGCCCTGTCTGTTTGTGGCTTTTGACAATCGCCTCACTGATTTACCATAGTTGTCAGACTGATTCCCTGAAGCATCCAGGTTACAACTCCTGGTATTCTGCATATGTTTCAGTTTATACCTTTCTTATGACAGGTATTCAATAAATGATAACCTATTACAAAATCACGATTGACTGGTAATAGAAAACTGTCCATAATAAAAGGTATAGGAAAGATGTGTATCTTCGTACCGTGTTAGCCAGTAGATAGAAAATATTTAGACTTGAGAGTCCTCAGTGGTTGATACCTTTTAATGGCTAACTGAAAAATTTGTTACCATCTTTTCAGTTAGCCATTAAAAGGTATCAACCACTGAGGACTCTCAAGTCTAAATATTTTTCATAATAAAAGGGATATTTATTTTTCAATTCACAAAAGTAATGTTTTACCAAGAAATTCATCACAAAAAACTGAATATTTTGAATCTGTTGTCTGCTTTGACACCCTTGTATGCCTTGCCTTTTGTTCACAAGTTTCAGTATACTGATGGGCACTGTGACAGCCTCTTCCATCACTGATTAATACAGACCACAAGTGCATTTGCATTGTAGTGACAACAGAGGTGAGGACAGGCGTTACATATGCCCTGCAGGCGTCCTAGATTGTTCAGTATTTTTCTGCTTATATGTATGGTCTTGTCTGTTGATGCTAATGCTGCTTATCTCTCTCTTGCTTTAATCACATATTAGCCTCCAGATGATGTCTGGTAATTCTTAGATCGCTTATAGCATTCAGGTGCCATTGACAATATTGCAAAGATCCATTGTGTTCTGTGACAGTGTACATTTCTCTGCATGTATGATTGCTGTGTTGTTTCTTTTACATGCTCCTAATCTTCAAACTCTACTTTTCCATCTCATGTCTGTTAGCCCCTCTAGGACAGAAATGACTTAAAAATTACCTGGCTGCAAGAACTCATTTATTCCATTGTAGGAACAATTTTAAACTTATAGATCTCAAATTCCCAAACTTTCTAAAGTTATTTGATATGTTATTTGAATTCCTTTTAATATTACTGCCAGTGGATTACATTATTGGCATGGCTTTCATTAACAGAGCACAACAATTCCAGATATATCAAATTCCCAATACTGAATTTGATATTCTGTTTGTAGCATTGGAGGGCATTGTTCATTGCATTCTGTGTTAGGTGTTGGCTGCTCTTCTCGATTACCCAAAAATTGCCCAAATGCATAACTGACCCATGTAGAAGTATCCTAAAAATACCTTTGATTAATAGTTTTATTGTATCACTTTCCTTTGGGGATTTTAGACCATAGTGTTACTTGTTAAGTCACTCAGAATTTTGATTTTCCTCATATTTAAAGAGTAACCATCTTTTTAACTATTTATTTTAATAATTTTTTCATAAATCAATAGTGCGCATCAAAATCAACTTTATATGCTGACCAACAAATGGGTAACAATGTTTTGAACTTTTGACTTTCAGGCTCCATATCTCACATCCACTACTTTGATCATAAGATTACCATCATTTTATAGACAACCATCTTGGCTATCTCATACATAAGTTTGACTTGCAACTATTTAGCATATGATTAGTTATGCACATACATTCTTGTCATGTCACTGCATTGTTATTGTTTTGCTCATGGTGGTGGAAAAAATTTTTTCTTCCTGTATACTACAAAATACAACCTGTTCTCACATTCCCTAATAGCTCACTGTGTTATTTGGTTGATTATCAAGCAAAAGGTCACTGGTTTGAATCGAGGAGCAGCCATGAACAAGATTTCCCAAGAAAAGAGAAACTGCATCATCCTTCGATAGAGGTCTCTTGATGAAGAAAATTTCCACACTGCATCATGTGAGTGCCATGATAGTTGGAAGAATACGAAATGAAGTCCTTCCACCCATTGAAAGCCAAAGAGGTGGATGTCCAGGAAAAATATCGGAGTCAAGAAGTTGGTTCATCACAAGGTCTATTAGTTCCGGCTCGACAAATACACCAGTGGAGGTGGCTCATATTCTTTGTAATACTGAGATCACAGATGTCCATGCAAACACCGTGCAACGCACGTTACACAAATCTGGAATGGTGGCCCCAAAAAGGTGACGAAGCATCAACTTCAATATCGTCATAAGAAAGCATCGGCTTGAAATTGCAAAGAAGTATGAAAACTGGACAGTAGTAGATTGGAAATGGATGATTTGGAGCGATGAGACAAAAGTCAACAGACGAGACTCTGATGGCTAAGGCTAGGTTCACATTGCGTTAGTGCCATCCGCTCAACGCATGCATTAAACGGACTGCGCTAACGCAAGTGCCTTTTAAAGATCGCATTATCGCGATCGCTAGCAGTGACGGACCACCGAACTGTGCAGACCGTGTCCGAGGGTCCATCACAGAATGACGCACATCTGTAACGCATGCCGATTATGACATGCGTTAGCGATGCGCTACATAATGGCAGTTTATGGGTGCGCTAATGCATCTGTTACATAGCGTTAGTGCCGCTATGTAACGGATGCCGTCAGCGCATTGCCTTTGACGCAATGTGAACCCAGCCTAATGGATCAAGAAATTGAGGGAAATGTCCAATTCGGTGGAGGAAGCCCGATGATTTGGGGTTGTTTCACAGCCAAAGGCGTTGGATACTTGACCAGGATCGATGGTGGTCTCAATGCTGAACTATAGGTCAGTAGTCTACAAGACAAGTTACTTCATACACTCAAGTACTATAGGTATGAAAAGGACAACATAGTGTTCCAGCAGGACAATGACTCGAAGCATACATCGAGATTGGCGAAGAAATGGATTAATCACAATGAAGTAGAGGTGCTGGATTGGCCCCACAGTCCCCAGATCGCAACCCAACCAAACACTTGTGGGTAGGGAAAAAAAACTGCATACATACCCAAGTGAGCCGACCACAATGCACCACCTTTGGGAACATGTATAACAAATCTGGGATCAGATTTCAGTCTAGACATGCTTGAATCTGATCGAGGGCATGCCCAGAAAGAGTCAGGCAGTGCTGAAATACAAAATGCTAACAAAATAATAAAAATAAAAAATTTTAATTTTTAGGAGGAAAACAGTAACAATACAGTGACATGACAAGAATCTGTATAACTAATCATATGCTAAATAGCTGCAAGTCAAATTTATGCATGAGATATCAAAGATGATAGTCTAGAAAATAATGGTAATCTCACGTTGGAAGCAGTAGTAGATGGTGAGATATGGGGCCTGAACGTCAAAAGTTCAAAACATTCTTACTCTGTTGCTAATCATTGCACATCTCATCAGAGAAATCTGCTTCTTTCTCTGCCAGAACTGATAATTTAGTCTCAAAATTCTCAATTCACAGGTAAAATGTGTTTTCAGTGTAGCCAGAATGTCACATTACTGAGACCTGAGATGTTACTGACAAGATTCTATGTACAGAGGTTGGAGGAGCTCTGCCTCTAGTTCCTACCTTCCTTTTCTTCCCCTCTCCCTCGTCTAGCTCATTAACCCCTTTATCCCATCTGACGTACTATTCCGTTCATGTGACCCTGGACCTAATTCCCAAGGACGGAATAGTACGTCATACGCGATCAGCTGATCGCGGCCGGGTGTCAGCTGATTTTCACAGCTGACACCTGGCACTATGTCACGGACCGCTCCCGGCACATTAACCCCTGGCACACTGCGATCAAAGATGATCGCAGTATACCGGGGGCATAGGGAAGCGCGCTTTCCTGAGACCCTCAGAACAGCGCAATGTATCGCGCTGTTCCGAGGGACCCTCCTCCCTGCAGGACCCCGGAACCAAGATGGCCGCGGGGTCCTTCCGGGTCCTGCAGGGAGGCGTCTTCCTCAGTGCCTGCTAGGAGCAGGCACTGAGAAAGCCTGCAGCAGTGCCAGTGAGATCGGTATTGGTAGTAGGGTTAGGGGTGTGTTGGGGTTAGGGTTGGAGTTAGAATTGGGGGTTTCCACTGTTTAGGCACATCAGGGGCTCTCCAAACGTGACATGGCGTCTGATCTCAATTCCAGCCAATTCAGCGTTGAAGAAGTCAAACGGTGCTACTTCCTTTCTGAGCTCTGCCATGCGCCCAAACAGTAGTTTACCCCCACATATAGGGTATCAGCGTACTCAGGACAAATTGCACAATAACCCTTGGGGTCCAATTTCTTCTGTTACCCTTGGGAAAATAAAAAATTGGTGACTAAAAGATCATTTTTGTGGAAAAAAAAAATATGATTTTTTATTTTTATGGCTCTACGTTATAAATTTCTATGAAGCACTTGGGTGTTCAAAGTGCTCACCACACATCTAGATAAGTTCCTTTGGGGGTCTAGTTTCCAAAATGGGGTCACTTGTGGGGGATTTCCACTGTCTGTTTAGGCACATCAGGGCTCTCCAAACGCGACATGACACCCGCAGACCATTCCATTAAAGTCTGCATTACTAAACGTCACTACTTCTATTCCGAGCCCCGACGTGTGCCCACACAGTAGTTTTCTCCCACATATAGGGTATCCGCGTACTCAGGACAAATTGGACAACAACTTTTGGGGTCCAATTTCTCCCCTTACCCTTGGTAAAATGAAAAATTGGTGACGAAAAGATCATTTTTGTGGATAAAAAAATAGGATTTTTTATTTTCATGCCTGGGCATTATAAACTTGTGTGAAGCACTTGGGGGTTCAAAGTGCTCACCACAGATCTAGATAAGTTCTTTAGGGGGTCTAGTTTCCAAAATGGGGTCACTTGTGGGGGGTTTACTCTGCTTAGGCACATCAGGGGCTCTGCAAACTGAACATGACACCTATCAAAGTCTGCATTCCAAAATGTCATTACTTCCTTTCCGAGCCCTGCTGTGCACCCAAACAGTATTTCCCCCCCACATATGGGGTATCGGCTTACTCAGGACAAATTGGACAACAACTTTTGGGGTCCAATTTCCTTGGGAAAAATCAAAAATTGGGGACTAAAAAATAATTTTTGTGGAAATTTTTTTTTTTTCACACCCAGGCATTATAAACTTTAGTGAAACACTTGGGGTTCAAAGTGCTCACAACAGATCTAGGTAAGTTCCTTAGGGGGTCACTTGTGGGGGGTTTCCACTGTTTAGGCACATCAGGGGCTCTCCAGACGCGACATGGCGTACAATCTCAATTCCAGCCAATTTTGGTTTGAAAAAGTCAAACGGCGCTCCTTCCCTTCCGAGCCCTGCCGTGCGCCCAGACAGTGGTTTTCCCCCACATATGGGGTATCGGCGTTCTCAGGAGAAATTGCACAACAACTTTTTCTGTCCATTTTCTCCTTTTACCCTTGTGAAAATAAAAAAAATTGTTTGTAAAAGATCATTTTTGTGACTAAAAAGTTAAATGTTAATTTTTTTCCTTCCAAGTTGCTTCAGCTCCTGTGAAGCACTTGAAGGGTTAATAAACTTCTTGAATGTGGTTTTGAGTACCTTGAGGGGTGCAGTTTTTAGAATGGTGTCACTTTTAGGTATTTTCTGCCATGTAGACCCCTCAAAGTGACTTCAAATGTGAGGTGGTCCCTAAAAAAAAATGGTTTTGTACAATTTGTTGTAAAAATGAGAAATCGCTGGTCAACTTTTAACCCTTATAACTTCATAACAAAAAAAAAATTTGGTTTCAAAATTGTGCTGATGTAAAGTAGACTATTTTGTGTGACATATTTCTCTGTTTTAAGGGAATAAAAATTCAAAGTTTGAAAATAGCAGAATTTTCACCATATTTCCATTTTTTTCAAAAATAACCGCAAGTTATATCGAAGAAATTTTACCACTATCATGAAGTACAATATGTCACGAGAAAACAAACTCAGAATCGCTAAGATCTGGTGAAGCATTCCAGAGTTATAACCTCATAAAGAGACAGTGGTCAGAATTGTAAAAATTGGCCCGTCATTAACGTGCAAACCACTCTTGGGGGTTAAGGGGGTTAATGTAACATTCTGTCTACACTGAAAACACCGTTTACCTGTGAATTGAGAATTTGGAGAATAAATCTTTCTGGCAGAGAAAAAAAAAACGATTTCTCTGATAACATATATTCATATATTACGAAGTTGATTATTTTCATGTGACATTGAATAATGAAATAAGAAGTAAATACGCCTTAAACTAGCATTAAGGTGATTAGTTTGGCTATTTACAAATTTCATATGGTGCTATTAGTGATGAGCGAGTATACTCGGTGCCCGAGTTTCCCCGAGCACGCTTGGGTGGTCTCCGAGCATTTGGAAGTGCAGGAGATTTAGTTTCTGTTGCCGTAGCTGCATGATTTGCGGCTACTAGACAGCCTGAATACATGTGGGGATTGCCTGTTTGTTAGGGAATTCCCACATGAATTCAGGCTGTCACAAAGCCGCAAATCATGCAGCTACGGCAACAGAAACTAAATCTCCAAGCACGCCCAAATACTCTGAGATCACCCGAGCATGCTCGGGGAAACCCGAGCAATGAGCATACTCGCTCATCACTAGTTGCTATCAATCAGTGGCTGCATTTAACCAAGTATTAAACATTTTTTTCTTTCAAAAATCTTTTGTACATTTTCAGTGAAGGGCATATTTACTATGGCAGTTGATGCTTTATAAAACTGGTGTGCTTGCAATGTACACGGTTTGCTAAATGTTTAAGACGGTTTACCCCTCACCAATTTTCAAAAGTGTCTTAAAAAAAAAAAAAATTGACAGTTCGCCAAATGATTTCACACAAGCCACAATTTTTCCATAAAATATTGAATATTTTATAGCCAAGCAAGCTGTTTTGTAGTAGACAATGTTCAACATTGCTCTCACTATCACACACTACGGTGATCATTTTGGAGCCTCTTCAGTCCATCTCATCTGTATACTGAATCTGCCCCATCATTTCAGAACTTGACTTACATTTTTTTTTTGTTTTACACCTTGTGTTTTCCAGTAAAATGCCTTAAAAACACCCCCGCTTTCTTTGCGGAACGTCTCTACAAAGCCATGAAGGTGAGTGTATCAGATATTCTTCTCTGCATGTACTGTACTTGCATCTGTCAGAAGACAACACTCAGACAAAAGCCAGATATGGGATGATGAGAGAACTAAATTATTTTATTTTTTATGAGCACACAATCTCCCTTCAGGATGCCGGATCATTTTGAGCATAAAAGAATTTTGTTTCTTTACCACATTCAGGACTGATGACTTTTTTTTTTTTTTTTTTTTGTCACACTAGCTAGATGAGGATGGATTGTATTTTTAATGGCACCTTGATTGGTTACAATGAGCATATTAATAATTTTTGGAAGGAGGATGATAAAAAACAGCAGCGATGATACCAGATTCCTAATGAGAGGAAGATGAGACACCAGACCCAACAATGCAGATGAGCTGAAGGCTGCTATCAAAGCAACCTGGGCTTCCATAACACTTCAGCAGTGGCACAGGCTGATCGCCTCCATACCACGCTGCATCGATGCAGTAATTGATGCAAAAAGAGCCCCAACCAAGTATTGAGTGCGTTTACTGAGCATACATTTCAGTAGGCCAACATTTTGGATTTTAAAATAATTTTTTCAAGCTATTGTTATAAAGTATTCTAATTTACTGAGATAATGACTTTTGGGTTTTCATTAACTGTAAGCCATAATCATCAACATTAACAAAAATAAACACTTCAAATAGATCACTCTGTTTGTAATGACTATAGGTAATGAGTTTCACTTTTTGTATTGAAGAACTGAAATAAATTAACTTTTTGATGATATTCTAATTTTGTGAGATGCACCTGTATATAAAATACAAGTACAATAAACATAAACAAATGGTGACCGAATGAAACAGAAGGCAAAAGGACCCTGCCCTCATGGGCTTGCGTTCTAGACAGTATTGGCAAATGAGACATTGGCAATGAGGTGGCTAGGAAGTTTTTGCAAGTCGAAGGCTTTCATTGAGGACATGAGTTTTCAAGTTATGCGTGAAGGCTTTGATTGTGGAAGACAATCTGATGAACTGAGGAAGTGAAATGGGGATGATTAGGAGAGATTCTGGAGACCGTTGTGGAAGGAACATTTCAAGTGCAAAGGAAAAACTGAGGTCTCGTGAAAATAGTAGATTGTGTGGGGAGTTATCATGGGAATTAGTTTGGAGATGTATGGTGGACACAGATTATGGATGGCTTTGTCTGTCATTGCTAGAAATGTAAACTGAATTCGCTAGGGGATTGTAAGTCAGTGAAAGGATTGGAAGAGGAAAGAGGTGGATGAATAGTGAAGGGAGAGGTAATCGAGCAGCAAACTAAAGATTGGATGGATTTGAGATTGTTAAAGAGGAGGCTTGGTCCACATTGAGTTTTAGGGAGTGTAATGAGATGAAGGAGGATATGGCCGATAAAGATTCTCGATGGCAGAGAGATGGGAGATGCCAAAATAGCGGCGTGTGTGTGAGGTATGCGGAGATTCAGGAAATGGACAGGTTGTTTGTGACTTGAGTTAGTGCAGTTTTAGTAGAGTGAAGGGTCTGGAAGCTGTATTTTAGTTGGGTGAGAGGAGAGTTGAATGTAGACCTGCGAGTAAGAGTGTTGAGGCTAATGGGAATAGTGATAGATGGACGTGGAGATAGTGATATGTGGAGATGGATGGACGTAGAGAAAGGGTCAAGAGATAGGTGTGATGGTTGCATGGTTGAAAGATGATGGGAAGACACCTGAGATTAATAAAAAAAGTTGAAGAGATGCGTTAGAGCTGGGATAAGCACAGATGTAAGGTTGGGAAGGTGTAGGGTCAAGCCCACAGGTGGTGAAGTGGGACTTGGAGAGAGGAGTGGCAAGCTTTGAGTGGCTAGTTTTCTGTTTAGGCAGTAGCATCTGGATCTTCAATATCTGTACTTTGTTTCAGTTGTGCTTTTTTCCTGTAGGGTGCTGGAACAAAAGACAAGACTTTGATCCGTATCATGGTCTCTCGGAGTGAAGTGGATCTGCTAGATATTCGTCAGGAATACAAAAGAATGTACGGCAAATCTCTGTACACAGATATTACGGTAAGAAAATACATGTATGCTTCAGTAGGGCCAGATCAGAAGGCCTCACGGCCAAGCAGCCCACCGATTGTGTGAATCCCTATTGCCTTACCATCACAATTATATCCTTTCAACTGCAATTGAAGTTACAGTTTAAAAAAAAAAAAAAAAAATTCCCAATGTTTCAGAAAACTCCTGAAAACAAGTTATGTGAAAAGGGCGATACTGGATCTAGAAAAAATATTACTAAGTCTCATCACTGCATTATGGCGTGTGCACAGTAGGTGGATTTGCTACTGATTATCTGTGACCATTCCAAATTGAAAACTTGCAGCAAATTTTGAAAACCGCATTCACACATTATGGAACAAAATTTGCATAGATTTTGAGATCTGCAGCAGAAAGGTGGTGGATTTAACCCTTTTAAAATGCCTAAAGCATGGTGTAAATTGTAATATCTGTTTCAATTGGGTTTGAAAAACATATACACTTAAAGCGAACCTGTCAGCAGGATGTTTGCTAAGTAACCTACTGGAATTGTCAGGTTGGCAGTACTAAACTGATTAAAATGATACCTGCGGTGAAGAAATCAGTCTTGTGGTTCTTGTGTAATCAGTGTTAGAATTTTTCAGTTAAAGGGAATGTCACCACTTTTTTCGCATATCAAGTAAAAATATGATTGGAATCAGTGTCAACTATGCATTATACCAGTACTTTTCATACCCCTTGACTCCCCACCTTTGATCAATAAATACATTTTATATTCCTCCCGCGGTGTATGTAAACCTCATCGGTCCGATCCGATGGGCAAGGCTTATTGTTCCACTCTCCCCCCCCCCCCCCCCTTCCGGTTTGCTGTACGCATTTATTTGGTGTATTTCCTGCATTCACGTAGATTTAGCATCGCAATACTTCCGGGCCATAGAACGTAATGTCGTATGCCGACGCATGTGCAATAATGATTGTATGCTTTGCCCACAGTTGGGCAAAGCATACTGCGCACACGCGGGATGACATTTGAATGCGCACGTGTGCTAAATCTACGTGGACGCAGGAATTACACCAAATGCATAGAGCAAACCAGGAGGGGGGGGGGAGAGGAACAATAAGCCTAGCCCATCGGACCTGACCGAGGAGATTCACATACACCGCGGGAGGAATATAAAAGGTATTTATTGATCAAAGGTGGGGAGTCAAGGAGTATGAAAAGTACTGGTATAATGCATAGTCGACACTGAATCCAATCATATTTTTGCTGGATATACGAAAAACGTGGTGGCAGATCCCCTTTAATGAGATGTCCGTGCTCCGGGGCAACGCTGTAGGCAGAGTCTTATTTTCCTGCTCTAAGCCAGAGAAACCAAGGAAAGACCTGCCCACAGGCCGCCCCGAAATACAAGCAGTCTGTCTTTCTCTCTCTGTCTTTATGATGAGGAACATGTTTGTGCCTCGGGGCGGCCTGTGGGCAGGTTTCTTCTTGGTGTCTCTGGCTTAAGGTACTGCCACACTTAGCGATCTCGTTAGCGATCACGATAACGACGCAAGCTAACAAGATCGTTGGTGTGATCGCTTTTAGGTCGCTAGTAGCTGCCAAACAGGAGATCTCATAAACGACACATCAGCGGTCAGCGATCTCTTTAACGACTTTGGCGGTCGTTAGGATGTCATTAGCATGTACTGAGCGCTTCTGATTCATAGGAATTTCCAGCATCGCTCCTGCTCTCTGCATCCTGCTAGCCTGCTTTGCAACTTCTGCGATCCTCTGTGACGCAAAAGAGAACCTACAGATATTGCGATCCACTCCGTGACGCTAAAAACCCTAGTCCCGCCTGCGCCGCTGTCATATGCGTCACAAACGAGGTCGCTCGTCGTTCGCAAAAGGTGCTAAACACAGCGATATAGGCTCACCAGCGGGACGCCAACGTTCAAAAAACGGTCCAGAACGCTAGTGAACGATCAGCGACATCACAGCAGGGGCCACATCGTTGCTACATGCCACACACAACGAGGTCGCTAACGAGATCGCTAAATAGTGACGTTTTAGCGATCTCGTTTAGTGTGGCATACCCTTTAGAGTAGAAGATAAGACTCTGCCTATAGTCCCGTCCCAGAGCACGGACATCTCATTAACTGAAAAATTCTAACACTGATTACACAAGAACCACAAGATGGATTTCTTCACCCAGGTATCATTTTAATCAGTGTAACAGCGGTAACCTGACAGTGTCTGTAGTTTACTTAGCAATGTGCTGCTGATAGGTACACTTTAAAATGCATTTACACTGCAAGATTATCATGAAGAAGTGTTCATAGGAACACTTGTTCCATAATAATCTGTCTACACAGGCTGTCGGTCACCAGATGAAGGAGGGAAACTCTCGTTCATTGGTTGAAGCCATCTTTTAGTTTTCACAAAAGATAATGATTATTGACAGTGCCTCGTCCTGGGTGAATGTTCTCAGTAAGGCGAGCCATAACCTGTTAGAGATTGTTCAGTGTGCATCGTTAAAGCATCAATACAGTGATTTTTTTTTCCTGTTTACCCCTTTTAAGTATTATGTGTAAGGCCTCTTTCACACTTCCGGCGGGCGCCCCCGGAATTTTGCTGCAGCGCAGCATCAGAAAACCTGATGCACCGCCGGCGGCCGCATGCGTTTTTTTGCCGGATGGTTTCTGATGCTTGGAGACATCAGAAACCATCCGGCAAAAACAAAAAACGTTACATGCAGCGTTTTGTCCGGCCGCCGCAATGTACATTTGCGCCGCATCCGGACAAAACCGCATGCAACGCATTGACATGCGGCGCCATCCGGCGCTAATGCATGTCAATGCGAAAAAAGCCGCATGCGGCGCATCAGATTTTCTGATGCGGCGCTGCGGCTAAATGCCGGGGCGCCGTCAGGCGCACACCGGATGTGTGAAAGAGGCCTAAGTGTCATGAGGGCTGTAACATACTCACTGCACCATCTTCTGGTTTCGGCAGCGCTTCAGTGTCTTGCGAAACCACATAACCACATCTGTAACCTGTCGTATCACCGCGTGGAGTGGCGGTCACACATTATAAGCCTATTAGACTCCGGCTTTCTAGCCTCATTCTGAGTCTCACACAGTCTCATACGGTTGTGTTAAAAAAAAATTAAATAACTGACCTCCACTGAGTATGCAGCTATCTCCATGACATTTACACATATGGTACCTAACAAAGGAGAAAAAAAATCTCTGGAGTGGCGCTTTAAGTGCAGTCGGCCTGTGTAAATAAGCTATAAAACGATAGCTGATTGGTAACCATTAGGCTATGTGCACATGTAGCGTTTTTTTAAGCGTTTTTGCCACAAATTTACGCAGCGTAATCGTCTTAAAAAACGCATCCCATGCAATCCTATGGGATTACGCATTGCTGTGCACATGCTGCGTATTTTTGCGGAGCGTAATCGCTTCGAGCAAAAATAAGCAGTATGTTCATTCCTTTTACGTAATCACGGCGATTACGCCGCCATAGGAATGCATTGAAAGCTCACTTCACACATGGTGGGCATAGCCACATGCATGAAGTGAGCACTTCATGTGGGCTTGGTACCCAGGGTCTGGAGGAGAGGAGACTCTCCTCCAGACCCTGGGTACCATATCCCTGTTAAAAGTAGAATTAAAATAATATTGATATTCTCACCTTCCGGCGGCCCCCGCAGCCTTCCCATCTCTCAGCCACGCTGCCAGCATCTTCCGTTCCCAGGGTTGCATTGCGAGAATGACCTTTGTGACGTCGCGGTCACTCGACGCAAAAGTCATTCTCGCAATGCATCCCTGGGAATGGAACTTGCCAACCGCGTCGCTGAGGAGCGGGAAGGCTGCGGGGGATGCCGGAAGGTGAGAATATCAATATTTTATTATTTTTTTTATTGTTTAAGTTGATCACACTTGTCAAGCACTATGCTTGACATGTGTGACCAACCTGTCAATCAGTTTTCTAAGCGATGCTACGGATCGCTTGGAAAACGCTAACATTCTGCAAGCTAATTACGCTTGCAAAATGCTTGTGTTTTGCAGGAAAACGCATACTAATTACGTATGCGTTTTACCCGCGGCGGGGAGTTGCACAAACGCTCCACAAAATTGCGGCGCATTTGCGCAACGTGTGCACATAGCCTTACAGCCGTCGTTTAACAATTCAAAATCTACATTGCTGCAGACTTTTCGCATGAAATTCATGCACATTCTCAACATGCTTTTTTGCAGAAATGGTCATCGGACAAGTAACCATAAGTAGTTGGGGTATGAGGAGAGAGACTGTCAAAACGTTGGGACTCAGTGTTTTTAAGTTCATCCCTGCACACAGTATAATGTTTATAATGTAGGAACGTTTTGCTGGGTATTAAACTCTTGTTTCACTTTCATAGGGTGACACATCTGGAGACTACAAGAAGACCCTGCTGAAGCTTTGTGGTGGTAATGACTGAGCTTGTGTCCTTACCTTCTGACTCAAGGACTCGTCATCTATGTTTTTGCCTTATTTTCTATGCTTGGACACAATATGAGCTGGCTGCCCATTGTCCTTATACAAGCCACTGGGCACTCAGCTCGTCGGTGGTAGACTGCACCTCTACACGATGCACAGGCAGGCAAATAACCACAATTTAGTTTTCTATCTCATTGCATTGTGTTATTATTTGTGTTTATTACTTGCAATATTCAAACTACATTTTCCATCATATATGTGGATTCCAGAGGCCACAGTTATCTGCTAGTTTATTTTTACTTTGCTGTCACGAGACTGTTTTCCAAAAGTTTTTTTCTGCTTTAAATATTTACTTGCAGGAAAAAAAGGGGCATTAACTACTCTTAAAGAGGTTGTCTGGCATAAGAGCGCTTTTAAAAAGGACATGTTAGCAAATTCTTCTGTTCCTCATCTTATAAAAATGTTGGTACCTCTTTTCTAAGCCACCTCTATTGGGCCATTCCTCTGTTATTACTCTTATATAAAACATTACAGTGGCGCTAACTCAGTACATCTCCTTCCATTAGGAGGAACAGATTTTTTTAATAGACATCTGAAAGCCAATCTGTCCTTGATAAATTGTAGGGCTAACGACAAGTATTATCCTAGACAACCTATTTAAAGGTATTAATGGATATACTTGTAAGGATTCAACATGAACTGCAGACTGTTTACTTTGAAGCGTGCTGAAGTGATAAAGCAACAAGCAAAAAAGATCCTTCAAAGAATATTGTTCCAATAAATACAGTTTTGTAAAGTGAACCTGCAACATGTGTAATGTTAGCTTCGGTCTTGTTTACCTGTTGGGGTTTGGTGGCATTTGTGAGGTTTTTTTACCATTTATATTCTGCATGCACAATGATTTGACTAGAAACATTTTAGAAATGGCGAAAGAGGTGAAATATGTTTTGTAAAGATGGCATGATGTTCCTGTCTGTCTAAAATTTATATTCTGTCTACAGATGTTCACAAATGTTTCATGTGAGATTAAATTTTTACTATCCAAGTTCTGGAGTTTTCTGCTTATTTTTTGTGAATTACTGATTTGTGGGCCAGTAGTCTATATTGTTCAAGACCGATCCAGAAAAGCTAAATCAAGGATAGGGGATAACTGGCTGACCATTGGGATTGGACCACTGGGACCCCCAGCTATCCCAAGAACAGGGCGATCCATAGCAGCATGTGTAATGACAAGCACAAAACACATTTTGAAGAACCATGTTGTAGGGTTTTGGGTTTATTAAGTGATGCAATTTCTCCAGGAACTTTAATCTATTTGCAAAACCTATATAGTGATTAAATGGACAGCCTATTGATTTCAATGGGCATTGCCCCTTGGCCTCTGCCCCTTGGCCTCTGCACAGCACCCGAGCCCTTCACAGTTCTGCCTGCACAGCCACACTCCCATACACACACTGTACACTTATTGCAGCAAAGCCTGTATATTTCATTCAGGCTAAGATTCAGCAAGCAAATGATTGCATATCCTAGAAATATGCCAAATTTGCCAATCAACATTTTACACCTCAGGGTTTGTGCAAAGGTAATGTCCACGTTTGGCTTCAATGAAATGAAACAGTTTGTATGCGAAGCTTATATGTTTTATGTTCAATACATTTTACACTGCACAGTTCCTTGAAAACAAAACATCACAAGCTTCTTGTGTAGTAAAATATACCTTTATATGTCAAAAACTGCACAATGCAAAAATCAATGAAGTGTGTTTAAAAAGTAGGTATTGTCCTGCACAGGAACATGGGATGTCTTCATCTAGATTCTGCAAGAAATAGAAAGATTAACATTAGTTTTTCTTTGGAATAAACAATTCTTTAAAATGTAACCATAGATTTACCTGTAAGAATTATGCCTTCACAAGTGTCTTATTAGGGAGTACTATTAATGAGATTTGGTAGAAGAACTAAAAACCGTTATGATCGTTTACATGAGGAACTTGTGAGGAACTCTCATTATGGCAGTGCGGTTAGAAGATCGGACCTGCGCTGTATTCAGGTTTAGGACTACGCACGTTCCAAAGCCCTTTGATTCTTCGTTATACAGCTCTGGCAAAAATTAAGAGACTACTGCAAAATTTTAAGTTTGTCTGATTTTTCTCTTTATAGGTATATTTTTGAGTAAAATGTAAATTGCTCTTTAAACTACTGACGACAATTTATTTCCAAGCAATAAATTTTGTATTTTTTTTTTCAGAAAATGAGAAATGGTCAGAATAATAAAAAAAAATGCAGTGCTTGCAGACCTCAAATAATGCTAAGAAAACAAGTTCATAATCAACAATACTAATGTTTTAACTCAGGAAGAGTTTAAAAATCATGGTTATTCCGCAAAATATTGATTTCTGATCACAGCTTTCATGCATCTTAGCATGCTTTCCACCAGTCTTTCACACTGCTTTTGGGTGACCTTATGCCACTCCTGGTACAAAAATGTAAGCAGTTCTTCTTTGTTTGATGGCTTGTGACTATCCTTCTTCTTGATAACATTCCAGAGGTTTTTAATGGGGTTCAGGTCTGGAGATTGGGCTGGCCATGACAGGGATTTGATGTGGTGATCCATCATCCACACATTGATTGACCTAGCTGTGTGGCATGGCGCATTGTCCTGCTGGAAAAAAACAGTCCTCAGAGTTGGAAAACATTGTCTAAGCAGAAGGAATTAACGGATTTTCCAGGATAGCCTTGTATGCGGCTTGATTCATACATCCTTCGCAAAGATTAACCTGCCCAATTCCAGCCTTGCTGAAGCATCCCCAGATCATCACCGATCCTCCACTAAATCTCACAGTGGGTGCAAGACACTGTGGCTTGTACACCTCTCCAGGTCTCCGTCTAACCATTAGACGACCAGGTGTTGGGCAAAGCTGAAAATTACACTCATCAGAGAAGATTACCTTACTCCAGTCCTCTATGGTCCAATCCTTATGGACTTTGGCAAACTTCAGCCTGGCTCTCCTTTCCTTTTCATTGATGAAAGGCTTTTTTCTATCTTTACATGACTTGAGCCCTTCCTCTAGAAGCCTGTTACGAACTGCTCTTGCCGTGTACTTCACCCCAGCTGCCATTTGGCATTCCTTTTGTAGGTCACTCTATGTCCTCCTGCTGTTGCTGAGTGACATTCGAATGAGATGACTGTCATCCCGGTCAATGGGGAGTCGTTTTCGCTCTTTACCGGTCTGTAGCTTTGTTGTCCCCAGTGTCTGCTGCTTGACCTTGTTGTAATGGACTGCCGTCTTAGAAATTTTAAGGCTGGAGGCAATATGACGCTCACTGTATCCCTCTGCTAGTAAAGCCAGAATTGAGTCCTTCTATTCTTCACTCAAGACTTTTCTTTTCAACTCCTTTGGCATAGTAATGAAAAAATAAATTTTAACCATTAATTTTGGGATATTACTAGCACTTGTTTTGCCATCCAGCCTGTCCTATTGCAAGAGCATTGTGAACACCACAGCAGTGTTTTTTATACTTTCCTTCAGTAAATAAGATTTGGTTCAGGTGATCACCTAAATAGAAGTACATTAAGTAGAATGAGGTGTACTCTGGTTGGAATTCAACTGACACTGGAAAGGAATGGCTGTCACATGTAGAGAAGCTGATTTTTATAAACCTGTTCAGTGGTCTCTTAATTTTTGCCAGAGCTGTATGTCCAAGGTTCCCTCGAGGGGGAGCTCACATATTTTACTTTTGTATGTTTCATATTTCCCAAAGGAGACTTTAAAGTGGTTACCCATGGTCAAAAGTGGCCAGTTTTTTCTTTTACTCTTTACACTGCCCCGAGTATCCCAATAATTTTATTAATTTTTTTACATTCACCATATATTACCAGCGATATGGTGCTTTTTATTTAGTGCTATTGTTTATGGTCTTTACAAAGGGGTGTTGCTCACAGGGTAATTATGCAAATCAGCCTAAAGACATGACACCAGAGAATAAACGCCCCCTTGGTAAAAACCATATAGATTAGTACTAAATAAAAATCTCTATCTCTAAAACTGAAGGTGGATTTAAAAAAATAAAAAACTGAATACTTGGGAGCAGCAAGAATTAAATAAGACCAAAAACTGTCCACTTTTGACCTTGTAAAAGGTCGTCTTTCAATACATAGGTCCTCCTGTCTGTCTGTCCTCTGGAATGGGAGATTACACAGTTCACTTAGAACATGCCTTCGTGAACTACATTCAGGTTTCTATAGAAAGCCACTATAATAGTTAACGGTGAAGATTTTTTTGTAATTTCAAGGGGTTTGACAGTGATACCATAACAGAATAGTTTGAAGTGTATCTGATCGCTGACATCTTTCGCAGTGCTAATTAAAAGGTGGCCATGGCAGCTGCATTTGCTCCGTACAGCAATGGCAGCGTTTCCTCATCTCAATTAATAGCTGCTGCTACCTACAATGTGGAGACTATGCATTCAGCTCTTTCCTGCTCCATGGTTTCTACAGCTAAATAGTGGTCAATATTTTATGGATATACTATGAATATCTCTCATAAAAATATCTCTTTAATCCCTTCCCACATTGTGTGCAGAGTGCTCAGTGCCAAACACTGTATCTGTATGACACTGGAATCACAAGGGCAAAGCAGAAGACCACCAAGAAAGTGGCTGTAATGATCACTATTGAAGGAATCCGCTATATCAGATGATGGCTGGCATTCCTTTGACTGCATCATGCACATATTGAGGCTTGTCTTTTCAGTTATCATATTGCAGTTTTCTCTTGTATTATTTTTGAGATATTCTTGTCATTGTGTTAGGTTATGACATGGGGTGGTGGTGGTCAATACATAAAAAGTGAAATATTTCTTATAACCTTACTAACCTTCCTCAAATATATCCTTAAGAGGACCACTGGGTGAAACTGATAGAGCCCAAGATGATCCAGAAATGTCGTTAAGCAAAGAATTGACTTCAGAATACAGGTGCTCCACTGTAGTTTTCACTCTCTGAAAAACATACATGATGAGTAAGGAATTTGTAATTTTTATATGTTCATATTGTGAAATAATGTGTTAGTTTGCATAATTGGCTCCTTACCCACTAACAAAAGTAATAAACACTGTTAACACTGTCTTTAACCTTTTCACCACCCAGCCTGTTTTCACCTTCCTGACCAGGCCAAATTTTACAATTCTGAACAGTTGCCCTTTTTGAGTTAATAACTCTGGAACGCTTCAATGGCTCTCGCTGATTCTGAGACTATTTTCTGATAATATATTGTACTTCATGTCAGTGGTAAAATTTGTTTGATATACCGTAACTTGCGTTTATTTGTGAAAATGTTGGAAATTTTGAAAAAAATCACAATTTTCAAACTTACTTTAACTTATGCCCCTAAACCAGATAGTTATACCACACAAAATAGTTAATAAATTAAAAAATTATGCTTATGTAAAGTAGACATGTGATAAATGTAAACACAATTTTATTTTTGTTAGTAAGTTATAAGGGTTAAAAGTTGTTCAGCAATTTCTCAAATTTCCAACAAAGCTTACAGAAACAATTTTTGTAGGGACCACATCACATTTGAAGTGACTTTGAGAAGCCTATATGACACAAAATACCCAAAAGTGACAACTCAAAGTGCTCAGAATCACAATCAACAAGCTTATTAACCCTTCAGATGCTTCACAGAAATTAACGTAATGTGGAAGGAAAAAAAAATGAAAACCTTACTTTCACCCACAAAAATGTTGATTTAACCACAAATTTAGCATTTTTACAAGGGTAACAAAAGAAAATGCACCAGACAATTTGATGTGCAATTTCTTCAGAGTACGCAGATACCCTACATGTACTGGAAAACTACTGGGGACACGACAGGGCTCAGAAGGTAAGGAGTGCATTTGACTGCTTTTGTGCTTTTGCAACACAAAATTGGTTGGAATCCATAGACGTCGCCATTGTGTGATTGCAGAGCGCCTGATGTGCCTAAACAGTAGAAACCCCCCACAGGTGATGCCATTTTGGAAACTTCACTCTTCAAGTTACTTACCTAGAGCACTTTGAGCCCACAGGTGTGTCACAGAATTTTAAAACGCTCAGCCTTCAAAATGAAATAATACATTTTTCCTTCAAAAATGTAGGTTTTGCCCCAAATTGTTCATTTTCACAAGGGTAATAGGAGAAATGTAATTTGTTGTGCAATTTCTGCTTAGTACGCAGATACACCACTTATGGTGGAAAGCTAACATTTTTGTGCACTGCAGGGCTCGGAAGGGAAGGAGCGCCATTTGACTTGAAGCGATATCCTATACCATGTCGCCTTTGGAAAGCCCTGATGTGCCTAAACAGTGGAAAACCCCCACAAGTTACCCCATTTCTCTATCGCTTCATTGAGGGACACAGAAAACTATGGCTGTATGCTGCTGACACAATGCAATAAAAAAAATTAGGTCCTTCTCAGGTCCCACCGACCGGAACTAAGCTGGCCAGTTTAGCTTAGTGTCAGTAGGAGGTGGACACGGGTTCTTTACTAGACCCATATATACCTCAGTTTATGTCGTTTTCCAGTAACCTCTCTTTTTCCTTTTCAGATGGATCTTCTCCTTACCTATGGAGGGATACAGTGTTATCAGTCTCACTGTACTCCCACCTAGCGACTGAGTACGGCGTGAACTACCACCCCGCATCCTCATATTTCTATTCGGCACGACCTTAGCCCCTAACACATGAAGAATGTTTAGGTGATCCGAACATTGGTCCTGGTCTCCTGCCTGCTCGCCCAGCAGAGCCTGTCGGTTTCAGGGGGCATGGACGTCCCACAATCTCAAGAGGCTCGGACGTCTATGGATGATCCTGACATCTTCAGGGATGGTCAGGTACATCTTTTTCATTCTCCATCAGGTTACTTTCCAGAGTTGATGAGAAAAAAATAAAGATGAAGATAAAGAAAGAAGTGGATGAAGAAAGAAGAATAAAGATGGAGTTCAGGCGGGAGGATTTGATTGCCCCACCCCCTCTTTTTTTTCTCCATGAGGCTTTGTTGGTTAGAAGAGACCTTTTGCTCTGTGTTTCTGTGTGGGGTTTTACAAGATGCAGGATCGGTGGGCACAGGGTCCTCTAGAGCCTTTTTTTTTTTTTGTTAAGGCTTCTGCGCCGCCCTCCGCTATCTTGCCGGCCTCATCTATTAATTTAGGCATGGGGTTCTGCACGACCTAGCCGCAGCGGTTAGTTGGAACAGGTAATAAATAAGGAGTGTGAATGTTTTACTGTCCTCTGATTGAGGTCTGGTTCTGTGTTGTGATGCCCCCACAAGGTCAGAGGAGCAAATTCCTTAATTGATGTAAAAAGACATAAATCCATGCGACACATTCATTCCTGCTCTGAGTGTGTCAGAAAAATTGTCACCGGTGATCCCAGTATTACCTGTACGCTGACACTATATGCTGTATACAGAGCTCCTGTGCATAATGTCACTGGTGATCCTTGTATTATCTGTACACTGACACTATAAACAGAGCTCCTGTGTATGTCACTGGTTATCACTGTATTACATATACACTATATAAAGAGCTGTGTATAATGTCACTGGTGATCACTGTAATATCTGTGCACTGACACTGTGTACAGAGCTCCTGTGTATAATGTCACTGGTGATCCCTATATTACCTGTACACTGACACTATATACAGAGCTCCTGTGTATGTCACTGGTTATCACTGTATTACATATACACTATATAAAGAGCTGTGTATAATGTCACTGGTGATCACTGTAATATCTGTGCACTGACACTGTGTACAGAGCTGTGTATAATGTCACTGGTGATCACTATATTACCTGTACACTGACACTATATACAGAGCTTGTGTATAATATCACTGGTGATCACTATAAAATCTGTGTACTGACACTGTGTACAGAGCTCCTGTGTATAATGTCACCAGTGATCACTGTATTACCTGTACACTGACACGATATACAGAGCTCCTATGTGTAATGTCGCTGGTGATCACTGTATTACCTGTACACTATGCACTATATACAGAGCTCCTGTGTATAATGTCACCGGTGATCACTGTGTAACTGTACACGGACACTGTATACGAAGTACAGATCTCCTGTGTATAATGGCATTAGTATTGTGGGTTTTTTTATTAATGATTAGTAGTATAGTATTCGGTCACTATGTGGTGGTACTATGTGGTCTGGTCATGGTGTGGCGGTATTTGTTCCTTGTATGTGCTATTATTGGTCACCATGTGATGGTAATATGTGATTCGGTCGTGGTGTGGTGGTTATTGTTCTTTGTATGTAATATTGGTCATTTTAAAAATTGAAAAATAAAAATATACCTAAAATTGTATTGGATATTTTAACAAATGTTTAATAAGTTACAGTAGAGTAGAGCCCAGCCAAAAGAGTCTACCTTGTCGTAGTTGCAGATTAAAAAGTCTCTTGGCCAAAACAAAAGCTGCTGGCTATGTATGTGATCTGGCGATGGGAACTGTTAATGTGTGATTTGGTAAGGACATGGTGCAGAAGTGGGGTTTTTCCAAGAGAGGGTGGTGGGACTGTGGAAAGTTCGAGGGGTGGAGGTGGGGCTAGAATGGAGCCTGGGTGTAGTTTCAAAGGGCCCCAAACATTTTGCCAGTATGGGTCCCAAAATTCCTAGTTGCAGCCCTGTTTCCAATTACCGTATAGTGTACTGACTGTCCTCATCATGGAAAATGCTCGATTAATGTATGTTACTTTCTTTTTAAAGCCTGCGCATTTAAAAGTCGTTCAAAGGCTGAACATATTTGTGATAATACTGTAAGCTCCATGTCTTGTGCTGTGCAGAACTAAAGCCCACAAAGCAAAGCCCCCCTCCTTCTCTCTGCAGCTCTCATACTTCTCACCAACCCCCTCCCAGCCTGCACTCAGGCAGTGTAATGTGAGCTGCCAGTGCTAGAGTTTTCCCGCTTCACAGCAGGGGTCCCATTGTCAGCAACGTGTGCTGTTCTTACCCTAGCAGCCATCTTGGAGACTCCATTCGGTTTTGGTTAATAACACGGTGGGAGCGTCCGCTAGAAACACGAAAGTACTGTTGTGAAACATGCGCCGGACAGGCAACGGTCCCGTGGTACTGGTAAACCCGTAACTCCAACAGAACCCGAGAAATGGAATTCTCGGATGCCCTATAAACTAGCCCACCCGCGTGTGGGCTCATTTGAACCGTCATTTCAAAGTAAGATCATTGATAGGTCTGCCATTCTTCTGCGAGGTTCTCAGGATGAGTTATGCTCCTGATAATCTTTCAGAACTCCAACCATACCTTTCAGCAAGAGGAGGACCCAGGTAACTCCACCCCGTTTATGATGTCACGGCCACAGGTCTCTAAGGTAGGGGCCAGGTATTCTGGCTCAGATCTGCCCTGGACACCAGATACATAGCAGCTCTGTGATGCATTGTGATGTGTCTTCCATCCCCCGACCGCATGGCTTGCCTACTATGATCTAAGAACTGTAAGTTGATCTTCCATCTTTAATCCTATTTTATTTTCTGTATCCATATTGTACATAACTATATTGCCTCAGCTTGTTACATCCTTTTTTTTTATATGGTATAAGCACTGCCTGTTTTTTAGGAATAAACCTATAAATTTATTAGTTTGTTTCTCCTGCTCTATAAACGAATTTGCACGTGCCTGAAGCACTACGCTACTGTTTTGGGGTTGCTACGGACCCGCTTGATAAATTGTTCATCAAAAGCCGTAGCTGGTGGCAGCTAAAAAGAAGGGGTGTAAAGTGTTGACCTATGGGGTGGCGTTGGCGGTGACGGAGCGGGTTTTATAAGTGTATTACCCGGCTGCGGCTCGGAGTAATTATAATTCCCTCACTGCAGCGTGCCCAATAGCCAGCACACATCCAAGTGACCCGTCTGGTGACTGATTATCCTAGGTGCAGTTCCCTGACTGACCTGAGGGTAAGGGGGGCGCCAGAGAGCTGCAAGTTCCTAAGTGGAAGTGGGATAATTATAAATCCCTGCAGTTTACTGGGTCGGACGGCAGCGGCCGTCGTGTGTGTGCACCGTTTCATCACATATTGGTGGCAGCGGTGGGATCACAAGCCGTGATACCCCGGGCTACCGTGTGGCGGACCGCGTGCCCGTTCATCACATATTGGTGGCAGAGCGGTGGGATTATAGAGCATTAGTGATCCGGTTTGAGCAATCATTCCATTCACTAAAAAACTTGCACGGTTCTTCAGCGACCCTGCAGCTAAAGTTTTGGAGAACAGACTCAGTGTTTATTAGTCCTGAGACAATTGTGTGTACTTGCGGTTACCCCTCCCTTCTCTTTGTTTTTCTATCCTATCTTTTATTTGGCAACCATGGCTACAAGAGGAGCAAGTTGGTTCGAAAAGCAGAACAGGGACACTCTTGTGGGAATCTGCGTGTACCACGGCCTTGACCACAAGAACCAAACCAAAGCCCGACTGGTCCAGGCCCTGAAGGAACTGGAAGAGCACCAGAGTGTGGCGGGCACAGGAGCCGGCCCAAGCCAAGGTGGTGCTGCAGCAGAGGCCCAAACCCTGCATGCTTACACCCAGGGCGGGTTGGACCCTTACCTGCAGGCGGCCCTGGAGGGACTCCCTGCTGACAACCGGGAAGAACGCCTGAGGCTGATCCAGCAAGCTCAAGAGAGAGCCGAGCAGCGAGAGGCCAAACAGCGAGAGGCTGAGAGAGCCGAGCGGGAGGCTGAGAGAGCCCGAGCTGAGCGGGAAGCCCAAGCGCAGAGAGCCCATGAGCTGGAGATGGTCCAGCGAGGGGCAATGCCCTCCACAGCCCAGAGCAGTGTGCCCAGCAGCACTCAGAGTCCCAAGCCCCGGCCGGAGCACTTTCCCGTGCTGGAAAGGGACGGAGACTTGGACACTTTTCTGCGGGCCTTTGAGAAAGTCTGCAGACAGTACCGGCTGCCTGCCGACCAATGGGCCAGGTACTTGACCCCCGGGCTAAAGGGCAAAGCTTTGGAGGCGTTTGCTTCCCTCGCGCCAGATCAAGACAGTGACTATGAGGCCATCAAGCAGGCCCTGATTGTCAAGTACCAGCTAACCCCTGAGGTATACCGAAAGAAGTTCCGGAACCTCCAACGTGGCCCACACGACAGTTATAGCGATGTGGTGCAAGGACTCAGGAACCACTTTGACCAGTGGATCCATGGACTGTAAGTTGACACCTATGAGGAGCTGAAAGACCTGATGATCAAAGACCAGTTCCTGCATCTGTGCCCAGCTGAGGTCCGACAGTTCATCCTGGACCGAGAACCAGAGGACGCGGTCGCAACAGCCCGGATCGCCGACAGCTATGAGGCCAACCGGAAACCCGAGGTGCGGAAGCCTGTCACCACACGCTGGGGAGGGGGTAAGCCTGCAACCAACCCCAGTGCCCCTGCCAGCCGTCCCTCTGGAGGCACTATCCCCTTTGCCAGCGCCCGGCCTACATCAGACCCCCGCTAGTGTTTCTCCTGTAAAAGGACTGGTCACATCAGCGCCACCTGTCCGGAGAGGCAGAAGAACCCCCCAGCCAAGGCCTCCGGGCCCAACGCCTCTGTTCTTTTGGTGGGTGGTGTGGTGGGGAGGGTTGATGACAAGACAACGTGCAGCCCGTCCGCGTGGGGGCCCGTCTTGCTACAGGCCTCAAGGACACCGGGGCTGAACGAACCCTCATCCGACCCGAACTGGCGGCCCCTGAAGAGTTGATTCCGGGGAAAACCTTAACTGTCACAGGGATTGGGGGCGTCCACTACCCCTTGCCGATAGCCCGAGTTTTCATTGACTGGGGTGCCGGGAGCGGGGTGAAGGAAGTGGGGGTGTCCGAAAACCTGCCCACTGATGTTTTATTGGGGACTGATCTGGGGAGGATGGTGGCGTACTATGTCCCTGACACCCCTTCCCAATCTGATGATAAGGTTAACGTTAACCATGATGTTGATGATGATGGGAAACTGATTGTGTTACCTGCTAATGCTTTGCGAAGTGATGATGCAACTGATAACCTTTCTTTCCCTAGGACTGATGTTGATAGTGATGTATCTGTGCCATCTGAATCTGTTAACCCTTTCTCTGAAGTGGTAGATGTGTCCACAGGTACAGGAGCGTTCAGTCCCGTCGCTCTGCGGAGTGAGACGGCTGAGGAACCCCTAGCAGGAGCAAGCGACAGTGCTCAAGGAAATGGGGAGGTGCATGGGAACCGGGAGGAAGGTGACGCCATGACACTGACCAGTGCCACCGAGGAAGGTAACTGGCCCATAAGTAGCACTGCTCCTGAAGTGTTGGGGGTGGATGGGGAGGTAGAGCCCATAGCAGCGCAGGCTGATGGGTCTATAGAAATCCCCGGGGAGACTGCATATGTAGCTGCTGTCACCCGCAGTCAGAGTGCCCGGATCGCAGGTAGCGCCCTGCCATCTGGACCCTCCTCCGCTACAGGAGAGACTGAACCAGAGGTGGACCCAGAGCCGGTCCCAGAGGGTCCCAGTGAGGAAGGAACCCTGACGTCACTTCTGGCTGCCTCCAGCCAGGAGTTCCAGGCTGCTCTGCACTCAGATGCGAGCCTGGAGAACTTGAGGCACCTCGCCGAGACGCCCACCTCCGTGACTGATAAGGAGAGGGTGTTCTGGGAAAGAGGAAGGTTGTACCGGGAGACAGTACCCAGAGACTCCCAAAAGGAGTGGTTGAGGGAAAAACAGCTGGTCGTCCCGCACCAGTTCCGAGGTGAGTTGTTGAGGATTGCCCATGAGATTCCACTTGCTGGACACTTGGGGATTAGCAAAACTAAGGCACGGCTGTCTCAACACTTCTATTGGCCCAAGATGGGGACAGATGTGACTAACTACTGCCGCTCCTGTATCACCTGTCAAAGAGTGGGGAAGGCGGGGCCTGCTCTTAAGGCTCCCCTGATCCCGTTGCCAGTGATAGAGGAGCCTTTCCAGAGGATCGCGGTGGACATTGTGGGCCCGCTGGCCGTCCCCAGCAGCTCTGGAAAGCAATACATCCTGACTGTGGTAGACTACGCTACCCGGTACCCGGAGGCGGTAGCTCTGTCCTCAACTAGGGCAGATAAGGTGGCAGATGCACTGGTGACCATCTTTTCACGGGTAGGATTTCCCAGGGAGATGCTTACCGATCAAGGGACCCAATTTATGTCTCGCCTAATGAAGGCTCTCTGCAGCAAAATGCAGGTGACGCGTATGGTATCGAGTGCGTATCACCCACAGACCAATGGTTTGTGTGAGCGCTTTAACGGTACCCTCAAACAGATGCTCCGCATGCTGGTTGAGACCCAGGGACGCGATTGGGAGCGGTACCTCCCACACCTGCTATTTGCCTACAGAGAAGTCCCGCAGGCCTCGACGGGGTTCTCCCCCTTCGAGCTCCTGTATGGTAGGCGAGTCCGGGGACCCCTTGGGTTGAAAAGAGAATCCTGGGAAGATGAGCCAAACCCCACGGAAGTGTCCATCGTGGATTATGTCATGCGCTTCCGCGACAAGATGCAGACCTTGACGCAGTTGGTGCATGACAACATGGCGCAGGCTCAGGCTGACCAGAAGCACTGGTACGACCAGAACGCCCGGGAGCGGACCTACCAGGTGGGTCAAAAGGTGTGGGTGCTGGTCCCCGTACCAAAGGATAAGCTTCAGGCAGCCTGGGAAGGCCCGTACGTCGTGCACCAACAGCTCAACCCAGCCACCTACGTGGTCACGCTTGACCACACTCGGGGTAGGCGCAAGGCCTTTCACGTCAACATGATGAAGGCCCATCACGAACGTGAAGCCTGCGTCCTACCGGTCTGCAACCTGCCCGAGGACGGGGAGGAGGATCCCCTCCTGGACATGCTGGCCCAGGCCAATGGGTCCATTGAGGACATGGAGGTAAATGCCTCGCTAACCGTCTCCCAGCGGTTGCAGTTGCTGACCACTCTAGAACCCTTCCGGGCCGAGTTCACAAACCGACCCGGAAGGACCAAGTTGGCAGTCCACGAGGTGGACACCGGGGATCATGCCCCATTACGGCGGACACCTTATCGGATCTCTGAGGAGGTGCAGCAGATTATGCGCCAGGAGATCCATGAGATGTTGCAGCTGGGGGTGATCCGGCCATCCAAAAGCGCGTGGGCCTCACCTGTAGTTCTCGTGCCCAAAAAGGATCGGACCACCCGGTTCTGCGTGGACTACAGGGGGCTCAACGCCATCACTACCTCTGATGCGCACCCAATGCCACGCATCGAGGATCTGCTGGAGCGGTTGGCGAATGCCAAGTACATATCCATCATGGATTTGAGCCGGGGATACTGGCAGATTCCCCTGAGCCCTGCGGCGCAGGAGAAATCCGCCTTTATCACCCCTTTTGGACTGTACGAGTCCACGGTCATGCCTTTCAGCATGAAGAATGCCCCTGCCACTTTTCAGCGGATGGTCAACCACCTGCTTCAGGGACTGGAGGAGTACGCTGTGGCGTACCTGGACGACATTGCCGTCTTCAGTTCCACCTGGGAGGAACACCTTCAGCATCTCCAGGAGGTGCTCAAGCGTATTCACCAGGCAGGTCTGACCATCAAGCCGGGAAAATGCCAGATGGGCATGAGGGAGGTCCACTACCTGGGGCACCGGGTAGGTGGGGGTTCCATGAGTCCAGAGCCCGAGAAAGTGGACGCGATCGTGTCCTGGCCCACCCCCAGGACCAAAAAGCAGGTGAAGTCCTTCCTGGGCACTGCAGGGTACTATAGGCGTTTCGTACCGAACTATAGCGCCATTGCAAAACCCTTGACGGACCTCACCAAGGGCGGTCTACCCCAAACCGTCAGCTGGACAGATGGCTGTGAGGCGGCATTCCGAGCTTTGAAAACAGCCCTGTGCAGCTCTCCAGTGTTGAAAGCCATCGACAGCCGTCGGCCCTTCCTGGTACAGACTGACGCCAGCGAATTTGGCCTCGGTGCTGTACTCAGCCAGGTTGATTCGGGGAACCAGGAGCACCCCGTGTTGTACCTGAGCCGGAAACTTCTGCCAAGGGAAGTGGCATACTCCACCATCGAGAAGGAGTGCCTGGCCATGGTCTGGGCACTGCAACGTTTGCAGCCCTACCTGTACGGGCGCACCTTCAAGGTGGTCACCGACCACAACCCTCTGAGCTGGCTGCACACAGTGTCCGGAACCAATGGTAGGTTGCTACGCTGGAGCCTTGCCCTGCAGCAGTATGATTTTGCCGTACAACACAAGAAAGGCAGCGATCATGGGAATGCTGATGGGTTATCACGACGTGGCGAACCCGCGGAGGTGCGCATGTCGGATTACAGACAGGTCATGCCTCCGTAGCGCCCTCTAAGAGGGGGAGGTGTGATAATACTGTAAGCTCCATGTCTTGTGCTGTGCAGAACTAAAGCCCACAAAGCAAAGCCCCCCTCCTCTCTGCAGCTCTCATACTTCTCACCAACCCCCTCCCAGCCTGCACTCAGGCAGTGTAATGTGAGCTGCCAGTGCTAGAGTTTTCCCGCTTCACAGCAGGGGTCCCATTGTCAGCAACGTGTGCTGTTCTTACCCTAGCAGCCATCTTGGAGACTCCATTCGGTTTTGGTTAATAACACGGTGGGAGCGTCCGCTAGAAACACGAAAGTACTGTTGTGAAACATGCGCCGGACAGGCAACGGTCCCGTGGTACTGGTAAACCCGTAACTCCAACAGAACCCGAGAAATGGAATTCTCGGATGCCCTATAAACTAGCCCACCCGCGTGTGGGCTTATTTGAACCGTCATTTCAAAGTAAGATCATTGATAGGTCTGCCATTCTTCTGCGAGGTTCTCAGGATGAGTTATGCTCCTGATAATCTTTCAGAACTCCAACCATACCTTTCAGCAAGAGGAGGACCCTGGTAACTCCACCCCGTTTATGATGTCACGGCCACAGGTTTCTAAGGTAGGGGCCAGGTATTCTGGCTCAGATCTGCCCTGGACACCAGATACATAGCAGCTCTGTGATGCATTGTGATGTGTCTCCCATCCCCCGACCGTATGGCTTGCCTACTATGATCTAAGAACTGTAAGTTGATCTTCCATCTTTAATCCTATTTTATTTTCTGTAACCATATTGTACATAACTATATTGCCTCAGCTTGTTACATCCTTTTTTTTTATATGGTATAAGCACTGCCTGTTTTTTAGGAATAAACCTATAAATTTATTAGTTTGTTTCTCCTGCTCTATAAACGAATTTGCACGTGCCTGAAGCACTATGCTACTGTTTTGGGGTTGCTACGGACCCGCTTGATAAATTGTTCATCAAAAGCGTAGCTGGTGGCAGCTAAAAAGAAGGGGTGTAAAGTGTTGACCTATGGGGTGGCGTTGGCGGTGACGGAGCGGGTTTTATAAGTGTATTACCCGGCTGCGGCTCGGAGTAATTATAATTCCCTCACTGCAGCGTGCCCAATAGCCAGCACACATCCAAGTGACCCGTCTGGCGACTGATTATCCTAGGTGCAGTTCCCTGACTGACCTGAGGGTAAGGGGGGCGCCAGAGAGCTGCAAGTTCCTAAGTGGAAGTGGGATAATTATAAATCCCTGCAGTGTACTGGGTCGGACGGCAGCGGCCGTCGTGTGTGTGCACCGTTTCATCACATATTGGTGGCAGCGGTGGGATCACAAGCCGTGATACCCCGGGCTACCGTGTGGCGGACCGCGTGCCCGTTCATCACATATTGGACCGCGTGCCCGTTCATCACAATATTACACATGAATAGCAAGTTGTAGTCATACTTTACTTTTTTCCCTGTTATTTTCCAGTCAAAAATTGGCAGACAAAGACGCAGTGGGAACATGCACTTAAGCCCCCGTCACACTAAGCGAGATCGCTGAAGCGTCACCGATTTTGTGACGCAACAGCGACCTAGCCCGCGATCTCGCTATGTGTGACACACAGTGACGACCAGCCCCCCTGCTGGGTAACGCTGATCGTCGCTGAATGTCCTGGACCATTTTTTTATCGTTGGTCTCCCGCTGGCCAGCGCGCATCACTGCGTGTGACAGTGGGAGACCAACGAGCTGCGAGCTGGTATCCAATGTACATATTGGGTACCTAAGCACCGCATGGCACCTAGTTACCCCATATGTACCCTGGTTACCGGCTCTCAGATTCTAAAAGCCTGTATCTAGGGTATATATCGGGTAACTAGGTACTGCGCGGCGCTTAGTTACCCGCTGTTTACACTGGATACCAGCGTGCTCGCTGGTTCTGATCGCTGGTGAGTCTGCCTATGTGACAGCTCACCAGCGACCACAAAGCGACTCCGCAACGATCCCTGCCAGGTCGTATCGTTGTCTGGATCACTGCTGTGTCGCTGAGTGTGACGGGACCCTTAGAATAACATTTCTTAGCTTCTCCTATCCATTAAACAGCAAAATACAGACATCACACAAGGTGACAGGGCAATTGACTTGTATTGACAAGTTGATCCGTCACATGGATTAAAGATGAATGGGTCATGAATCATGATTCATCATTAAAAATAACACATCCAAATAAAACTGATGTGTGAAACCGGCCTTAATGGTATAATCTTATATAGTCCAACATACATACAGCATTTTTATACATCAGTAGTGAATATCAAGTAGATAATGGATTCAGGCATACACAGGAGGGTGATCTCCCTTACCAACCCTTTTCTTCCTATTTAAACAGAGTCTATACTTCAATTTTGATTATCCATGATCAGGGACTGGTTTACAGTCAGAAACGCATAGGAAATTTATATTACATTGCTGGATGAAATGAAATGTCATTCATTTTTTAATCGCACTGGAATAAAGTTCAATTTTTTACCTGGATTTTCATTTTTTTTCTATTGGCTACACAAGAGGGTGCTATGTGCATATCAAATGTTAGTTTCTAATTAATGGTTACATTCCAGTATCATAGGAGTAGTAGTGATTGCTTCAGAAAATATTTAGCAGCTAAGATTGTTTCCCATTTTGGATTCTTTACACTTACCTCTGCAGTTTTGAAAGTGTCTATTAAAATTGGAGCATTTTAATAATCCTCTTTTTTTGTAAAGAAATTCATGAGATTTTAATGCTTGCTTTGGCATAAGGAAGAGCTATGTATCAGACTCTCGCCTACCATGGAAACCTTCAAAAAGAACCTGAAGACCTACCTCTTCCGACAAGCCTACAACCTGCAGTAACCACCGATCCACCAAACCACTGCACGACCAGCTCTCCCCTCACCTACTGTATCCTCACCCATCCCTTGTAGATTGTGAGCCCTCGCGGGCAGGGTCCTCTCTCCTCCTGTACCAGTCGTAACTTGTATTGTCTAAGATTATTGTACTTGTATTTATTATGTATACCACCACCATGGAATAAATGGCGCTATAATAATAAATATGTAGAAAAGGATCATTCTGATAAACCTGGCACATTTTCACGGACTCCTAACTGTATACACCCTATAACAGTATTGATCAATCTCCCCCAGCCCACTAAGGGCTAAACTGGACCTAAAGATTTGTAAGTTGTGACGTTCTGTAATATAGTCTTGGATAGTCATGTTGGGGCCCTTCAATGATCTGATATAAATGTAACCCACACTGTCAATGTAGTGCAGACTGCATTGTGCAAGTGGTATGTCAGCCACTGGTTATCACACACTATGCTCTATCAGCAATATGAAAATTTTTGGTACCGTAGAATCTTTCTCGGAGCCTTCATTGGCAGACACAGAAAACCATGGGTGTATGATGCTGCCATTAGAAGGCTGACATTATACAAAAAAGTTAGCTCCTCCCAGCAGTATATACCCACCAACTGGCAAGAAGCTAATCAGTGAGAAAGCAGTAGGATAAGCAGCAAGAACACACCAATCATAACATAACCAGAACCAACAATAAACAAAGGTGGGTGCTGTGTCCCCCAATGAAGGCTCCAAGTAAGAGATTTTACAGTCTGTACCCAAAATCTTCATTTATCGCTTCATTGCTGGACACAGGAAACCTTGGGACGTCCAAAAGCAGTACCAAGGGTGGTTAAAAAAGTAGTCCCCTCAAATCAGAGCTCGGCAACTGCAGCTTGCAGCACCTTTCGACTGAGGTTCGCATCCAACGAGGCATAGGTGAGAACCCTGTAGAACTTGGCAAACGTATGAATGGAATACCATGTAGCAGCCTTGAAAGTCTGTAACGCCGATTCCCCCACTGAGCAAGTGGAGTGCTAGGTGACCCTAAGTAGACGTGTTCTGTCCCTTAGTCGGTAGGCTTCCAGAATGGCAGAACGAACCCAGCGGGCAATGGTAGTAGACCTACAAACAGCCAAGCCTTTTTGAGGACCTTCGGGAATTATGAAGAGCAAGTTTGCATGTCTGATGGGTGCTGATATGGAGATGGATAGCTCGTACCAGGTAAAGCTTGTTTAGAAACTGCTCTCAACGATGAGAGGGGAAGGACAAAGAGAAATAAAAATAATGTCCTTATTGAGATGAAAAGGAGAAACCACCTTAGGGAGAAAGAATGGGATCGAACGTAACACTACCGTGTCCTGGTGGAACACTAGATAAGGGGAATGACGAGAGAGGGACAAATTCAGAAATTCGTCTAACAGAAGTGATGATAACCAGGAAAGCAACCTTCTAGGAAAGAAAGAAAATGGAAATTTGTCATGTAAGTTCGAATGGTGACTCCTGAAGGACATCAAGTACTAAATTGAGGTCTCAAGATTCTACCGGAGGCCGGTCAGGGGGAATGAAGTGCGCGACTCCTTGAAGGTCCATCTTGATCTGCAAGTGAGATACTAGATTCTTTTGAAAGAGGATGGAAAGGGCAGACCCCTGATCCTTGAGAGAACTGAGATGGGTCTCTCTCTCTCTCTCTCACTCTCTCTCTCTCCTCGGTCCGGACATTGATGCCTGCATCTTCAACACGGAAAATTTTCTCTTTCCGGGTTGAAAAGGTCAGGACGGATCCGGCAAGAAAACTGATCAGTTACATCAGTTTTTTAAAATCGGCGCCGGATCCGTCCTGTCAGGCATAGGACGGATTATGCCTGACACAAAAAACCTGAAGTGTGAAAGTAGCCTAAGTGATAATATCAGGTAAGCACAAACTGTTAATAATAGATGACGATCAGGCTAAATACCATATTATCCAGGGCTGAAATAAAGAAGACTCATGCAGCAAGAGATAATTGCCCTTACAATAGATCCAACCCAGAGGTAATAATAGGACTAGTCAACCTAGATGCATTTCAATGACATAAAAAGACAGTTATATAGATACATTTGTAAAACCACTATGTTTAAACAAAACTGTCTCCTAATGTCTGAATTGCCGGCTTTTCAAATGCGATTGGTGTGTAGAAATCAGACAGCACTCACATGGTCCGAGTCCTGTGAATTTTTTTTTCTTGCACCCATTGACTTCTATTGTGGGATGGGATGTGATACGATTACAATCTCAGCATGCTGCAATTTTTTACCAGTCCGATCGTGATCCGATTCGAGCTGGAAAAAAAAACAGATGAACAAACAATGATAGAATAACAGTGGTCAGAATGAAATCCTATTTTTTTATTTTTTTTTTTGGATTGCATTCATCCGATTTCATCGCAAATGGGAATGAGCCCTTAGAAAAACAATACATTGGACCCGGATCAGAGATGACATCAGGATGTTGTTAATTCAGCCTAGACGGAAGACTATGTTCAGAGTGATCTGTAGACTGTTGTAATATGCTGAGGAGGACGCAGCCTCAATGAAATGTCATCTAAATAAGGGGTGACGAGAATGCCTATGTTCTGAAGAATGGCAATACCCGTCTCTATTATCTTCGTGGAAACCCTGGGTGTGGTGGCTAGGCCGAATGGCAGCCCCGTGAATTGAAAGCTGGATTCCTGTACAGAGACATTCTGATTGGACGAGAGCTGTGGGCAAGGCCATGCGATGAGCCCGTGCGCGATTGGTCAAGCTGAAGGGAGTGTGGTTCGGTCTCTGGAGAAGGCCTAGAATGGAGCTGGGGACTAAATTCATCTATAAAGGTCATGGGAGAGTGCGGGGGAGCGCAGTAGATGCGAGACTGAGGGATTGTGTCCTCCATCCCCAGGAATCGCTATTATGTGAAAAGGGAATTTCCTATTATTATTTCCTGCATGGCTGGGAGTTAGAGCATAATATATTTTTAAAGGAGCCCCTCACTACCTAGTCAGAGAATACCTGTCCTGAAGATCCTGAATCCTTCTTTGCAGACCTGAGATAGAAGAGGGACATCAAGGACCTTGGTGCAGACCATTGGGTGGCTGGACGCAGATCTTCAGGCTGTCATCAGAAGGTCTGTGGCCGGTAATGTGTCTGTCTTCTCTCCTAAGGCCTCTTTCACACATCCGTTTTTTTGTATCAGGCATGATCCGTCGAACACCTGAAGGGACGGATCCGGCACTGAAATAAAAAAACTGATGCAACGGATCCGTTTTTTTTGCTGGATCAGACCTGAACTTTTGAACCCAGAAAAAGAGGGTTTCAGATGCCCGGAGACACTGGAAAATGTAGTAGTAGTAGTAGTAGTAGTGTTTCCGGCCGCCTGATGCGCCGCTTCAGGCACATCAGGCGGCTCCGGCAAACAAAAAAAGTTACATGCTCCATTTTGTCCGGCCACCGGAATGTACATTTCCGCCGGATTCGGACAAAAACGGATACAACGCAATGACATCAGGCACGATCCGGCGCTAATGAAAGTCAATGGTAAAAAAACGCATCCGGTACCGGATCCGTTTTTTTAGCAACACGCCGGATCATGCCTGATACAAAAAGACGGATGTGTGAAAGAGGCCTTACATGTCTGGCTCTGGGGGGCGAATGGGTCAGGGGGTGATGTCAAGAATCAGTCTGCCTGTGGCTCTGTGCGGATGCCCTGAACACTCTTGGTATGTTAGGGGGATAGGGTGCTGTCGGATGGAGCAGAGAGACAAAAGTAGTGATGCAACCCCACATTGGTCTTTAGAGGAGAGAACAGAGTGATACAATTCCACTCTGTCACCATTAGTCACAAGTTGAATCTGCAAAAGTGAGAATTAATTTAAAAAAAACCAACAAACCTAAGGTTGAAACGGGGCTGAGTACAGCCCCTTGTTTGCCTCCTACTGACACTAAGCTAAAACTGATTAGCTTCATGCGAGTTGATATATACTGCTTGGGAAAAGCTAACTTTTTATTACATAGTGTCAGCTTCCTAGATGCAGCAGCGCACACCCATGGTTTCCTGTGTCCCCCAAAGAAGAGATAGAGAAATAACATTTTCACGTTTACAGTATTGTTTGTTTGACTGGCAGGTTATAGCTTGTGGTTGTGAGCAAAGAGCAGCTTATCTCAAAACGGTCACTAGACATTACCTCTTCTATAGCATCCAAACGTTTGTGGACCTTCTGGTGTTCATTACACCATTCTCCTCTCTCTCTGTATAAGGTACTTGCCGGATCCGCATCTAAGGATTTGAAGGCAGCAAATTAGGACATATGATATAGTTACATGAAATGTAAATTCAATCATAATACATAATGCATGCAAAGTGGTTTTATAGAAAGTCAAAACCACCAGGCATAAACTGAGTTGACAGGTAGGGAAAAGGATTCGCCGTGGTCCCAACTGGTAATCAAACAAGGACTTGGATTAATATTCTAGTTTACCACCAGAATGTCTTATGTTTTCTTGTTTATTAAAAATGTTAGCTGCTAAAATGTCTCATATCTACAAGATTATCATTTTGTGTTTCTCTTACGATAGATTCACACGAGCATTTAAAAAATCATTCAAAGTTTCATCCAGAAAAGTGGGACAATTTTTTTTCTCGCTATTCTGACTCCATAACTAGGCTGCAAGTGTTGGGCTCTTGAGACCGCATTTCTATGGATTTATGTATTGAACCAGTACTCACAAAAAGAACTTTGTCAGATAGCATCAACTCGACTGCAGAGGCAAGTGTGAAGATTCCAGAAAGCGCTTATTATCAGGCTGAATTCTTGTATTCAGCACAATAGTAACAGCAGTACTGATTTCTTTCTCACACCCATAGACTTGAATGGATGAGTGTCATCTGATTTGCAGAGAAAAATTGTGCATGCTGAAATATTTTTCACACAGATATCGTTATTAAAATCCCTATTGCCACTTGAATAACATTGTTTTTTAATGGATATCACTTGGACCGAAAATACGGTAATGTGCACGAGCCCTTACTGAGAGTAATCAGTCTTGCAGGACATGTATAATTCATTCTTACATCTGTTCACACTTTCAGCCATTGACAAATACTATGGGAGCATATTATATAGTTTTACAGGTTTGCCAGTAAAGCATTGCTTTTGATTTTTTTTCCCATAATTTCCTTAAAGAGCTCTCTGGGCAATATAAATTATCGGTGAAATAAATTGGCCCGTTATTGAGCAATAAACCTTGCTGGTATTGAACAGTAAAACCTCCCTGATAAACCACCGGTCCCATTTCAGTACTTACCCTGCTGGTCTGTACTTCCTGATCCTGTCCTCAGTACACTGGAAATAGCCAGAAATGCCCTTTCAGCCAATCACTGGCATAGGCCAGTCATCAGAATGGCCAGTGATTGGCTGAGGCGCTATTTCTGTTGTGTAGAAGATGGGACTAGGAAGTGCAGAGTACTATCATTTTGTTTATTGTTAGAAGTACATTGATATCATGTTATACTGCTACAGTGCATCATTAAAACATACCGTTAAATGTGATTTTATGCTAAATGTGTTGTATGGAACATTTAAAGGAAAAAGACTCTAACAATGTGTAATATACTCACTGTTAGGATTCAGCTGTTTCCACACTCCTCATGCTTGTCTGATCCATAGGCAATTTGCATACAGCTGAACAAGTGCAAATCAATTTCTCTTCCATTTCTCCCAATTAAAACTATTGAGAAAAGCGGAAGAGAAAGTGGATGGCTATGCTTGGCTGTCTGCAAGTTGCAATGTGAAGTGGGGAAATGGCAGAATCCTAACTGTGAGCATACTACACACTGCTAGGATTATGCATGATAGGCTCCCTGCCTAAATATATAAATGTACCTGATAACACCTTTAAACTTTTCAATATTAGCTTTTAAACCTACTGGCATTTAGCTGTCTGTATGGAAAAAAGGAAAAATATATCCAGCTCACCCACTTGAAGAGTGAATATCCTTTGGTAGTGCACAGACCAGAGAACTTGTGTTGGTAGCATGGCAAGGTAATTGCAGATAGGGTGTATCCAGAACAGATACCATGGATATTATATTAAAAACAACATTTATTTGGTAAAAATTAAAAAATGGCCATCTTTAAAAAAAAAAAAGTGCTGATTAGAGGCATGCACATCTGACGCGTTTGGAACTATGCGTTCTTAGTCATAGTAGGGTACAGTTCTCTTGCGCTCAGTGTTGTTTATATAATGAAGTTAAAGGATATGGCGTGGATTGGTCACTGTTATACTCTAATAAATCACTTCTCAAATCAATTCAGTACATTTTGTAAATGTACATTAGATCTGTTCTAATGTTCATGCCATTCGGTGTTTTACTATTTAATTTGAGAATCCATAGAGCTTCTTTATATTTTAAACTATGTGATGTGTCTCCCTCCTCTTTTTAGGGAATGAACCTCTTCAACGGCATTGACCCTGAGGTGAGTGACATCACCACTGTTGTTGATGTAAGAAATGTTGGGAGGCACCCGATAAACTCTGTGTAGTTTTGTTTTGTGCATCATACACATGTTCAGAGATGCATTTTCGCAGTGCTCGGGTAATGCAACCCTCATATTGCACCCTGCATTTTTCACATGTAAAACACATTTTTTTTGTGTTATACTTGTATGGACATAAACCACACAGTTTTTGTCTGCATTTATGTGATCCAGATAGCCATTTTTTTACTTTGTTTTTCGTACCCAAATTTGTATGGTCACTGGGTGAAATACTTTTGCCAAGCGTGATGCCTCATTTTGATTCAAAATTACAGCCTGTTTTTAATCTGTTTCATGTTGAAATTTGTGTTGCGGAAACTATCGTGGAGCCAATGGAGGTTGGAGCTGCCATGGGGAGGAAACGTTGGCACAATCTTGGATATGGTCTCGCTGGACACTTTCTAAAGGACTACAAGTATTCAAGCAGCTGACAGCACTCGGGAGTTAGCACGGATGCACGTTCAGGCGTTCAAGGATCCAAATGAACAACAGTCCAACAAAAAAATTTCTAAAGGACTGTCCAACTCTCCCTCGTGCAAGCAAGCGTTGGGAAACAGTTCGGTGATTGTCAAGGTGGTCACCTAGACTTCAGGAGTTTCATCTGTCACATCACTCGGAGATTAAGATGGAAACCCAAAGTAAGTGAAGTGCTCAGCTTAGAGCGCCGGATAAATGTGATCCCAAACGTTATGTAAAATGTTCCCAATAAAAACTTCAAATCAATCCACAAAAAAAGCAAATCCCCACTCAGATCTGTCATTTGTTAATGGAAATATAGGGGGCTTCCACTTTACTGGTAGCACATATAGCGTCCACATGTTTGGCATTTCTGAAGAGATGAGAGCAATGAGAGCCCCTTAACTTACGGGGGCATGTCTCCAGAAGCACGGGCTAGGCATACCATACTGGTTACTGCAACATACTGGTCACTACAGCGTACTGGTCACTACAACGGCAGTTTGCAATTTTCACTCCACAATATTGATTGCTGCTTGTTTCTGGAAAACACCCATGGAGTCAAAATCATCATTTACACCTGTAGATGAATTCCCAAAGGGGTATAATTTTCACAATGGGGTCACTTGAGGGGGAATTTTGCTCTTCTAGCATTTAGGAGCTTTGTATATGGCGTCCACAAACTTCTAGGAAAATCTGCGCTCCTAGAGGCAAATAGGGCTCCGTTATCTCCGTTTGGCTAAATAGTACTGTGCAGCCACATATGGGGTATTGCCACTTTCAGTAGAAATTGTAGGACAAATTTTGGTGCCTTTTTATCCACTTCTTGTGTGAAAATGTAAAATCTGATTCTAAAACAAAATTTTGGTGGTAAAAATGTAGTTATTTTTTCTTCACTGCTCAATGGTATAAAATTCTGTGACACACCCATGGGGTCAATATGATCACCCCTAGATGAATTTGTTGAGAGGTGTAGTTTGTTAAATTGGGGTCACTTATGGGGGTTCAGCTGTTTTGGCAACTCAGGGGCTCAACCAGTGGGTCATGGTATCTGCAAACCATAACAGTAAAATCTGGCTCTCCTTAATGTCTGAGCTTTGCATTGTGCCTGAAAAATGTTTCATGATTACATGTAGGGTATTGGCACACTCAGGTTAAAATGGACCTCAGTTTGTTGTACAAAAATTTCCCATTAGCCCTTAGAAAAATAAATTAAAAACTTGGGGGTAAAACAACATTTTAGTGGTAAAAATGTAATTTATTCTTTCTTTACTGCTAAATGGTATAAATTCTGTGAGGCACATGTGGTGCCAGTATGATCACTGCACCCCTAGATGAATTCATTGGGGAGTGTATTTTTTGAAAAATGAGTTCACATATAGAGGATTTCTGTTGTTCTGGAACCTCAGGGGCTCTGCTAATGTGACATGGCACCCTCAAACCATTCCAGTAAAATCTGAACTACAATATTGCACCTCTTTCCTTCTGAGCTTTGCACTGTGCCTCAGAAGTAGCATTCCTTCACATTTGGGGTATCGGTGTACTCAGAAGAAATATTAAAACAAATTGTATGGTGCAATTTCTCCTTTTACCCTTATGAAAATGCAAAATTTGGGCCTAAAATAACATTTTTATGGGTAAAATGTGATTTTTTTTATTTTCATGACTCAACGTTATAAACTTCTGTGAAGCACTTGGAGGTTCAAAAGGCTAACCACATTTCTATATACATTCTTTGAGGGGTCTAGGTTTCCAAAATGGGGTCACTTGTGGGGGTTTTCCACTTTTTAGGTACATCAGGGGCTCTCCAATCGGGACATGGCGTCCGCTAATGATTCCAGGAAATTTTACGCTCAAAAAGGCATATGACGCTCCTTCCCTTACAAGCCCTGCCATGTTCCCAAACAGTCATTTTCTCCCTCATATGGGGGATCGGCATACTCAGGAGAAATTGCAAAACAAAGTGTATGGTGCAATTTCCCGTTACCCTTATGAAAATACAAAATTTGGGTTTAAAAACATATTTGTGAGGAAAATGTGTTTTGTTTTTTGTTTTTTTGTTATTTTCACAGTTCCACGGCTCAACGTTATAAACTTCTGTGAAGCACCTGAGGGTTCAGTGTGCTCACCACACATCTAGATTAGTTCCCTGAGGGGTCTAGTTTCCAAAATTGTGTCACTTGTGGGGATTCTCACTGTTTAGGCACATCAAGGGTTCTCCAAACGCAACATGGCATCCAGTAATTGTTCCAGCAAATTTTGCATTCAAAAAGTCAAATTATGCTCCTTTCCTTCCCAGTTCTGCCGTTTCCCAAAACAGTGCTTTCCCCCACATATAGGGTATCGGCATACTTAGGAGAAACTGCATAACAAATATTGTCATCCATTTTTTTCCGTTTCTCTTAAAATAAAAAAATTTGGATCTAAATTAATTTTTTTTCGTGAAAAAAAAGTTACCGTAAATGTTCTTTTTTTTCACATTCCAAAAATTCCTGTGAAGCACCTGAAGGGTTAATAAACTTCTTGAATGTTATTTTGAGCACCTTGAGGGGTGCAGTTTTTAGAATGGTGAAAAGAAGGACACCGCTGAACAGAGGCCAGATGGAGTCCAGAGTAACTCTGCTGCCTCATTATAGTGAATGGATCACTCGGGGGGTCTAAACTAAATCACGTCACTCAGAAATTTAGATAGAAACCACCAGTAAGTGCTCAGCGTAGAGCGCCTGATAACTGTGATCCTAAATGTTATGTAAAATGTTCTCAATAAAAGCTTTAACTCAGTCCACAAAAAAGCAAGTCCCCACTCAGGTCTGTCATCTGTTAATGGAAATATAGGGGGATTCCTCGTTACTGGTAGCACAAAGGCTCTGGAAAAGCTAAATGGCTCCTCATCCTCCAAAAGAAATTCTGCAAATTCTGCTCTCCCAAATCTAAATGCACCCCTCCCTTCTGAGCCCCAATGTGCCTAAACCACATTTAGCGCCCACATGTTTGGCATTTCTGCAGAGATGAGAGCCCGCCTAACTTACGTGTGCATATCTCCAGAAGCATGAGCTGGACACAATGTATTGGTCACTACAGCGTACTGGTCATTACAACAGCAGTTCTCAATTTTCACTCATCCACTACTTGTTGTTTCTGGATAACACCCATGGAGTCAAAATCCTCACTGGACCAGCAACCCCCCTGTTTAAGACACCCCTTTGTTTTCTGTCATTCTTCCTAGGACACGCTATGAAATGATTATGAGATTTTGGTATTTTAACAACTATAGTCAATGCCTGCCCAGAAATTCCCCAGAACATGACAGACTATATAAAATCAGACCCATCATTGAATACTTGACAGAAAAGTTCTTAAGGCTCTACACCCCAACACAAAACATTTCTATTGATGAGTCCCTTGTAAAATTCAAAGGAAGACTCCACCTCAAGCAATTTATTCCATCTAAGATGGCAAGTTCCTGAATAAAACTCTATAAAATGTGCGAGAAGTTAATAAGTTCTTGCATGTGGTTTTGATCACATTGAGGGATGCCGTTTTTAGAATGGTGTCACTTTTGGGTATTTTCTGTCATGTAGGCCCCTCAAAGTCACTTCAAATGTGATGTGGTCCCTAAAAAAATTGGTTTTGTAAATTTTATTGGAAAAATGAGAAATCACTAGTCAACTTTTAACCCTTCTAACTTCCTAACAAAAAAATGTATATTTCAAACATTGTGCTAATGTAAAGTAGACATGTGATAAATGTTATCTACTAACTATTTTGTGCAACATATCTCTCTGGTTTAAGGGCATAAAAACTAAAAGTTTGAAAATTGAGAAAACATTTTTGGCCATATTTTCATAAATAAACACAAGCTATATCTAACAAATTTTAGCACTATTCCAATAATAACCAAACAACTCAAAATGTACAAAATACATTTCTAACATTTCCCAAAAATCTCAGTTACAATATAGCTGCCCTTCTATTCACAAAGGCCACATTCGCATGTTGAATATTTGGTCAGTATTTTACCTCAGTATTTGTAAGCCAAATCCAGGAGTGGGTGATAAATACAGAAGTGGTGACGTGTCTCTATTATACTTTCCCACTCCTGATTTTGGCTTATAAATACTGAGGTTAAATACTGACCAAATATTGAACGTGTGAATGTGTCCTTACAGTCATGAACCTTCCATCCATGGAGTCTGTCAGTTTATTACCAACCACAGCCCTCAGACACTAATCAAAGAGGTGACTGTTTTCCTTCAAAGTAAATTTCCCTTGTTAAAAGTTCCCACACGATCTGACTAGGGCTTAGGTCAGGTGAGGAAGGGGCTGTATCATTATTCTTCATCTGTATGGTCTTTTCTGGTAGCCGAGCAGTGGAGACTTCCATGCTGTAATAGAGCATTCTCCTGCTGAAAAACCATGGTTTTCTGGAAAGTTGCAGACTTTTTCTTGTACTTCTCCTTGAAGAAAAGTGTATTTTAAAAATTGCCAGTAGGTTTGGGAGTTCATACAAATAAGTGATGTAATAATTATCATCAATGCCCACTGAAGCCAGTCCAATACACTACTGACTCTAGATCCATATTATGTAGCTGCATAAAAAAGAATTATCAACAACAAAAGAATGCTATCCATCTAATATATAAAGCTGAATGTATGTATGTGTGTATGTATGTGGGTATGTTTGGCCGGGATTGGAATCCGCACCGTCGCACTTACGGGCATGAAATTTTGCACGCCCGCACGTCTCGACCCCGAAAGCGTCCTAGGCTATGTTTTGAATCGAAATTTTAACCCCGCGCGTTCCAAATCGCCAAACAATTTTGGCCCTATCTACATAATGGGGAGAAAGCTGAATGCTTGTGTGTATGTCCGGCATAGGAATCTGCATTTACGGGCATGAAATTTTGCACACCCGCACGTCTCGACCCTGGGAGCGTCATAGGCTAGGTTTTGAGTCGAAATTTTAACCCCGCGCATTCCAAATCGGCAAATAATTTTGGCCCAGGATAGGAATCTGCACCGTTGTACTTACGGGCATGAAATTTTGCATGCCCGCACATCTCAACCCCAGGAGCATCATAGGCTATGTGTTGAATGGAAATTTTAACCCCCGCACGTTCCAAATCGCCAAACAATTTTGGCCCTATCTACATAATGGGGAGAAAGCTGAATGCTTGTGTGTATGTCCGGCATAGGAATCTGCATTTACGGGCATGAAATTTTGCACACCCGCACGTCTCGACCCTGGGAGCGTCATAGGCTAGGTTTTGAGTCGAAATTTTAACCCCGCGCATTCCAAATCGGCAAATAATTTTGGCCCAGGATAGGAATCTGCACCGTTGTACTTACGGGCATGAAATTTTGCATGCCCGCACATCTCAACCCCAGGAGCATCATAGGCTATGTGTTGAATGGAAATTTTAACCCCCGCACGTTCCAAATCGCCAAACAATTTTGGCCCTATCTACATAATGGGGAGAAAGCTGAATGCTTGTGTGTATGTCCGGCATAGGAATCTGCATTTACGGGCATGAAATTTTGCACACCCGCACGTCTCGACCCCGGGAGCATCATAGGCTAGGTTTTGAGTCGAAATTTTAACCCCGCGCATTCCAAATCGGCAAATAATTTTGGCCCGGGATAGGAATCTGCACCGTTGTACTTACGGGCATGAAATTTTGCATGCCCGCACATCTCAACCCCAGGAGCATCATAGGCTATGTGTTGAATGGAAATTTTAACCCCCGCACGTTTTGGTGTGTGATTTTTATGTGCAGAATAAATTTTTGTTAACATAGTCTATTTTGTTACAGCTAACAGCAGTTATTAATTAACCCGGGCGAAGCCGGGTACTACAGCTAGTACACTCAATAAAACAACCTTATACACAACACCCAATCATAATGGTCCCCATGTTCATCCACTCACTTCCCTGATACGTCATTAAACCCTTTCTGACATGTAACGTAATAATCCATACATGTGCCCTGGGCCTATTTGACCAGGGACGGATTATTACGTCGTTGCGATCTCCTGCGCAAAGGAGCTGTGCGCGGGCAATCGCTGCCGGGTGTCAGCTGATTCTGACAGCTGACACCCGGCACTAAATGCCAGGAGCGCAGTCCTGCACCGATTCCGGCACGTTAACCCCCAAAATGTTAAGATCGAATGCGATAGCAGCATTCCAGGAGCTGGCAGAGGGATGACAGCCCCTCTGCCTTTGGATCGGAGACCCCACGACGTGATGCGGGGTCCCGATCATTGCAATGGTGACCCAATGTCGTCATGACGAAATCCAGGTAACCAGAGCTAGGAAAATTGCTTGATCGTGGGCAGTGCATGATCAGCAACTTTGCAACTTTCTCTGTCAGTGCAGAGCTGACAGATTGCAAAGAATGGGGATGCTGCTGCATCCCCTGGGAATACAAGTGATCAGCCTGCAAAAAATGATAGTCCCATAGTAGGACAAAGTCATAAAGTAAAAAAAATACATATTTTTTAAATAATTGTAAAAAAAAAAATATATATATATATATATAAAAATCAAAAATAATAATAAAAAAATCAAGATATTGTATCTATAAATAAATATTTGTATGAAAAAAATATAAGCAATAAAAGTACACATATTTGTTATCGCTGCGTCCACGACTCAACCTATAAAACTGTCCTACTAGTTAACCCATTTAGTGAATACCATAAAAAATAAAAAACAAGGCAAAAAACAATGCCTTATCATCATCACCACTGAACAAAAATGTGGAATAAAACGCGCACGTTCAAAAATACGGATATAAATAAACTACGTGATCTTGTCCCGCAAAGAACAAGCTGCTGTACAGCTCCATCAGAGCAAAAATAAAAGTTAAAGCTCCCAGAATAAAGCAATGCAAAAATAATTATTTTTTCTATAAAATAGTTCTTATTGTGTAAAAGCGCCAAAACATAAAAAAAAGATATAAATGAGGTATTGCTGCAATCATACTGACCCGAAGAATAAAACTGCATTATCAGTTTTACCATATTCGGAATGGCATAAACCCCCCCTCAAAAGAAATTCATGAATTACTGGTTTTTGTTCATTCTGCCTCTCAAAGATCGGAATAGAAAGCGATCAAAAAATGTCATGTGCCCAAAAATGGTACCAATAAAAATGTCAACTCGTCCCACAAAAAACAAGACCTCACGTGACTCTGTGGACCAAAATATGGAAAAATTATAGCTCTCAAAATATGGTGATGCAAAAACTATTTTTTGCAATAAAAAGCGTCTTTTAGTGTGTGACAGCAGCCAAACATAAAAACCCAATATAAATCTCGTATCGCTGTAATCGCACAGACCCGAAGAATAAAGTTGCCTAATCACTTATACCGCATGAGGAACGGTGTAAAAAATAAATAAAATCAATTTTTCACCTGCTGTTTTGTTCATTCTGCCTGCCAAAGATCACAGTAAGGCTTTGCTCACATTTATCCTGCACTCTGTGATGAGCGCGTGCATCGGGGATTTCCATGTAAATCTCTGAAATACATGATTTAGACAGAACCTCTGGTGGAAGATTCCCTATAATGAGGCAGATGGAGGCACTGTGGACGCTGTCTGACCTGTGATCCAGCGGTGTCTGTCTTTTTAGGATTGCATAAAAGTGCCGTTGGCCACAGTTTTGTGCACTTCTGAAAAGGACACAGCTGAACAGAGGCCAGATGAAGCCAAGAGTAACTCTGCAGCCTCATTATAGTGAATGGATCCCTTGGGAGTTTCTTCTGAATCACGTCACTCAGATTTAGATGGAAACCCCGCAGAGCACCGGATAAACGTGATCTCAAACGTTATGTAAAATGTTCCCAATAAAAGCTTCAACTCAGTCCACAAAAAAAGCAAGTCCCCACTCAGGTCTGTCATCTGTTAACGAAAATATAGGGGGCTTCCACGTTACTGGTAGTACAAAGGAAAAACTAAATGGTTCCTCGACCCTCAATAGAAATTCAGCAAATTCTCTGCTCCCAAATCAAATGCCCCCTTCCCTTCTGAGCCCCTCAGTGTGCCTAAACCACATATAGCGTCCACATGTTTGGCATTTCTGAAGCAATGAGAGCCCGCATAACTTAAGGGTGCATGCTTCCAGAAGCACAGGCTGGGCATAACGTACTGATGACTGCAATGTACTGGTCACTACAACGGCATTTTGCAATTTTCACTCAGCTACATTCATTGCTGCTTGTTTCTGGAAAATACTCATGGAGTCAAAATCGTCACTACACCTGTAGATAAATTCCCAAAGGGGTTCCCTCTGCAGCTTATTCGGCAAACGCTGCAGCTTGCTGAATAAGAACATATTCGCTCATCTCTAGTCATGACACCTGCAAACTATAACAGTAATATCTGGCACTCCTTGCCTTCTGAGATTTGCACTATGCCTGAAAAATATTTCTTGATTAAATGTAGGGTGTTGGCACACTCTGGATAGACCTCAGTTTGTTGTAAAAAATAAATTTCTATTAGCACTTAGAAAATTTTAAAACTTGTAATTTATACTTTGTTCACCACTCAATGGTATAAAATTCTGTAAGGCACATATGGTGTCAATATGATCACTGCACCCCTGGATGAATTCATTGGGGGGTGTAGTTTGTAAAATGAGTTCACATATAGGGGTTTCTGTTGTTCTGACACCTCAGGGCTCTGCCAATGTGACATGGCACCCTCAAACCATTCCAGCAAAATCTGAATTCCAATATGGCGCCTCTTCCCTTCTGAGTTTTGCACTGTGCCTCAAAAGTAGTACTCCCCCACATATGGGGTATTAGCATACTCAGGAGAAATTGCACAACAAATTGTATGGTACAATTTCTCCTGTTACCGTTATGAAAATGCAATATTTTGGGCTCTAAACATATTTGTGGTGAATTTTTTTTATTTTTACGGCTCAACATTATAAACTTCTGAGAAGCACCTGAGGGTTCAATGTGTTCACCACACATCTAGATCAGTTCTCTGAGGGGTCCAAAATTGTGTAACTTGTGGGAGATTTAGGCTATGTGCCCACGTTGCGTAAATGCTCCAAAATTTTGCGGAGCATTTGCGCAACTCCCTGCCACGGGTAAAACGCATACGTAATTAGTATGCGTTTTCCCCCAAAACACAAGCATTTTGCAAGCGTTTTTAGCTTGCAAAATGCTCACGCTTTTCCAAGCGATTTGAAGCATCGCTTGGAAAAGTGATTGACAGGTTGGTCACACTTGTCAAGCATAGTGCTGACAAGTGTGGCCAACTGTTTACTACTGAGTAAAGTAAAAAATAATAAAAAAAATAAAAAATATGTATATACTCACCCTCTGTCGGCCCCCGGAGTCTTCCCACTCCTCAGCGGCGCTGCCGGCAAGTTCCGTTCCCAGTGATGCATTGCGAGAATGACCTTTGCAACATCGCAGTCACGCGAGACCGCTACGTCATCTGGGGTCATTGTCGCAAGGCATCACTGAGGAACGGGAGTTGCCGGGAGCGTCGCTGAGGACCAGGAAGGTTGCCGGGGCTGACGGAAGGTGAGAATATCATGATTTTTTATTTTAATTATTGTTTTAACAGGAATATGGTACCCAGGGCCTGGAGGAGAGTCTCCTCTCCTCCAGACCCTGAGTACCATCCGCACATGAACCGCTCACTTTGCGCATAGTGGGCATAGCCACATGCGGAAAGTAAGTGGTTCAATGCATTCCTATGGCGGCGGAATCGCCGCGATTGCGCAAAAAGAATGAGCATGCTGCGTATTTTTCCTCGATGCGATTCCGCCGCGGAAAAATACACATCATTAGCACAGCATTGCGGAATCCCATAGAATATAATGGGTTGCGTTGTGTAAGCGTTTTTGCCGCGTTTTCACGGTGTTTTCGCTGCAAAAAAAGCGGCAAAAACGCTAACAATCCGCAACGTGTGCACATAGCCTAAGAGTTTGAAAATTGCAAAATTTTCAAAATTTTTGCCAAATTTCCATTTTTTCACAAATAAAACACAAGTCATATCGAAGAAATGTTACCACTATCATGAAGTACAATATGTCGCAAAAAAACAGTCTCAGAATCAGTGGGAACTGTTTAAGCATTCCACAGATATAACCTCATAAAGTGCTTGCTGGTTGAAGGACTATAAGTGCCATATACTCCAAGCGAGTGCTGCTGAGTGGAGAGAGGCATGCATTTAAGTACAGGGCTGCAGGTATGTACATAGTTAAACACAATATCATAGTTTAACACAAGACCATAGTTTGGTGTTTTTCTGCTTTTATCTGTACGGTTTATCCCCATTAGTATGTGCTCCACTGAAAATGCAACCCGGTGTGCGTCTTGTGAGATGTATGCATGCCGTGAATGCCAAACAGTGTGTTGTCTGCTGGGTACTCGGGTTCGGCATATTGCGGATCAGATAGATTGTTGGCAGTGGTCATGGTACACATCGGTACCAATGACAAAGTTAGAGGGAGATTACAGGAAACTGGGAGAGAAGCTGAAGGCCAGGACCTCCAAGGTGGTTATAACAGGCTGGGTGGTGGAACCACTGTGTTTAAGCCCAAGGAGAGCCTGGAGGGGCATGACTAGGAGCCTCACCCAATCTGACCACGAATTCACCTCAGAGTACAACACTGAGATCTGAGAGAGACAAGGGAGATAGTCCAGGTGCTACTCCAGGACTGACCTTGGGTAGATGGCAGCTTACTCCTTTGGAACGGGTTGCTGGGGCAGTTCCAGGGAAAGTCTAATAGATGCAGGCAGGGTAAGGTGACAGATGACACAGATGCCGAAGGGAGCGGTAGATGAGAGGACATGCACTGGCGGGTGCAGGCTGGAACGGTGGATAGGCAGGCTGGCGGGCACAGCTGAAAGGCCGGCTGGCAGGCACGGCTGATAGACAGGCTTTTATTCAGGAATAGAAGTGGAGTGCTGGGACCTGAGAATTGATAAGGATGTTAGAAACACACTTACAACATTGCACAGGCACTTCCCACCTGATGGAGACGCCTTAAATAAGAAATGCTTCCCAACCATTGGCTAGGGACACTTTAGGATGATGCGTGTTGTTCCTTTATGAAGCCAGGACCACACGAGCGCACTAAGCACTGTGTCCAGGGATTTGCAAGCAGTGTGCAGACCATGGGAAGCTGCAGGAGAACGAGGACGGGGTGCGGGACCACGGCAGTGAGTATGTTGGCGCCTCTGCTAGGGGAGGGAAGCGGAGAGCAGAGGCACCAGAGACAAGGTAGGAGGCGGAGCAGGAGCTGCAGGGCTGCGGCGGTGAGTGTCAATGTCTCTGCTGGGAAGGGGATGCGGTGACACCGGCGTTACAGTACCCCACCTTTACATCCTCAGTGCTGACTGGAGCGGGAGTGGTCGTAAGATCTCTTAAAAAAGGACTGAGGGCAACAGATTTAAGAAGAGACACATGAAAAGAATTGGGAATTTGTAAGTAGCCTGGAAGTTTGAGCTTGTAGGCCACCGGATTGATCCGTATCAGAACTTCAAATGGACTGATAAGGCAAGGACCCAATTTATAGGAGGGTACCTTTATACAAACAGATGACAGCCAAACCTTGTTCCCCAGATGGAACTGAGGTGGCTCCAGACGTCTCTTGTCCGCATGTCTCCTCATCCACTCTGAGGACCTCAATAATGTGGACCTGGTTTCCTTGAAGATCTCAGAAAAACCTTTGACGAGAGATTCGGCAGCGGGTATATCCGAGGTAGTGGATATAGGAAAGGGGACATTGGGGTGTTGTACGTACACTATAAAAATCTGAGTCTTAGCCGAAGATTCACTCACAGGATTGTTATATGAAAACTCAGCCCATGGCAGCAGTTTAGACCAGTCACTGTGGTGAGCATTGACAAAGTGCCGCAGGAAGTTGATCAGGATCTGATTGATTCCCTCCACCTGACCATTGAACTGATGGTGGGCCGAAGAGAAAACCAGAGAAACATTGAACAGTTTGCAAGTGGCCCTCCAGAAGCGGGAAGTAAACTGTACGCCTCTATCTGAGACTATATAGAGCGGAAAACCGCTGACTTGAGAGATGTCCAGAAGGCAGTCATTGACAACCTCCACAAGGAGGGTAAGTCAGAAAAGGTCATTACTAAAGAAACTGACTTTTCAGAGTGCTGTATCCCAGCATATTTAATGAAAAGTTGAGTGGAAGGAAACAGTGTGGTAGAAAAAGGTGCACAAGCAACCGGGATAACCGCAGCCTTGAAAGACTCAAGAGCCACCACAAACATACGTATCCAGAACATGGGCTACAAGTGTTGCATTCCTTGTGTCAAGCTACTCATGACCAAGGCAACGCCAGAAGCATCTTGCCTGGGCCAAGGAGAAAAACAACTGGATTGTTGCTCTTTGGTCCAAGGTGTTGTTTTCAGATGAACGTAAATTTTGCATTTCATTTGGAAATCAAGGTCCCAGAGTCTGGAGGAAGAGTGGAGAGGCACACAATCCAAGCTGCTTGAGGTCTATTGTGAAGTTTCCACAATCACTGATGGTTTGGGGAGCCATGTCATCTGCTGGTGTAGGTCCACTGTGTTTTATCAAGATCAAAGTCAGCGCAGCCATCTACCAGGAAATTTTAGAACACTTCATACTTCCCTCTGCGGACAAGCTTTTTGGAGATGAAAATTTCATTCTCCAGCAGGACTTGGCACCTGTCCACACTGCCAAAAGTACCAATACCTGGTTTAAAAACAACAGTATAGCTGTGCTTGATTGGCCAGAAAACTTAGTGACAAAATGAACAATTGGTTTTAGAAAGGTTGAACTTGATGGACCTAGGTCTTTTTTCAACCTATGTAACTATGTAATAAGTGACAGTGGTCAGAATTATAAAATTTGCTTGGTCACTAAGGGGTTAAAGGTCCGACTAAAAGTGGCTGACTATTGTTAGGGTATGTGCCTGTGGAATTTACTGCGCAGATTCTACCTCTCTTGGCAGAAAACGCAGGTAAAAATCCACACGTTTTTGATGCGGATTTTCATGCGGATTTGTATGCGTTTTTGTTAGCTAAATAAAGATATGTTACTTAACAAAAAAAAAGAATTGTGATGTCATTTCTTTGTCCGACCTCTTCTTTTATATACTCCATTGAACACCATAATATCATCACATACCATGTTCTAAAGTAATGTTTACACACGCAAAACAAATATAAGTGAATATCTGACCTTATATGACCTTCTGACAGCAAAAAGTAACGGCGACCACTCTCTGCTCATTCTTCTCGACCTTTCTGCAGCTTTCGACACAGTTGACCACTGTCTCCTACTGTCTAGGCTCCAGTCACTAGGTATTAAGGACACTGTTCTCTCCTGGTTCTCCTCCTATCTTTCTGAACGCTCCTTCAGTGTTTCGTTCTCTGGCTCCACGTCATCCCCTCTTCCTCTCACTGTCGGTGTACCCCAGGGCTCAGTCCTTGGCCCCCTTCTCTTCTCTCTCTACACGGCCTCAATTGGACAGACCATCAGCAGATTTGGCTTTTAGTACCATCTTTATGCTGATGACACACAACTATACACGTCATCCCCCGACCTTACCCCACTGTTCTACAGAACGCCACCGACTGTTTGTCCGCAGTCTCCAACATCATGTCCGCTCTCTATCTGAAACTTAACCTCTCCAAAACTGAACTCCTTCTGCTCCCGCCGTCTATTAACCTCCCTAAATCTGACATTTCCCTCTCCGTGGGCGGCACCATAATAACACCCCGGCAGCAGGCTCGCTGTCTGGGTGTTATGTTTGACACCAATCTCTCCTTCACCTCCCATATACAATCTCTTGCCCGCTCTTGCCGCCTACACCTAAAGAACATCTCTAGAATCCGCTCTTTTCTCACCATGGAAACAACAAAAACCCTCACTGTAGCATTGATCCACTCCCACCTGGACTACTGCAACGCTCTATTACTTGGCCTCCCCATTACTCGACTATCCCCTCTCCAGTCCATCCTTAATGCAGCAGCCAGGGTCATCCATCTGGCTAATCGGTACTCGGACGCGTCCGCTCTTCGCCAGTCCTTACACTGGCTGCCCATTCATTATAGGATCCAATTCAAAGTACTTGTTCTCACCCACAAAGCTCTCCACAGTGCAGCACCCCCCTACATCTCCTCCCTCATTTCTATCTATCGGCCTAACCGACTGCTGCGCTCTGCAAACGACTTTTGACTAACCTCTGCACTAATCCGTACCTCCCACTCCCGACTCCAAGACTTCTCCCGCGCTGCGCCAATCCTCTGGAATGCTCTACCCCAAGAAATTAGGACTATCCACAATTTGCATGGTTTCAGGCGCTCCCTCAAAACACATCTGTTCAGAGCGGCCTATCACATTCACTAATCAAAGTCATTCTATGTGTAAGTGTGTATGTGTAGCCCATTCACTATCTCCATCCATCCCTCACTCCCTCAAGATGGCGGGACCATCATTGTAAATGCACCATTGTATATACACACCTGTACTTTGTATCTCCCCCACCTCATTGTAGATTGTAAGCTCTCACGAGCAGGGCGGCGTTATTTTGCCTTAATTATTGTATTGTTAACGTTGTTACTTATGACTTGTGTTTTGAAACTGTTAAACTGTAAAGCGATGCGGAATATGTTGGCGCTATATAAATAAAGATTATTATTATCAATAGATAGCGGTGGCATAAGAGGTAATAGGGGGTTGATGTCACCTTTGAATTGTAAGGTGACATCAAGCCCAGTTAGTAATGGAGAGGTGTCAATAAGACACCGATCCATTACTAATCCTATAGTTGTAAATGGGTAAAATAAAGACACAGCCAGAATAAAGTATTTTAGTGAAATAAAACACTACACATTTTCCCATCGTTATAGGACTCCTAATTCCCCGAAGCCATCGATCACCTGCAAAAAAATAAAATAATAAACACCAATACTCCCTGTTCGGACATAATCCATGTCATAACGAGTGTCCCACAATGATCTCCCCTAAAGAGCTGTCACATCAGTAGATGTGACTGCTCTACAGGGCCTCCAGTGACCTACTGACAGGAGACAATGGCTCCTGCAGTGTTATCACTGAGGGGTCACTTGAGTTCATGCTCTCTCTTGACGGCAATGCTGCGTGAGAATTTTCCCACGCAGCAGGGCTGCAAGAGACAGGATGAACTCCTGTGACCTGACGGCGGAGTGATACACTGCGGAAGGATACCTTCTGTCATTGTGTCACCGGAGGCTCCTGGAGAGCTGTCACATCTGCCATTGTGACTAGTGTTGAGCGATACGATACTGCAAATATCGGGTATCGGCCGATATTGGCTGTATCGGAATCCCGATCCCGAGTTCCGATATTTTCGTCATATCGGATACCGGAATCGGAATTGTCACTGTCACTGTCAGTGTCCGTCGGTCGGGTCTGTCAGGAGTCAGCGGCACTTACCTGGCAGAAGATCTCCGGCGGTCACATCCCGGGCTGCTTAATGGCCGCCATCCTCTTCTCCCCGGCGGTCACATGCAGTATCTCGCGATAACTGCAGTGACTGCTGGGTAATCGCGGCCGTAAAGCAGTCCGATGACGTCACCGCCGGGGAAGCTGGTAAGCAGCTGTGCTGCGCCGGGATGTCAGGCTCTGCCTGTCATTCGGATGTAGCAGAGCTGGATCGTCGTGGGACTGTCGTTATGGACTGCGTCGGACAGGTGGTATACTGTTGGTTTGTTTTTTTTATTTTTTTACAGGAGATCGATGGCGTCGCAGGAATGAGAGAGTAATAAAAAAATGAAAACTGTGTTGTCTCTTTTATTTCATTAAAAGACTTTTTTCTTGCTGTGTCTTTTTTTTAAACATTTAATAACTTTGGGATTAATAATGGATCGGTGTCTTATTGACACCTCTCCATTATTAACCGGGCTTATTGTCACCGTGCAATCAACGGTGACATTAACCCCTTATTACCCCGCTTGCCACCGCTACAGGGCAAGTGGGAAGAGACGGGTAAAGTGCCACAATTGGCACATCTTTTGATGCGCCAAATGTGGGGCTGCTGTAGCCTGGTATTATCAGGCTGTTGAGGGCCAAAATCCATGGGCCTTGACAGTCTTTTAATACCAGGCCGCAGCAGTCTGCATTTTACTTGGCTGGTTAACAAAAATAGGGGGGATCCCCACGCCGTTTTTTTTTCGAGGGGATTCCCTATTTTTGTTAACCAGCCAAGCTAAGCAGACTGCTGTGGCCTGGTATTATCAGGCTTGCAAGGTCCATGGATATTGGATCCTTACCAGCCTGAAAAACCAGGCCTCAGCGGTCTGCTTCATCTGGCTGGTTAACAAAAATAGGGGGGACCCCACGCCAATTTTTTTCGAGGGGATCCCCTATTTTTGTTAACCAGTTCCCTCTGGATCGTCATCTGATTGGTGTCCCTGGCTGACCTGAAGGTGAAAGTGGAGAAGCAATCAATTAAGCTTTCCACTTCCTCTCCTGTCAGCCAGGAGAGGAACTCATTCATTTGGGGGTTTACTGTGAGGCTGCAGCATTAGCTGCGGTCCCTGCAGTAAACATTAACCCTTTCTGAAGGATTACACCGAGGGACCTGACTGTACATCGGATTGGTAAGAATAATTTTGCTTTATTATTTTATTTTTATTACAGGAAATGGTTTTAGCAGGAAAATAAAATATGGTCAAAAACTGTGTGATTATTTCATTAAACTTCTTTTTTATTAAAGTGTGTGTGTTTGATTTTTCTTTCATACAATAGGATTAATAATTGATAGTTGTCTAATTGACAGCTCTCAATTATTAACCTGGCTTAAAGTGACCTTTCAATTGCAAGGTCATTTTAACCCCTTATTAACCCATTCGCCACCGCTACAGGGCAATGGGAATAGACGGGCAAAGTGCCAGAAAGGGCAAATCTAATTAGAGATTTGCCCTTTCTGGGGTGTCTGGGGGCAGATGTTAGTAGCCGGGGGGGGCCAAAAATAATGGTCCCTCTCTGGGCTATTATTATCTGCCCCCACTCACTGGCTTTGTCTGTCTGGTTGCGAAAATAGGGCGGGAGCCCACGCATTTTTTTTCAGCAATTTTACACCTCATATATATATATATATATATATACATGTCATTGAGTTTGTGACACATATATATATATATATATATTTATAGTTCATACACTTCTACATAGTATAATAGCCGCTAATTCAATTGCCGGCTTTTGTGAAAATGCAGAACCCGACATGAAATGACACTTGGTGTACATAGGGTTAACCATGTCCTTTGCTATCTGATTTGCACAAACAATTAAATCAGTCTATGTGTGCAAAATTTCACACCTGTAGGGGTTAATTAAAGGTGTAAATTCGTAGCAAAAAAGTCCGTTTTTTTTTACAACGAATTTACACCTTTAATTAACCCCTACAGGTGTGAAATTTTGCAAACATAGACTGATTTAATTGTTTGTGCAAATCAGATAGCAAACGACATGAAAAGACATGGTTAACCCTATGTACACCAAGTGTCATTTCATGTCGGGTGCTTCTGTCTTTTCACTGAAGCCGGCTTTACCCGGCAATTGAATCAGAGGATATTTTACTATGTAGAAGTGTATAAACTATACATATATGTATATATATATGTCACAATGACATGTATATATATATGTATTCTATGTGTGTATATTTAGTGTTTACAAGGAAAGAAAGAGGTTTTTTAGTTGCGATATTTTGTTCCCATAGACTTACATGGGACTTCCGGTATCGGAATCGGATATCGCCGATATTTAGTGATATCGGCGATACCATTCCGATCCGATATTTTTAGATATCGAGCAATATCGCTCAACACTAGTCAGCACTGTTGATTTGCAGTGCTGGGGTCCTGGGTTCAAATTCCATCAAGGATAACATCTGCAAGGAATGTCCTCCCACACTCCAAAGACATACTGGGGACAGTGGTATTACTGTCTGTAGAGCTGTGGGATTAATGGTGCTAGATATATGAGTAAAAAGATGTATAGTATTCTTCTTTAGAACTATTTGTAACAGGAATTGGCCATGTAAATATAGGATCAGAGGCAATATTTGCTTATACCTGCCTAGTGCATGCATCTACATAGAAAACATGAAGAATTTATCACAACATTCCCCTTTGCTTTTCTGTGTAGGTCCAGCATTCATTAAAATACTATTAAAAGTACAGAACCAGATGACTGATTAATATGATGTGTAGTGAAACATCTGCTTGTCAGAAGTGTCTCCTCCAAGGAGCATAGACAGTGCTATCAGTTCTACCGCATTTAGAAGGAATACATATCTACTTATGTCTTAGCTTTCTAGACTCTTGTGATTGGCTCTAGAAGGTATAGGATATTGGATATCACTATGCTTAGGGGAATAGTACAGTAGGTACATGATGTTTTGGTTGTACCTGAGATCTGTAGTGTGAGGGGTCCCAAAATGTGTCACCTCCCCACATGAGACCAATGCTAATAATGTCATGACATAGATTTCTTAATATGTGTGTTTATAAGCTAAGTGGCTTCCTGTACAGATGGCTTTAACATGCACACGTCTATATTTTTATCTAGATTGTGAGAAAACTAAAGAAACACTTATTTGAAGAAATAATGTGGTCCTAAAAATAAGTGTTATTTAAATATGTTCTCATGTAAAATGACAGATGTAGCGAGCAGTATGTCCAGTCATGCGTTCTCACACTAGGTACTAAACATGCCGCCTATATGTGTTATTAGGACAGTCCGCTCTTCTGACACCCAGACTTTTTACAGAAAACCCTAAACAACGTTGTCAGCATGCATTTTCCTTAAAACTTTTTTTTATCCATAAGTCTCACAATCAAGACACTTTCAGCCCAAAATAATAACACATTAATATTATTATTATGCTTTGATTATATCAATTACACATCTGGTCATGTTTTATTTCACGCCTCCAGCGGTAATGTGACAGATTTCATTCAGGTCAGCGCGGATACATCGGAAAACCCAGTCTTTTTCTTCCTCCTCTGTGACACAGATTTCATGCATGTCACAGTGATTATGGAACCTTATGTCTTTAAGCTTCCTATGTAGAAACTAAAAAACATGCAAATATGTCTAACATTACCAGTCAAGCTTTTATCCAGCGCAGCCAGCAGAAGGAGTGCAACAGGAATGATGGTGCCCATGTTCATACTAGGATCCAGCTTCATCCAGCTGACAGAAGACACAAATGTTTCCACTCCAGGGTGCTTAAGATGTCCTATGTCACTGTACCCTGAAGACCGTACGAGCTGTGAAAGTAGGATAGTACCAGAATCTGGCCAGGGTATTTCTGCCTAACACAGAGCCAGTTATCCAGCAATCTGGCAGAATTCCAGAGAGACTCCCAAAATCCGCCCCCCCACCCCCTTTGTATTTATACACACAGGGCGTGCATGGAATTCAAAGGCCAGCATTTAACCTTACAGGAAAAGTGGGTGAAAAAAAGATCCATCACTTTAACTCCCTCTGTTCCTTACAGCAAAAACATTTCAGATTTGAGATGAACCTCTTGTAATGCCATCATTGCTGGTATACCCCGTGCTTAGAGAACTATTGCTTTAGGTAAAAACGTCCGGTCACAGATTTAGATGCTACTTTGGGTAGTTTTAATTTCTTAGTTATTTCTTAATGACAAACTGTAGAAAGCTTAGGGTAGAATAGTTTGCAGCTGATGTGCAGTTGTTGGATTATTACCAGTGGCATACTGTCAATGACAGCAGAAAACATGGCTGCTATGGGGTCTGTGAACCAGGGCCGGGCCTGGGGCTAGCACTGGCACTAGGCCCCCTCCACCCATCGTCGCAACTTGGATGCCAATACAGGTGAAAGCAGTGATGAAAGGAAACCGATGAAAGCAGGAGCGTCAGCTGAAGCTCCCTCCTCCATCATTCTTTCTCAGTGTCTGATGTCTAAGCCTAGCGGGCGCGATGACGTCACTACGTGGCGCCACTGTGCTGAGATGTGCCGGCAATGCAGAACGCTCGCTGTGTAGACCGGAGCATCAGGGGAATGAGGAAAAGAGGTCAGTATTTTTTCTTTTTTTTAAATCAGTGAATACTTTGTGGTAGTCATAATACTGTATAGAAGATTATGGAGAATGCATTATACTGTATGGACCATGGAGGACTATGGTGAGTGCATTTTACTGTATGGACTATGGAGGACTATTGGGAGTGCATTTTACTGTATGGAGGACTATGGAGAGTGTCTTGTACTGTATGTACTATGGAGGACTATGGGGAGTGCATTATACTGTATAGACTATTGAGGACTATGGGGAGTGCATTATACTGTGTGGACTATGGGGAGTGCATTATACTGTGTGGACTATGGGGAGTGCAATTTACTGTATGGACTATTGAGGACTATGGGGAGTGCATTATACTGTATGGACTATGGGGAGTGCATTATACTGTATGGACTATGGAGGACTATGGGGGTGCAGTGTACTGTATGAACTACGGAGGACTATGGAGAGTGCATTATACTGTATAGATAATGAAGGACTATTGGGAGTGCATTTTACTGATACAGTCATGGCCAAAAGTTTTGAGAATGACACAAATATTATATTTTCACATGATTTGCTGCCCTCTGGTTTTTATGTGTGTTTGACAGATGTTTTTATCACAGACAGAAATATAATAATTGCAAACATATGAGTAACAAAAGCTTATATTGATAGTAAGAATGAGTTACTGCAGCAAGTCAATATTTTCAGTGTTGACACTTCTTCTTCAGGACCACTGCAATTCTCCCTGGCATGCTCTCAATCAACTTCTGGACCAAATCCTGACTGATAGCAGTCCATTCTTGCACAATCAATGCTTTCATTTTGTCAGAATTTTTAGGTTTTTGTTTGTCCACCCGTCTCTTGATGATTGACCACAAGTTCTCAATGGGATTAAGATCTAGGGAGTTTCCAGGCCATGGACCCAAAATCTCTATGTTTTGTTCCCTGAGCCATTTAGTTATCACCTTTGCTTTATGACAAGGTGCTCCATCATGCTGGAAAAGGCATTGTTGATCGCCAAACTGCTCTTGGAGGGTTGGGAGAAGTTGCTCTTGGAGGACATTCTGGTACCATTCTTTATTCATGGCTGTGTTTTTAGGCAAGACTGTGAGAGAGCCGATTCCCTTGGCTGAGAAGCAACCCCACACATGAATGGTTTCAGGATGCTTAACAGTTGGCATGAGACAAGACTGGTGGTAGCGCTCACCTTGTCTTCTCCGAATGAGGCGTTTTCCTGATGTCCCAAACAATCGAAAAGGGGATTCATCAGAGAAAATAACTTTACCCCAGTCCTCAGCAGTCCACTGCCTGTACCTTTTGCAGAATATCAGTCTGTCCATGATGTTTTTTCTGAAGAGAAGTGGCTTCTTTGCTGCCCTCCTTGAGACCAGGCCTTGCTCCAAGAGTCTCCGCCTCACAGTGCATGCAGATGCACTCACACCTGCCTGCTGCCATTCCTGAGCAAGCTCTGCTCTGCTGGTAGCCCGATCCCGCAGCTGAAACACTTTTAAGAGACGGTCCTGGCGCTTGCTGGTTTTTCTTGGGCGCCCTGAAGCCTTTTTGGCAACAATGAAACCTCTCTCCTTGAAGTTCTTGATGATGCGATAGATTGTTGACTGAGGTGCAATCTTTCTAGCTGTGATACTCTTCCCTGTTAGGCCATTTTTGTGCATTGCAATGATGACTGCACGTGTTTCTTTAGAGATAACCATGGTTAACAGAAGAGAAACAATGATGCCAAGCACCAGCCTCCTTTTAAAGTGTCCAGTGGTCTCATTCTTACTTAATCATGACAGATTGATCTCCAGCCATGTCCTCATCAACACCCACACCTGTGTTAATGGAGCAATCACTGGAGGTTAGCTGGTCCTTTTAAGGCAGGGCTGCAATGATGTTGAAATGTGTTTTGGGGGATAAAGTTCATTTTCTAGCCAAATATTGACTTTGCAAGTAATTGCTGTTAAGGTGATCACTCTTTATAACATTCTGGAGTATATGCAAATTGCCATTAGAAAAAGTGAAGCAGTAGACTTTGTAAAAATTAATATTTGTGTCATTCTCAAAACTTTTGGCCATGACTGTAGAGGACTGTGGAGTGCATTGTACTGTATAGAGTATGGAGGACTATGGGGAGTGCATTATATTGTATGGACTATGAAGGACTATTGGGAGTGCATTTTACCTTATGGAGTACTATGGGGAGCACATTATACTGTATAGACTATGGAGGACTTTGGGAAGTGCATTATACTGCATGTGGGACTATGGGAAGGATATTCCTGATTTTGTAAATTCTCTCACTTCTCTCTTCTAATACTTCTATACAATCCGTTTTTTACTCGTTTTTACTATCTTTTCTCTCTCTCTCTTTAGGTTGGGAATGTTTAGAAAGGCAGTAAATTTTACCTTGAATGTATTGGCTATGTTGGTGTGCTAGCAATACTGTTACATGCTATGATCATTATTCGGTTTTGGCTTATATTGTGTATCGGTGAAATGTACTTTTTCTTGTACTGCCCGTCAATATGTATTTTTTTTAAATTGTACTTCATACTTATTCATATTAATAAAAATGAGATTAAGCAAAACAAACAAACAAATCTTCATACAGAATAGCAGCTACCCCAAAAAATGTTTTCTGGGTGAAAAGGACCTGTCCACTTAGTTGATACAAAGATATTAAATATTGAGAGAGTTTTAATAGCAGCACTATTAAAACATCCTGAGTGACTTCAACCCTATTATTCACAGTTACACAGCTATATAAGGTGCTTTTTTGTGCGTTTAATTGTACATTTTTAAGCATTGTTTGCAATTAATATGCAATAACATATTCAGATTCATTTTTCATAGCAGCAGAATACTGTACATAAAAAAATAAATTATGCAATGTTTTCATTGTTTAGATACATGTCATAAATTTATAGCATGGGGCATCATGAACACAATTAGCGGGGGACTTACATTTAAAGCACCATTCCAGCAGTGAAATAAAAAAATGCTGGAGTGGTGCTTTAAGTGAGTAACACATAATTTAAATGCACCTGTGGGCTGTGCTGTGGCACATGTATGTATAGCGTACTTGTGTGATGTGTCTGTTCTGTGCTCTGTGTTCATGCAATATGTCTGATGTGTCAATTGTCATTGTGTAATGTGTCTGATGTACGCACTGTGCTTGTGTGATGTGTCTGATATGCTATGTTCATGCAACATGTTTAATATGTGCATTGTACTTGTGCGACATGTCTGATGTGTGCATTGTGCTTGTGCAACATGTCTGATGTGTGCATTGTGCTTGTGCGACATGTCTGATGTGTGCATTGTGCTTGTGCGACATGTCTGATGTGTGCATTGTGCTTGTGCGACATGTCTGATGTGTGTGTTGTGATTGTGTGACGTCTGATGTGTGAGGTGTCTGATGTGTGCATTGTGTTTGTGTGACTTGTCTCGTGTGTGCTGTGTCTGATGTGTGCACTGTGCTTATGAGATGTGCGCTGTACTTATTTGAAGTGTATTACACGAACAAGAAAATTTTTCGCTTTCCGCTCATATGTAGGGGAAGTGAGTTGTCTTTTCTTATTAGCATAGTGACTTCTTGTGTTTCTTATGGACGTCACAATCCTATTATTATCCACACCTGAAGTTCTCGACTGGTCGGATCTAATGCTAGCATCATCAGCTGATGTCAGAGAGGATAATGATCCGGAGCGTGATTCCATGGCCGGCGTGGTTTCTTGCCCCTATTTTCCCATCTACATACTCTGTTTTCCAGAGAATCCAAATTGTCTCTCTGCAATTTTCTAGATTTGATGGTACAAATCTCTTGTTCCCATTTTGTGAGATCCTTCTCTAAATCACTATTTAGTTTCTCCAACGCATCATCAGTTAACATGTCCTTCAAGGAAATTTGAATGGTGTCAATCTTTCTCCATCTCCACCAATTTAACCTCATCAGACATAACAAGTAGTTCCATAAATCTCCAAGAGCATTTGCTAGCAGTTTCCTCCCATTCCTTCTTAAACTTATCATCCTCAATTGGGAAGGCTGGGAAAATCTGCACACGCAAACCTCTCGGAATCAAAGTACGAGCAAGGTATTGCCCCAAAGATGCCTTGTTCCACCATAATCTCGTACGCCTGTGCAATAGTGTCCTTAATTTCACAATTTTTTCTTTAGAATCACCACCATTCGTAATACAAATACCAGCAGCGTCCTCTTTAAACACCTCTTGAAGCTGAGATAACCACGTTTGGTCTCTCGCACGATAATCCATTTGTTTGACTAGAAGCTGTGAATAACACAAAAACAATAATTGAAACAAGAGTCATACAATAATGATGCCAAATAATGGTGAAAAATAATTCACCCCCAATAAATTGGCCCTGATGCCAATATAAAACAGAAACTCCCAATAATGTATTACACGAACAAGAAAGAAAGGAATAAATACCACATCTTAAAAAAGTACATATCAATCTTTATTTTAACAATAAATAATGCCAACAATAACGGACCAAAGAAACATAGAGGTGTGACGAAGATAAGCTGTCGGTAGGAGAAACAGCAACAGACTCATAAATAGCCAGGGTAAATAGTATAAACATATAGCCATCTGCATTAATGTAAATAAAAATCAGCCAAGCAGATTTCTCTGTGCAACATAATGGCAATACTAAAGTGCATAGTGCATATCACAAGTAATGCTTACCCATATCAATTGGCTAAGTCTGTACGTCTCCCAAACAGACCCCCTGACGCGCGTTTCGCGGCGGTGCTTTCTCAAAAGGGGACTCACAATGTCATAACCCCAGGGCTTTTTATATGTGGTAGGATCCAGATAATGTGGGTGTAACAGGGCGCACATGTTCTCGACGTCACACGCAGCTGCAAGTGCCGCCCCCCTCCCACGGCCGTCAATGCGTCGCTCACATGCAGGTGAAAATCGCCCAGTGACGTCATCAATATGCGCGCGAGGCATCAGAGACGGCCGTGAAGGAGGGCGGAAACAGCGTGGAGCAGGGCGCATGCGCACGCCACCACAGCCATCATCATGGAGACCATAGAGGAGGACATTTTAAAGAAGATCGCAACAAATATAAAGATCTAAATAAGTGCATAATTGAGATAAAGTGCAAAAATATGCTATAGTGATATATAGAGACATACATATGATACATAAAGGTAAATAATACCACATATAAAGCCCCACTACTCAAAAATAATATATGGAATAAAAATATACAAACAAGGGGCAGTCTTAAAGTGAGAGTGCATATGGTGCAGACAGAAATGCCGAAATATATATATAATCAACATAAATCATATAATATAAAAATGTAGAACTATCTTCCGTCCAGGATATTCAGGCAGAATGGATCCATAGTTATTCGGAGATCAATATGGAAAAACAGCATGCCCAAAAGAATCTCCAAGTCCAGCATATGGGAAAAAGGCAAGCTGCGAAAAGTCTCCAGATCCAATTACAATTACATTAGATAAACTAAAATAAGAAACTGAGAAAATGACACAATTAAAAATAATGATTAAAAATGAGGTGGATAGATTCATCAGTATATATTTAATAAAAGGACTACAAGCACGGCGGACAAGAGAATGGTAAGCAAGGCATAGAAGGGACACAGCGGTGAGCAAGAGGATAGCAAACATCTCATCACAAGAACGGGGCAAATGTTAACTTTTCATTTAAGCCAGGGTGGGGAATATTTTTTCTGCAAGGGCCATTTGAATATTTATACCATCCTTCAGGGGCCGTACAAACTCCGCCCACGAAGTACATCCTGACTCTGGCATTGGTGTCAGGACATAATCTTTCATTGCATGCCCTTCAGTGTTCAGTAGTGAACACTGCGTGTGTGTGCTAACAGAGCAAGAAGAAATTAATGAGCTGGTGGCAATCAAAATACAGGTCCCTGCCAAAGCACAGCGGCCCCTGAGAATCTGCCCGGGGGCCGGATAAAAGGTCATCGAGGGCCGTAAATGGCCCTGGGGCCTGAGGTTCCCCACCCTGATTTAAGCCCTTGGGTGTTACTGTGTCAAGGGTGACAATCCACCTACATTCACGTTGTGCCAGAAGTCGGGTAAGATTGCCACCCCTAACCCCACCCCGGACTCTATCAATGCCCCTAATTTTTAAGCCGCTGGGATCAGATCCGTGACATAAGCGAAAATGTCGCAGCAATGTTTTTAAAGAAGATGTATCCTCGACATCCCTGGCAGCCAAGATATTGAGTATGTGTTTGCGCATCCTAATTTTAAGTTCCCTAGATGTGAGGCCCACATATATGAGGGAGCAAGGACACGTGGCATAGTATACCACGTGTGTGGTGTTACATGAAATATATTCACGAATTGTAAATTCCTGCTCCCATCAGATTTCTTGAAGGTCCCACATCTAAGGATATTAGGACACGCGACACATGAACCGCATGGGAAACAACCCACGCGTGGATTCTCCACCTTAAAATACGATTGAGATTTTGCCACATAGTGGCTTTTAACAAGGTGGTCTCTTAGATTTCTCCCCCTCCGTTGTGTCAGGAGGGGACGTTGAGATAGGTCAGCTGCCAGGGTAGTGTCAGTACTTAGTATTGGCCAATGCTTATTCAGAATGTTATGAATCTGGCCCCAGCGACAATTGGACGTTGAAATAAATCGTAACTCATTAGAGTTAGTGATGTTTTTCTTCCCTGATGAGGTAAGTAACTCTTCCCTCCTAGTGTTTTTAGCACGTCTATACCCCGCTCTGATGGAACGAACGCCTTTCCCCTCTCCCGGAAGCGTTCAGCAAGGATGACGGACTGTCGCTCGAAGCGGACCATGGTAGAGCAGGTCCGTCTATTTCTCAAGAATTGTCCAACTGGGATGGCCTTAATCACTGAGGAATTGTGTGCCGAGGAGGCATGCAGCAAAGATTTTACGGCCGTCTCCTTGCGGTAGAGGTCCGTCTCTATAGATCCATCCTCCACGACACACAAAGTCACATCCAAAAAATCAATAGTCTTAGAGTGATATTTAAATGTAAACTTAAGATTGAATGGATTTACATTAAGGAACTGCATAAACGTAGATAGGCTGGTCTCGTCACCCCTCCAAACCATCAGTACATCATCGATGTAACGAAACCAGCCCACCACTGGGTCCGCGGCGTGTGCTTCGTCGCCAAGGAAGACCTGCCTCTCCCAATATCCAAGAAAAAGATTCGCATACGACAGAGCACACGCCGCGCCCATCGCAGTTCCCTGTATCTGCAAATAAAACTTGTCCTTGAAAACAAAAAAATTTTTTGTTAAAGCAAATTCCAATAAATCCAAAATAAATTCCAAAAAATGGCCATCCCAGTTGGCAGCCTCAAGAAAGAAACGGACCGCTCTGAGACCATCACTATGTCGAATAGAAGTGTATAGTGATTCAATATCGATGGTCACTAACAACATGTCCGCCTTTCTTGTTCGTGTAATACATTATTGGGAGTTTCTGTTTTATATTGGCATCAGGGCCAATTTATTGGGGGTGAATTATTTTTCACCATTATTTGGCATCATTATTGTATGACTCTTGTTTCAATTATGTGAAGTGTGCTTTGTACTTATATTACAATTTACACTGTGATTTTTTTATGCGGGTCTAGTATGTGTTTTTGTAGGAAATGTGTTTTAAGTTTTTTTAATGCCCCTCACCATACACTTGGGAAAAATAATACAATATCACCGTTATTATTTTCCCCTATTGCAGCGAGGACCCTATGCTACTGCAATGGTCTATGTTTACTGTGTTTACCTCCCTAATATGATATATCTTACAGTTTATGAACTGACTACTATTATTACAGAGATAGCTGTATCTGCTCAATTACTCACACATCGGTAAATGATGTGCTACATACTACATAATTGGATTTAGTGGTTTCCTAGTACAGGAAGGATGCAAATGGAAAGGAAATGAAAGAGCTGACAGCATTCTGAAGACAAGTTCTTCTTAGCCATTGTATTTGGGGGAGAAATGTATATGACTGGGGATTCTTACTACACAGCAGGCAGTAAATCAGAGCGTATGCAGCAGACAACAGCATGTAACTTTCCTGTCTCATGACATCATTTACTGATATCTCGCTGCCCGAAGCATAGCTAGGGGTTCAGATAGTGGGGATGGGGGCATTTGAGTGGGCCAGGTAACTTTTCTTTACAATTACAGTGGTGCTCCCTAATCATAGGTATAGGGGAAACTTAGCCGATGACTATTCTGTTACTGAAGTCTCTATACAATAATTAACACTGATTTCACCATCATATAGTGACCACATAGTGGTAGATATCAGTCCCGAAGAACACACAAGAGATTGTGCAGTTACAGATGGTGACTTAAGGGCCCGTCTCACACAACGATCTCGCTAGCGAGATCGCTGCTGAGTCACTAGTTTTGTGACACAGCAGCGAGCTCACCAGCGATATCGCTGTGTGTGACATTCAGCAACGATCAGCCCCCCTGCTGGGTATCGCTGATCGTCACTGAAATGTCAGGACATTTTTTTGATCGCTGGTCTCCCGCTGACAGGCACGCATCGCTGCGTGTGACAGGCGGGTGACCAGCGATCCGTTGGTAACCAATGTACACAGCGGGTTTCCAGGCGCGGGGCAGTGCCTAGAAACCCGCTGTGTACCTTGGATACCAGCGCCCTGAAGCAGGGAGCTGGTACCCAAGGTACACAGCGGGTTTCCAGGCACCGCGCAGCGCCTGGAAACCCGATGTGTACCTTGGTTACCAGCTCCCTGCTTCAGGGCGCTGGTATCCAAGGTACACTGCGGGTAACTAGCGATGTTACCCGCAGTGTCCTTGTGCTGATCGCTGCCTGAGCTGCCTGTTTGGCAGCTCAGCAGCAATAATATAGCGATACACCAGCGATCCTGATCGTTGTCGGGATCGCTGGTGTATCGCTATGTGAGACCCAGCCTTTACAGCTGATGTTCTTTCTTATGGACTCATTCACTTTTTCTGTCTTTCCATCTGGCCCAGACTGGCATGACTTCTCAAGCCTTGACTCGTCTACATAGATTAGGACATAGACACATTTGCCTTCTCACATTTCCTGCACTGTCCCCATCTATTCCCAACCTGCACAAACTCCTCATCCTGCTGATACACAAATTCTGAGCTGCTGCTATGTGCGTTCCTATTACTGATCCTCTTAGTGTCCCACATAATAATGCCCACCTCTGTGCCTCTTACAAAGTAAAATGCCTCCTTTGTGCCCTTTAAATGGTGAAATTGCACCCTAGAAAATATTAAAGCCCTCTGCAAATGCACTAGAAAAGAGTGCACATTTTGCCCCTTTACCCAGTTGACAGTCACAATACCCTGAGTGCCCTATAACAGTTATGCTTCTTAAGTGCCCACTTAACATTTAATAATGTCCTACATACCCTCATATATAGCTCATCTCCACACAGCATGATGCCCCCCACAACTCCCATATGCACTGCATGTTGAGCCCACAGCTCCCTGTACACAGCATGATGGGCCATAAAAAAGTATCCTCCCACAGCATGTATGACAGCATCAATTAGCCCGCCACACTGTATGACAGCTCCCAGTAGACCCCCACACTGTTTGATTGTCCCCAGTAGCCCCCCCTATTGTATGATGGCCCTCAACACTGTATACATTGCCCACAGTATTCCAGTAGTCCCCCACACTATGCATGGCCCGCAGTATTCCCCCTACACTGTATGCATGGCCCACAGTAGTCGCTCCACACTGTATGCATGGCCCCAAGTATTCTAGGTAGTCCCCCACACTGTATATATAATGCATGGTCCCCAGTAGCCAACCCACATTTTATGCTTGAATCTACATTAGCTCACCCACATTGTATACATGGCCTCCAGTAGTTTCCCCACACTGTATGCATGGGCCCCAGTAGTCTAGTAATCCTCCACACTGTATGCACGGCCTCCAGTATCCCCCCTACATTGTATGTATGGCCCCACTGTAGCCCTCCCACATGAGGTTGAAAAACAACAGTATCACTGTGCTTGATTGGCCAGCAAACTTGCCTGACCTTAACCCCATAGAGAATCTATGGAGTATTGTCAAGAGGAAGATGAGAGACACCAGACCCAACAATGCAGACAAGCTGAAGGCTGCTATCAAAGCAACCTGGGCTTCCATAACACCTCAGCAGTGCCACAGGCTGATCGCCTCCATGCCATGCCGCATTGATGCGGTAATTGATGCAAAAGGAGGCAAGTATTGAGTGCATTTACTGGACATACATTTCAGTAGGCCAATATTTCGGATTTTAAAATCATTTTTCAAGCTGGTGTTATAAAGTATTCTAATTTACTGAGAGAATGACTTTTGGGTTTTCATTGCCTGTAAGCCATAATCATCAATATTAACAGATATAAACACATGAAATAGATCACTCTGTAATGACTATATAATATGAGTTTAACTTTGTATTGAAGAACTGAAATAAATGAACTTTTTGATGATATTCTAATTTTGTGAGAAGCGCCTGTATATAGAAGATACACAGATATAACAGTAGATAGATCAGGGGTGGAAGTAGAAGAGCTGCAAAGAGTTTGCAGGCACTAACATAAGGTTGGGTGACCTAGTTGACCACTGTCTCCAGAATATTATTGCCTTTACTAGTGGATGAACAACTCTAGAGCATGAATGGCTTCCCAAATCTATAAAAAGCCATTCAGCAAAAAAAACACATGAGTTTCCAAATGCCATTTAACCTCTATAGCGAGCCCTTGAGCTTTTAACCCTTGCCATAAGAACATAGAGAATATGTTTAAACTTCATGCGTCTGCAATAGATCAGAAGTGTAAGTGCCCTATGTCAAAGATATGTGCATGTATGAAAACACACTGAAAGATATCATCCCTATGATTCTTCAGGGATAATAGTTGGAGAATTGTGATCTCATAGCTACAAAACTGAAATAAAAGAAATCCCATTATATTATTCTCTAACGCACTTCACACAGGATTCATTATAGAGACATAGCTATTATCAGTCTCTGGTGACAAATGTGTTAAATGGTCAATTTTAAAAGAAAAAAACAGCTTTGACTTCATTCTTTCCTATAATATCTTCATACAATAGCCCTCAGTCTACAGGAGCTTGGTTTCCTATAGAAGACAGCTGGCTGTGCTCCATGCCGCTCCCAGCCCTGTAGCTGTGGTCCAGGATGTGATGCTTGTTATGATATGGGAATACTGTCTTTCACTCCCAGTAAGGACTGTTTCTTGTTAGACCCCACTACAAGATTAAGCTCTGATTTCCTCCCACTCTCATTTGTTCCCACATAACAACCACATGATGTGTAAGAAGAGTCAGAGTTCAGAGATGAAAAACCTCCATCAAGGTGCCTGACAAAGTGCATGGATTATGGGTCTACACACAGGCTGGGGTGAGGCTGCAGGTTTCTCTTCTCATGCACTTCAGAACTTTTAGAAATATTTTTGTACAGTGTTTTATTCATAGTGAGCCACATGGACACAAACTCATTGGTAGATATGCCTATATGGCGAGAGCGGTAATGGTAATTGTGATGCGCATGTACCAGGGCTTTGGGGTACTCGGCACCGAGCCCGTTGATGTCTATGGGGGATGTCACGGGTAGCACAGCTCGGTCCGTGCCCTGGGCGCTCACTGTAATGTGGGATATTTACAGGGGATGATGGAGTGTTCATATAGTTTGTCGTGACGCCACCTGTAGTATCTGGTCAGGGTGACCAGCGCTGCTGTGCAGGACCTCGGGGAGGGATGGTGTTGTGCAGCTTGATGGTGAGTCTTCTACAGGTAAGACTGTGTCCTCCCAGGGCAGATAATGTGTTCTAGTGCAGTGGTGCAGAGGGATGTAGCAGAGTGGAGTATGCGACGGAGTAATCAGGCAGGAAACAGTTCTTATGCAGTTTCAAGGGTTTACTCACAGTCTGTTGAGCTCAATACAGATTCCAGTCGGGCACTGTGTCCTTCCAGTGAGTAGTCCAGCAACTCTCAGATATCTTGGTCGCACTCCCAAAGACTCCCTTTTATGTTCCTCTCCGGCGTTTTGTGCAATACTCCTTACTTCTACCTGCACCTCCCTACCACAGAGCCCTCAGCGAAGCAGTATTAGGTCCTTTCAGTTTTACAGGTACGACCCGATGTCCCGGGTGATCACCTCCTCTTCACGGAGACCGAGACACCGTCGGATTCCTGGACGTACTTGACCACTAAGCTGCTTCCGGTCGAGATTATGGTAGCTAGTGGCTCTTAAAGAGTCCCACTAGATGCGTTGTTTGCTAATGGCGCTGAACTGACCCACTAGCCTGGGAACCGTCTCCCCGATGTGTGCCTGGTCCTTCCTTCTTCAAGGATAAAGGCACAGCTTCAATTGCTGTCTCAGCCAGGACCCCTTCGCTCTCTCAGCAAGGCTCTCTGAGGTGAACTCAAAAGAGCTGCAGGCCAGCCCAGTACCCACGCTGGCTGCCTGACTCCAACTGAACTCTAATCTAACATGCTGCAACCTAATGCTGCAGCTAGCTCCACCCACCCAACTCTACACCCTTTACTAACCAGCCTGAAGCTCAGTACTGGCATGATGTGTGTGGATGCAGTGATGGAGTCAATGGGGTGCTTCCTCCTTACCTGAGAGTCAGGTGTCACACCGCTGGGTGCGATGCAACATCTCTGTGGCGACTGGACCCTCAGGGCGCCACATTCCTCCCTGGTTAAACACAGCACTCCTGGGCTGTAATAGAGTAAAGATGTTACATAAGAAACATACAAAATTTTTATAAATGCTTAGCAAAACAGTAAAACATTTTCAAACGCATCATCCCTTTATGGGAGGCACTTCAGATTAAACGTTGCAAGAAAACACTTTTAATATTTACTTCAAAGTTCAAGTAAACATATACTTGTGGAGGACCCGCTCCAAACCTCCAACGGTGGTCCTGGGTGGGCTGCAAGACTTTTCTGGATCTCTGTAGCAGTCCTCACTTTCGGCCACACCAAACGGGTTTTAAACTTCTGAGGTAATTAAGTGAAACCAAGATGAGGCACCGAAGTGCTAACTATATACAAGGACAGTTTTTGGGCTAGCAGTGTTCATAGCCACCAGTTCAGAAAAGCAATATCAAAGGCAATCACCCTTCCAGGTTATGGCACATTTGCATACTATATACATTAATATACTATATACATTTGTGGAACCTGTCCGGTTTTCTCATTTACTTAGTAGTAGCACCGGGGGTTACCTGGTACCTCTCTTTGCCGGAAGTCTCTTATAGCTCCCTGCCGCCGTAGCTCATGCACAGTACCTTTCCTCTGCTGCATCCGCTGCTCCTGGCGACGCTGTTGGGTCTCCCACTCCTGGCGTCGGTCATAGTCCTCCTCTGCTAGCATCTCCAGAGCAATGGGAACTAGCTGGGCAGCCGGCTCAGATCCAGATTGTGGAGCCGGCTCATTCTGGCTCTCAGCGCAGCAGGGCCCGGCTTCCTCAGGGAACACAGGCAGCAGACCCGGGGCTGCCGCAGACGGCATGACGCACTGCTCCTCCGCGGACTCCTCGGCGGGGACGGATAAGGCAGCAGCAGGGTCTGGATCCGGGCACGCTTTCTGGTGGACCTCGGGCACCGGCGTTACAGGTAGGCGGAGTGATCGGCGCTGCTGCAACCGCAGCTTCAGGTTCCTCCAGCTCTGCTCCATACGTTCCGCTTGTTCGGCGTCTGCAGCAGGGTCAGGAAGGGTGCAGACATCTTCCTGCAGCACTGGAGGTTCAGCGGTGGGGAGATCTTCTTTATCAGGAGGGTCCCGCTTTGTGTTAAGGGGGTGGGGTTTTCTTTTCCTCCTCTTCACTCCATTTGGGAACAGGAGGCGGATTTCCCTTGCTGATGGGCATGTCCGGTTAGTGCAGTAACACTTAGGGTAGGCGGGCATTTCTTTCGCACCTCAGAGTGAGCGCACGCCCACGAAAGCACGCCCTCCTTCTTCACCAGCGCCTCAGGGCGCGAATATGGCGGCAAAATGGCGGCAAATGGCGGTAAATGGCGGCAAAGTCACAAAGATGGCAAATACAGTCTTTAACACAAAAACAGTCCAATTCAGGCACACAGGACTCGCTTGTAGCGAGCTTCAGAATCCTGTTCGTGACGCCAGGTAGATGATGCGCACGTACCAGGGCTTTGGGTTACTCGGCACCGAGCCCGTTGATGTCTATGGGGATGTCACGGGTAGCACAGCTCGGTCCGTGCCCTGGCGCTCACTGTAATGTGGGATATTTACAGGGGATGATGGAGTGTTCATATAGTTTGTCGTGACGCCACCTGTAGTATCTGGTCAGGGTGACCAGCGCTGCTGTGCAGGACCTCGGGGAGGGATGGTGTTGTGCAGCTTGATGGTGAGTCTTCTACAGGTAAGACTGTGTCCTCCCAGGGCAGATAGATGTGTTCTAGTGCAATGGTGCAGAGGGATGTAGCAGAGTGGAGTATGCGACGGAGTAATCAGGCAGGAAACAGTTCTTATGCAGTTTCAAGGGTTTACTCACAGTCTGTTGAGCTCAATACAGATTCCAGCCGGGCACTGTGTCCTTCCAGTGAGTAGTCCAGCAACTCTCAGATATCTTGGTCGCACTCCCAAAGACTCCCTTTTATGTTCCTCTCCGGCGTTTTGTGCAATACTCCTTACTTCTACCTGCACCTCCCTACCACAGAGCCCTCAGCGAAGCAGTATTAGGTCCTTTCAGTTTTACAGGTACGACCCGATGTCCCGGGTGATCACCTCCTCTTCACGGAGACCGAGACACCATCGGATTCCTGGACGTACTTGACCACTAAGCTGCTTCCGGTCGAGATTATGGTAGCTAGTGGCTCTTAAAGAGTCCCACTAGATGCTGTGTTTGCTAATGGCGCTGAACTGACCCACTAGCCTGGGAACCGTCTCCCCGATGTGTGCCTGGTCCTTCCTTCTTCAAGGATAAAGGCACAGCTTCAATTGCTGTCTCAGCCAGGAACCCTTCGCTCTCTCAGCAAGGCTCTCTGAGGTGAACTCAAAAGAGCTGCAGGCCAGCCCAGTACCCACGCTGGCTGCCTGACTCCAACTGAACTCTAATCTAACACGCTGCAACCTAATGCTGCAGCTAGCTCCACCCACCCAACTCTACACCCTTTACTAACCAGCCTGAAGCTCAGTACTGGCATGATGTGTGTGGATGCAGTGATGGAGTCAATGGGGTGCTTCCTCCTTACCTGAGAGTCAGGTGTCACACCGCTGGGTGCGATGCAACATCTCTGTGGCGACTGGACCCTCAGGGCGCCACAATTGTAGTGTACAACAAGATGAGCACAAACTGAATAAAAAGTCTCCCCTACATTACAATTGAGGTCCTACATTACAATAAACTTGGACCTTTCCCAACATACTAATGATTGCCAACAAAGGCCCCCTTACACATTAAGGGACATTTACACTGAACCATTATCATGAATACTCATTTCTGCAATCTAAACAGGGTGCAAATCATCCGACGGATGACCAAAACGCCCATTCGTTGGGTGAAATAATCTTTTCAGCTGCACAAAAGATCATCGTTCTCACCGGAGCATCGTCCTGTGTAAACTGGAGCTGCACTGCAAAGCACAGTGGCAGCCTATGTGCCCTGAGCAATGTATTACTGATCGATTACTGTGCATCTGTAGCTGGGATGGCCTGTATATACAGGCTATTAAACAATGACTGACTGGCAAACATGATGCTGGTCAGCCATCGTTTAATTCTGTGTATCACAAAGTGTAAGCGGACCCTTTGACTAAAGTCGGCCAAATACTAGAGGCATCAGCTGGCAGTCTAACGTGTCTGGTGTTCTCCCGACTCTTGACTGATGGCTCCTTTGCCTGAAGTCAGACAGTATAGAGGCTGTCAGTCAAGCAGGAGGAAGTAGCGCTGGGCAGGGAATAGAGCTGGAGTGACAGAGGCTTCAGATCTACCATAGCTCTTCATGAAAAGAGGAGAAAAGAAATGCAATAGTGATGTGCACACCTCAGGTCATAAACATTGTAAAAACACACTATTAACCACTCATATAAAAAAATTAATTAAAACCAACACTATAACCTGATGCATACGTGTCACGGGTGTGTCGCCACGAAGATCGTCGCGATTGCACAGCCTGACTTCTCGCAGCTGAGTTTTTGGTGCTTGGTGTTTTTCGGCAGTGAGGGAATTAATTCTCTCTCTCTGTGCTAGACGAGGCCCAGCCTCACCCAGCTGCAGTTAATTCTGCAGTATTGGGACTCCTTCAAATACCTGCCGGTCTGATAGGGTAGTTGTCGGTGAAAGCATTTCATACAGACCATCAGAGCGGATCGTGGTATTGAAGAGTTTGGAGCGAAGTGTATTCGGTGTGGTTTTTTCCCTTCCTCGCTTTATCATTTATCTCCTTACCCGTTTGTGTTCCCTCTGTTATTGTGGTGTGAGTTTTTGTATGCAAGGTGGTTTTTGGTTTTCCCCTTGTACTGTCTCGTTCGTCTAGTACTGTGTATTAGCATTTACTACCCTGTCCCCTACTGTTGTGATCGGGGTCCTTCTCAGGACTAGATTACTGAGGTTCAGGGTTTCTCAGGAGGTAGGGTTACGCTGGCGGCCTGGACCTCTGTACCATTAACAGTACCTCCAGGTAGAGGGATTAGTCAGGGCCCCAGTTTAGGGTCAGCATAGGACCCTGACCTCCTGTACGCAGTGACAGCGTGACATTTTCACCGACCGACAAAAGATTCTCTCCAGCCTCCATGGATCCAGTAGCCAGTCTAGCTCGGCAGTTGCAGAGTTTGTCCAAGGAGCTGGCGGACGTTAAGTCCAAGGTTTTGTATCCCCCGGAGCAAGCCGGACCAGAACCTAAAGTAGCTCTCCTTGACAGGTTTACTGGGGGGCGGGACAAGTTTTTTGTTTTCCGGGAGGCATGTAAATTGTACTTTCGGCTGCGGCCACGGTCATCGGGGAGTGAAGAACAAAGGGTGGGAATTGTCATCTCGCTCCTACAAGGGGACCCACAATCATGGGCGTTCTCTCTTCCCCCGGACTCCCCGGCTCTCCAGTCAGTGGATAGGTTTTTCGCAGCTCTGGGTCTCGTATATGATGACCTGGATCGGATCTCCCTTGCTGAATCTAAGTTACGTAAGATCCAGCAAGGGAGTTCGTCCGGCGGAGGAATTCTGTTCGGAGTTCCGTAGGTGGGCCACGGACACCCAGTGGAATGACCCGGCTCTTAGGAGCCAGTTTTGTCAAGGTTTATCTGACAAATTAAAGGATGTATTGGCACAGTATGACCCTCCCGCATCACTGGAAGCCGCTATGGCCCTTGCTATTCGCATTGACAGATGGCTTCGGGAGAGGTGTGGGGTAACTCCGCCCCCTGTGATGACTCCACCTTCTACAAGGGCCCCTTATATGGAGGTTCCCCTGGTCAGTCCAGAGGAGCCTATGCAGTTAGGAGGGACATCATTTCGGGGGAGGGGACCGGCGGTGCGCCACAAGACAGGAAGGTGTTTCTTCTGCGGGAGAAAGGGACATTTTATTGGGGGTGTTCATCCCGTCCTTTGCAGAGTAAAGTGTCGTCGGAAAACTATTGATCCCAGGTTGTGTGGTGGACGGCAATCTGGGAGTAGGTATTTCGTCCCTAGGTTCGTCTCAGTTTCTCGTACCGGCGGAGGTGGTGGTGGGTACGAGAACTGAGAGGATATCTGTTCTTCTGGATAGTGGGGCCGGGGCTAATCTGGTGGACGCTCGGTTTGCACGGGTTCAAGGTATGCGATTGAGTGTGTTGGCTAAACCCATCCCCATATTCTCGATCGACGCCAGGCCTCTCGGTCAGGGAAGTTTTTTGCAAGCAGTGCATAACGTAAATCTTCAAGTGGGGGCGATACATAAAGAACTGTTGTCTTGTTACGTGTTGGAGGTCTTCCCACTCCTATAGTGTTGGGCCTTCCTTGGTTAACTAAGCATAACCCGGTTATTAATTGGCAATCCAGAGAGATAAGCCAATGGAGTGAATTCTGTAATAAAAACTGCATGAATACGGTCATCGGTGCGGTCGCTCCTAGAGTCTTACCTCCATTTCTGGCGGATTTTTGTATTCTCGGAGAAGGGTGTCAGGAACTACCTCCTCATCGCGTGTATGACTGTTCTGTAAAACTGCTCCCTGGGGCCAAGTTACCTAAATCTAGGTTGTATAACCTATCTGGTCCTGAGAGGCAGGCCATGAAGGATTATATTTCAGAGAGTTTGGCTAAGGGGCATATTAGACCTTCATCTTCCCCGGTGGCCGCGGGGTTCTTCTTTGTGAAGAAGAAAGATGGAGGCCTACGCCCTTGCCTGGATTTCCGTGAACTTAATCGGATTACGGTCCGAGATCCGTATCCGCTCCCACTTATCCCCGATCTCTTCAATCAGATCGTGGGCGCCAAATGGTTCTCTAAGTTGGATCTCAGGGGGGCGTACAATCTGATTAGGATGAAGGAGGGGGATGAGTGGAAGACGGCGTTTAACACTCCGGAGGGGCATTATGAGAACCTTGTCATGCCATTCGGTCTGACTAATGCTCCTGCGGTGTTCCAACACTTTGTTAATGACATTTTTCGCCGCCTGGTGGGACAGTTTGTTGTCATATATCTGGATGATATCTTAATTTACTCGCCAGATCTTGTGTCTCATCAGGAGCATGTTAGGCAGGTGTTACAGATCTTGCGGGATAATAAACTGTATGCCAAATGGGAAAAGTGTGTGTTCGCCGTACAGGAACTCCAGTTTTTAGGCTTCCTGGTGTCAGCATCCGGTTTTCGTATGGACCCTGGGAAAGTGCGGGCAGTTCTTGAGTGGGATCTGCGAGAGAATCTTAAGGCACTACAACGTTTTCCTGGGGTTTGCTAATTATTACCGGAAATTTATTCGTAAATTCTCGTCCATAGTTAAACCCCTCACAGACATGACAAAAAAGGGACGGATTTTTCTAGGTGGTCTGACAAGGCTTGTCAAGCATTCTCCTCCTTGAAAAAATGTTTTGCCTCGGCACCCATACTCATTCAACCTGATGCGTCACAGCCGTTCATTGTAGAGGTAGTCGCTTCTGAGGTAGGGGTGGGAGCAGTATTATCACAAGGTTCGTCGCCTGGTAAGTGGCATCCGTGCGCTTTTTTCTCTAAAAAATTGTCGTCCGCTGAGAGGAATTACGATGTCGGCAATAGGGAACTCTTGGCCATTAAGTTAGCTTTTGAGGAGTGGCGCCATTTTTTGGAGGGGGCAGTCCATCCGGTCACCGTCATCACCGATCACAAGAACCTGCTATATCTTGAGTCCGCAAAACGTCTGAATCCCAGACAAGCTAGGTGGTCGTTGTTTTTTACCAGGTTTAATTTTGTCGTCACAAATCGTCCGGGGTCAAAAAATGTAAAGGCGGATGCCTTATCTCGTAGTTTCCCTGGGCCGGGAATATGGATGACCCGGTTCCTATCCTTCAGGAGGGGGTGGTGGTGTTGGCAGTATGCTCTGAGCTTGAGGAGGCGGTATTGGAGGCTCAGGGGGACGCCCCTGTTGGACCTCCAGGGAGACTGTTTGTTCCAGATCAGTTGCGACAAAAGGTGATCGAGGCACACCATAACTCAGCTTTGGCAGGACACCCAGGGAGTAAAGCAACTGTGGATCTCCTCTCGCGTCGGTTTTGGTGGCCTAACTTACATAGGAGGGTGGTAACTTTTGTTGCGTCCTGTGGGGTTTGTGCACGCTCTAAGACCCCATATACCCGTCCGTCTGGGGCCCTCTTACCTTTGAAGATCCCGGAGCGTCCTTGGACTCATCTGTCTATGGAATTTATTACGGACCTCCCGCCGTCTTCGGGTAAAACGGTCATACTCGTTGTAGTGGACAGGTTCAGCAAGATGGCACATTTTATCGCTCTTCCTGCTCTTCCTAATGCTAAAACTCTTGCGCAGGTGTTCATTGGGGAGATTGTGAGGCTTCACGGGGTACCCTCTGATGTGGTGTCGGATCGAGGGTCTCAGTTTGTGTCCAAATTCTGGAAGGCATTTTGTACACGGCGGGGGATGCATTTGTCATTTTCGTCGGCTTTTCATCCTCAGATCAATGGTCAGACGGAACGTCTGAACCAGAGCTTGGAGACATATCTCCGGTGTTTTGTGTCAGAGAACCAGGAGGACTGGGCTTCTTTCTTGCCTCTGGCGGAGTTTGCTCTTAATAATAGGAGGAGCGAGTCCACTGGTAAGTCCCCGTTTTTTGGGGCATATGGTTTTCACCCCCAGTTTTGTACTTTTAGTAGGGGGGGCTCTTCAGGGTTCCTGAGGAGGAACGATTTTCGTCATCACTCGCTTCAGTGTGGAGAGGGGTGCTGAATAATCTGAGTACTATGGGGAACCGATACAAACGTATGGCTGATAGGAGGAGATTGTCTGGTCCGGACCTAAGTGTGAACGATCGGGTATGGTTGTCTACCAAGAATATAAAACTTAAGGTTCCCTCCTGGAAACTGGGTCCCAGGTTCATCGGGCCGTACAGGATCAGTTCTATAATTAA
>JARQOD010000003.1:511438263-511512363 GCA_033576555.1 Oophaga sylvatica | reverse complement strand
CCCTCCAGGACCCCGGCGCCATCTTGGATCCGGGTCCTGGGAGGGAGGAAGCCCTCAGAACAGCGCGATCACATCGCGCTGCTCTGAGGGTCTCAGGGGGGCGCGCAGGGAGCCCCCACCCTGCGCGATCCTCCCCTGTGCCCCCAGTACACCGCGATCATGTTTGATCGCGGTGTGCTAGGGGTTAATGTGCCGGGAGCGGTCCGTGACCGCTCCTGACACACAGTCATGGGTGTCAGCTGTGATAATCAGCTGACACCCGGCGGCGATTAGCTGCGCTCCCCTCAGGAGCGCAGCTGATCGCCTATGACGTACTATCCCGTCCCCGGTCATACGGGCCCAGGTACCATGGACGGGATAGTACGTCCGATGGCAGTAAGGGGTTAAACCTGAAAGTCTACACTTCAATCGTGTCTGAGTTTTCATTTTAAATAAAAAATAGTGGCATGCAGAACCCAAATCACAAAGATTCGGTCACTGTCCAAATATTTCTGGACCTAACTGTAATTAGTAAATTGAGTCCACCTGTGTATAATTTATTCTCAGTATAACTACAGTTGGTTTGTACAGGCCTCAGAGTTTTTTTAGAACATTAGGGATCAATCAGCATCATAAAAATCAAGGAACATGCCAGACAGGTCAGGGATAACGTTGTGGAGTAGACTAAAGCAAGGTTAGGTTATAAAAAAAGAGCCCACTCTCTTAACATCTCATGGAACACTGTTCAATCCATTATCCAAAAATAAAAGAAGTAAGGCACAACTGCAAACCCACCAAGACATGGCTGTCCACCTAAACTCACATCCCAAGCAAGAAGAGGACTAATTAGAGAAGAAGCCAAGAAGACCATGGTCACTCTGGAAAATCTGCAGAGATCCACATCTCAGGTGTGAGAAATTGTCCACAGGACAACTATTAGTCATACACTCTACAATTTTGGTCTTTATGGGAGAGTGGCAAGAAGGAAGCCATTTTTGAAAGCAAACCATAAGAGTCCCATTTACAGTTTGCAAAAAGCCATGTAGGGGACACAGCTAACATGTGGAAGAAGATGCGCTGATCAGATGAGACCAAAGTAGATATTTTGGGGCCAAATGCAAAATGATGTGTGTGGCGGAAAACTAACAATGCACATCACCCTGAAAACACAATCCCGACCATCAAACATGGTGGTAATATCATTCTGTGGGGATGCTTTTCTTCAGTGGGGACTGAGAAGCTGGTCAGAGTTGATGGGAAAATGGATGGAGTTAAATTCAGAGCAATCCTGGAGGAAAGTCTGTTAGAGGCTGCAAAACACTTGAGACTGAGGCATAGGTTCAACTTCCAGCAGAATATTGACCCTAAACATACTGCCAGAGCTACAATGGAAAGGTTTAGATCAAAGCATATTCATGTGTTTGAATGGCCCAGTTACAGTCCAGACCAAAATCCCATTGAGAATCTGTGGCAAGACTCAAAAATTACTATTTATAGATGCTCTACATCCAATTTCACTGGCCCAGAGCTAGTTTTTAAAGAAGAATGGGCAAACATTTCAGCCTCCAGATGTGCAAACCTGGTAGAAACATTGCCCAAAAGACTTGCAACAGTAATTGCAGTGAAATTATATATTTTTAAAATAATTAGAAAACCATGTATCATTTCTTTTAAACTTCACAAATACTTGCTACTTTGTGTTGGTATATTACATAAAAGCCAAATAACTTTGTGGACATAAAGTGAAAAAATGTGGAATTGTTCATAGGGTATGAATATTTTTTCAAGGCACTGTAGATGACGTCCAGATAATAACTTCTAAGTTGTGTGATCGCTGAACCAGCATTTTTTTCTTAGAGCTAGCATTTTTCTAAAGTTCAGAGGCATTGTTTTCTTTTTAACTGACAGGTTGACGTGTACCAGAAGACAAGATAAGATGTTCCTCATTTTTAGTCAATACAATACATTCCTCCTCGCCTGAGAAGAGACGCTCTGTGCTAAACAGGGCCAAAAGCCAAGAATGGAATTTTTAAAGTGAAACTAGCATTTTATGTTTTAGTTGTATTAACTGCCATATATGGTAATTCCGCTTCCTGCTTCAGGGGTGTATATGAATCCCTTTGTTAGCAATAAACGCAGAGCTTATGGACGCATCCTTTGGTCTGTGTCTTATTCTCTCTGGTACCACATTCCGAGGAGGAAAGGGTTAACGAGATAACAGCGACGACAACTGGCACCCGACCAGGGGACTGAGTTATTCTATCTGAGGAAGCCCGACCGGTCCGGAAGACGTGGGATGAGCGGAGCCTTCTGTTGGTGATATACACAGCGCTGGGGTAAGAATACTTATTATATTCTACCTAAAATCTATATCACTGTATAGTGGACTCCCTCTTCCCCGAGCGGTCGGCTTTCCAGGTAAATCACAGGTATTCCTGGCTCAGGTCCCTTTGAACCAGTAGACCTTCAGATTAATTGTCAGTCCTGCCTTTCCTCCTTTGAATAATGACAGTATGGATCCAATGATTGTGTTGTGGTTTTGTCTTGGTGTCTGTGTGATTGGATTGTTTATTTGGTTGGCGTACAAATCTTGGAAAGCGAGCAGTGGAATGGTTCAGAAACCTTTGTGGCCCATTGTCTAAGTGACGCAACTGTCTTGGTGACAGAGTCTTGGTGACGCAATTGTCTTGGTGACAAACTTGTCTTGGTGACAAGAGAATCTCTTCTAGGTGAGGAGATACAAAAATGGGGGACCAAAACACCAAGGAAGGTGTTTCTGCTAAAGATTTAGTTGTGCGCAGAGAGTTGTGTAAAGCAGGCATGAATGAATGAACGGAGAATTGAACAGTGATAAATGGAAAAGGTTCTTTAACTCACATCATGGATGGTTGAGAGAAAAAGGACTGTTGAGAACAGTGAACCTGTGGATGAGTGCGTGTGATTACTTAGAGGGAAAGACTGAGGAATTAGGAGACGGACGTTACAGACTAACAAAACAGGGACGACTGATTTACCCTCCTGTTTGCCCCCTACGTTACCTCCACCCTAGTATCAGATCTTCCCACAGACTTCCCACGAACCAAACTGTTGGGTCTGCCCCAGGTGTGGACAGCAGAATCCCCTGACGGTAGATGTCTGTGTAGGTTGCGGTGGACCCAGACCTCCCCCGGCCAATTTATTTCCAATGAGGACAGTAGTGGTACCTGGTACCCCGGGTGCTGCGGGAGGTGAGGTGGACGGACTAGCTCCAGGCGCCCCCCGGACAGTAGTGTTGTACAGACCATGGAGCCCTACAGAGCAGTTGGCTCTAATAAAGCAACTAGACAGGATCTGGAAGCACTTATAAAAGGGAAATTGGCAGATGAAGCTAGATACAATAGACTGATAGATGAGACATACAAGTGTTATGTTGGTAGGACCGGACCTGACAATGCAGAAGTCAGTGACAGCAAGCAGAGAGATAAGGGAGGGGGAAGTGCTGGCAGCAGCGAGATGGCATTTTTCTTTAGACCAAGGTAACTCTACAGATAAGGAAGCTGCAGGCTGAGGAGAGCACACTCACAAACTGCGCAGCGGCACGACTTACCCCTCCCATCAGGCATTCAGCGTAGAGACGCAGAGCCAGAGTGCAGTAGTTTTCAGATTTCTAATCACCTTTGTTGAATAGGTTTTTGGAATAGACACAGTACGTAAGAATCGAAGGGCTAGGCATGTGAATAGAAGGTCAGAGTACGTGAGAAGCAAATAGACAGGCAGCCTTTACGCTGCATAATGCGTTTTTGTTATTTGAAAGGCAACGGGGAAGTTTGTTAATAGATTACCATCTGCTATAAAAGAGCAGTGGTGCATCGTGTAGAAGGTACAGCAAGTTAATTTGAACGGACCAGGAAGTGATTTTTTTTTATGTGAATAAGATTGAAAAGGTGTTAAATCGTCTGTGAGAAAAAGATCACTGACATGTCACAAGAGCAGAATTCAGAGTCACACACATCACATGTCCATCATGTGGAGACTCGGGACAGGTATCTGTTTCCTGGTTTTGATCTTTTTAAGCTAGTTTTTTTTTCTGGCTACAAGCTGTAGCATGAAAGTTCTCAGGCATTCAGACTGAACTAGATAATAATTTTTTTCTTTTTTTTTTTTGATACGTGATTTCAGTGCCTGTAGAGACTGCCAGTCTGCAAGAGATACTGGAAAGATGGAAAATGCCAAAAGTAGTTGTTCTGCAATATGTTGATGACTTACTGATTTGTGCCCCCTCCAGGAAACAGTGTCGCACTGCAACGATATCACTCATGTTGTTTCTGTACCAAGCTGGATGTAAAGCGTCAAAGGATAAACTTCAGTTTTGTAAATCTTCAGTTATCTTTTTGGGACATTGCATTACGCCAGGGGCGCGACATCTGACCAGCGCTCGCAAAGAAGCTGTACAGAATTTTCCTATTCCTGTTAATGTTGCCGCTCTTAGGACATTTCTTGGACTGGTTTCATACTGCAGACAGTGGATACATGCTGTATCAATCCTCATGCAGCCTCTCTATGACTGTATCACCATTGTGCCTTTTAAACTAACTCCTGAAGGTATAGACTGTTTTTTTTTTATTCTCTCAAAAACAGGATTGTGGCAGCTCCAGCGCTAGGAACCCCCAACTATGAACTACCATTCACCCTGTATCTCCACGAACAGCAGGGACACGCGGCAGGAGTATTGACTCAGTTACATGGTGACAATCAAAGGCCTGTAGCCTATTTCAGTGGAAGACTAGATGCAGTGGCTAGAGGTGCCCCGTCCTGTGTACGGGCAGTACATGCTGTAGGACTATTGCTCCACAAATCGTCAGACATTGTTTTTGATCACCCATTGACAGTACTTACACCTCATGATGTATACACCATACTGAACCAGGTGCAACCGGCACACCTTTCAGCTGCACGTCACCTTCGATTGCAATGTGCACTTTTAATGCCTCCAAATGTTTCTTTGCAGAGATGTACCATACTTAATCCTGCCACATTGTTACCTCTCTCGGATCTAAAGGAGGGGTCAGGTACGGTATTGTACAAAGAAGATCCAAGAGAAGAGATTCCTCATGATTGTGTTCAGCTTATGGCACAGGAAACAGCAGGCCTACCCACAGTGTTTGAAACTGAAAGACTTAATGCTGATTTTGAATTTTTTGTAGATGGATCTCACCACCAAGATGACTCAGGTACCTTCCACACCGGGTATGCCATCGTCTCCCTGAATGCAGTGATCAAAGCAGAACCAATGCTCCCACATCAGTCGGCCCAGGAGGCTGAACTTAAGGCTCTGACCGAGGCCTGTAAGATAGCTGAAGGTAGAATTGTTAACATCTACACAGATTCTAGATACGCATTCGGTATAGCTCATGATTTTGGTCCAATTTGGAAATCTAGAGGATTCCTGACGGCAGCAGGACATCCCATTAAAAATGCTGACGCAGTCCAGCAGTTAATTGATGCATTACAATTACCAAAAGAAGTAGCTGTCATAAAAGTTAAAGCACATACCAGACGCACTGATCTGGTGAGTAAAGGAAACGCAATGGCCGATGCAGCAGCAAAAACAGCAGCCAGTAGACCACTCCAAGGGGTAACGATGCACCAGGTAAGCGCTCCCAAAAATCCCTTTGTGTCGGAGGATGCCTTATCCCAGATGCAGGCTCAGGTGCGCCAGGAGGAAGTAGAAAAGTGGGAAAAAGAAGGTGCATGTCTGAATGAAGCAAATGGGGTATGGGGAAGAGGGATGCGTCGATGCCTTCCAAGGGCATTGTACCCTGCGGTCGCCCAGATGTTACATGGGCCAACCCACCAGTCCAAAACTGCTGTAATGAGCGTGATGCAGAAGCATTGGGTAGCACCAGGCTTTTCCACCTGTATAGAAGGTTTGATCCAGGGATGCATGGTATGTGCTACACATAATCAGGGAAGGGTAGTCAAGACACCACCGAAACACACCCTCGGCCCCTCTATCCTTTCCAGAGACTGCAGATTGATTATATTCAGCTGCCAAAATCAGGGTCATGGGAGTACGTGTTGGTGTGTTTTTGATTTATTCTCAGGTTGGCCGGAGGCTTTCCCGATTGCCAAGGCTACGGCTGCGGCAACCGCAAAGAAGCTGCTTGCGGAGGTGGTGTGCAGGTATGGAGTACCAGAGGTGATCGAAAGTGACAGAGGTACACATTTCACAGGTGAAATAATGAATGAAGTCTTGACAGCTCTGGGAATTCAACAAGCTTTCCACACCCCATATCACCCACAAAGCAGTGGGAAAGTAGAAAGACTAAATGGGACATTGAAGTTAAAAATCCAAAAGGCCATGGCTGAAACAGGGAAATCTTGGCCTGAATGTTTACCATTAGCCCTATACTCAGTAAGGTACACTCCAAATAGGAGAACTGGACTTTCTCCGTATGAAGTACTATTTGGCAAAGTGCCTAGCTTAGGATGTTTCTTTCCCCAAGCACTGGAAATGAGTAACCATGTATTAAGCTCATATGTAAGGGATTTGCATAAAAGACTCAAGAAAGTACATGATAATGTCTTCAGTTCTCTTCCAGATCCGAACCAGGATCCTGGGAGTCACAGCCTGCAGCCCGGAGACTGGGTAGTCATTAAAAGACACGTGAGAAAGAGTCTGGATCCGAGATTTGACGGACCTTTTCAAGTTCTACTGACGACAAGTACCGCAGTCAAGCTACAAGGCAAGGAAACTTGGATCCACGCATCGCATTGTAAGAAGATCCTTGGAGAGCCTCCACAAGAGGAATGATGCTACTAGTGACATTTGCTTGCATCCTTGCAGTAACGGATGCTTGGAACAGACTTAGCCGAGTAGATGGTGATGATAACAGATTCATTAGACACCACTTAGCTTTAGTGGATGGACTGAAAGAACAAAACCAAACTGTTGCAAACTGTTGGATTTGTACACATGCGCCGGTGACGTCCACCAGTCTACCATTTCTTGCAGTCCCAGTCTCGTGGGAAGAGATTAACTCTTGGGGTAACTGCTCAGACACATTAAGCAACAATGCCACTCAAAAACTTTGGAACACTACGGTAGGAATACCGGTAGTGGGTTGGACTGATTTTCCATGGTGGCAGGGAAATCTAACAGGACAGATAATTCCAAGACAGTATCTATTTTTGAAGGTGGAGCATGGGTACCCAGAAATACATAAACGATCTGCAGACAATAGACCTCGCCCAAATGGGAGACCACACATAGTGGAGATGGGGATAGCAAATAAATTTTTCAGTGCATTATTTATCTACCCTATGATAACTCAGACATGGGATAAGTTGGTAGAATCCACAGACTACCTAGATGATCAAATATGGGATATTTTAATATCATGAATGGGTCCCTTACAGTACAGAACCAGTTAATTATTGTTACTAACCAACATACCCTCGTGTTAGATTACCTGACTGCAGCTCAAGGAGGGATGTGCCAGATTATTGGACCTGCATATTGTCATTATATTGATAATTCTAGTGTTTTAACCCTTAAACATAAGCTAGAGGATGTCATAAAGTTAAGGAAACTATATGATGAGGCAAATCTGAAGAATCAAGATTCATGGTGGGCAAATACTTTCTCCTTTCTTAACCCCGCAAATTGGTTCAAAGGTATAGGGGGATGGCTGACTGGGATAATACAAGCTGGCCTACAGGTTTATTGATATGTCTTGCCATCTATTTAGTGTTTAAAATTTGTTTGATGTGTATTAAACGATGTGCTAGGACACAGAGGAGGTATGAAGATGTGTATTGATCAAATGGAGGAACAAAAGGAGGGAAATGTGATCGCTGAACCAGCATTTTTTTCTTAGAGCTAGCATTTTTCTAAAGTTCAGAGGCATTGTTTTCTTTTTAACTGACAGGTTGACGTGTACCAGAAGACAAGATAAGATGTTCCTCATTTTTAGTCAATACAATACATTCCTCCTCGCCTGAGAAGAGACGCTCTATGCTAAACAGGGCCAAAAGCCAAGAATGGAATTTTTAAAGTGAAACTAGCATTTTATGTTTTAGTTGTATTAACTGCCATATATGGTAATTCCGCTTCCTGCTTCAGGGTGTATATGAATCCCTTTGTTAGCAATAAACTCAGAGCTTATGGACGCATCCTTTGCTCTGTGTCTTATTCTCTCTGGTACCACATTCCGAGGAGGAAAGGGTTAACGAGATAACAGCGACGACAGTTGCATCCCCTACAATTCATAAAAATGATGTTTCAATTGATGTACAAGAAACAACAGGGCTCCTATTAATCTTCCAACCAATCAATCCTATTATTTTCATACTTGCACTACAGAACGATAGCTGCAACCTAATTGTTATTCTGGGCACAGTTTGCATTGAACAGCTTCCACACATTTCTCTGCAGCTCCAACTCACAGACAGCTCAGCTTTCCTAGCTTATCCATGCAGTCTCCATTCAGAGAAAGACCCTGGCACATGTCTCTTCAAGCTACAGCTCACATTTTGGCTGGACACTCACCAGCAGCACAATCGACTCTGCTCCAGTCAACAGACTGACCCACCTAGTGAACAGAGACCCTGGTTTTTAGTTAATGCAAGTCAGGTGCATCTAATTAAGACCTACAGTTCTAGGATTTAAAGCTACAAAAGCTATTGTCAAACTGTACAAATGTAAAAGTAAATATGATCAACAGATCTGCACCAATTGTCCATCTAAATACATTCTGATGACTGTAAAGACAAAATGAAGAACAAGTCATAGCACATAAATACAAAGTAATAGATATAGAAAGCCCTGAAAGCATTTATAGTTTATGCCAATATATACACATGGAATGTGTACATATGATTCAGTGCAATAATAATAAGAACCCTATAGAGAAAATTGTACACAAGGAATCAAAACAAAATGTAATAAAAAGTGAAACTTTATTGAGAGTACTTCATTGACATGTTAACATGTTAAAAAGGTGAGAAACAGGTGGCACCATGTTGTGCAAGGAGCTATACATATACAGTCATGGACAAAAGTGTTGGCACCCTTGAAATGGTTCAAGAAAATGATGTATTTCTAACATAAAATTATTGAAATATTTCATTATTTGGAACAATTTTACCATGACTGTATGTTACAGGAAATATAGACAGACACAATAATATGATAGTCTGATGGTTGAAGCAGTATATGTATAAGCAAAGAAACTCAATGTAAGTATAATGTACTTAGTCAGATTTTTAGGAAAACCTGTCATGAGCTTTTATTTTTGTGCAGATTGGCAGATTTGGTAGTGAGGCGAATCTCTCCCTGCACCCGGCGATTTGGGAGTAGCCCATGTCCACAATTCACATTTAAACTTTGAGTTGAGCTTTGGGTCTGTCCGTGTTTTGTTTGCAAGCTGCAGAGCAGGAGGCTCTATGCAATACCAGCCTGTGTGAGGTTAACACAGAGCCAAGGAAAACAAAGCTTCTGACGCACCCAAGAGGGAGACTGTTATGATTTGGTAGCTGATGAGAGCAGGCAAAAAAGGAAATACACCAGAGAGGAATCTACTGGATTGCAGTACCCTGACTAACCACCACAACTAAAGGCAGCCGTGGAGCGTACCTACGTTGGTCCTAGACGCCTCGTCACAGCCTGAAAAGCTAACTACACCTAAAGATAGAAAGAGGAAAACTATCTGCCCCGGAGCAGATCCCCAAAGAACATAGGAAGCCCCCAAACATGTAATGGCGGTTAGACAAGAGGAAATACAAACACAGACAGAAAATAGTATGAGCAAACGTTGGGGCCCAATCTTCCTAGAAAGAAAAGGATAGGAAGGACACTTACTGCAATCCAAAAAACCCTAAAAAAAATACCAACTCACTAATTGCAAAAACACCTGAGATCACACGACCTCTACCACCTAAATTAGCTCTGTGGTGTAACAAAACTAAGCAGCAGCCACTGAAAAAACTGGAAAAGGCAAATGAACAAATAACAGTGGCTCAGATAAACTGAGAGGAGCACAAGCCCCCGGAGGGGACCTGGCTGACCTCCACAGAATTGCAGGACAAAATGCAAAAAGCAAGCACAAAAATAAAAGCAGAAAATATCTTTTCTGTTAGAAGAAGATGCAGGCAAGACAAAGCAAGCTTCCAAGTGAACCAGGAACCAAAGTTGAGACAAGAACAATTGATCACCGGCAACCCTGATGGGAGGGAACCTCCCTTATATAAGACCAGTCTGTAACACCTGATTGCCAATCTTCACAATCTTCATTGAATAGTTCAGTACTGTTTGTAACCACCAAAGGGAGCTTCTGCTCAGAATTCATTTCTAACACATTCACAACAGTACCCCCCCCCTTGAGGAGGGGTCACCGAACCCTCATTTGGGCAACCAGGTCGGTCAGGATGAGCTCTGTGATACGCACGGATCAGTCTCCTAGCATGGATGTCCGAAGCAAACACCTAAGAATTGTCCTCCTGACCATAACCTCTCCACTTAACCAAATACTGGAGTTTCCGTCTAGAAAAACGAGAATCCAATATTTTCTCAACCACATACTCCAGATTGCCCTCAACCAAAACAGGGTCAGGAGGCGCAGCCATAGGAACCACTGGCTCGACAAACCTCTTCAATAAGGACTTGTGGAACACGTTATGGATCTTAAATGTCCCTGGAAGAAGTAAACGAAAGGAAACAGGATTAAGAATCTCCATGATCTTATAAGGTCCAATGAACCTAGGCTTAAACTTAGGAGATGCAACTCTCATAGGGATATTTCTTGAGGACAACCAGACCAAGTCCCCCACTTCAAACCGAGGACCATCAGTCCTATGCCGGTTGGCAAACCGCTGGGCCCTCTCCTGAGAGAGGGACAACCTCTCCACTACCTGGTCCCAAATCTGCTGCATACGCTCCACAACAGAGTCAACACCTGGACAGACAGAAGCCTCCGTCTGTCCCGAAGAAAATCGAGGGTGAAACCCAAAATTGCAGAAAAATGGAGACATCAAAGTGGCAGAGCTAGCCCTATTATTAAGAGCAAACTCAGCCAAAGGCAAAAAAGAGACCCAGTCATCCTGATCAGCAGACACAAAGCATCTCAGATAAGTCTCCAATGTCTGGTTTGTTCTCTCAGTTTGTCCATTGGTCTGAGGATGAAAAGCCGAGGAGAAAGACAATTGAACACCAAGTTTAGAACAAAAAGTCCTCCAAAATCTGGAAACAAACTGGACTCCTCTGTCAGACACAATGTTCTCAGGAATGCCGTGTAACCGAACCACGTGCTGAAGGAACAAAGGCACCAATTCGGAGGAGGAAGGCAACTTAGGTAATGGCACAAGATGTATCATTTTGGAAAACCTATCACAAATCACCCAGATAACGGTCATTCTCTGAGAAACAGGGAGGTCGGAAATGAAATCCATAGAGATATGGGTCCATGGTCTCTTGGGCACAGGCAATGGCATCAACAAACCACTAGAGCGAGAGCAAGGCTTGGAGCGAGAGCAAGTCCCGCAGGACTGCACAAATTCCCTGACGTCACGAGACAAAGTAGGCCACCAAAAGGACCGACTAACCAAGTCTCTGGTACCAAAAATTCCGGGATGACCGGCCAACGCGGAACAATGAATCTCAGACATCACACTCTTTTTCCACCGGTCTGGGACAAACAATTTCCCAATAGGGCAGCGCTCGGGTTTATCCTCCTGACACCCTTCCAGAGCCAGTCTCAAATTGGGCGAGATGGCGGAAAGAACTACACCCTCTTTCAAAATAACAGCAGGATCAGATAACTCAGGAGAGTCCGCAAGGAAACTCCTCGAGAGGGCATCCGCCTTAACATTCTTAGTGCCAGGAAGAAAGGAAACCACAAAATTAAAATGTGTGAAAAACAAGGCCCACCTGGCCTGTCTAGGATTAAGTCACTTGGCTGATTCCAGATAAACCAGATTCTTATGGTCTGTGAGGACCACCACCTGATGTTTGGCTCCCTCCAGCCAATGTCTCCACTCTTCAAAAGCCCACTTCATGGCCAATAACTCTCGATTACCCACGTCATAATTACATTCAGTTGGAGAAAATTTTCGAGAGAAAAAGGCACAAGGGTTACTTTTAGAGGTCTCTGGATCTCTTTGGGACAAAACGGCACCTGCCCCAATTTCAGAGGCATCAACCTCCACCTGAAATGGCAGAGAAACATCAGGCTGCCGTAGAACAGGAGCAGAAGTGAATCTCTGCTTAAGTTCCTGAAACGCAGAGACTGCCTCAGGAGGCCAATTCACCACATCAGAACCCTTCTTGGTCAAATCAGTCAACGGTTTAACAATAACAGAGAAATTACCAATAAATTTACGATAAAAATTGGCAAAACCCAAGAATCTCTGAAGAGCCTTTTATGAAGTAGGTTGGACCCAATCACAGATGGCCTGAACCTTGACCGGGTCCATTTCAATAACAGATGGGGACAAAATGAATCCCAGAAATGAGATCCTCTGTACGCCAAAAAGACACTTTGATCCCTTCACATACAGAGCATTCTCTCTCAAAATCTGGAACACAGTCCGAACATGTTTCACATGAGAGTTCCAGTCATTGGAAAAAATCAAGATATCATCCAAATAAACAATCAGAAATTTATCCACAAAATCCCTGAAAATGTCATTCATGAAGGACTGGAAGACAGAAGGAGCATTAGTGAGCCCAAAGGGCATCACTAGGTACTCAAAATGCACCTCTGGGGTATTAAATGCCGTCTTCCATTCATCCCCGTGCTTAATGCGAATAAGGTTATACGCCCCCCTGAGGTCAAGCTTGGTAAACCAACTCGCACTTTTCACCCTGGAAAACAGGTCAGAAATCAAGGGTAACGGATATTGATATTTCACAGTGATATTGTTCAAGAGACGATAATCAATACACGGCCTTAATGAACCATCCTTTTTGGCCACAAAGAAAAAACCGGCACCCAAGGGTGAAGAGGATGGTCTGATATGACCCTTCTCCAATGACTCCTTGATATAAGACCGCATAGCGTCATGTTCAGGTACAGACAAGTTAAAAAGGCGACCTTTAGGGAATTTACTACCAGGCACTAATTCAATAGCGCAGTCATAGCTCCTATGGGGGGGCAAGGATGCAGATTTACTTTCGCTAAACACATCAGAAAAATCAGTCAAAAAGTTAGGAACATCCTGAGCCTGGGGAGAGGCAGAAAAAACAGGAGTGTTGGCATTAACACATTGGCAGCCCCAACTGGTTACAGACACAGATTTCCAATCCAAAACAGGATTATGAGACTGTAACCAAGGGAAACCTAGTACAATAATGTCATGCAGATTATACAGCACCAAAAATTTGCAACTCTCCTGATGATCAGGTTCAACGCTCATTATCACCTGAGTAGAGAACTGGGGTTTATTCTCAGCCAAAGGGGTAGAATCAATCCCCAGTAGGGGAATAGACTTCCGTAGGGGTATCAAGGGAAACCCACAACGTTTAGCAAAATCAAAATCCATCAGGTTAATAGCTGCTCCCGAATCAACAAAAGCCCGAGCAGAAAATGTGGACAGGGAGTAAATCAGGGTAACAGTCAACAGAAATTTAGTCTGAACACTACCCAAGACAACTGAGCGTGCAAAACGTCTTCCCCGCTTAGGGCAGACTGAAATAGCATGAGAGGCGTCACCACAGTAGAAACATAACCCATTGCGTTTTCGAAACTCATGACGCTGTGCCCCAGAAGCCACTCTATCACACTGCATAGGTTCAGAAGCTGGTTCACAAGGCAACACTATTCCACGCATACCTCTACGCTCACGCAAACGTCTGTCAATTTGAATCGCCAATGACATAGAATCATTGAGACCAGAGGGAGCAGGGAAACCCACCATAACATCTTTTACATTCTCTGACAGACCCTTCCGAAAAAGGGCTGCCAAAGCATCATCATTCCATTTGGTCAGGACTGCCCACCTTCGGAATCTCTGACAGTACAACTCAGCATCCTCAAGCCCCTGATTTAATGCCAACAAGGCTTTTTCAGCTTGATCAGTGACATTAGGTTCATCGTACAATAACCCCAGAGCCAGAAAAAATGCATCAACAATACTCAAAACAGGATCCCCAGGTGTCAGGGAAAAAGCCCAATCCTGAGGATCGCTGCGCAGGAGAGAGATGACAATTTGAACCTGCTGTGCTGCGTTCCCTGAGGACTTAGGTTTTAAGGCAAAAAACAACTTACAGTTATTTTTGAAATTCAGAAATTTAGCTCGATCCCCTAAAAACAAATCTGGCATGGGGATCCTAGGTTCCACAACCGGCAACCCTTCAAGATAGGTAGCAATACTCCGAACTTCAGTGGAAGCTGATCCACACGGCCAGACAACTGTGCAAACTCCATTGAGAGAAAAAAAAAATCCTCAGCACCCAGAGAAAAAGAGGGAAAGAAAAAAAAAAATATCTCTGACAACTCTGACAACCTTTTTTTCTTTTTTTAAACTATCTTTCCCTTCTGTGAGTACCATATAATTTTCAGTTAGGCCGGTGATACTGTTATGATTTGGTAGCTGGGAGAGCAGGCAAAAAAGGAAATACACCAGAGAGGTTGGAATCTACTGTATTGCAGTACCCTGACTAACCACCACAACTAAAGGCAGCCGTGGAGCGTACCTACGTTGGTCCTAGACGCCTCATCACAGCCTGAGAAGCTAACTACACCTAAAGATAGATAGAGGAAAACTATCTGCCCCGGAGCAGATCCCCAAAGAACATAGGAAGCCCCCAAACGTAATGGCGGTTAGACAAGAGGAAATACAGACACAGACAGAAAATAGTATGAGCAAACGTTGGGGCCCAATCTTCCTAGAAAGAAAAGGATAGGAAGGACACTTACTGCAATCCAAAAAACCCTAAAAAAATACCAACTCACTAATTGCAAAAACACCTGAGATCACACGACCTCTACCACCTAAATTAGTTCTCTGGTGTAACAAAACTAAGCAGCAGCCACTGAAAAAACTGGAAAAGGCAAATGAACAAATAACAGTGGCTCAGATAAACTGAGAGGAGCACAAGCCCCCAGAGGGGACCTGGCTGACCTCCACAGAAGTGCAGGACAAAATGCAAAAAGCAAGCACAAAAATAAAAGCAGAAAATATCTTATCTGTTAGAAGAAGATGCAGGCAAGCTTCCAAGTGAACCAGGAACCAAAGTTGAGAAAAGAACAATTGATCACCGGCAACCCTGATGGGAGGGAACCTCCCTTATATAAGACCAGTCTGTAACACCTGATTGCCAATCTTCACAATCTTCATTGAATAGTTCAGTACTGTTTGTAACCACCAAAGGGAGCTTCTGCTCAGAATTCATTTCTAACACATTCACAACAGGAGACACTGATGCAGTCGCCCACGGCTTTTGATACCGACTGTTTGGATCACCCGGCTGTGATACAGAAGAAAATGTTTTCCTTACTTTGTGAGTTTTTAGAAATAAAGACATCTTATGTTGAACTCTATTGGGTCACTGCCTCGCTATCCCACTGTGCGAACACCGCTGCGCTACAAGTGGCATGTAAACGTTTGGGAACCCTTGGTCAAAATTACTGTTATTGTGAACAGTTAAGCAAGTTGAAGGTGAAAAGATATCTAAAAGCTCTTAAGTTAAAGATGATACCTTTAACCTTTAATTCCTTTGTATTTAAAGCAAAAAAAAATTATAATATAGAGGTCTGTAATTTTTATCGTAGACACACTTCAACTGTGAGAGACGGAATCTTAAAAAAATCTAGAAACTCACATTGTATGATTTTTACATCATTAATTTGTATTTTATTGCATAAAATAAGTATTTGATACAATAGAAAAAGAGAACTTAATATTTGGTACAGAAACCTTTGTTTGCAATTATAGGTGTCAGATGTTTCCTGTAGTTCTTGACTGAGTTTACACACACTACATCAGGGATTTTGGCCCACTCCTCTATACAGATCTTCTCCAGATCTTTCAGATTTTAGGGGCTATTGCTGGACAACATTGAGTTTCAGCTCGCTCCAAAGATTTTCCATTGGGTTGAGGTCTAGAGACTGGCTAGGACACTCCAGGACCTTGAAATGCTTCTTACTGAACCACTGCTTAGTTGCCCTGGCTGTGCTCTTACTGAGGGAAGGATGTTGTTGGCCAAAATCTCGCGATAAATGACCCCATCCATCCTCCTTTCAAAACAGTGCAGTCGTCCTGTCCCCTTTGCAGAAAAGCACCCCCAAAGTACGATGTTTACCCGACCATGCTTCACAGTTAGGATGATGTTCTTGGGGTTGTACTCATCGTTCTTCCTCCAAAAACAGCGAGTGGAGTTGATACCAAAAAGTTCAATTTCTTATTGACACCTCTCCATTATTAAGCCGGGCTTAATGTCACTTTACAATAGGAAGGTGCCATTAACCCCCCCATTACCCCACTTGCCACCACTACAGGGCAAGTGGGAAGAACCGGGCAAAGCTTCAGAATTTGCGCATCTAATAGATGCGCCTTTTCTGGGCAGCTGCGGGCTGCTGTTTTTAGGCTGGGGGTGCCCACTATCCATGGCCCCTTACCAGCCTGTGAATAGCAGCCTGCACCTGTGAGTTTTGTCGGGACCCCACCTTGAGTTTTTCATTCATTCATTGTCCCCTGCTCGCCGGGAGAGCAGGGGAGAATAATGACAGGCTCATTCAGCACCAGGCGCCGGGGGACAGCAGCTAAGGGTCCTGTCACACTCTTCAATGTCCCAGCGATCCCACCAACGATACGAAATGGATGGGATTGCTGGGACATCGTTAGCTGATCGCTGGTGAGCTGTCACATGGGCAGACTCAGCAGCGATCAGGACCAGCGAGCACGCTGGTATCCAATGTACACATCGGGTAACTAAGCACCGCGTGGCACCTAGTTACCCGATATGTACCCTAGATACCGGCTCTCAGCTTCTGCTGTAGAGCGCTGAGAGCCGGTATCCAATGTACATATCGGGTAACTAAGTACCCTAGATACTTGCTCTCAGTGCTCTACAGCAGAAGCTAGAGCCAGTAGCCAGGGTACATATCGGGTAACTAGGTGCCGCGCGGTGCTTATTTACCCGATATGTACATTGGATACCAGCTCCCAGCTCGCTGATTGTTGGTCTCCCGCTGTCACACGCAGCGATGCGTGCTGGCCAGCGGGAGACCAACGATGAAAAAATGGTCCAGGACATTCAACGGCGATCAGCGATACCCAGCAGGGGGGCTGGTTGTCGCTGCGTGTCACACTAAGCGAGATCGCTGGCTAGGTCGCTGTTGCGTCACAAAATCGGTGACGCTTCAGCGATCTCGCTAGCGATCTCGCTTAGTGTAACGGGGGCTTTACAGTAGCGGTCATGGAGCACATTGGTACAAATGACAAAGTTAGAGGTAGGTGGAAGGTCCTTAAAGATGATTTCAGGGAATTAGGCTGCAAGCTTAAAGCAAGGACCTCCAACGTGGTATTTTCTGAAATACTGCCTGTACCACGTGCCACACCAGAGAGGCAACGGGAGACTAGGGAGGTTAATAAGTGTCTCAAGAATTGGTGTAGGAAGGAGGGGTTTGGGTTCCTGGAGAACTGGCCGACTTCTCAGTTGGCTACAGGTTCTATGCTAGGGATGGGCTGCACCTCAATGGGGAGGGTGCAGCTGTGCTGGGGGAGAAAATGGCTAGAAGGTTGGAGGAGTGTTTAAACTAGGGACTGGGGGAGGGTATTCATTTTATAGGAGGGGAAGATAGTGAACAAGGCACAAATAAAGAAATTGGGGTGGCATGTGGGGTGGGTTTAGAACAGGTAGGACTGTATAGAAGAATAGAGGCACAGACAGATACATAAAGTGCCCATTATCCCATAGAATGTAAGTCCGCAAGGACAGGGTCCTCTCTCTCCCATCTGTACCAGTCTGTCATTGTAAATTTGTTTACTGTAAACAATATCTATAACTTTGTATGTAACCCCTTCTCATGTACAGCACCATGGAATTAATGGCGCTACATAAATAAATAATAATAAAAAAAATGTATACTAATGCCAGAAGCCTCACCAACAAAATGGAGGAATTAGAATTAGCTTTGTTGGAACATAATTATGTAATTATGACATGGTGGGGATATCTGAGACATGGCTGGACGAGAGCCATGACTGGGCTGTTAATTTACATGGCTATAACTTGTTCAGAAATGACCGTACAAATAATCGAGGAGGGGGTGTGTGTTTATATGTAAAATCATCCTTAAAACCCATCCTGTGTGATAATATGTGAATCTAATGAAAATGTAGAGTCCCTGTGGGTGGAGATTAGGGGAGGGGGAAAAATAATAAATTACTGATAGGGGTTTGTTATAAGTCTCTAAAAATATTGGAAGCAACGGAGAATATCCTCGTAAAGCAAATAGATGAAGCAGCGACTCAAGGAGAAGTCATTATTATGGGGGACTTCAACTACCCTGAAATACATTGGGGAACAGAAACCTGCAGTTCCAGCAAAGGTAATAGGTTTTTGACAACTATGAGAGACAATTACCTTTCACAACTAGTTCAGGACCCAACAAGAGGGGGTCACTGCTGGACCTAATATTAACCAACAGGCCAGACCGCATATGAAATATAAGGGTTGGGGGTCACTTGGGTAATAGTGATCACAAAATAATAAGCTTTCATGTATCCTTTAATAAGATGTGTAGTCGAGGGGTTACAAGGACACTAAACTTCAGGAAGGCAAATTTCCAACGGATGAGAGATGATCTTGGTGCAATAAACTGGGACGATATCCTGAGATATAAAAATACACAAGGAAAATGGGAGACGTTTATTAGCATCCTGAATAGGACCTGTGCACAGTATATACCCTATGGGAATAAACATGCTGGAAACAGGAGGAAACCACTTTGGCTAAATAAAGCTGTAAGGGGCGCAATAAGGGACAAAAAGAAAGCGTTTCAAGAATCAAAGCAAGTAGGTAGTGATGAGGCATTAAATAAATATAGAAAATTAAATAAATTCTGTAAAATGCAAATCAAGGTAGCAAAGATTGAGGCAGAGAGACTCATTGCCAGAGAAAGTAAAAATAATCCCAAAATATTCTTTAACTACATAAATAGTAAGAAACTAAAAAATGATATTGTTGGCCCCCTTAAAAATAGTCTGGGTGAAATGGTGAATGAGGAAAAAGCCAATATGCCTAATGAATTTTTTTCAACAGTATTTACACAAGAAAATTCCATGACAGATAACATGATCAGTGATAACAAAAATTCTCCATTAAATGTCATCTGCTTAACCCAACAGGAAGTACGGCGGCGTCTAAAAATCACTAAAGTTGACAAATCACCGGGCCCGGATGGGATACACCCCCGAGTACTGCAGGAATTAAGTACAGTCATTGATAGACCATTATTTTTAATCTTTAAAGATTCCATAATAACAGGGTCTGTACCACAGGACTGGCGTATAGCAAATGTGGTGCCAATATTCAAAAAGGGGACAAAAACTGAACCTGGAAATTATAGGTCAGTGAGCTTAACCTCTACTGAGGGTAAAATGCTGGAGGGTTTTCTAAGAGATACTATACTGGAGTATCTGAAGAAGAATAACCTCATGACCCAATATCAGCATGGGTTTACGAGGGACCATTCCTGTCAGACTAATCTGATAAGTTTCTATGAAGAGGTAAGTTCCAGGCTAGACTAAGGGAAATCAGTAGACGTAGTGTATATGGACTTCTCAAAAGCTTTTGATACGGTGCCACACAAAAGGTTGATACATAAAATGAGAACAATGGGGATGGAGAAAATATGTGTAAGTGGGTTAAGAACTAGCTCAGAGATAATGTATAATGTAAAGTACTGCGGAATATGTTGGCGCTATAGAAATAAAATGATTATTATTATATTATTATTAGGGATAGGAAACAAAGGGTGGTTATTAATGGAACACACTCGGACTGGGTCACAGTTAGCAGTGGGGTACCGCAGGGGTCAGTATTAGGTCCGTTTCTTTTTAACATATTTATTAATGACCTTGTAGGGGGCATACAGAGTAAAATTTCAATATTTGCAAATGACACTAAATTCTGCAGGGTAATCACTACAGAGGAGGACAATTTAATATTACAGGAAGATTTATATAAACTAGAAGCTTAGGCTGATAAATGGCAAATAAGCTTTAATGGGGATAAATGTAAGGTCATGCACTTGGGTAGAACAAATAAGATGTATAATTATGTGCTTAATTGTAAAACACTGGGCAAAACAGTCACTGAAAAAGACCTGGGTGTATGGGTGGACGACAAACTCACAATTAGTGGCCAGTGTCAGGCAGCTGCTGCAAAGGCAAATAAAATAATGGGATACATTAAAAGAGCCATAGATGCTTATAAGAAGAACATAATTTTACCCCTATACATGTCATTAGAGGGACCACACTTAGAATACTGTGTACAGTTCTGGTCTCCGGTGTATAAGAAAGACATAGCTGAACTGGAGCGGGTGCAGAGAAAAGCGACCAAGGTTATTAGAGCACTGGTGGGTCTGCAATACCAGGACAGGTTATTACACTTGGGGTTATTTAGTTTGGAAAAACGAAGGCTTAGGGGTGATCTTATTACAATGTATAAATATATGAGGGGACAGTACAAAGACCTTTCTAATGATATTTTTACTCTTAGACCGGTGAAGGGTACAAGGGGGCATCCTCTACGTCTGGAGGAAAGAAGGTTTAGTCATAACCACAGACGCAGATTCTTTACTGTAAGAGCAGTGAGACTATGGAACTTTCTGCCGTATGATGTTGTAATGAGTGATTCATTACTAAAATTTAAGAAGGGCTTGGATGCCTTTCTTGAAAAGAATAATGTTACAGGGTATATTTACTAGATTCCTTGATAGGGTGTTGATCCAGGGAGCTAGTCTGATTGCCGTATGTGGAGTCGGGAAAGAATTTTTTTTTCCCCAATGGGGAACTTAGTGTTTGCCGCACAGATTTTTTTTTGCCTTCCTCTGGATCAACGTTAGGGCAGGTTAGGTTAGGCTATGGGTTGAACTAGATGGACTTAGTCTCCCTTCAACCTTAAATACTATGTTACTATGTTACTTCCCCGGTGGCCTATATGACTATACATTTTAAAAATTGAAAAAAAGAATAGGGTAAGCAAGGGGTTAGATCGGAGATAGTACAGTGGCATGTAAAAGTTTAGGCACACCTGGTAAAAATTACTGTTATTGTGAACAGTTGCACAAGTTGAAAATGAAATGATCTCTAAAGGGCCTAAAGTTAAAGATGACACATTTCCTTTGTATCCATTCTTTTTTGGAAAATTCTTTCAGTTCTATGAGATTCCTGGGTCGTCTTGCATATACTGCTATTTTGAGGTCTAACCACAGATTTTCAATGATGGTCAGATCAGGGGGACTGTGAGGGCCATTGGAAAACCTTCAGCTTGTGCCTTTTGAGGTAGTCTATTGTGAATTTTGATGTGTGATTACAATACCATTTTCATTTTCAGGCAGCGTAAGCAGCTGCTTAGAAGAACCCATGGATGCTGTTTTTTGACACAAGATTAAAGGAGGCTGGGTTTTCAAAAAGCTGGGAAATTTGCACCATCTGGCATTTCCTAACGATAATAGTGAACAAGCCATAACTCTAACATGGTAATTAAGGTCTGAAACCTTGGTCAAAATTATTTGAGCACACAAATCTACAAGGGTACCCAAACTTTTGCATCAGCCCATTTTCCTATCTGTAATTTTACAAATGACATATTTTCTTGCTCAAAATATAAAGGAAATATGTGATCTTTAGCTTTAGGTGTCTTATACATCATTTCATCTTCAACTTGCTTAACTGTTCACAATAACAGTAATTTTGACCAGAGGTGCCCAAACTTTTACATGCCACAGTATAGTGCCCAGCATTGCCCAACTGAGCACTATACAGGATATTCTTACACATTACCTTGATCTGAGCATCATTGATAACAAAACGGCTAAAATTTTGATTAATCCTTATCCTATAACACCTGTTTTCTACATCCTTCCGAAGATCCATAAATCGCTTCAGAAACCTCAAGATAGACCAATAGTGGTCTTTACAGACTCCATTTGGCTCCTCTTGCAATTTTCCTTGAAAAGATCCTTACACCTCTTACAAAAAGAACTAGATCTTTTCTACTGGACACTAATCAATTTCCTGAGATTATTCAAACTATAAGTAGAGTTACATCTGGGAGCATTCTCATCACATTTGATGTAGTAAGTTTAAATACATCCATGACCCACCAAAAGGGAAAAGAAGCAGTACATTGTCTACTTTCTACAGGGGTTATCTGGACAGCCTTCTCCAAAAATAATTAATAACATCAACTTCTTCCCCAGCTAATAGGTCCAAGCAGGGCCAGATTTAAGAGGTGGGTGGCCCGAGGCCCATTTTGGAGGGAGGCCCATTTTTTCAAGGTGTTACAATATGTAATGCAAAAACACAAAATGAAACGAACGCAAGTTTATTTACAAAAATCATTTACGCAGAGTAATTCAGCACTATACTGTAAACAGGTCCACACTATATACATACAGTATACACAGACGCACTCACTGTAATGCAGGATATAGTGTGGACCTGTATATACAGTATGGTACTGTGTAGGACAGGAGCTGCAAGAAAGATACACAGACACACAGACAGAGATCATACTCACCCACCCACCAGTCAGAGTGAAGTCCTGCCGCGCTCCGCGGTGGAGAATCCTCTTCTCGCGCCGACATCGTGGCTCCGCCTCCTTCCTCGAAGGTAGCTGAACAAACTCTCATCTGATCTAATCCGACGGAGCGATCATATAGCTTAAGAGGTAGCGCCTAGAAGCTTCTGTTGGGATCGGATGAAGGCTGCCGCATGCCATAAGCTAAGCATTAAGTACAGGGTACTAAGGAAGTCAGGCTTAGCCAGGTCAGTGGATACTGACGCAGGTTAGGTGCGATGACTCTGCCGCTCTGCGCCAGCCACTGAGATGTAGGACCGTAGCCAGGTCCCTACACTTTCAATAGTTTCTCTTTTGTTAAATGTTCCTTATCATTAGAAACGGTTCACAGCAAAGAGACGTGTATTTTACATGTTTGGAGATATTTATCCCTATATTGGTGGGAGGCCCCCACTTGGTCGGTGGCCCAGGGACGGGCCTGGGTCCAAGAGAGAAAATTCCAATCGTGTCCCATTTGTTTACACATATCATCCTTTGATCCTCAAAATACAACAGATCATTACAACTACTGGCCAATTTTACATCAAGCCTATCCTGGAATTGATTGTTTCAAGAAACCAATTATTATGTGCCTTAAAAGATTCCCTAATATTAGAAACTATAATGTCAGAGCAGATGTGGACAGCCTTAAAAAGCTCTCACACCAATAGTTTCTCAGAGCCAAACATAATGGTACTTTCCCATACTTGAACTGTCAGACTTCTTAGAATATTATTAAAAGGGATTCATTTTTACATCCCCATACTTGACCGCGAGTCATACGTGATCCGCCCTTTACATATACTTCCCCTTCCTTCAATCCCAATCCCCTTAAATAACCAAAGTACGGACCAGGATGGATTTTAATGGCCACAGCAGCCTTTATTATAACAAACAACAATTATAACAGATTAAACTTGGAGGATGGTCCTTGAAGCCCCTGATCTGTGACAGGCAGTATGTATATAACCGACTGCTTAGGCTGAATATTTACCTCTACCCATTTAGCACCAGCTCAGAGGCAGCTGTTAACCAACCTGGCATTATTGACTTATTCCACTACCAACGAGTAGTGATGGGCGAACCTCCCGATGTTTGGGATCGGCGGGTTCGCCCGAGTTTTTTGTAAGGTTCGAGTTTGGGGCCGGAGATGACGCGAACTTGCATCCGAACCCCGAACTTGAACTTTACAGATATGGTCATTATAATTATACTTACCTATCCAGCGATGCATCCTCCTGTCCCACTGTCCCATGTGCTTAGGGGGCCGCTCATTAACTGCTGGCAGTATTCACTGCACTCAGCAGTCTTCGGCTTTTTCCGGCAGTGTTCGTGTGGTCACGTCACCGCATGAGCACTGCCGGAAAAAGACAGAAAACTGCCGAGTGCAGTGAATACTGCTGGAAGTTAATGAGCGGCCCCGGAAGCAGATGCAGCTGGGAGACAGCGGGACGGGAGGACGTGTCGCTGGACGGGAGGACTCATTGCTGGATAGGTAAGTATAATTAATGGCCCTGGACCCAAACCTGATCCGTACTCAAACTGTTCGGGACCGTGTAACCGAACACTGTGTTCGGTATGGTCCCGAACTTTACAGTTCAGGTTTGCCCATCCATACCAAGGAGCCACTCCACCCCCTTAACACAGGGTTTCACTACCTGCTGCAACTTAATAGATTCCACTTGGGGGGGGTCCAGAACCTTGTGGGTCCCCCCCATCGATCCGCCACTATCCACATCCACAAACTTTGAGGACCCTCCCCGCCTCTTGCCATCACATAAATGTTTTGCACCCCTCAAACATTTACATTCCTCCACAACCTCAATCTGAGCTCAATGCCCTCCTGTATAACTAGACACCACATGTCTACTCCCACCGCATTAAGGTATATGCCATCCCGTCTTCAGAATTCCCCTTCACCTGATTCCAAATCCACATGTTGCACCACCACACAGCCATTCCTTGCATAACATGGCCCACGGCTCTATTTACTTTATCCTCGCCTTATTGAACCTAACCACAGACCCAGCACCCCGCCACACCTTACTCGGGATAATATCAAACCATACCGTGGTCACCTTGCAAAACATTTGATGTCTCTTATTAACTCTCTAAATGGCCTCCTTCCCAGGTTATTGCCCCGATACGCAACACTAATATATCCGGCGCTCTATCTAGCCTCACAAACCAATGGAATTCTGGAAGAAATTGCCTCCACACCGTACCCCGATTACCAATCCACCGGAGTATGGCATCCTCCCTCTCAATTCCCAGCTGCCTGCTCACCGGCCGAACCGAGGTATCAATTTTCACTAAACTTTTTCTTTTTTTATAAAACACAAATAAACCAAAACAGCTCACAGCCAGGTAGGACGTTATATAAGACCTAAATCTTGATGATTCCCACCTACCAATCCATTTAATCACCTCATCACTGAGCCCATTCCTCACAGCTTCAGTTGCCGCTCCTATTCAGAGCGAATGATGCCTATATTCAATGGGCTACACACCCCCAAATTCCAAACAGCGTTTAAAAATAGTCACAAATTGAAACCTAGATAAAAATTATCTGTCAGTATGCACTAATAGAGGAGCGTCCCCTCTTACTCTGCCTGTCCTGAATTCCCTTAAATACTTTACTGGGCACATTACAGAACCCGGAACCCCAAACATTCACCACTTTTCAACCTTTCCCATCCTGATCCATTTTGGAAGACCGAATAACCAGTTAGATCCTGTCATCATATAGGTCCACATTTTCATTTAAGAGACCCCCTTTATTTAACCTGGAGGAGCTAATGAGCTCACACAGCCGTAATGCTGCAAAAAAGGCCAACGAAAATGCTAACTTGAATAGGCGACTTTCCCAAGGAGAATTGCAAACCACACCAGTTTGCCTACCCAAAAGTAGCAACAACTCAACCCCTGAAACTCTAAGAAACTGGACATCTCTTATCCACCACTTTCCAACCCCTCCTCCAACCTTTTAACACCTGTACCACCAAGAAGGATTTTGTCACATCCCCCGCGCCTCTAGCCTTAAAGCCAAAAGCCAATCCAGCCATCATCCTATTTATTCTCGGCACTGACCAACCATTTTCCCAACAATGACCCACTAAGAGCAGCAACAGGCCTTCCTCAGCAACCACTTCACCCAGAGATACCTTCCAATCCTCCCAGACCTTCCAAGCTCGAGAATATGTCGACCATGTCACGCCTGACAAAGATGAGGTAATCAGTCCTCTTGATGCTCGAATGGCAGATTCCACAGCTCAGCAGGACATGACGAGCACTTCACATCCGCCAGAGGTGCCAATTCCCAAAAACGCTCCCATTGCGAATGAAAAATTGCATGAACAATTGGATTCAAGAAATATGGAGTTAATTCCACCACCACCACCCATACAGTACAGACCAAAAGTTTGGACACACCTTCTCATTCAAAGATTTTTCTGTATTTTCATGACTATGAAAATTGTAGAATTACACTGAAGGCATCAAAACTATGAATTAACACATGTGGAATTATACATTACACTTTACAAAAAAGTGTGAAACAACTGAAAATATGTCTTATATTCTAGGTTCTTCAAAGTAGCCACCTTTTGCTTTGATTACTGCTTTGCACGCAGAAAAGGTGAACGGCTGGACTCTACATGCCTTGTTCCCACCGTGAAGCATCGAGGAGGTGGTGTGATGGTGTGGGGGTGCTTTGCTGGTGACACTGTTGGGGATTTATTCAAAATTGAAGCGGTGAGCGGTCCAGCTCACCCAAACCATCTCGATTGGGTTCAGGTCTGGTGACTGTGGAGGCCAGGTCATCTGGCGTAGCACCCCAACACTCTCCTTCTTGGTCAAATAGCCCTCACACAGTCTGGAGGTGTGTTTGGGGTCATTGTCCTGTTGAAAAATAAATTATGGTCCAACTAAACGCAAACCGGATGGAATAGCATGCTGCTGCAAGATGCTGTAGTAGCCATTCTGGTTCACTATGCCTTCAATTTTGAATAAATCCCCAACAGTGTCACCAGCAAAGCACCCCCACACATCACACCACCTCCTCCATGCTTCACGGTGGGAACCAGGCATGTAGAATCCATCCATTCACCTTTTCTGCTTGCAAAGCAGTAATCAAAGCAAAAGGTGGCTACTTTGAAGAACCTAGAATATAAGACATATTTTCAGTTGTTTCACACTTTTTTGTAAAGTGTAATGTATAATTCCACATGTGTTAATTCATAGTTTTGATGCCATCAGTGTGATTCTACAATTTTCATAGCCATGAAAATACAGAAGAATCTTTGAATGAGAAGGTGTGTCCAAACTTTTGGTCTGTACTGTATGTTTAGGGATAATTCCAACAATAACAGGTGTTGAAGGACCCTAACCACTTGGAGAGATGAATCAGTCAATGAATTAACTGCAGACACCACCGCCATTTTGTGACACTGAAATTTTAACTTTTTGAAGTAAAAAGCCACCTTCAGCAGCACTAATGCAGCAGTCTGTGAAGGTGGCTCTTTTACTTCTGTGCCCCTGCAACGCTGAAATATTCAGTTTTATAAATCGGTCCCCATACCTTGGATGGGTCTAAGAGGTATGTACTCTTCCAGTGACTAATCCTCCCCCCCAGCCGTCCATCAAGGCCCTTCAGCGTCACCGCGCATCCTCCTGCCTTTTTTTTTTGTTGTCTTTCGTTTTTGTCTGGCGCCTGCGCTCTTGTACCAGTCAGAAGACTCTAGCGCCTGCGTTGTTGCCTTTCCCCTGATCCCTCCCCGCAGTGTGTTATTATGTATTCACACTGCTGGGCAGGAAATCTGGCGCCTGCGCTGTCTACCTGTGTAGCTGCGCCTGCCCTCTTCTCCTAGACTCTCTCCACTTTCACTTTCAGACAATCTTCGGCGTCGGATGTGCTTAACTAGTTCTGGGCGGTCAGCACATCCGACGCCGAAGACTGTCTGAAAGTGAAAGTGGAGGGAGTCTGGGAGAAGGGGGCAGGCTGCAGCCAATCTGGTCCCATGAGTCCAGCAGTATTACTCAGTTGCTGGAGGACAGGATCCACAGACTTCATTTTGAAAACAGGCAACTTGGTTTGTAATTGGACAGATTCCTAACTGTCCAGGGGATCCAGTATGTACCTAAGATGGGTGCTTTCTTCCCGGGCATCCTATTGTATACCCCTTTTCCCTCCTATCCCGTCCCCTACAGTCCCTCCTTCCACATTGGTGTTCACAATAGCCTCTCCTATTAGATTAAACTCTTCCATACCCCTCATCCACCTTCTCACTCAGATTCCCGCCCCACCCTGTCATGTTGGCCTCCCTTTTATGGCATTTCAACAATGTAATTTATTTAATAAAATGTCTGTGCAGTTTTTTATGTATTGTAGAGACGACACAGATGATTAAAGATAGGATTTCAAATCATAAATCCACCATTAGGTGTTTAAAAATATGGCTTCCTGTTCCCAAACATTTCAATAATGCCAAACATTCCATATCTCAGTTAAGATTTCAGATTATAGAACAAATTCCCCCTGCTAGATGTGGTGGCAATCATATCAAGGCTCTTTAATAAACGGGAATCGTTTTGGATACATACCTAGCAGACAATTACACCTAGGGGAATCAATAGGAAATATTATTTGATGTCCTTTATATACCCAATGTTTATTAGTTTTTTCATTCTTTATTTTACAGAATCGTTGATGGATCCCACATTCAGTATAAGTAGTATAACCATCACCTGGACTTATACTCTTTTTTCCTTTGTTTATTAATTATATGGCTTATCTTTTGGTACTTTCCTTGCTTAGGATGGTCTTTCTGTTTTCTTTCAATCTTCCTCCTTACTTTCATACTGGGGTATTTTATTATAAATTATAAACTTTACTTTTATACATCTTTATTCTTTATACTTTACAGCATGTCATCATCTAAATGACAAAAATTAAGAGCCCACTTTCAGATGTTCAGTTTATATGATTTTTCTCTTTATAGGTATATTTTGGAGTAAAATGTAAATTGTTCTTTTAGTCCATAAACTTCTGACAACATGTGTCTGAATTTCCAAGCAATAAATTTTGTATTTTTTTCTGACAAAGAAAAATGGTCAAAATTAAAAAAAAAAACCAGTGTTTTCAGACCTCAAATAATGCAAAGAAAACAAGTTCATAATCATTTAGAAACCACAATACTAATGTTTTAGCTCAGGAAGAGTTCTGAAATCAATATTTTGTGGAATAACCATGATTTTTAATCACAGCTTTCATGCGTCTTGGCATGCTTTCCACCAGTCTTTCACACTGCTTCTGGTGCAAAAATTTTACACAGTTCTTCTTTGTTTGATGTTTTGTGACTATCCATCTTCCTCTTGATCACATTCCAGAGGTTTTCAATGGGGTTCAGATCTGGAGAATGGGCTGCCCATGACAGTGTTTTGATGTGGTGGTTTCTTAATTTTTGCCAGAGCTGTATTGTATCACGTACACTGTTTTTTTTTCATATAATTATCAGCTAGATCTTATATACCGATAGTTACACTTTTTTTTAGCTTTATTACATGTCTAGTTGCTTGGAAATGCCATTTAAATTGTTAACTCCATTTGTGTCGCATAATGGGCATCATGTGACCATTTTTGTGTAGCTCGTTGCTATGGTGATGCGGTCTGCCTTATAGGATTTGTGATGAACGGGCACACAGTCCGCCACACGGTAGCCCGGGGGTCACGGCTCGTGATCCCACCGCTGCCACCACATGTGATGGAACGTGCACACACACGACGGCTGCTGCCGTCCGACCCAGTAAACTGCAGGGATTTATAACTATCCCACTTCCACTTAGGAACTTGCAGCTCTCTGGCGCCCCCCCTTACCCTCAGGTCAGTCAGGGAACTGCACCTAGGATAATTAGTCGCCAGACGGGTCACTTGGATGTGTGCTGGCTATTGGGCATGCTGCAGTGAGGGAATTATAATTACTCCTGGCTGCCGCCAGGCAGTACCCTTATAAACCCCGCTGCGTCACTGCCAGCGTCACCCAATAGATTAACACTTTACACCCCTTTCTTTTAGCTGCCACCAGCTACGGCTTTTGATGAACAATTTATCAAGAGGGTCCGTAGCAACCCCAAAACAGTAGCGTAGTGCTTCAGGCACGTGCAAATTCGTTTATAGAGCAGGAGAAACAAACTAATAAATTTATAGGTTTATTCCTTAAAAACAGGCAATGCTTATATAATATAAAAAAGATGTAACAAACTGAGACAATATCGTTATGTACAGATGCAGTTATAAAATAAAATAGGATTAAGAATGAAAATCACTCACATGGTTGTTAGATCATATACAGGCAAGCCAGGCTGGGGGAAGGAGCCACACGTCATAGTTCATTGGGAGATCTCTTACTCAGCACATCCCAGCAGAAAGAATCCCACTAAGGAACTTCACTGTAAGACTTATGCATGTCAGCTTCTGACCTCACAAAAAGGGCTGGTCCTCTGGCCACCTCCCCTGGCTGCAAGCTATGGTCTGAGCTCTGCAATATCATAAGGTTCATAACTCGTTCTGTGAACCTAGCAGAATAACGGCAGACCTATCAATGGTCTTGCTTTGAAATAATGGTTCAAATGAACCCAAACTTGGGTGACATAGCTCATGGGGCACCCGAGAATTCCATTTCTCGGGCTCTGTTGGAGTTACGGGTTCACCGGTACCACGGGAACGATGCCCGTCGGCGCATGGTTCAACACAGTGACGTTCGTGTTTCTAGCGAATGCTCCCACCGTGTTATTAACCAAAAAAGAATGAATACTCCAACATGGCTGCTATAGGAAGAAAGCACGTGTTCGGACAATGCAGGACCCCTGCGGTGAAGCGGGAAAACTTCCAGCACTGGCAGCTCACATTACACTGCCTGAGTGCAGGCTGACAGGGGGGGAAGGGAGAAGTATGAGAGCTGCAGAGAGAAGGAGGGCTTTCAGCAGTACAAAAAAAAAAAGAGATGAGGACAGCAATTCCAGCACAGCACTCATCACACCTCCCCCCCTTTGAGGGCGCTACGGAGGCATGACCTGTCGGTAATCCGACATGCGCACCTCAGCGGGTTCGCCACGTCGTGATAACCCATCAGCATTCCCATGATCACTGCCTTTCTTGTGTTGTACGGCAAAATCATACTGCTGCAGGGCAAGGCTCCAGCGTAGCAACCTACCATTGGTTCCGGACACTGTGTGCAGCCAGCTCAGAGGGTTGCGGTCGGTGACCACCTTGAAGGTGCGCCCGTACAGGTAGGGCTGCAAACGTTGCAGTGCCCAGACCATGGCCAGGCACTCCTTCTCGATGGTGGAGTATGCCACTTCCTTGGCAGAAGTTTCCGGCTCAGGTACAACACGGGGTGCTCCTGGTTCCCCGAATCAACCTGGCTGAGTACAGCAGTCGGCCAAAGGGGGGGCGGTTAGCGAGGCATTTACCTCCATGTCCTCAATAGACCCATTGGCATTAGCTTGGGCCAGCATGTCTAGGAGGGGATCCTCTTCCCCGTCCTCGGGCAGATTGCAGACCGGTAGGACGCAGGCTTCACGTTCGTGATGGGCCTTCATCATGTTGACGTGAAAGGCCTTGCGCCTACCCCGAGTGTGGTCAAGCGTGACCACGTAGGTGGCTGGGTTGAGCTGTTGGTGCACGACGTACGGGCCTTCCCAGGCTGCCTGAAGCTTATCCTTTGGTACGGGGACCAGCACCCACACCTTTTGACCCACCTGGTAGGTCCGCTCCCGGCGTTCTGGTCGTACCAGTGCTTCTGGTCAGCCTGAGCCTGCGTCATGTTGTCATGCACCAACTGCGTCAAGGTCTGCATCTTGTCGCGGAAGCGCATGACATAATCCACGATGGACACTTCCGTGGGGTTTGGCTCATCTTCCCAGGATTCTCTTATCAACCCAAGGGGTCCCCGGACTCGCCTACCATACAGGAGCTCGAAGGGGGAGAACCCCGTCGAGGCCTGCGGGACTTCTCTGTAGGCAAATAGCAGGTGTGGGAGGTACCGCTCCCAATCGCGTCCCTGGGTCTCAACCAGCATGCGGAGCATCTGTTTGAGGGTACCGTTAAAGCGCTCACACAAAACCATTGGTCTGTGGGTGATACGCACTCGATACCATACGCGTCACCTGCATTTTGCTGCAGAGAGCCTTCATTAGGCGAGACATAAATTGAGTCCCTTGATCGGTAAGCATCTCCCTGAGAAATCCTACCCGTGAAAAGATGGTCACCAGTGCATCCGCCACCTTATCTGCCCTAGTTGAGGACAGAGCTACTGCCTCCGGGTACCGGGTAGCGTAGTCTACCACAGTAAGGATGTATTGCTTTCCAGAGCTGCTGGGGACGGCCAGCGGGCCCACAATGTCCACCGCGATCCTCTGGAAAGGCTCCTCTATCACTGGCAACGGGATCAGGGGAGCCTTAAGAGCAGGCCCCGCCTTCCCCACTCTTTGACAGGTGATACAGGAGCGGCAGTAGTTAGTCACATCTGTCCCCATCTTGGGCCAATAGAAGTGTTGAGACAGCCGTGCCTTAGTTTTGCTGATCCCCAAGTGTCCAGCGAGTGGAATCTCATGGGCAATCCTCAACAACTCACCTCGGAACTGGTGCGGGACGACCAGCTGTTTCCCCCTCAACCACTCCTTTTGGGAATCTCCGGGTACTGTCTCCCGGTACAACCTTCCTCGTTCCCAGAACACCCTCTCCTTATCAGTCACGGAGGTGGGCGTCTCGGCGAGGTGCCTCAAGTTCTCCAGGCTCGCATCTGAGTGCAGAGCGGCCTGGAACTCCTGGCTGGAGGCAGCCAGAAGTGACGTCAGGGTTCCTCCCTCACTGGGACCCTCTGGGACCGGCTCTGGGTCCACCTCTGGTTCAGTCTCTCCGGTAGCGGAGGAGGGTCCAGATGGCAGGGCGCTACCTGCGATCCGGGCACTCTGACTGCGGGTGACAGCAGCTACATATGCAGTCTCCCCGGGGATTTCTATAGACCCATCAGCCTGCGCTGCTATGGGCTCTACCTCCCCATCCACCCCCAACACTTCAGGAGCAGTGCTACTTATGGGCCAGTTACCTTCCTCGGTGGCACTGGTCAGTGTCATGGCGTCACCTTCCTCACGGTTCCCATGCACCTCCCCATTTCCTTGAGCACTGTCGCTTGCTCCTGCTAGGGGTTCCTCAGCCGTCTCACTCCGCAGAGCGACGGGACTGAACGCTCCTGTACCTGTGGACACATCTACCACTTCAGAGAAAGGGTTAACAGATTCAGATGGCACAGATACATCACTATCAACATCAGTCCTAGGGAAAGAAAGGTTATCAGTTGCATCATCACTTCGCAAAGCATTAGCAGGTAACACAATCAGTTTCCCATCATCATCAACATCAACATCATGGTTAACGTTAACCTTATCATCAGATTGGGAAGGGGTGTCAGGGACATAGTACGCCACCATCCTCCCCAGATCAGTCCCCAATAAAACATCAGTGGGCAGGTTTTCGGACACCCCCACTTCCTTCACCCCGCTCCCGGCACCCCAGTCAATGAAAACTCGGGCTATCGGCAAGGGGTAGTGGACACCCCCAATCCCTGTGACAGTTAGGGTTTTCCCTGGAATCAACTCTTCAGGGGCCGCCAGTTCGGGTCGGATGAGGGTTCGCTCAGCCCCGGTGTCCTTGAGGCCTGTAGCAAGACGGGCCCCCACGCGGACGGGCTGCACGTTGTCATCAACCCTCCCCACCACACCACCCACCAAAAGAACAGAGGCGTTGGGCCCGGAGGCCTTGGCTGGGGGGTTCTTCTGCCTCTCCAGACAGGTGGCGCTGATGTGACCAGTCCTTTTACAGGAGAAACACTGGCGGGGGTCTGATGTAGGCCTTACGCTGGCAAAGGGGATAGTGCCTCCAGAGGGACGACTGGCAGGGGCACTGGGGTTGGTTGCAGGCTTACCCCCTCCCAACGGGTGGTGACGGCCTTCCGCACCTCGGGTTTCCGGTTGGCCTCATAGCTGTCGGCGATCGGGGCTGTTGTGACCGCGTCCTCTGGTTCTCGGTCCAGGATGAACTGTCGGACCTCAGCTGGGCACAGATGCAGGAACTGGTCTTTGATCATCAGGTCTTTCAGCTCCTCATAGGTGTCAACTGACAGTCCATGGATCCACTGGTCAAAGTGGTTCCGGAGTCCTTGCACCACATCGCTATAACTGTCGTGTGGGCCACGTTGGAGGTTCCGGAACTTCTTTCGGTATACCTCAGGGGTTAGCTGGTACTTGGCAATCAGGGCCTGCTTGATGGCCTCATAGTCACTGTCTTGATCTGGCGCGAGGGAAGCGAACGCCTCCAAAGCTTTGCCCTTTAGCCCGGGGGTCAAGTACCTGGCCCATTGGTCGGAAGGCAGCCGGTACTGTCTGCAGACTTTCTCAAAGGCCCGCAGAAAAGTGTCCAAGTCTCCTTCCTTTTCCAGCACGGGAAAGTGCTCCGGCCGGGGCTTGGGACTCTGAGAGCTGCTGGGTGTACCGCTCTGGGCTGTGGAGGGCATTGCCCCTTGTCTGAGCAGCTCCAGTTCATGGGCTCTCTGAGCTTCCCGCTCGGCTCTCTCAGCCTCCGCTCGGCCTCCCGCTGGGCTTGGCGCTCGGCTCTCTCAGCCTCTCGCTGTTTGGCCTCTCGCTAGTCGGCTCTCTCTTGAGCTTGCTGGATCAGCCTCAGGCGTTCTTCCCGGTTGTCAGCGGTGAGTCCCTCCAGGGCCGCCCGCAGGTAAGGGTCCACCTCTCTCTGGGTGTAAGCAGTCAGGGGTTGGGCCTCTGCTCCTGCGCCCGCCACGCTCCGATGCTCGCCCAGCTCCTTCAGGGCCTGGACCAGTTGGCCTTTGGTTCGGTTCGTGTGGACAAGGCCGTGGTACTTGCAGATTCCCACAAGGGTGTCCTTGCTCTGCTTGTCGAACCAACTTGCTCCTATGGTAGCCATGGTTGCCAAATAAAAGATAGGATAGAAAAACAAAGAGAAGGGAGGGGTAACCGCAAGTACACACAATTGTCTCAGGACTAATAAACACTGAGTCTGTTCTCCAAAACTTTAGCTGCAGGGTCGCTGAAGAACCGTGCAAGTTTTTTAGTGAATGGAATGATTGCTCAAACCAGATCACTAATGCTCTATAATCCCACCGCTGTGCCACCAATATGTGATGAACGGGCACACAGTCCGCCACACGGTAGCCCGGGGGTCATGGCTCGTGATCCCACCGCTGCCACCACATGTGATGGAACGTGCACACACACGACGGCTGCTGCCGTTCGACCCAGTAAACTGCAGGGATTTATAACTATCCCACTTCCACTTAGGAACTTGCAGCTCTCTGGCGCCCCCCCTTACCCTCAGGTCAGTCAGGGAACTGCACCTAGGATAATTAGTCGCCAGACGGGTCACTTGGATGTGTGCTGGCTATTGGGCACGCTGCAGTGAGGGAATTATAATTACTCCTGGCTGCCGCCAGGCAGTACCCTTATAACCCCGCTGCGTCACTGCCAGCGTCACCCAATAGATTAACACTTTACACCCCTTTCTTTTAGCTGCCACCAGCTACGGCTTTTGATGAACAATTTATCAAGAGGGTCCGTAGCAACCCCAAAACAGTAGCGTAGTGCTTCAGGCACGTGCAAATTCGTTTATAGAGCAGGAGAAACAAACTAATAAATTTATAGGTTTATTCCTTAAAAACAGGCAATGCTTATATAATATAAAAAAGATGTAACAAACTGAGACAATATCGTTATGTACAGATGCAGTTATAAAATAAAATAGGATTAAGAATGAAAAATCACTCACATGGTTGTTAGATCATATACAGGCAAGCCAGGCTGGGGGAAGGAGCCACACGTCATAGTTCATTGGGAGATCTCTTACTCAGCACATCCCAGCAGAAAGAATCCCACTAAGGAACTTCACTGTAAGACTTATGCTTGTCAGCTTCTGACCTCACAAAAAGGGCTGGTCCTCTGGCCACCTCCCCTGGCTGCAAGCTATGGTCTGAGCTCTGCAATATCATAAGGTTCATAACTCGTTCTGTGAACCTAGCAGAATAACGGCAGATCTATCAATGGTCTTGCTTTGAAATAATGGTTCAAATGAACCCAAACTTGGGTGACATAGCTCATGGGGCACCCGAGAATTCCATTTCTCGGGCTCTGTTGGAGTTACGGGTTCACCGGTACCACGGGAACGATGCCCGTCGGCGCATGGTTCAACACAGTGACGTTCGTGTTTCTAGCGAATGCTCCCACCGTGTTATTAACCAAAAAAGAATGAATACTCCAACATGGCTGCTATAGGAAGAAAGCACGTGTTCGGACAATGCAGGACCCCTGCGGTGAAGCGGGAAAACTTCCAGCACTGGCAGCTCACATTACACTGCCTGAGTGCAGGCTGACAGGGGGGGAAGGGAGAAGTATGAGAGCTGCGGAGAGAAGGAGGGCTTTCAGCAGTACAAAAAAAAAAAGAGATGAGGACAGCAATTCCAGCACAGCACTCATCACAGGATTCCAGTCACCTGACCTGCTGTCCTGGCCCCTTTAGATGATGATACGAATAGCGTCACACTACTCTGCCCTCTTAATTAAATGCGGTACATTGTGAGGCCTCTATATATAAAACATAACACAGCTTCTCTTTGCTTGAGCGACGCGACCGGTGTCACGTGACTCGGGTCACATGACCTGTTGCTCCTTCCCTTTAGTAACATGAGGCGTGTCATGTGACTTTCCCTTTGCACACTATATCATAGCAATGCCACGTATATCCTACATCATTTGATATGAAATTCACATTTCCACGCCCTTAGTACACGCCTCTTTATGTTGCAATCGGGTCGTTGAGATTTTGAGATTTTTACACTTCAAAGAATCTTTATTATACTGGCAAGTTCATATGGTTCAGACCAGCCCACTATACCAAACTGAGCAGCCATATTTTCCAAACAGGGTTCTCCTGATTTTCGGTTCATTTGCAGTCTTGGTGTTATTCCTTAGGGTTCCGTCTTCCTATGGGTCACTGGTGAGTACTCTTCTAATATAGGACCAGGATCTAGGTTTTACATGCCTGTCCCTTGATATTCATTTGGCCTTTGCTCCCACCAACTCTGTACTTTTTGTATATGTGCCGTTTGCTGTAATCTATGGAATTACATTTATATTTACTCTATGGTAATTTATATTTAATGCATGCAGTGTACATTGATTTGATCATTTGTAATAATTTGTAATTTTTAAACTGGAATTAATTTACATTTTTTTTATTTTAGTGACTATAAGTGAACAAGGCTGGGGAAGAGCCGAAATGTTATGTGGTGGTCACAGTTGATATATAAAAATTAAAGAGGTTGTCCACTACGTACTATAATTCCCCCACCGATTTAACCCTTGTATTGAAGTATTTTTCTAAATACCTCTTTTTGTCCTATCTGCCTGCGAGTGTCTCTATCGCTGACCACTCGCTCGGCATCACATGGCCTCTGCGCACCCCTCCTGAGTGACTGGGCTATGGGCAGCGTTTCACAGCACGTCACAGCCCAAAATCCAGTGCGCGTTTGCGGCTAATGAAAGCAGAGGAGAGAGGGAAAGTTAGTGTACATGTGCAGCTATATTTGTATATGTATGTATGTATGAATGAGGTAGGGTAAGAGATCCTGATTCCAGTGATTGCTTAGTTTAATGGGTGCCGCTGTTGAGTCACAGTTTTCTTTACTGCAGATCTAGCAGAGTTCATTTGTTGAGCTGTGTATTACTTTGCTCACACCACAGCTTTCTGTGTAGGTTGTCTAGTGATAGAGAGCTGCTAATCAGTGGTGGGGGTGTGGTTGGACTATGATACATGAGGCCAGTTGTCCTGTAGGAATAATCTCCTGCTGATAAAATGCTGATTGTTTTGAAATAGCAAACACAGTCCAGTAAATGACACATCTCTGTAATTATGGTCGCTGCTCCTATATTATGCTGTTCTCAGATTACATAGCAAAAACCTGGTGACAAATCCCCCTTAGGAACCTGAAAAGTATGTTTAATATCTACTAATGTTAACCTATTGGGCTTAGTTATTATTTTTAACACCTATGATCAGCTTCTGTATTCACTAAATTACAATAATTTTCGAGATGGTATACATAGTTCATGAAATTTTAGAAAGTCCTTAATCTTCTATTCTTCACTCCTTACTCAGTTACCTAAAAATATATTTTCATAACGATTTCTATAAGAACAAATAGATGTTATTGTCTAAGACGCCATCAGACATCCCAGTGACCTTTTACCTCAGTGGAGGAATTCATTCCAAGCTTGGATTACGCAGCCATTTCAGGTCTCCGGATGAGATAATATGGGATTTGTAAGCCTTGTAAGCACTCTCGCTACAGCACAGCAAATGTTTGAAGACAGAAATCACAGCGATGTTTGAAGTCCTGCAATCAGCAGTGTAGGGCGTCACACCAGTCTGAGTTTCTGATGATGTTTCTGCTGCCAGCACTGTGGATTCCATTGATACAGGCAAAACCCAAGACACTAGCATTTTCACACGGGACCTTTTTAATTAAAATCAATATTTTTATCTATCATTTAAGTAATAAAAGATGATGAAGCCAAAAAGAGATATGTTCTGATTAAAAACATGCAAATCATCCTCATCATCAACCAATCATCAACCTGCGTCTTGCCACATTTTTTTTTATCATTTATGTGCGATAAAAGATATTATCTCTTAAAATTTTGGCTACCGCTGTGAAGCCTGTTTCCTACATGGTCCTCATCTCCCAGCAGACCAACAACAGTGAACAACAGGCATGATCGGAATTACAGCTCACGCCGGCATAGGTACTAAGCCAAACTACTTCCCCGTTAAAAGCATGTTTTTGATTAGGTCAGATGTGACGGTCCTGTCACAGCCATGGTGAAGCCGAGATATTGAATCTGCAAGGTACCGCTGAGGCTTACAAACTGAATATTAAACAGTTCCTTTATATTTTAGAGGGGTAACAATTATTTCACCCACAAAACTATGCGGTCATAACTAGAGATGAGCGAATATTTCAATGTTCGGGTCAGATTACGATCGCCAAATTTGCAATATTCGACAATTTATTTGTTGAATATTCACCGAACGCCATTACAGTAAAGGAGACAAAACAAATGAATGCACAACATCTTTAAATGACCCCAAAAGCTGGAAAAATGCATCAACTTAAGGGGAGACACCAGGAAAGTGGCCTCAATTCACCCACAGTACAAATTGTTGCATGGCACGGCAGCAATCAGCCAGGCATGAGGTATCAGGGTCTGGGACAGCATTTACAGCTTTCAATTGAACATCAAAGTAAGACGAGGTGGGTGTCAGATCAGTGTAGGCCTGCTGTTCTGGGAGCCCTGATACCACGTGCAACAGCTCAATCTGCTTTCATGCTCAGCCAAACTCAGGTGGCACAAATATCAGTTTCGTAGACTACTATTGTCAGGAAAATCTAAGGATAGTAGTTGACTCAAAGGAAGTGGAGATCTGACAGTCTTGGAGGCCTACTGCTACAGGCAACACGCATGAAGGAGACCCAACCAGAAGTCTACACTTTTACCAAAATTATTGGCAGACACTACTCAAGTGGCATTAATTTCATCAGAGTACAAATAGTATAATGGAGAACGATATCTCTTTCACTACAACCAACCCAGCAGATGGAGAGACACAATCAGGACTCTCCACATTTCCAAAAATTATTGTCAGACACCACTGAAGTGGCATCAATTTCACCACAGTATAAATAGTATAATAGGGACCAACAGGTCTTCCACTAGACCCAACCCAGTAGATGGACACCCAACTAGCAGTGTTCACATTTTCAAAAATTATTGTCAGACACCACTGAAGTGGTTTTAAATTTCGCAAGAGTACAAATAGCATAATAAGAATCGACATCTCTTCCACCACAGCCAACCCATAACATGGTCACCCAACCAGGAGTGTTCACATTTCCAAAAATTAGGGCCTGACACCACTGAAGTGACATCAATTTCACAAGAATAGAAATAGTATAATAGGGACATGGATTCCGCTGCTGCCAACCCAGCACATGTAGACCAACTATGACTGTTCACATTTCCACAAATTTGTGTTAACATCTGCAGCAGCAACAGCAGGCACAGAAGCCTTACTAAAGCTATCACAGAGTGCAGTTACTCAAGATTAATGCAGCACACTAAAAAATGCAACATCGCCTAGTCTGTACAGTCTGCAACTGGGGTGCAAAAGTCCTTTGACATCCATGACTTGTTCATCTTGATGAAAGTTAGGCGGTCTCTACTTTCAGGGGAGAGCCGGCAGCGCTGTCAGGATACCAGCAGCGCTGAAGACACGATCTGAGCAAACGCTGGCTGCCGGGCATGATAAAACCTCCAAGGCCACTCATCCATTTGGGAAGACCAAAATGTGAAAGTGTCAAAACCCTCCCTGGTAGTATTGATATTCAGTTCTAGATACTCCTGCACCATCCTCTCCATTCATCATTCATTCACCACGTGTAAGACTTGGACTCTGTTGTGCTGGTGCATAAGCTGGTCTAAAAAGTGTCAAAGGACTCTCAGAAATAGCTTCTTCCACTTACACTACAGCAGCTGCTACTGCAGTTAACTTTTTGGCATTGACGAATTGACATTCCAGAAGTAGTAAGTTTAGAGCTGCGATGCATACTGTGTGCCTCACTGCTGTTTTGGGGGAAACCTCTCTTAAGGTTCCGTAAAAGCGTGTTTCGATACTCCAACATTCCGCGGGTCCCTTTCCAGGGTGGGAAGAATCTGGCAAAATTTTCTCTTATAACGTGGATCTAACAGAGTGGCAAACCAGTTGTCAGCACTATTTGGAATCATAACTATACGGGGATACGGGGATCATGTTGCAGATAGTGCAGCAAGAAGGCACTCATATGTCAGGCTCTTCCATAAGGTCCAAGCCCATGTGTTGGTTGCTGGTAATGCAAACAACAGAGAGGGGATGATTTTCCACTTCATCTCCTGACAGTTCTCGCCAATCACCTCTTCCTCCTTCATTTGTTCCTCGGATCTTGCTCCTTCACTAATAGTATGGCTCCCCTCGATCGCAGTAATCCACCTTCCTTTGGCACTCGCCTGTGTAACGACAGTCTGGAACTTAGAGACCATGTTATCCCTTTGGCATCCTCCTCTGCTTCTTCTTCTTCCTCTGGGACCACCACTTCCTCCCACAGGCTATTCAAAGTCTACTCCAGCATATAAATGACCAGAATAGTGATGCTGATGATAGCATCGTCAGTGCTAACCATTTCAGTGGCCATTTCAAAACTGTGCAGAAGGGTGCAGAGGTCCTTAACCTGTGCCCACTCCGTAAAAGTGATATGCGCCTTGTCCATACTGCATTGGACCAGGTTTTACGACATGACGTACTGCGTCAGGGCTTGTTGCTGCTGCCACAGTCATTGCAACATGTGCAGAGTGGAATTCCACACTGTTGGCACATCGCATATCAACCTGTTAACTGGCATGGATGCAAGTTGATTACCTGAGGGGTGCAAACGGCAGAAGTGAGCAACTTTTGGGCTCCCTATGAAGGCATTGTCTATGTGTTGCCTTTTTGCCTACCATTGAATTCAATGGGGTTTGGTTATGTTTGACAAACTGTTTGGCGAACATCGGGAAGTTCACTGATCTGAACCGAACCTTGAAAGGTTCGCTCATCTCTACTCCTAACCAGATGGGGATCCATAGTACAGCCTGACTGTGGATTGATTCCTTCTCCTCTTTCTGATCAAACAGATGGGTGAGACTGTTCCACTTTTATATGTAAAAACTACAGATATTCATTCACTGTCCTTCCTATTGTATAACAAAAACAGTCCAAGGTTAATTAGACCATTTTTTATAACAGTGAATTTATAACTTTATGACCATTGTCATTTGAGAAGAATTTGTTTTTGTCTCTGGATTAGAGTGAAAAGAACTACTTTGGATTAGCTCTAGACAATGCTGTGATTCGGGAAATTTTTGGTGTTTTAATTTATGTGTGTAACCTCTGTTGATTTTTAGATTTAACACTTATTAAAAGTTAAGTTAGAAAAAAGAGGGGTATATTCAGCTTACCATGCCGTGTAATGCAGAGGCTCGGTTGAAAACAATTCCTGGAGGGTGCTGATCCTGCCGGCTGATCCTGCCGGTGATTGGAAACAAGGAAGGAGGGAGGAGTGGGTGAGCACAGCCATCCAGGTGTTGTAAAAAAAGACTTTATTTAATTCTAAAAACATAAAAGGGTGAAGGTTGAAAACAACCTGAAACTGTTTCTGGCACGTCAGTGCCCTTAGTCATAGGTATGACTAAAATTTGTTGTCCTATTCTGCCAATATGTATTAGCATACCGGGTGCTATATACTTTCTAAATATAAATTAGCAGGAATAATGCATAAAATTACTGCAGACTTCTGAGACAGATTAGTGACAAAATGTTTTATAACCCTTTATAAACTCTTTCTTTTAATTAATAGAAATTAATGTTAAATTTTAAGGTCTTCTAGTGAGGGTTTATTTTGGGTTGTCCCCAATTTGGAAATTTCCTAATAAACAAACCATGTAAGGTCTGTCTATGCATACTGTAATTTTTAGCAAAAGTTATAGCCATTGGAGTACCTATGTTTATAGTGGATATTTTTTTTTGCTATCTTTCCTTTCAGTAAAAGGATTAAACCTGACAATATAATGAACATGGGCAGTTATGTAGCAGAGAAATAGTCATTAATCCTCTAATGGACTTAGCCACTTCTCCATCTTTAAAGTACTGCATAATCCGAGGTGTGAGGGAAATTGGCAGGGACAGATTGGCATGCGTAGTAAGTACTATATATAGCAGGAGCCAACACTCAGACACCCTCTGTGTTTGCCAGTGTCCTCTGATCTGAACTTGAGAGAGGAAAAACAAAGTAGTCAAGCAAAAAGTCCCACATAGGGTGGGGTGACACCACTGCTTGGTGTGGAACCTGGAGAAAAAGGGAAACAACAAATCAAATTATGAATTTTGTTGCACAATTCATTTATTCCAAGATTTTACGCAGTAGGGGTCGAGCCCTGGACTTTGAAAAAGAGGAAGATTCTGATCCCTTCTGGAACAGGTTGGGAAATCTGTAGTCTGCTGTTTACCCTTAAGAGGCATGGGCAATGACCGAGCCCTAGGTGCCCCTCTTTATCCAGACCCTCTCCTTCCTCCCTTGCAGGCAGTAGTGGCGTGCTTGCTTCACATCGCTGTTTTTCTCGTAGCTGTACTATATAGGTAAATCCCTCAATGGTACTCTGGAATACATTTCACTTTTAATTTGTTTGCAATGATTAGGATTAATAGTGTTTTAGTATCTAGATAGAATACACAATAACTTGCTGCAGTGTCATATATGATACCACTCCGTATACTAGTACATGGTATGTGAAAAGTAGAGCAGTGTGCAGTCTATATCTGGCCAAAGTAGATTATGTTTTGGTGCATATTCAGGACCTGTCTAGTAAAGCAAATACCCAAATTTATTTTGAAATAACAATTCTGGATTATCTCTTTTTATAACTGTGTATTCTACCGTTGTTTTCTTATTTCGCCTGCAAATATTTGAATTTTTTTTTTGCAACTGTTGCCATACTCATTGTAAGTACAGTTGGTTTCTAAGAAAACTTGTGCTAATATTATTTTATGTACAAAACCAAGGTTTGATGAAACAGAATGGGTGTCTTCAAGTATGTGAGACTCCACTGAAAAGAATGTATTGCTCATCATGATTGGTAGCGCTACCACAAAAAAAATTACAGTTATTGTCAGCACAATCAGTTAATGTGTCATCCTTGCCTCTCAGTCACCAAACAGGTTACATGTATATTTTGCGCTGAAACTGAGATGTTTGAGAGAAGGATGCAATCAATATCTTTTAAAGGGAGCTATCAGTAGAAAATGACCTACTGTTTAATTCAGGTTTTCGTGTTACATGTATTTTTAAAAACAATTCAACATTTTATTTCTCCATATCACGATCTTCATTAAATAAAAATAGCAATCTTGCAATTTTTCCATTGGCCACTGTGTCTTTTTTAGACTCCTGCTTCCTGTCCTTTCAGGATGAGTTAACAGCAGTTTCCTTATCATCAGAGGCAGGACTACAATGACAGATAACACCTCCATGCAAAGCTGATAACACTAGATGCACCAATCACAATAGGCGATGTCACAGCTCTCCCTGCTGTACATCCTTTCACACCCCATTAGAGGCTTCAATACAAAAGCTTTGGTCTGAGTCCATTCATTGTGGCTACATACATGTGTTATTTCCTGAAACAACTGGAAGTTAGAGTCTAAAAAAGCCCCAGTGCAATGACCAATGTGAAAGTTCAAGTTTTATATTTTTTTTTGTTATCTTTCCTTTCAGTAAAAGGATTAAACCTGACAATATAATGAACTTGGGCAGTTATGTAGCAGAGAAATAGTCATTAAATCCTCTAATGGACTTAGACAATTTATTTTCCTTCTTTAAATTTCTTATTTTTATACTTTTAAAGAATATTTTTTCTTGCTTTTTACTTTGTTCTATTACTGGGTCTGGACATAAATGGTCTGATTGCTGGTAATACCCTCAAATACTTCTGCATCACAATGTTTTATACCTGTCTATTTGCACATTGTATGAAGTCTACAATAACCTAAGAGCCAAGCCTGTAGGCCATTATTAGGACTTAAGTTGACCCATCAACCATTTGCACTCTATGATTGCATTGGGGAACTGAGGTACATCCACCTTTGACCTTAGTAATAAAGGGGGGCTAAACAATCTGGATCAGTGCTAGCACTGACCTCGGCCAACAACACTCTAATGTGGACTCGAGTTGCTGCCACAATACGACGGTAGCAGCAAAAATGCAATAAAACCTATCCAAAAGACCACCTCAATATACAGACCAGGTTCCCTGTGATAGATTTTCAGTTTTAGTCAATGCTGAACATCTTCTTTGAGTAGACCCCGATAACCCCTTTTTTAAATGTGGTCATCACAAAATGGGGTTGACTGTGAATTTATTTTTTTCCCTCTCTCTATCACTTGAGTAGAACGTGTCCAAGACTATTGTTTATATATAGTGATGAGCGAGAGTTCTCTGATTTGGCACGCTCGAGTGCTAATAGAGTATCTTCGGCGCGCTCTAATACTAAGTTTGAGTCGCCATGGCTGAATGTTTCGCGGCTGTTCGCCATTCTCCACACATGCAGGGATTGCTGTCTTGTTCTATCGAGAAGATGAAAAGCTTGCAATTATTCAAAATAGAAAATGGCCAGAATTAGTCCATGATTTGAAACAAAATATTGTAGAACTTTGTTTAAAAGAGTATTTTGTACTTTTTATGATGGTAAATTGTTTTAATATTGGGGTTCAAAATTACTTTATAATGTTTCCACCAGAAAGCATATATTATCAGTAAGGTAAAGCCAGCTATACACATGGCTGTTGGCAGAATAAATCTTCAGCCAATTGGCTGGACGACAGCCATCTTGGCAGAGTGTCACATACACAGGAATGCTCATTTGGCCAATCGCTCTCATGTTCTCTATGATAAAGTAGCTGCCAGCTGACGGCTTACCTCTAGGAGAACAAAGCAATTGGCAGTCCGCAATTGGACATGTCCGATTGACATCTCCCCCACAATCAGTTTTACAGAGCCCCATAAACATTTACCGTTGGCCCCAAACCTGTTGATGTCGGCAGGTTCAGCTGATATAAGTCTAAGGTGCATGAGGGTTTTTTAGATTTGATCTTTTTCAGTGATCATTTCAGGTACAGAAAACCCCATTGCTGTCAAATTTTCAATGGTTTCCTTTGGCAGTAAATGACATTTATATTCAGGGTTGCAGTTTTGCTTTTTTAGTCACTATATTATCAGTTCTGCCTCCGTGTGTGACATCCTTGCATTTTTCTTTTCCTTTTCTTCTGTTCCAGCTGGGTCCAGAGCTTGGTCCTCCACAAGTAGGTTCATGGTACATCTTCTTCACTTCTGCCTGCTTGATGTTTTTTGAGTACTTGCTGTGGATCTGTCATGCTCCACAATTGATGGCCTGATAACAGAACAAACATACCTTACTATTGTACCCCTTGTGTCTGCTCTTGATGAGGGAAGGTTTCCAGCCACATATTACACACAGATTGAAATTCTGGAAAGTTTAGCTTACATCATTTAAATAAATGACATTTACTATAAAATCTGATATACTTCAACATTAAAATAGTTTTCTGGTTGTGTCATAGCTCTCCCTGTCGTTCCCTACAGGCACAGAACATGTTGTAATAGTGAGACCGTAAAACATGAGCAAAGGCAGCAGGAGAATGTAATGCACTTCTCGTAGCCATTTAAAAGAATTGTATCCACAGAGCATTGTAAATTGTAGCACAGAACACACTGAAGTTTACATCCTAGAGTTTTAGACTTGGGATTGTAACTCTGTTAGACTATTTTGTAAGTATATTACATATTGTCTAAGCCTGAAACATGTACTTAATGTTCTACAAAATGAGCTGGTGAACTTTTTATGCTTTTTGCTAATTATTGCTATTGAAATGTTGAAACCGTTTAATAAAGGTATTAATTAGGGTTATAGAAAAGTTCTGTTGTTTTTCCAGAACCATCACCGTATTTATTTATGGGCTGTGTGTAGTGTTATTGCTCACGCTCAACCCATGGAAAGATGGAGCGCTATTTTCAGATAACAGCAGATCCTTTTTTCTAATGCTAAAAATGAATGATGGCAGTTTGTCACATGGATGACCTGGGCATTGGCAACTTTCCTCTTTCAATAAGCATAGTAGTAACTCAAAGGAATCAAAAAAGGGAGAATTGCGAGTACACAAACCTACAGTCATGGCCAAAAGTTTTGAGAATGACACAAATATTATATTTTTACATGATCTGCTGCCCTCTGGTTTTTATGTGTGTTTGACAGATGTTTTTATCAGACAGAAATATAATAATTGCAAACATATGAGTAACAAAAGCTTATATTGACAGTTAGAATAATTTAATGCAGCAAGTCAATATTTGCAGTGTTGACCCTTCTTCTTCAGGACCTCTGCAATTCTCCCTGGCATGCTCTCAATCAACTTCTGGACCAAATCCTGACTGATAGTAGTCCATTCTTGCACAATCAATGATTTCATTTTGTCAGAATTTTAGGTTTTTGTTTGTCCACCCGTCTCTTGATGATTGACCACAAGTTGTCAATGGGATTAAGATCTGGGAGTTTCCAGGCCATGGACCCAAAATCTCTATGTTTTGTTCCCTGAGCCATTTAGTTATCACCTTTGCTTTATGGCAAGGTGCTCCATCATGCTGGAAAAGGCATTGTTGATCGCCAAACTGCTCTTGGAGGGTTGGGAGAAGTTGCTTTTGGAGGACATTCTGGTACCATTCTTTATTCATGGCTGTGATTTTAGGCAAGACTGTGAGAGAGCCGATTCCCTTGACAAAGAAGCAACCCCACACATGAATGGTTTCAGGATGCTTAACAGTTGGCATGAGACAAGACTGGTGGTAGTGCTCACCTTGTCTTCTCCGAATGAGGCGTTTTCCTGATGTCCCAAACAATCGAAAAGGGGATTCATCAGAGAAAATAACTTTACCCCAGTCCTCAGCAGTCCACTGCCTGTACCTTTTGCAGAATATCAGTCTGTCCATGATGTTTTTTCAGGAGAGAAGTGGCTTCTTTGCTGCCCTCCTTGAAACCAGGCCTTGCTCCAAGATTTCTTCCCCTCACAGTGCGTGCAGATGCACTCACACCTGCCTGCTGCCGTTCCTGAGCAAGCTCTGCACTGCTGGTAGCCCGATCCCGCAGCTGAAACACTTTTAAGAGACGGTCCTGGCGCCTGCTGGTCTTTCTTGGGCGCCCTGAAGCCTTTTTGGCAACAATGGAACCTCTCTCCTTGAAGTTCTTGATGATGCGATAGATTGTTGATTGAGGTGCAATCTTTCTAGGTTCGATACTCTTCCCTGTTAGGCCATTTTTGTGCATTGCAATGATGACTGCACGTGTTTCTTTAGAGATAACCATGGTTAACGGAAGAGAAACAATGATGCCAAGCACCAGCCTCCTTTTAAAGTGTCCAGTGGTGTCATTCTTAATTAATCATGACAGATTGATCTCCAGCCATGTCCTCATCAACACCCACACCTGTGTTAATGGAGCAATCACTGAAAAGAGGTTAGCTGGTCCTTTTAAGGCAGGGCTGCAATGATGTTGAAATGTGTTTTGGGGATAAAGTTCATTTTCTAGCCAAATATTGACTTTGCAAGTAATTGCTGTTAAGCTGATCGCTCTTTATAACATTCTGGAGTATATGCAAATTGCCATTAGAAAAAGTGAAGCAGTAGACTTTGTAAAAATTAATATTTGTGTCATTCTCAAAACTTTTGGCCATGACTGTATATAAAAACAACAATTTTATTGTGAATATATTAAAAAAACAATTATGGGTCAACAGATGATTGCAGACATGAACAGGGATGGATGTTGATTAATTACATAATGTGTCCAACATGGGTATGTATATATATATATATATATATATATATATAAGCTGCCCACTCTTATTGGCAAAAAGCCTCCAGTTTCTGTAAACTCCTGGACTGTCTAGCATGATCTGCGTGCTTGAGATCTCCCCAGAGTGGCTCAATGATATTGAGGCCAGGAGACTGAGATGGCCATTCCAGAACCTTTACTTTGTTCTGCTGTAGCCAATGACAGGTCGACTTGGCCTTGTGTTTTGGATCATTGTCATGTTGGAATGTCCACGTACGTCCCATGCGCAGCAGTATTTGCTGATAACGTGCTGCATTCATCTTTCTTTCAACTTTGACCAAGTTTCCTGTGCCTTTGTAGCTCACACATCCCCAAAATATCAGCGATCCACCTCCTTACCTTACACAAAGAATAGTGTTCCTTTCATCATAGGCCTTGTTCACCTCTCTCCAAATGTAACATTTATGGTTTTGACCAAGAAGTTCAATTTTAGTCTCATCATCACACCAAATTACCTTGTTCCAGAAGTTTTGAGGCTTGTCTCTTTGCTGTTTTGTGTATTGTAGATGGGATACTTTGTTGCATTTGCACAGCAATGACTTTCTTCTGGCGACTCGACCATGCAGCCCATTTTTATTCATGTGCCTCCTTATTGTGCATCTTGAAACAGTCACACCCCTAGTTTTTAGAGAGTCCAGTATTTCAGCTGATGTTATTTTTAGGTTTTTCTTTGCATCCCGAAACAATTTTCCTGGCTGTTGTGGACGAAATTTTTGCTGGTCTACCTGACCGTGGTTTTGTTTTTACCAAACCCCTGATTTTCCATTTGTTAATCACAGTTTGAACGCTACTGACTGGCATTATCAGTTCCTTGAATTCCTTAGATATCTTTTTGTATCCCTTTCCTGTTTTTATACAGTGCAACCTCCTTTTCCCGTAGATCCATTGACAGTTCTTTTGCTTTCCTCATGACTCACAATCCAGAAACATCAGTGGCTGGATGAAAAATGCAAGAGTCTGTATGGATTCCAGAAACTCACTCAGCTTTTATGCACACACGCTGATTACAAGCAAACAGGTCACAGGTGAGGATGTTACCTTTAGTAGCCAGTCAAACCAATTTGTGTCAACTTCTGTGCATGTTATCAGGCCAAAATCACCAGGGTATGTAAACTTTTTATCAGGGTCATCTGGATGTTTTGGGTTGTCCGTATGATTTAAAAGGAGAAAACACAGTAGTTTGACAATAAATGGCTTCACCCAACCACTAACCATGAAAAAAAAAAATGCAGTGCTTGCAGAGCTCAAATAATGCTAAGAAAACAAGTTCATAATCATTTAGAATTTAGAAACAACAATACTAATGTTTTAACTCAGGAAGAGTTCAGAAATCAATAACCATGATCTTTCATCACAGCTTTCATGCGTCTTGGCATGCTTTCCAACAGTCTTTCACACTGCTTTTGGGTGACCTTATGCCACTCCTGGTACAAAAATTTAAGCAGTTCTTCTTTGTTTGATGGCTTGTGACTATCCATATTCCTCTTGATTACATTCCAGGGGTTTTCAATGGGGTTCAGGTCTGGAGATTGGGTTGGCAATGACAGGGATTTGATGTGGTGGTCCTTCATCCACACTTTGATTGACTTAGCTGTGTGGCATGGCACATTGTCCTGCTGGAAAAATCAGTCCTCGAAGTTGGAGAACATTGCCTGAGCAGAGGGAATCAACTGTTTTTCCAGGATAACCTTGTGTGTGGCTTGATTCATACATCCTTCGCAACTATTAACCTGCCCAACTCCAGCCTTGCTTAAGCATCCCCAGATCATCACTGATCCTCCACCAAATTTCACAGTGGGTGCAAGACACTGTGGCTTGTACACCTCTCCAGGTCTCTGTCTAACCATTAGACGACCAGATGTTGGGTAAAGCTGAAAATTAGACTCATCAGAGAAGATTACCTTACTCCAGTCCTCTATGGTCCAATCCTTATGGTCTTTGGCAAATTTCAGCCTGGCTCTCCTTTGCTTCTCATTGATGAAAGGCTTTTTTCTAGCTTTACATGACTTGAGCCCTGCCTATAGGAGATTGCTACAAACTGTTCTTGCTGTGCACTTTACCCCAGCTGCCATTCCTTTTGTAGGTCACTTGATGTCATCCTGCGGTTTCTGAGTGACATTCGAATAAGATTATGGTCATTCCGGTCAGTGGAGAGTCGTTTTCTCCCTCTGCCAGTCTATAGCTTTGTTGTCCCAAATGTCTGCTGCTTGACCTCGTTGTAATGGACTGCTATCTTAGAAATTTTAAGGATGGAGGCAACATGACGCTCACTGTATCCCTCTGCTAGTAAAGCCATAATTGAGCCCTTCTTTTCTTCACTCAAGACTTTTCAACTCCTTTGGCATGGTTAAAAGTTATTTTTTCATTCCTATTACTTTTCTTCGTTAAATAAGATTTGGTTCAGGTGATCACCTAATCAGAAGCACATTAAGTAGAATGAGGTGTACTCTGGTTGGAATTATACTGACACTGAATGGAATGGCTGTCAGACATGTAGAGAAGCTGATTTTTATAAAATTGTGCAGTGGTCTCTTAATTTTTTGCCAGAGCTATATATATATATATATATATATATAATATATATATATATATAGTGGGTACAGAAAGTATTCAGACCCCTTTAAGTTTTTCACTCTTTAATTCATTGAAGCGATTTGGTATATTCAAAAAAAGTTCTTTTTTTTCTCATTAATGTACACTCTGCACCCCATCTTGACTAAAAAAAAGGAAATGTAGAAATTGTTTCAAATTTATTAAAAAAGAAAACTGAAATAACGCATGGTCGTAAGCATTCAGACCCTTTGCTTGGTATTGAGTAGAAGCACCCTTTTGATCTAGTACAGCCATGAGTCTAATGGGGAATGATGCAACAAGTTTTTCACACCTGGATTTGGGGATCCTCTGCCAGTTCTGTCAGGTTGGATGGTGAACGTTGGTGGACAGCCATTTTCAGGCCACTCCAAAGATGCTCAATTGGGTTTAGGTCAGGGCTCTGGCTGGGCCAGTCAAGAATGGTCACAGAGTTGTTCTGAAGCCACTCCTTTGTTATTTTAGCTGTGTGCTTAGGATCATTGTCTTGTTGGAAGGTGAACCTTTGGCCAAGGCTGAGGTCAAGAGCACTCTGGGAGAGGTTTTCATCCAGGATATCTCTGTACTTGGCCACATCCATTTTTCCTTCAATTGCAACCAGTTGTCCTGTCCCTGCAGCTGAAAAACACCCCCATAGTATGATGCTGCCACCACCATGTTTCACTGTTGGGATTGTATAGGGCAGGTGATGAGCAGTGCCTGGTTTTCTCCACACATAACTCTTAGAATTATCACCAAAAAGTTCTATCTTCGTCTCATTAGACCAATGAATCTTATATCTCATAGTCTGGGAGTCCTTCACGCTTTTTTTTTAAGCAAACTCTATGCGGGCTTTCATATGTCTTGCACTGAGGAGAGGCTTCCGTCTGGCCACTCTGCCTTAAAGGCCTGACTGGTGGAGGGCTGCAGTGAGAGTTGACTTTGTGGAACTTTCTCCCATCTCCCTACTGCATCTGTGGAGCTCCGCTGCAGTGATCTTGGGGTTCTTCTTTACCTCTCTCACCAAGGCTGTTCTCCCACAATTGCTCAGTTTGGCTGGATGGCCAGGTCTAGGAAGACTTCTGGTGATCTCAAACTTCTTTCATTTAAGGATTATGAAGGCCACTGTGCTCTTAGTATACTTGAATACTGCAGAAATTCTTTTTTTAACCTTGGCCAGATGTGTGTCTTTCCACAATTCTGTCTCTGAGGTCCTTGGCCAGTTCCTTTGACCTCATGATTCTCCTTTGGCCTGACATGCACTGTGAGCTGTGAGGTCTTATATAGATAGGTGTGTGCCTTTACAAATCAAGTGCTATCAGTTTAATTAAACACAGCTGGACTCCTATGAAGGAATAGAACCATCTCAAGGAGGATCACAAGGAAATGGACAGCATGTGACTTAAATATGAGTGTCTGAGCAAATGGTCTGAATGCTGATATTTCAGTTTTTCTTTTTTAATAAATTTGCTAAAAATTCTACATTTCTATTTTTTTCAATCAAGATGGGGTGCAGAGTGTACATTAATGAGAAAAAAATGAACTTTTTTGAATTTACCAAATGGCTGCAATGAAACAAAGAGTGAAAAATTTAAAGGGGTCTGAATACTTTCCGTACCTACTGAATATACTAGAAATCACATAAGAAAAACAGAGGGAGAAAAAGTGACCACAAGTCCATATATAATAAAAATATATTTTATTAGATATCAAACACAGAGCAAATGAAAAAGGTGATAGCACATAAAATGTACATGAACAAACAGTGTGTAAAAGGAACACGGGTATACTGCTCCAATAATACCAATATAACCATACATTCAAAAGATAATCACATGATAGTAAATCTTAATGGCCCTCAAACTATGTGAACCTGGTCCACTGCATCATAGGAACAGAAATAAGATATTATAATAAATGGTGAAACCATATCTAGCACATATATCACGTATGACACAATATAGCTCAAAGTAGCTTGCGATACACATACCACTATGACGCAGATAGACCACCCGGGAGGTAAATCGCACAGGAGGGAAGGAGCAGGACACCGCGTGTAACCCCGACGCGCGTTTCGGCACGAGCCTTCGTCAGGGGGCGTGGAGTACAGCGTGCGGTGAGCTTAAAAGAAAGACTGGTCCAATCAGCAGTGCGCAATAGCTGTGACGATCGCAAATAGAAGGGTATGTGTCAAAAGACACGTGAACGGAAATGACGATCATGTGGAGGGAGTGATCATATAGTAATGATACCGGCCGCTTAGAATGCCACGTAGGGAGGCGGAAGTATACAGTTGTCCAGGCAACACTTAGTACTGCCGCTTCACTGATCACCTGTGGCAATACAGAGAGGATCAGCTGGTAAGAGCGGTCATATGAAGATCAACCCCCCCACTCTAAATCCTAGATATAGAAGGCGATCAAGGATCACAAATATATAGAGCGTCATAGGTTCGTCCCTGCTGGATCTATTATATATAAACACAAAATACGTCGGAAATACCGCACAGCGCATATACTAGGAATAGTAAAGATCACCACAATGGTCAAGAAGTCACAAATGAAATAGAGATGTGAATAAAAATATGAAAAAGAAATATGTAAAAATTGTCAATAATGTGACGCCCATATATCATCCTATCGTTCCAGCCGCATCAGCGTCGCCGTCAGAGATAGCGAAAGCTGACCAGCCTGACGATGCATGAGATATGGGCGTACTGTGACAATAACAGATAGACATGAATTATATCAATATATGCTGCCCTATGAATAGTAATGAAGAATCTCAAGCACAAATAGCCAAATAAACATATTCTCCGTATATCTATGGAAAATCCCATAGTTAACTAGCCACTGCAGAAATAAATTTGACAGCAAACATAGATGATATAAAATATATATATAAAGTATACACACAATACATAATAATAAACATTAAACAAATAATGATATTAGAAGAATATCCAGGTACTGTAGTATACAGAAAATAGTGTAAGCCAGATGTGGAGATCCAGGTGTAATATCCATGACATTAACGGATAGCAAAAAGCCAACGGAAGCACCAGCCTAATAAAATAGAATAAAAAACGGTGAGTAAAAACAAACATATAAAAACAACACCAGATTGTCCTGTACAGATGACACATGGACTCAGCAGACAGATGTGGATCATAGAAACGGGACAAAACTAATTTGTTCATTTAGACCCTTTGGGTGCATGGTGTTTAATGTCCATATCCAACGGGACTCGAGTTGCGCCAACTTCTGGGATATCCCACCACCCCGTATGGTGGCATCGATAGAATCAATGCCTATCACCCGGAGGAGTGAAGCATCACAGTCGTGGCGCTGCCTAAAGTGCCGTGGAATGGTTTTGAATGCCGCGGGATCATCTGGATTTACTGCGGCCAATATACCTAGGACATGTTCCCTCACACGAACTTTAAGGGGGCGTGTGGTGAGTCCAATGTATATCAATTTGCAGGGACAACTCGCAAAGTATATAACATTGCGTGTGTTACACGTGATGTGTTTCCGAATAGTGAATATACGTGTATTCTCAGCATTATGGAAACAATCACTTTTATCGATGTTAACACAAGCCACACAGCGACCACAGGGAAAACACCCAGGTTTAGCTGGGCTAGCACTCAAGAAAGTAGGTTTGGGATTACTCATATAGTGACTGCGGACCAAATGGTCACGCAGATTTTTGGAGCGTCGAGTTGTAATAGATGGTTGTTCGGTTAGATAATTCCTTAATACAGGATCTGCCTTGAGTATAAACCAAGATTTCGAAAGCGCCTCCCTTACATGTGAAAATTGGGAATGATAATCAGTGACAAATCTTACCTTATCATTATTATGTTTAATTTTGGGTTTGTAAATCAAATCATTCCGTGAGGAATGTTTAGCTCGATTGTAAGCTTTTTTAATCATACGGCGGCTATACCCCCGCTGTAAAAATCTCATCTTAAGATCTTCTGCTTGAGTCTCAAAATCAATCATTGATGAACAAATCCTGCGCAAGCGCAAGAATTGTCCCGTAGGAACAGACTGAATCACATGTCTGGGATGGGAGGAAGACGCATGTAGCAAGCTATTGGTAGATGTTGGCTTACGAAAAATGTCCGTTTGAATAGTGTTGTTGGAATCACGTTTCAACAACACATCCAAAAATTCGACACGATTGGCATCAGATTGATAGGTAATGCGAATGTTTCGATTATTCAGATTGAGAGATAGCATGAATTCCTCCAGAAGATCTGTTGGTCCCTGCCAGATCAGGAAAATGTCGTCAATGTACCGCGTCCACAAGATGACGCGGTCCATTGACGAGACCTGATCTGACAGGGAGAGGTCCCTCTCCCACAGCCCCAGGAACAGATTGGCGTATGCTGGCGCGAAGGCCGCCCCCATAGCTGTTCCCTGGAGCTGAAGGTAGAAGGACCCCTTAAAAACAAAAAAATTATGAGTTAACGTAAATTCAAGAATTATCAATATCAGTTCCTGAAAATCCTTGGGGAAATCTGACATCGAAAGATAGTATTTAACTGCTGTAAGGCCGTCACTGTGCCTAATGTTGGTATACAATGATTCAACATCTGCAACCACCATTACAGCCTGCTGTTCCAAATGTAAACCATCAATCAGTTTCAATAATGCCCCAGTATCCTTTAAGAATGATGGAAGACATTCCACCATGGGTTGCAGTATTGAATCTATCCATCGATTAACATGTTCCAAGAAATTCCCCGCCCCCGAAATAATAGGTCGTCCGGGTGGTTGAGTTTCATTTTTGTGTATTTTTGGTAACAAATACATTGTAGGTATAGTCGGTTCATTTACCATGAGGGCTAGAGCGAGATCTTTTTGAATAGTCCCATCATTGACAGCACGGTCAATGATGGCCTTCAATTGAGATATATAGGCCGATAAGGGGTTAAATGTCAGTTTTTTGTAACATGTGCCATCGTGAAGTTGGCGGAAGGCTTCCCTTTCGTACATGTCTTTAGGCCAAACTACAATATTACCCCTCTTATCGGCTGGTTTAAATACCACGTCTGACAGATCTTGTAATGCACTCAGCCGCTCACGTTCAACCTTAGAAAGGTTGTCATTAATAATTGAACGAGGTATTTTACACAGATCTTCAGTAACAATCTTAACAAAAAGATCTATATTGGCACATGTAGAGAGGGCGGGGAACCTCTTGGAGCGTGGTTTAATCGATGGAGGTATCTTACCGTCAATAGACGTACGGTGTTCGATGGAGAGTTCCTCAAGGATTCTCAGGGCAGATTGTTCCTCCTCTGTCGGAAATAAAACATGTGCATTACCATCATGAAAGAACTTTTTAAAAAGTAATGATCGTGCAAAAATATGTAAATCCTTGATAGCCAAAAACGTGTCGAACTTGGATGTGGGAGAAAACGATAGGCCTTTATGTAAAAGAGCCAAATCATCATTGGAAAAACTGCGGTTACTCAGATTGATTACCTTATTATCATTTTTTTTGGGTTGAGGTGAACGACGATCATTTCTTCTATATGGATGGTAATCCCTCTCACGCATTCTCCTAGTAAATGCACCAGATCTAGTATTAATGGAACTAGATGCTGAGTCGGATAGTTCACTAAGTGACGAAGCCGATGTGATAGAAGGGGTACGTCTAGGACGAGAAGATGAAGACATGGGCTTTCTCCAGAAAAAATCATTTTTACTTTGGTAATCTCTGAGATCACGATTAAATTTCGTCATTTGTGTCTCATTAATTTTTTTGACTACAGTATCCAGTGTTTTCTCCAATTCTGTTTCAAAATTTTTGAATATGTCAGTAGGGCATTTAGTTTTAAGTTCCAAAAGCGATTTGTCTATGGATTCATCTAAAGTTGTAATAGATTTAGAATTGAGGTCTATAAGTAATTGCATTAGATTGAAAGAACAACTGCTACACGTCTGAGGGCCATTAAGATTTACTATATTGTGATTATCTTTTGAATGTATGGTTATATTGGTATTATTGGAGCAGTATACCCGTGTTCCTTTTACACACTGTTTGTTCATGTACATTTTATGTGCTATCACCTTTTTCATTTGCTCTGTGTTTGATATCTAATAAAATATATTTTATTATATATGGACTTGTGGTCACTTTTTCTCCCTCTGTTTTTCTATGTCGACTTTTGTGACTAGTCCAGACTATATGTCCACAACAATTGGTATCATGGTTAAATTACAAATGATGTTGCATTGAATTATTTTTCCTAATAATGGTACCATTGTGGTTGCTCAGTTCTATAACTATTGTTGCTGTGTTTTGCACAGGTTTTCGCTACTTCCACAACATGGACTATAAAGCCAAGGAGAGGACCTGGCTTAATCAAATCGAGCAGGTGTTTGGTGCTAGTACTAATGACTCGCAGCCGTCTGGTGGCTCTAGTTGGGACAATCAATTCCTTGATGTTAAAACCCTTTTGGTGAAACGGACAAAAATTTGGTGGAATCGTGCCTTTCTTGAAAAATATAAGGGTCGTAAACTAATTCCGAGAGGTCTTCGGGTGAAAATCATTCCTGCATTTCCTGTGGACGATGAATCATTTGTCTCACTATGGGAGGAGACGTGTAGCAGTTGTTCTTTCAATCTAATGCAATTACTTATAGACCTCAATTCTAAATCTATTACAACTTTAGATGAATCCATAGACAAATCGCTTTTGGAACTTAAAACTAAATGCCCTACTGACATATTCAAAAATTTTGAAACAGAATTGGAGAAAACACTGGATACTGTAGTCAAAAAAATTAATGAGACACAAATGACGAAATTTAATCGTGATCTCAGAGATTACCAAAGTAAAAATGATTTTTTCTGGAGAAAGCCCATGTCTTCATCTTCTCGTCCTAGACGTACCCCTTCTATCACATCGGCTTCGTCACTTAGTGAACTATCCGACTCAGCATCTAGTTCCATTAATACTAGATCTGGTGCATTTACTAGGAGAATGCGTGAGAGGGATTACCATCCATATAGAAGAAATGATCGTCGTTCACCTCAACCCAATAAAAATGATAATAAGGTAATCAATCTGAGTAACCGCAGTTTTTCCAATGATGATTTGGCTCTTTTACATAAAGGCCTATCGTTTTCTCCCACATCCAAGTTCGACACGTTTTTGGCTATCAAGGATTTACATATTTTTGCACGATCATTACTTTTTAAAAAGTTCTTTCATGATGGTAATGCACATGTTTTATTTCCGACAGAGGAGGAACAATCTGCCCTGAGAATCCTTGAGGAACTCTCCATCGAACACCGTACGTCTATTGACGGTAAGATACCTCCATCGATTAAACCACGCTCCAAGAGGTTCCCCGCCCTCTCTACATGTGCCAATATAGATCTTTTTGTTAAGATTGTTACTGAAGATCTGTGTAAAATACCTCGTTCAATTATTAATGACAACCTTTCTAAGGTTGAACGTGAGCGGCTGAGTGCATTACAAGATCTGTCAGACGTGGTATTTAAACCAGCCGATAAGAGGGGTAATATTGTAGTTTGGCCTAAAGACATGTACGAAAGGGAAGCCTTCCGCCAACTTCACGATGGCACATGTTACAAAAAACTGACATTTAACCCCTTATCGGCCTATATATCTCAATTGAAGGCCATCATTGACCGTGCTGTCAATGATGGGACTATTCAAAAAGATCTCGCTCTAGCCCTCATGGTAAATGAACCGACTATACCTACAATGTATTTGTTACCAAAAATACACAAAAATGAAACTCAACCACCCGGACGACCTATTATTTCGGGGGCGGGGAATTTCTTGGAACATGTTAATCGATGGATAGATTCAATACTGCAACCCATGGTGGAATGTCTTCCATCATTCTTAAAGGATACTGGGGCATTATTGAAACTGATTGATGGTTTACATTTGGAACAGCAGGCTGTAATGGTGGTTGCAGATGTTGAATCATTGTATACCAACATTAGGCACAGTGACGGCCTTACAGCAGTTAAATACTATCTTTCGATGTCAGATTTCCCCAAGGATTTTCAGGAACTGATATTGATAATTCTTGAATTTACGTTAACTCATAATTTTTTTGTTTTTAAGGGGTCCTTCTACCTTCAGCTCCAGGGAACAGCTATGGGGGCGGCCTTCGCGCCAGCATACGCCAATCTGTTCCTGGGGCTGTGGGAGAGGGACCTCTCCCTGTCAGATCAGGTCTCGTCAATGGACCGCGTCATCTTGTGGACGTGGTACATTGACGACATTTTCCTGATCTGGCAGGGACCAACAGATCTTCTGGAGGAATTCATGCTATCTCTCAATCTGAATAATCGAAACATTCGCATTACCTATCAATCTGATGCCAATCGTGTCGAATTTTTGGATGTGTTGTTGAAACGTGATTCCAACAACACTATTCAAACGGACATTTTTCGTAAGCCAACATCTACCAATAGCTTGCTACATGCGTCTTCCTCCCATCCCAGACATGTGATTCAGTCTGTTCCTACGGGACAATTCTTGCGCTTGCGCAGGATTTGTTCATCAATGATTGATTTTGAGACTCAAGCAGAAGATCTTAAGATGAGATTTTTACAGCGGGGTATAGCCGCCGTATGATTAAAAAAGCTTACAATCGAGCTAAACATTCCTCACGGAATGATTTGATTTACAAACCCAAAATTAAACATAATAATGATAAGGTAAGATTTGTCACTGATTATCATTCCCAATTTTCACATGTAAGGGAGGCGCTTTCGAAATCTTGGTTTATACTCAAGGCAGATCCTGTATTAAGGAATTATCTAACCGAACAACCATCTATTACAACTCGACGCTCCAAAAATCTGCGTGACCATTTGGTCCGCAGTCACTATATGAGTAATCCCAAACCTACTTTCTTGAGTGCTAGCCCAGCTAAACCTGGGTGTTTTCCCTGTGGTCGCTGTGTGGCTTGTGTTAACATCGATAAAAGTGATTGTTTCCATAATGCTGAGAATACACGTATATTCACTATTCGGAAACACATCACGTGTAACACACGCAATGTTATATACTTTGCGAGTTGTCCCTGCAAATTGATATACATTGGACTCACCACACGCCCCCTTAAAGTTCGTGTGAGGGAACATGTCCTAGGTATATTGGCCGCAGTAAATCCAGATGATCCCGCGGCATTCAAAACCATTCCACGGCACTTTAGGCAGCGCCACGACTGTGATGCTTCACTCCTCCGGGTGATAGGCATTGATTCTATCGATGCCACCATACGGGGTGGTGGGATATCCCAGAAGTTGGCGCAACTCGAGTCCCGTTGGATATGGACATTAAACACCATGCACCCAAAGGGTCTAAATGAACAAATTAGTTTTGTCCCGTTTCTATGATCCACATCTGTCTGCTGAGTCCATGTGTCATCTGTACAGGACAATCTGGTGTTGTTTTTATATGTTTGTTTTTACTCACCGTTTTTTATTCTATTTTATTAGGCTGGTGCTTCCGTTGGCTTTTTGCTATCCGTTAATGTCATGGATATTACACCTGGATCTCCACATCTGGCTTACACTATTTTCTGTATACTACAGTACCTGGATATTCTTCTAATATCATTATTTGTTTAATGTTTATTATTATGTATTGTGTGTATACTTTATATATATATTTTGTATCATCTATGTTTGCTGTCAAATTTATTTCTGCAGTGGCTAGTTAACTATGGGATTTTCCATAGATATACGGAGAATATGTTTATTTGGCTATTTGTGCTTGAGATTCTTCATTACTATTCATAGGGCAGCATATATTGATATAATTCATGTCTATCTGTTATTGTCACAGTACGCCCATATCTCATGCATCGTCAGGCTGGTCAGCTTTCGCTATCTCTGACGGCGACGCTGATGCGGCTGGAACGATAGGATGATATATGGGCGTCACATTATTGACAATTTTTACATATTTCTTTTTCATATTTTTATTCACATCTCTATTTCATTTGTGACTTCTTGACCATTGTGGTGATCTTTACTATTCCTAGTATATGCGCTGTGCGGTATTTCCGACGCATTTTGTGTTTATATATAATAGATCCAGCAGGGACGAACCTATGACGCTCTATATATTTGTGATCCTTGATCGCCTTCTATATCTAGGATTTAGAGTGGGGGGTTGATCTTCATATGACCGCTCTTACCAGCTGATCCTCTCTGTATTGCCACAGGTGATCAGTGAAGCGGCAGTACTAAGTGTTGCCTGGACAACTGTATACTTCCGCCTCCCTACGTGGCATTCTAAGCGGCCGGTATCATTACTATATGATCACTCCCTCCACATGATCGTCATTTCCGTTCACGTGTCTTTTGACACATACCCTTCTATTTGCGATCGTCACAGCTATTGCGCACTGCTGATTGGCCCAGCCTTTCTTTTAAGCTCACCGCACGCTGTACTCCACGCCCCCTGACGAAGGCTCGTGCCGAAACGCGCGTCGGGGTTACACGCGGTGTCCTGCTCCTTCCCTCCTGTGCGATTTACCTCCCGGGTGGTCTATCTGCGTCATAGTGGTATGTGTATCGCAAGCTACTTTGAGCTATATTGTGTCATACGTGATATATGTGCTAGATATGGTTTCACCATTTATTATAATATCTTATTTCTGTTCCTATGATGCAGTGGACCAGGTTCACATAGTTTGAGGGCCATTAAGATTTACTATCATGTGATTATCTTTTGAATGTATGGTTATATTGGTATTATTGGAGCAGTATACCCGTGTTCCTTTTACACACTGTTTGTTCATGTACATTTTATGTGCTATCACCTTTTTCATTTGCTCTGTGTTTGATATCTAATAAAATATATTTTTATTATATATGGACTTGTGGTCACTTTTTCTCCCTCTGTTTTTCTATGTCGACTTTTGTGACTAGTCCAGACTATATGTCCACAACAATTGGTATCATGGTTAAATTACAAATGATGTTGCATTGAATTATTTTTCCTAATAATGGTACCATTGTGGTTGCTCAGTTCTATAGAAATCACATAAGAAAACCTTGCCTAGTCTCAATGGCACTTCCCAAATAATTGAATATCAAAAAGGAGAAACTAGGAAGTTTACAACCATAAAAACATAATTTTTATTGAGAAAATATTTTAAAAAAATAATGATAAAATATACATATACATGGAGACAACAAAATGCAACAGAAAATTAGCCTAATAATTGGGTATCAGGGTTCACAAAAGTACAGAGCAATCCCATATACATTAATGCAGGACCCTCATTAATGAGGCTGTCAGGTACAGGTTACACCCAAATGTATTCAAAGTATATACTGGGAAATTAATCCCAATGTGAATCCCTATACATAACTCAGATCCAGCTCATAAATCCCTATCAGATGACATGAATATCATGTAATAGCTTAATAAAGTGCATAGTGCATAAATATCCACACAAACATAAGATTCATGCCAAGAGATCAGAGTAATAAGTGTTAGATATAAGTAGGAAGAGACATAAAGTGGCTGGGAGCTATGTACTATACCTCAAAAAGATGGCTGCGGCACCCCTTGACGCGCGTTTCGCGTGAGCTTCTTCAGAAAGTGTTTGGTGTGGAATTATATCCAATTTGGCTTTAGGTTAATTCTTTTTGTGTTTTTTCATTGAAGACAAATTAAATGAATATAATAATACCAAAGAATTTGTGTTTGCAATCATTTTCAGGAAGAAAATTGCAGGGGTGCCAATACTTTTGGCCACCACTGTATATACACACACCACACATGCCACATACCAACTGTAAATTCACATAAGTATGTGCCTCAAAGTCAGTCCAACAAAAAAAGACACCAATGTACAGGGTTTACACGGTTTACAATGATTGTTGCTCATTTTTAATCAAAGTGCCTCGCCAACCACTGACATTTTTCATATGTAGTTTCCTTAAATTAACTGTTTTTCTGCCATGAGAAAACTAAAAAAATCTCTTCAGAAAGACATCAGGAGTTCCAAACTCCAGACTGGAGACATCCCTATGCATGATCTAATTGAAGGGGTCCATGGTGAGCCATAAGCAGTACACTGTGCTATGGCAGTTAATGATACTGCAAGCTCTTTCCCATTCACTTGTTTGGAAGAGAGCTTGTACCTTAAGTCTGCTGATTAGACTGATGGATCTGATGTCAATAAATAATACTATGGATGGGTCATTAATATTAAAGTCACAGAAAACCCATTTTCCCACTACTTGGACAACCCCCTTTTAAATAAAGTAGTCCTCCTCTTAAAATAAAATGAAGAGGGAAGTCCCTCTTGTAGCATAAAAATAATGGATACTCACCTCTCGCATCAGCACTATTTGGTGAGGAAGATCCAAGATCTCCCAGGGCTCACGTGACATTGTTATGCCACATGAGCCCTCCAGTCAATCGGTGGCCACTATTCAGCTGCTACGCTGTCACTTCTTCTGCTTACGCTTGTCTGAGGCTCATCTGAAGCAAGTGAGAGCATAGAGAGCGCAATAGTATCTGCTGATTGCCTGTAGCGCTCATGTGGCATAACAATGTCATGTGAGCCCTGGGAGATCTTGTGCCTCCTTCACTGAATGGTTCTGGTGCGGTAGATATCTGTCATTTTATTTTAAAATGGGGAGTTCTTCATTTTAAAAGGGGTTGTCCATGCAGTTGATAAGCCCTTCAAGAAGAGAATGCTGCAAGGTTTTATCAGGAGAAACTTTGCCTCATTTCAATCCACTTGTCCTTACTTTACTAATACTACTGTCTCGTTTCTTCCCAAACCCAACCAAATCTTGTATTGATGAGGGCAAAAGAGTGTGAGCAGCTGTTTGTAGGATGCAATTTTGCCTCTACATACCCACTATCGTCAAATGATCACTAAGCCTCTTCTTATACCTTTGTGATGAACGTGATGACATACAAACCCCTTCTATTTAAGTGTAAGAATGCTATACATTCCAGCCAGGTTTTAAAGGGTTGCCCTAAAAATAGTGTTCATTGCTAGTGAGTCAAAGTGATGCAACTGAGCACTCATGGTCACAAATCTTACCGACATATAAGCCACCAAGGATCACAGCTTACATAACAAGCTTACAACCTGCATGCGAGATGACGCTGAAGCCTGATACGGCTACAAATTAAGTGCGATCACAGTAATGAGGCTAAAAATGTGTTATCACTTTCTGGAAGCTGAACAAATGAAGTGTAATAGCCCTTTATCTGCCCTGCAGATGGCATGTTATAGTTGTTTTTCTAGTACATGTGACAGATTTCTAACATTAATCTGTTAATCTTATTATGGGTCACTTTTTCGGCGATTGTGTACGTACTGTTCGCCACTGGACAATGTCAACGGACTTATTTTCTTATTGCTTATTAAACCTTAAAATGTCACTGTAATTTTATCCTCCAGTATGATCTGACTTCAGGTTCTACATTTTAGTGATTGAATTGTGAATAATGACATCAAAGTGGTGGGACCCTGCAGATTAGACATTAACTAATGGTGTAATTAGATTAATGTCTCTGATCATACCCCTCTAGGTTAAGTTACCTAAAAAAATTATATGAAAAACCTGGCTTCATAGTGACCGTATGTAACTACAGACTTCTGATTTGTGACAGTGTTCGGTGCGCCCGTTGACATGATTCCCCAGTATTGCTAATGCGGGCACGTGGTCAAATAGGAGTTACATACATGTGGTCACAGTCTGACTAGACATGTTTAGTTTCTCTCAATTCACTTCTATTTAGAGAAGCCACATATTACCGCATGTATGTACTTCATATATATGTCGGCACGTGACCACTTGCTTGCACTGGCAATACCACGGAATCATGACAGTATGTGCAACCAGAAGTTTGCCGTTACAATGAGTGACTGCAGACTTAGCTCTCAAACCAGGACAAACCATTTAAATCACTTTTTAGATGTCAGTATTAGGTATGAGATCTCATTTCATGGAGAATTTTAACACCTTCAAACAGGGATGCCACCAGGGATTTCAGGGCCACATACTGCCAAAAATTTCGGGCCCCCTTGAGGCTTCACCTCCACTCCAGCTCATCCTCAACCCCTTAAACCTTCCACAGTCCCAACACCCTGTTTTGGAAAAACTCCACTTCTGCACCACGTCCTCAACGATTACACATTAACAGTTCCCATCGAACATACCATCAGTTTTAGTTTTGGTCAAAAGATTTTTTAAGACTGCCATCACAACAAGGTAGACTCTTGTGGCCCAGCCCTACTCTACGCTAACCTATTAAAAATTTCTTAAAATATCCAATACTCTTTTAGGTACATTTTTATTTATTTTTCTTGAAGGGAATGTGTCACATTATTTTTTTTAAATGATCAATGATAGCACAAGGGACAAATGCCACCACACCATGACCAGACCACATATTACCACAGGAGCTCTGTATATAATGTATAGTGTACAGGTAACACCACAACAGTGATCACCAGTGACATTATACACAAGAGCTCTGTATATACTATATAGTGTATAGTGTCAGTTTACAGGTAGCACACTGACTCACCAGTGACATCTACAGTTGAAGTAATTTATCTTTGCTTTTCTTCTTTATCCAATGCAGACAGCCATCTTTCTTCCAGCCAGTACTAATCTCTGCAGAAAATAACACAGTTATCTATAGCTGAATGCATCCAGAGCACATTCCCACTTTTTCTTCAACTTTTACACCATGTCAGATGAAGACAAAAAGCGACATAGTGCTGCCCTGCACAGTAACAGGACCCCCTCAATTCATCATTTGCTCTACCCCACTCAATTAATTATTATTGTCTGTACCCCATCCCCCAGTCTCAATTCATCAATATTTACTCACCCACACCCCATACTCCATTCAGCACCATTTGCTGTCCCCACCACCAGTCTTAATTCATCATTATTTACTCTCCCACATCCCCATACTTAATTAGTCATTATTTGCTGTCTCCACCCCCAGTTTCAAGTCATCACCATTTGCTGTATCCACCCCTCAGTCTCAATTCATCATTATTTACTCTCTCACACCCCCCATACTTAATTCATTACCATTTGCTGTTTCTACTCGGGAGTCTCAATTCATGATTATTTACTCCCCCATGCAACCATATTCAATGAATCATTATTTGCTGTCCTCATACCCAGTCTCAATTCATCACAATTTGCTGTTTCTACACTGCAGTCTCAATTCATTATTATTTACTCCCCAACATGACCATTTTCAATTAATCATTATTAATCCCCCAGTCTCAAGTCATAACCATCTGCTGTCCCCACCTCTCATTCTTAATTCACCATTTGCTGTACCCTCTCCCAGTCTCAATTCATCACCATTTACTGTACCCCATCCCTCAGTCTCAATTCATCATTATTTACTCTACCACACCCCCACCCCTTACTCAATTCATCACCATTTGCTGTCCCAACCCCCCTATTTCAATTCATCACCATTTGCTGTCCCCTCCTCAGTCTCAGTTCATTATTTTCTGTACCCAATCCCCGTCTAAATTCATCAAAATTTATTCTTCCACACCCCCATGCTCAATTCATCACCATCTGCTGTCCCCACCCCGTCTCAATTCATCACCATTTGATGTCCCAACACCCCAGTCTCAATTCATCATTATTTACTCTCCCACATCCCCATACTTAATTAGTCATTATTTGCTGTCCCCATCCCCAGTTTCAAGTCATCACCATTTGCTGTATCCACCCCTCAGTCTCAATTCATCATTATTTACTCTCTCACACCCCCCATACTTAATTCATTACCATTTGCTGTTTCTACTCAGGAGTCTCAATTCATGATTATTTACTCCCCCATGCAACCATATTCAATGAATCATTATTTGCTGTCCTCATACCCAGTCTCAATTCATCACAATTTGCTGTTTCTACACTGCAGTCTCAATTGATTATTATTTACTCCCCAACATGACCATTTTCAATTAATCATTATTAATCCCCCAGTCTCAAGTCATAACCATCTGCTGTCCCCACCTCTCATTCTTAATTCACCATTTGCTGTACCCTATCCCTCAGCCTAAATTCATCACCATTTGCTGTACCCCATCTCCCAGTCTCAATTCATCACCATTTACTGTACCCCATCCCTCAGTCTCAATTCATCATTATTTATTCTACCACACCCCCACCCCATACTCAATTCATCACCATTTGCTGTCCCAACCCCCCTATTTCAATTCATCACCATTTGCTGTCCCCTCCTCAGTCTCAGTTCATTATTTTCTGTACCCAATCCCCGTCTCAATTCATCAAAATTTATTCTTCCACACCCCCATGCTCAATTCATCACCATCTGCTGTCCCCACCCCGTCTCAATTCATCACCATTTGATGTCCCAACACCCCAGTCTCAATTCATCACTATTTACTCTCCTACACCCCATGCTCACATCATCAAGATTTGCTGTCCCCACCCCCCTCAGTCTCAGTTCATCACCATTTGATGTTCCCACCCCACAGTGTCAATTCATCATTATTTACTCTCTCACACCCCCCATACTTAATTCATTACCATTTGCTGTTTCTTCCCGAGAGTCTCAATTCATGATTATTTACTCCCACACACCACCATATTCAATGAATCATTATTTGCTATCCTCATCCCCAGTCTCAATTCATCACAATTTGCTGTTTCTGCTCCGCAGTCTCAATTCATCATTATTTACTCCCCCACATGACCATATTCAATTAATCATTATTAATCCCACAGTCTCAAGTCATAACCATTCGCTGTCCCCACCTCTCATTCTTAATTCACCATTTGCTGTACCCTATCCCTCAGCCTAAATTCTTCACCATTTGCTGTATCCCATCTCCCAGTCTCAATTCATCACCATTTGCTGTATCCCATCTCCCAGTCTCAATTCATCACCATTTGGTGTACCTGTTCTGTCCTCACTGAATGAGGCAGACGTCATTGCAGTTATACAGACAGCTAAACCGCTATACCAATAAGGAGATTGTGATTGAATCTGTGCTTTTATTGAACTTGATATATTGGCACGGTGAAACTATAATACAAACATAATATACATACAATCAGTACACAGGCATAGTGGAAATACATATACATAGTACACTGTGAATAAACATTTGCAGACTAATACCTAACCAGGGGCAGAACTGATTAGACAGGGCTAATATAGGACAGGAATTAACTAGAGAGAACGTAAGTACATACCGGCGATGCTATCGCAAGAGGAGAGGAAAAGATGAGCTGCTTCCTGGATGCAGGCTGGAGGAAAATGGAGTAAAATGGAGGGAAAGCTCCCAGAATACATTGCTAAGCTACCATCATGCATTGCTTAAGCTACCATCATGCATTGCAAAGGGAGGGAAAAGGATTTTGCTGAAAGTGAAAGAAAACATTATAACTGCGAATATGACACTAGTTACTAGAGGGAGCCAAACAAGCAGATTATTAAACTCCTATATAAACAATGAAAATCAAACAAACAATTGAATGTGGGAGACAGAACAGTACCCCATCCTCCAGTCTCAATTCATCACCATTTATTGTACCCCATCCCCCTGTCTCAATTCATCACCATTTGCTGTTCCCCATCCCAAGTCTCAATTAATCATTATTTACTGCTCCCACCCCTCCGTCTCAATTAATCATTATTCACTGTACCACACACCCCCAGCCTCAATTCATGCTCAATTGCTCCCCCCTTCACACCCTCATTTAAATAATTTTATAAAAAAAAGTTTTTCATACTTATCTCTTAGGACTTGTGCATATGTTGCAGATTTGGTGCTTTTTGGTGCTAGCAAAACCTGAAGCAATTCTGATGCCAGCAAAGTGAATGAGAATCCTGAAGTGTTATGCACACGTTGAGTATATTTGACTTGCAGATTTAGTGCAGAAAATAATCTGCAGCATGTCAATTCTCTGTGCATTTTTGCCCTGCTCTTCTCACCATTGACCTCACTCAACTCAGTCAAAAAACACAGGCAAAAAATGCATAAAAAATGTGCGTTTTTCAGCTGTGTTTTTCCTGCCAAGAGATGCAGAAATTTCTGCATCCATTTGCTCAAAGTGTGCACATTCCCTTAGGCTGTGTGCCCACGATGAGTTTTAGGTGCATTTTTGACGTTGCATATTTTGTCTGTGTCAAAGATGCAGTGTCTTTATAGTTCCAGCAACATGGAGGGAATTTATAGGGATCTCATGCTCAATGTGCTTCTTTTTTACTCACTCGCGTAAACTCAACTGCGGTGTGTGTTTCAATTCCACATGTCAATTTCTCTTGCGGGTATGCCGAGTTTTATGTGCACATTTTCCCCACAGACTTACATTAGATGCGGAAAATCCGCAAGTGAAAAACACACATGGTTTTTAAGGTACAAGTCTATCTATACTTGTGTATCTTCTATATATAGGCGCTTCTCACAAAATTTGAATATCATCAAAAAGTTCATTTATTTCAGTTTTTCAATACAAAAAGTGAAACTCATATTATAGAGTCATTACAAACAGAGTGATGTTTCAAGTGTTTATTTCTGTTAATGTTGATGATTATGGCTTACAGCCAATGAAAACCCAAATGTCATTATCTCAGTAAATTAGAATAATTAACAACACCAGCTTGAAAAAATATTTAAAATCCGAAATGTTGGCCGTCTGAAATGTATGTTTAGTAAATGGTCTCAATACTTGGTCGGCGCTCCTTTTGCATCATTTACTGCATCAATGCAGCTTGGCATGGAGGCGATCAGTGGACCTACACCAGCAGATGAAATGGCTTCCAAACCATCACTGATTGTGGAAATTTTACACAAGACCTCAAGCAGCTTGGATTGTGGCCTCTCCACTCTTCCTCCAGACTCTGGGACCTTGATTTCCAAATGAAATGCAAAATTTACTTTAATCTGAAAACAAAAACTTGGACCACTGAGCAACAGTCCAGTTCTTTTTCTCCTTGGCCCAGGTAAGACGCTTCTGGCATTGACTACTGGTCATGAGTGGCTTGACACAACGAATGTGACACTTATAGCCAATGTCCTGGATACGTCTGTGTGTGGTGGCTCTTGAAGCAATGACTCCAGCAGCAGCCCACTCCTTGTGAATCTCCTCCAAATTTTTAAATATCCTTTTCTTAACAATCCTTTAAGGTTGCGGTTATCCCGGTTGCTTGTGCACCTTTTTCTACCACGATTTTTCCTTCCACTCAACTTTCCATTAATATGCTTGGACACAGCACTCTGTGATCAGCCAGCTTCTTTAGCAATGACATTTTGTGGCTTACCCTCTTGTGGAGTGTGCCCATGACTGCCTTCTGGGCATCTGTCAAGTCAGCAGTCTTCCCCATGATTGTGGAGCATACTGAAACAGACTAGGAACCTTTCTAAATGCTTAGGAAGCTTTGGCATGTGTTTTTTGTTACATATTCTAATTTAGTGAGGTAATGACTTTTAGGTTTTCATTGGCTGTAAGCCATAATCATCAACATTAACAGAAATAAACACTTGAAATACATCACTCTGTTTGTAACGACTCTTTATAATATGAGTCTAACTTTTTGTATTGAAGAACAGAAATAAATTAACTTTTTGATGATATTCTAATTTCGTGAGAAGCACTTGTATTTCTGCAGCAAAACTGCTTTATAATCTAATATAATCCACATATGGCTATAACAATAAAGTTTTATCACAGCCAAATACAAGGAAGTATCAAAAACAAAGCAGCTTTATTTAAAACATAACATAGCAACAAGAGACAAAAACTGAAGCCTCAAAACGTTGATAAAAATGCATGTAGAAAACAAAATGAAAAGACGCAAATAACCTAATTTATATTGATGCAGAAATGGTGGAGAAAATCTGCAACATCAAAAACTCACTTAGGCTGAGTGTGCATGCTGCTCTTAATGACTGGGATCACTGGAGCAAGATGCACCTAATTCTTTAAGGCTTCATTCCCACGATGAGCTAATGAATCAGGCCCTAAGGCCACGCTCACATATTGAGTATTTGGTGAGTTTTTTACCTCTGTATTTGTAAGACAAAACCAGGAGTGGGTGATAAATACAGAAGTGGTGACGTGTTTCTATTATACTTTTCCTCTGACTGCTCCACTCTTGATTTTGGTTTAAACAAAAATTGACCACATGCTTAATGTGTGAATGCGGCCTTAGTGTTTTTTGAAGCATCAGGAAGTGAAAGCAAAGTGGCTCTGAAATGTCATTCACATCTGGGGTAAATAAAGACAGTCAATAATGAAATAAATAGATATGTCATGGCAAAGATAAAGGGAAAACTGTCAGTCTTTATTGGAATGAGGTATGACTGGTTACTATATTTTATAGAGATCTGGAAATGATGCAAGTGATTGTTCCACTCCTGGTTTTGGCTTACAAATGCTGATGTAAAATACTGACCAAATACTGAATGTGGCCTTACTTTGGATTACTACCAGGGTCTTTATATTATTGGTTTTCTCATATGGACGAAAGTGAATTTTTGGGCTCCCCTAGGACTTACGGCCCACAGGTGATTGAGGTCCCTAAACCTAATACAGTAAGGCTACATTCCCACAATGAGGTTTTATCGCGTTTTTGACGCTGCGTGTTTTCCCTGCTTCAAAAATGCAGCAACTTACAGTTCCAGCAAACTGGACTGGATTTATCTTATAGCCACTGTGCTTCTTATTGACACTGCGAATACTGACCTGCAGTGCGTTTTTTACATGTGCAGATTTTACCCATAGACTTACATTAGATGCCGAAAATCCACAGGTAAAAAACGCATGTGTCCTTACAGTGTTTCCGTGGAGGAAACGCATCAAAAACACTTGTGATCCGCACTTAAGTATATCAATAAAGTTCAGTAAAATCAAAATACCAGGAAGTTTCAAAAACAAGGCAGTTTTAGTTAAAGAATGATACATCAGAGACAAAAACGTCAGTCAAAAACATAATAAAAACACGTTAAAAAAACGCACACAAAAACTCAATGAAAAAATGCAAATAACCTAATTTAAATAATAAGTACGGAAACAGTGCAGAAATTCTGCAACATCAAAAGCTCACCAAAAGTTCATAGTGGGAACGTAGCCTTATTCCCCTACTCACGAGTCAATTTCAGCCTTAACAGTTGTTTTAACCCCTTCACCTGCTAAGCCTATTTTCACCTTCATGACCAGGCCAAATTTTACAATTCTAACCAGTGTCACTTTATGTAGTAAAATATCTGGAACGCTTCAACCGATCCCACTGATTCTGAGATTGCTTTCTTTAGAAATATTGTACTTTATGATAGTGGTAAAATTTGTTCTATATGATTTGCATCATATTTGAAAAAATATTGAAAATTTGTCCAAAATTTCACACTTTTCAAATTTTAATTCTTATGCCCTTGAACCAGAGAGTTATGTTACTCAACATAGTTAAAAAATAACATTTCCCACATGTCTACTTTACATCTTCATAATTTTTGAAACATTTCACTCATGTGCCTAAACAGTGGAAAAGCTCCACAAGTGACCCCATTTTGAAAACTAGGAATGCATCTAGATCTGTGGTGAGCACCTTGAACCTCCAGGTGCTTCACAAAAATTTATAGCGTAGAGCAGTGAAAATAAAAAACATCAAATTTTCAAAAGTGTAACAGGAAAAAAATGGGAAAACTACTATTGAGGCACAATGCAAAGCTCAGAAGGGAAAAATTGGAGTTCAGACTATGCTGGAATGGTTTGAGAGTGCCATGTCACATTGGCAGAGCCCCTGAGGTGCCAGAGCAGCAGAAACACCATATAAGTGACATGATTTTTACAAACTATACCTCTCAATTAATTAATCTAGCGGTGCAGTGAGCATGTGGACACCACATGTGCATCACAGAAATTTATGCCATTGGGCAGTGGAGAAAGTATAATTACATTTTTACCACATAAATTTTGTTTTAGCCCCAGGTTTTAATTTTTTTACACAGGAAAATGGGTAAAAAAGGCACCAAAATTGTCCCAATTTCTGCTGAACAGGAAAAACCTATATGGGCTGTACAGACTGCTTTACCCCACACGGCGAACTCGGGAGAAGGAGCACATTTGCCTCCTAAATTTTGCAACTCTAATAAAACCCCCCTAAGTGCTAGAAGTCAAATTTTCCCCTTCTAAGCCCCCTTTTTTGGAAATTACCGTTTTTTTCGGAATAAACACACTTTTTCCTCCAAAACTGGGAGGAAAAGGGAGTCCATTTTATGTCCGAATCCCGGGCTCTGGCGACAAAATCTCTCCCAAACGACATAACTCCTGGGGAACAAAGGGGGGCATCCCCCAGTCATCAAACTCATACTCTCACTATATTAGGGGGAACCCCTACTCTCCCCTGACCCCTCCTCCGAAGGGACCCCAACTCAGGGTTTTTCTTTTGAGGGTTAATCCTGCAATCCCCAAACCCGGAACACCCTTTGCGCCTCCACTGGAGAAGAAGGGTAGATTCAGGGGGGCCGAGACCGTACTCCCCAAACAAAAGTCTTTATAAGACTGATCACAAAAACTACTTTCCTTGGGCCGCCAATCATGACTGGATTGTGTTTTCTCCAGCCAGGGGAAGGGTTTTTAAAACCCTGGGGGTTGCAAACCCTCCAAGAATAGCATGACAGGGACTCTTTATGAAATTTCCTATAGAGGTTAATATGTCTACAACTTTTGGGGCCACTCCTCTGCTGATAGGGGGAGACAAACGCATAATGGAAAGTTCTCGCCCCCATCCTACCATCAGACTAGATCGAACAAAGCAAGAATCCAAAATTGACCCCAGCTCCACATCTACAAAACCGGGACGCCAGTCCCTCACCCAATTACCCACTGCACAAAATGGAAAACTGAGATTAAGGGAGAAAAAATACACAACCTGGCGCCTCCCTCATACACCCGGGGGAATGCGGCTTTGGTGATGAAGTACCAAATCAGCTCGACGGTGGGAAAACTTAATGAAAAGACCAAGCCCCGTAGCAAAAGCCCCATCAAAGGCGAACCCAGGCAACCCCGTTTGATTATGTCCTCCTCCCTAGAAAGAACAGAC
>JARQOD010000003.1:511412222-511438163 GCA_033576555.1 Oophaga sylvatica | reverse complement strand
GGGAGCGCCGGGGGCCCCCCCCTTCGCGATCCCCCCCGTGCCCCCAGACACCCGATTGTTTTATCCCCGGGTTTTTGCTAGGGGTTAATGTGGGGGGGGCGGGGCCCGGGCCCCCCCTACACCCTATCCCCCTGTCAGTGTAAATCAGGCCCCGGGGGGGTCGCTGCGTCCCCCCGGGGGGCCGCTGGGTCGCCCGGAAAAAATTTTCCCCCCCAGGGGGAAATTTAAATACCAGGTCACAGGAGGAATATTGCCCCAAAGGGATTAAAGGGGGTTAAAAAGGGAAAAATGGATGAAAAAACCCAAAAAAAAATTTAAGGATTTTTGTTTACTACCAAAAAAAATTTAAGACCTGATACTTCAAAAGGGGGTTACTGGTAAAACCCTGAAGGGTGCCAAAATTTTTCAACTTTTTTTAAAAATTTTTTAAAACTTTAAAAAGTAAAAAAATGAAAAAATATTATATTTTTTTTGCCTAAAAACCAAAAAATGTGTTTTTTAATTTTGGGCCCCTTTTTGGATCTTTTATCTTTTTTTTACTTAATTTTCAAAATAACAGAAAATTTTGCCCGGTGCCCAAACTTTTTCATGCCCTGGGATAAGTTCCCCCCCAATTTCCCAAAAATTTTCCAAAAAAATATCACTCACCCTTTTGGGAAATTTTTTCCCCCAAACCCCAAAAACTTTTTTTTGATTATCTACCCCTTTTTGGGAAATTTTAGATGAAACTTGAAAACCCATTTTCAAGAAAGCGTACTGCCCGCGTGACCACATGCCACCTCACTACCACCCGGGGGTACTAAAAAACCCCCCAAAAGTCTATTTCCCCCTTTCCTTTAGGGTGGAGCCGGGCCCTACTTTCTGTACCTTTGCAAATTTTTTTTTTGTCCCTTTAAAATTTTATTTGTGTTTTTTAAATTAAACCCCTTTTAAAACCCTTGTCAAGTCACACAGGGGAAAAAATGGTGTTTAAATGAAATTTAAAAAATGAAATCATGTTATTTTTAGACCAAACCCCTTTAACCAAGGGGGAAATTTTTTAAAAATTTTTCATACCAAAAAAGAGAGACATAAAATGTAATGCAATGTCCGGATATGTCCCCTTTCATTAAAAAACAAAGGCTTTTAAAAAATCACTGTTAAAAGTTTTTTTCGGGGGACAAAGTAAAAAAAGGGGAAAGGGGTAAGGGTGGCGAAAAAATCCCAAAAGGGTATAAAAATTTACTATAAAAAAAAAAAACCAGTAAGGGATTTAAAAAAACTAGGACACCTTTCCATGGGACAAAAATTTTTTTTTTCATTCGTTGTGGCATCTGTGGCACCCGGCATCCTCATGCTCCCCCCCCCCCCCCTCCCCAAATTCCTCTTTCCCCCATCTCTTTGATCCCCCGGGGGCCACGGGGGGCACATCCCCGGGGATGTGCTTTAAAAGGCATTCCATTTTTCAAAAGGGGGGGTTTTTAAAGGTCCCCCGGCAAGGGGGAGGGGCACATCTCTAAGGCACCCCCCCCCATGGGGTGCATGAGGGAAATGATTAGTTTCCCCCAGCAGATTTTGTTGTCAGACCCCCAAATACCACCCCCAATTTAGTTCGTACCTTGTCCACCCCTGCCTATGTTTTTGTATTTCCCGGGCCCCGTCCCCGCTTGTGCTATCTGTACATCGCTGGTCCACTGCCCCCCCACTGCTTTATTGTATACCAGCGGGGAAAACCACCCCCCCGCCCCCACCTGTCCCCGCTGGGGCCCTCCCATTGTACCGGGGTTCCCCGGTTCCATTTAGCTGCCTGCACCCCCCTTTGACTCCCGGAAACCCTTTTTGGGGGCCGCATATCCCCCCCGGGGGGCCCCCCTGTAGATTTTGGGTTCCCTTTTTTTGCCCCACTTGGATTGGGTTCGCCAGTTCTGTGCTTTCCCTTTTGGACTTGGGGGAGGAATTATTCAGCCCACCCCGGGTCTCCCCAGACTTTGCCCCAAACCCCCCCAGGGCCCTTACTTTTTCTTTAGAAATAAAAATTTCACTAATTTTCGGGTGCAGTCTTTACCCCTTTTTTATTTTGGGCCCCTTTTTTTTTTTTAAACATGTGAAACTTTTAGATCAATTTTTTTATTTTGGAAGTGGTTTTTTCCCCCCCAAAACGGTTGGTTAGGTTTTGGGTTTTTTCCCCCCGGTTTTTGGGAAATTTTTAGTAGATAATTTCAGCAAGCTCCCCGCCATTTAAGTGACTGAAAAATCTCTGCCCCTACGGAGCGACCGGGGGCCCCCCTGTAAATTTCAAAGCGCTTCCGGTCCCCCCAAAACATTAAACTAAAGATGTTTTTTCTGAAAGTTGGCTTTTAAAGAAAACATCTTGGCGTATTTACGCCAGTCCCCCTTTCCTGATGCCCACACATGTATCAAAAAAAGGGGGGGGTCCCCTTTTAAAAAAAAAAAAAAATGGGACAAAAGATAAAATTTTTTCATGAAACTAAAAAAAAAGAAAAACAAAAGTTAAAAAATAAAAAGTGCTAAATCATTGTGTAAAAAACAAAAAACCCTTTCTCTTACCTCCATACAAAGGGGTGGTGAGATAGTCTCTGTCAAACTGTCCTGTTTTTAAAGTTTTTTGACAAGGGGGAAATTTTTACTCTCTACACCCCAAACGGAAAAAAATTTTGAAAAAAGATTTTCAAATGGGGTTACCAAAAATTTTTCCCAAAAAATTTTAATCATGTTAAAACCAAAATTTTTTTATCCAAAGAAAAGAAAAAATCAGCGGGGGCATCCTTCATGTAAATTTTTGAAAACCAAAGTTTCTGTTAAAAATTTACAAAACCACTAAAAAAAAATTTTTTCTTTAAAAAAAAACTGAAAATCAAATTTTTTTTTTTTTTGGGGGGGGGGGGGGGTTTTTTTTTTTTTTTGGGTTTTCTCGTTAATTTAGGCATTATCTGAAAAAGTCCCGTGGTTTTGATCATTTTTGGGTTTTGGGAAAACCCCGGGGGGGGGGGGGGTTTTTTTCCCTTTTTTACTTTTTTTTTAAAAAGGGAAATATTATTTTTTTAAAAATTTTTTTTAAAAAAAAAAAATCACCCAAAAACCAGGGGTCTCTTTCTAGAGCAAAAAAATTTCCCCCCCCCAAAATGGGGCCTTTACCTGCAAATTTCTTTCAAATAAAATTAAATTTAAAAATAAAATCTCAATAAAGCGCCGAAGCGCTCCCGTGCGGGGCCAGCAGCGCCATCTTGGAAAGGAATTTTTTTTTTTCTAAAAAGTGGCACCCTGGCCATGACAGTAAAAACTATCGGGGCTATTTTGAGACACTTTTTTTTAAAAATTTATTTAGAAAAGGGGCTAAACTGTTCCCGGGGGGCCCTAAAAAATCATGTTTTCGGGTTTTTCCCTTTTATTTTCAAGGTGATAATTTTAAAAACCCTGCACAGATAATTTATTCCACCCTTTCAATGAAAGGGGAAAATTTTGGGGAAAAAACGGGATTTTTTGGGGGCCCCGGGGGAAGCAGTTTTAACCCCTAAATTTTTAGCATCAAAAAAAAGAAATTTTAAAGCACATTACAATGCGATTCCCGCTGATTTTTTTTTCAATTTTAAAAATTTCTTTGTAAAAAAGGGGGGGGGTTTACTGAGGTTTATGACCTGTCAGCAGTCTTCCCTTTTGAAAAACTAATCAGACCCCTTTAAGACACCCCCCCCCCCCCCCGGAGTAGAGAAATCTTAATCAAAAAAAAAAAAAAAAATTAAACAACAACTGCAAAACAGATTTAATAACAAGGTATCATTTTACTCCGATCTGACACTGTGGATATTAGCACAATCCTGCTGACAGGTTCCCTTTAAAAAAAACTGTCTAGTGAAAGCGGGATGCAGCTGCAGCACCCTCTTCCTCAGTCTGTGGGGGGAACTGGAGGAGGGAAAATATCATTTGAACCCTTACATCACAAATGTTAGAAGCAAGTCAACTAAAAATGGAGATAAAAAAATGTACATTTCAGAAACCCCACATGTTAGAAAGGGGGGGTGTGAGGATTTATTATATCCACCAATTGCCACAACTTTATTTTTTTATTTATGGTCGGGTTATATAACCACCCACACTTTTGTTTCCACCTTCAGTTCCGGTTTAGGAACTTGCAGCTCTCTGGCGCCCCCTTACCCTAAGGTCAGTCGGGGGAATTACCTAGGATAAGTAGTCACCAGAAAGGCTGCCTTGCCGTGTAGTGGCTATTGGGCACTCTGCAGTGGGGGGCAGTATGTATATCCCCAGTCTCAGGTGGGTAATATACACATAACCTCCGTTCCGTCACTGTCAGGGTCTCCCAAACCCCAGAACACTTTGCTGCACCAGCTCCTCGTTAGACATTAAAAACCAATATCGGTAGGAGCCCACCCACAGGATAGCGTAATTAGCATGGAGATCGTGGCGGTACGCTTTTAGAGCAAGGAAAACAAAACTAGTAAATTTTATTAATTTACTCCAGAAAATATCGGCAGTGTTTACAAAATAAAAAAGATGCTACAAAAAGAGATAAAATACAGTATATACAGACAGTTACAAAATAAAAGGGATTAAAATATGAAACTTACACATCTCAGTCACTGGCACGCCTTTGTGAAGGAGGGGGAGGGGAGTTCCCAAGGACAAAGATTCAGTCCATAGCATGGATGGTAGAGAGCTGGCTCCCCAGGTCTGAACAACAACCTGATTGAGCCTTCTCGCCTTATGCCTTTTATTTGCTGACCTCACTGGGGGGGCAGAGCTAGGGAATGTATTTCCCCCCTTTTAAAAATTACTAAAAAACCTTATAGGTGCCATAACTCTGGCTATGAGGCTCACAAAATAATGACCCGAAGTTCATATTACAAATTTATCTTTCTATTATTCCGAAACAAGAACTATCTGCAGGCTATTGGAAGGCGGGAACCTTTTCTTGGTTCCTGATGGGCGACAAGCCACAAAACGCTGCTGGGGAAAAGCTTTAATTATGCAGATTCCAAAAATATAAGGTTCCCGCCTCTATGATTACGCTGTGTTATTATATTCGAGTTTGAATAAACAAAGGAGCTTTCAAATCCTTGTGCTACAGAAAACCGGATTTACTGGTCAAAAGCCACATTCCCCAGAGGGGGGAAAGTGTGGGATACAATTGCACACAGGGATGGGGAACTGCAGCTATGTGAGGGGAATGTTGGTGAAACTGTGCCTGCACTGCACAAACGTAATGTGGGAGGGGCAGCATGAGCTCTGGAAGTGTACATAGAATTTTGGGACTTTTTCATATTTCCCATATCATTAAATCAAAACTGAAAATAAAGATTAAATAACAACCGCAAAAAAGGATTTAATCAACTAAGGTATCATTTTAAATCAGTGTAATGGCTCCGACCCGACACTGTTGTAGGTTATGAGCACATCCTGGGTGACAGGTTCCTTTAAAAAAAACTGTCTAGTGAAAGTGGGATGCAGCTGCAGCATCTCTTCCTCAGTCTGTGTGGTCAAACTGGAGTAGGTGAAATATAATTTTGAACCCTTACATCACAAGTGGTAGAAACAAGTCAACTAAAATGGAGATAGAAAATGTACATTTCCAGAAACCACAACTAAGTTTAAACATGGAGGGGGATCGCCTGTGGCACTGCTGAGGTGTTTTAGAAGCCCAGGTTGCTTTGATAGCAGCCCTTTAGCTTGTCTGCATTGTTGGGTCTGTTGTCTCTCATCTTTCCCCTTGAGAATACCCATAGATTCTCTATGGGGTTAAGTTCAGGCGAGTTTGCTGGCTAATCAAGTACAGTGATACTGTTGTTTGTAAACCAGGAATTGGTACTTTTGGGATGTAGACAGGGGCAATTCCTGCTGGAGAATTAAAATGTCCATCTCCAAAAAACTTGTCAGCAGTGGGAAGCATGAGGTGCTCTAAAATGGTAGACGGCTGTGCTGACTTTGTTCTTGATAAAAAAACAGTGGAGCCACACCAGATGACATGACTCCCGAAAAACCCTAATTGATTGTGGATTCTTCACATAGACCTTGGAAATCAAGGCCTCAGAGTCTGGAGGAAGAGTGGAAAGACAGACAATCCAAGCTGCTTGAGGCTGAGAGTGAAGTTTCCAAAGTCATAATGTTTGGAAACTTCACACTAAATCAATGGCTTATTTAGCAAGCTATAGGTTGCTATGTTTGTAACATTATAGTATTTGCTACTGAACAATGCACACAAATATACTTCTTTCAGAATAAACAAGATATATACTTACAATCACTGTTATTTTTGGATTCAGATGTTTTAGGGCAGCTGCTGAGCAGCTAACAAGCCACAATGTCCACCTGCAGGAAATATTTACTGTATCTAATGTGGGAACTTGTTCATAAATCTCAAGCCCTACTGTTCCCAGCCCAGCAAGATAACCGGCACTGTCTTCCTGGAATGAAAAAAATGAAATATAATATTGTAGCAGAAGCTAAATCAATGGCAGAAGGGGGTCAATATAGTCCAAAAAATCTATACAAATAAAAAATTAAATATAATGCTGCAATTATAGGAATTGTAGCTTGATAAATGTATGAATAAAGTAGGCCCAATTCATTATGCTTTTACACCTGTTTTTTTCCCTAGTTCTTAGTATTTTGAGCCTTTTATCGCATCAAACCTTATTTATCTTTTCAATGCTACCTTTTTAAAATCTATTTTATGTGTTCCCTGTTTTCTTTTTTTTTAGTTTGCCACTGTAGACAGAGTTTACCATTTCAAGATGTTTTCACCTTATTCATCCTTTAAACTTTTTGAAAAGTTGCAAAATTGTTGCAAATTTGTCAGCCCTCTTAGAATGATTTCATGTATGCCAAAACTTTGGAGTATTTTTGTACCATTTTGTGAATTTGTGAACCCTATATAAATAGAGTGTTAGTCAGGGTCGGACTGGCCCACGGGACAGCGGAGAATTCTTCAATAGGCCCCAGGGCTTGGGTGAGTCTGACTGCTTGGAACCCAATCAAAAAATGTGTAACTTTTATCCCCATTAGATAGATTGTCATGTGCAACTTGACCTGATCCATTCATTCCCTTAGTTGCACTGTTTTTTTTGGAAGCCCCAAAGAGAATGAATGGAGCTGCGGTCAGACATCCACCTGACGCTCCATTTAAACACTAGGACTACCGGACTGGTCCCCCTAAAACTACAATGGAGTCATTTTGACTCCTGGCTTGTTTTAGTTTATTTTTAGAGTTTCTTGCTCCTGGTATTGTTGTAACTTTAATTTCATCCTCCGGTATAGAATGCAAAATAGAATGTCGTCAGGCTTTATCACATTCTAGCCATTAGCAATTAGCAAAACGCAGGCCGTATTCTACGAAATTATGTAGTCCACTCGAGAGTTCACTAGTTCACTGACGGATGTCCTGTATATGTCCTGTGTATGTCAAGTAATTTGCAAAAATGCTAATTATTCTAAGTCTAAGCCAGCCAACATTTATTCTAAACTTATTTAAACATACAAGTAAATGAAAACTAAAAGAAATAACATTTAGCGACAAAGACTAGCAAAATATAGTAGGTGACTCCTTTGGTAATTAAAGATAAATTTTGAAAAAAGGTACTCTTTTTTTCAAAAATTATTTATTGTCACAAAATTTTTTCGATCTAAAGAGTAAAAGTCCCCCGAGTCTCAAAGGAAAATTTGAAAAATGTAGTCACAGAAGAGACATAAAAATTGCGGGATAAAAACCCCATTGGGTTTTTCTAGTGTTTTTAAAAGGGGGTAAAAAGTCCTGTCGAGATAAAACTTCCCCTTTTTTGATTTGGGGAGTTTTAATGCGGGGCCAAGTGAACCCCCTTTTTGTAATCCCTGGTTGGGATATCTGTTTTTCCCCTAGTTCAAGAGAAAAATTGTGATTTGGAGTGGTTTAAAATTTTATCATGGGGGAACCCCAAAATACTGTTTTTTAATGTTTTTTCTATATTTGTTTTATAGATTTTTGGGGTATATTAATATTTATTTATTATATTTTCTTAGGGACGGGAGGGTTTTTTTTTCCATTGTGAAATATATAATTAAAAAATGTGAAAAACAGCATGGAGCAAAGGGCCCCCCAATTAATACTTGGTTTCACCCCTTTTGGAAAAGGCCCCCAAACTTTTGTACCATTTTAAGTTTTTCCCCTTTTCGCTGGTATTTTCCCATTTTTTTCCCTTTGTTTGTTTAAACATTAATGTTGCAAGGTTTTTTTTCCAGGCCGATTTCAGCACCCCAAAGATTTTAAATTGAGTTCAGGACTTTTGGGCATTTAAAAAAATCTATTATTTATTTTCAACCACCCCGTGCCCCTAATATCTGTATAAGCCAGATTTTCAGCCTTTTTTCGTGCTAAAAAAGCCAGGGTTATCACATCTTGGGGCGAAAACCCGGGGGGGGGGGGTGCCCGGGGGACCCTGGGGGACACAACCCCCCCCCCTCCACCTAAACCCCCGCAACCCGCTTTCCCCCGGGTCCCGAGTTCTTTGAGCGGGGAGTATAAGCATTTAAAGGGCAGTAATATGGCGAGCCACCCCTACGTGGGTCCATTCCGGCCTTAAGAGCGGTTTTTCGTCATCCCAGACAGGAAGTGCAGGAACCGGGGAAACCAGGGGTTGCAGGGATGTTCACGATGGCAGGGGGGGGGAAAAGAGGAGGAGGGGGGGGGCTGGGGAAGGGCAAGGAAGGAGCAGGACGGGGGGGGGAACGGAGGAGGGGAAGCATGGAGGGGGCAATGAGCAGGGAGCAGGCCCGGGGGGAGAACGGAGGACGGGGAAGCTGGAGGAGGACAATGAAGGGAAGGGGGGGGGAGGATGGGGGGCACAGGGAGCGGGAGAGGAGGGGGGGAGGGGGGGCAGGGCCCAGGAGGGGGGGAAAAGGGGGATGGAGGGCAAGGGAGCACGGAGCAGGAGGGGGGGAAGGGGGAAAAAGGAAGGGGGGACCCCAGGGAGGAGGGGAGGGGGGGAGTACAGAGGAGAAGGGGGGAAACCGAGTGGATGGGGGGGGAAAGGGGGGAAAGGGGGCCCCCCCAGAGAGGACGGCAGTTTATCCACCCGGTTATCCCCGACCCAATTTTTTTTCCCTTTTTTTGGGGAAAATTGGGGGGGGTGGTTTTATACGGGGTCGGTTTTAAACGATAATACGGTTTTTTTGGGGAGGTGCTTTGGGTGTGTCTTGTTAGACCCCCCCATGATCTTCGTTTAAAAAAAATTTTTTAAAACTAAGTGGGAAAAAATTTTTGCAAAAAATCTCTTGATAATTCTCTTTTTTCAGTTTCTTGTGATGGGTAAAGGGGCCTTGACCCCCAGGTGCACCAAACCCCCCCACAGCATTATGGATTCCCCACTGGGTTAATTTTTTGGTTTAGGGGGGTTTTTTTCCCTTTTTAAAACTTATAGCTTCATTGTGCTGTCTGAAAAAAAACTGTTGCTTTGCCCCCCAAAAAAGCTCATTTTTTTTTAAAACCCCCCAAAAAAAATTTTCCCCAAAAGGGTTGGGGTTTTTAAAATTTTTTTTTGGGCCCAAAAATCAGTATTCTTTCCCTTTTTAAAGGTCTTTTTTTTCCCGAAAAGGGTTTCCCTTTCCCCTTGCCTTCGTCAAAAAAGTCTGTTTTGGTTTTTTAAATGCAGCGTATGGATTTTTGGGAAACCAACCCCCAAGATGGGAGTAGGCAAAAAACTAATTTCTTTTTCTCCCCATTGCTGGCATTGGGATATTTTACACAGCACTCGGGGATATTCCCCCTGATGTGCGCTGTGTCACGGCCCCCTTAAAATTTTATGGGTGGAGTGCGGTGAATGGCTGAGTGTCGGTGGGCCCAAAAACCCGCATTCGGGATTTCACTCGCCGAAATACGGCGAGGAAAAAAAAAAAGGGGGTGGGAACTGCCCCTTTGATTAAAGGGCCCCCGGGATGCGGGGGTTTTTTTCATAAACCTTTTTCCCTATTCATTGCTAGGGGAGTTCGGGGCCCAAAGGGGTAATCATTCAAATTTTTTTAAAAAGCTAAAAATTTTTTCATTTTTTTAAATTTTGAACTTTTTTTTTAAAAAAACGAAAAAAATCGACCTAAATTTTTTTTATATAAATCTAATGTGCCCAAAAAAAAAAAAGTTCAAAAACACTGGATTGTTGAAAAGGGTTCCCCACGTCCCCCATCACAGGGATTACCACCTTTTGGGGGGGATGGTTACGTCCCCCCCAATTTTTTTCATGCCTCAGTGCCAGCAGCGATGCCTTCCCATTCCCGGGGGGTTTAAAAAATTTTTGGAAAAGGAGAGGAAGAAAAATCCTCTGCCCCCCAAAAAAATTTTATTTTTTACCCCCGTCTTTATGACCCCCAAAAAATGTCCCCCCTTTTAAACCCCTTTTTTGAACACAGAAAAAAAAAAAAAAAAAAAGGAAAAATTCTGCTTTATCACATACCCCCAACAAAAAAAAAGGAAAAAAAATGCATAAAAAAAAATATAAAAAAAAAAGCATGCTAAAATGTCATTTTTTCCTGCAAAAAAAAAACTCCCACAATAAGCAAACAAAAAAAAAAAAAATTATACTGTAGTTACGAAAAAAAATGAGCAAAAAAATTTTTTTTTTCTATAAAAAGTTTTTTTTTTGTAAAATGCCAAAAAAAAAAAAATTTTTAAGTGGGAAAGTGTAAAACGATGACCCAAAAAAAAAATGCTATATCAATTTTACCCCAAAAAAAAAGCTTAAAAAACCCAAAAAAAATTTTCCCAATATGGGTTTTTTTTATTCTGTCTCCCCCAAAAATTTGGGGAAAAAAAATTTATCAAAAAAAAGTTTCCCGCATCCCAAAAAAGTTTCAATAAAAACCCCCCCCCAAAAAAAAAAGCTGCAGATACTCTTTTTTGGGGGGGAAAAACGGAAAAAAAAAAAAATTTGCTCTAAAATACATGATGCAAAAAAAAGTTTTTTTTTTTTTGTGGGCACTGCCAAAATAAAAAAACCCGATAAAATTGGTACGCTGTAACGCACCAACCCCAAAAAAAAAATCATTTTTCATTTTTACCCCCGAGGAATGACTTTAAAAATAAATAAAAACCCTTCTTAACCCCCCCGTTTTTTTTTTTTATTTGCCTCCCAAAAACAAGTAAGGTGATCACAATTATCCCAAATTGGAAACATTGCCCCCGGGGGGTTTTTTTTTTTAAAACTCTGAAAAATTTAAATTTAGTCAAAAAAGGCTTGTGGATGCTTCTGACCTTTTATTTGAAGGGCCAACTATTTAGTGGTCTGCCACAGTTTTTTTTATAATTCTGAAAAGAAAACAATGCTGAACAAAGGCCCAAAGAATTCCAAAAACTTGCTGCTCATTTTAAAAAAATGGCTCCCCTTTTTGGGGGTTTTAAACTGAATCATGTACCGGGAAATTAGATCGAAAACCCCCAAAAAAAAACTTTTTAAAGAGCCCAATTTAAAAATGATTCCCCAAATTTTTTAAAAAAATTTCCCTAAACTTCAAAAAAAAAATTTTTAAAAAAATGTCACCCCCGATTTCCCAAACCGTCAAGAAATTTGGGGGGTTCCCCCCAATGGGGTCCAAGGGGGTGGGGAAAAAAATGGGTCCCCCCCCCCAAAAAAATCCAGCGAATCTGAAAAAAAAATTTTAAAAAACCCCCCTCTTTGAGCAAACATGACTCAAACCACATTTTTGTGTCCCCCGTTTTTTTTTAAATAGCGAGAAAGCCCCCCCCCTTTTAAAAGGGGGATTTCCCCAAATATGGCTGGGGGACAATTTTAAGGACTACAATGTACGGGCAGTACAATGAAATGGTCCTAAAAAAGGCAGTTTGAAATTTACTCACAATATCCCCGTACTAAATTGTTTCTGTAAAACATCCAGGAGTCAAAAAAGCAAATCGTAGATAAACCCCAAAGGGGATAATTTCCAAATGGAGTCACAAAGGGGGGAAATTTCCTCTTCTGCACTTAGGGGTCGACACAGATCTGTAAACTATTCTAAAAAAAATCTCACTCCGGGGAAAAAAAAGGGTTCCCCCTTCCCCAATTTGCCGTGGTAAATAGTCTTAACCCACAGGAGTATTTCCAATTCAGCGAAATTTGGGGGAAAATTGATCATTTTTTCCATTTCCTTGGAAAAAAGAAAAAATTTTTGGGGCCAAAAAAAATTTTTGGGGAAAAAATGTAATTATTTTTTTTTCAACCCCCCTTTGAAAAAAAATTTGTGACCCCTGTGGGTAGTATATCTTTTCCCCCTTTATGAATCATTAGGGTTTTTGGGGGGGGGTTGGTTTGGTTGGGGGGCCGGGTCCCCCCCTTCTTGTTTTATGCCTTTTTTCTAGGGTGTAAAGGGGGTTTTTTTGAAATTTTGGGGGGGGGGGGGAAAAATTTTTAGGGATTTTTTTATTTGTGAAAAGAAAAAATTTGGGGGGAAAAAAATTTTTTTTTGGGTTTTTTTTGTTTTTAATATAATTTAAAAATTTTGGAAGAGTGGTATCAAGGTGCTCATAGTAAGCACAATTAGCAGTTTTCCTTTTTGTGTGCTCCAAAATGGATTATTGGGGTTTTTCCACTTTTACGACAAAGGGTCTCCAAATTCGATTCAGTCGCTTTCCCATAAAGTTTTCATTCCAAAATGTCACCCTTTTTTGAGCCTTTGTGACCCAAACAGTAGTTTCCCGTACACTTGGGATATTTAAATGAGAAAAAATTTACAAAAATTTTGGGTTCCATTCTTTTGTTACCTGGTGTAAATAAAACGGGGGTTAAAATAACATTTTGGGGAAAAAATTTGATCTTTTTTTTTTGAAGGTTACATTATAAATTTGTGAAGATAGGGGTTCAAGGGCTCACCCAAAATCTAGATATTCCTTGAGGGGCCCAGTTTCCCAGTGTTCCGTGTCATTGGTTTTTTTTGTGTTTAGGAATAGGATATCCAAATGCAACATGGCGTCTGCTAATTTTGTATTCAAAAAGTCAAATGGGGGTTTCCTTCGAGCCTGCCGTATCCCTAAATAGTGCTTTTTCCAATTTTGGGGCAGCAGCGTATCAGGAGAAATTGCACAACAAATTGTTATGAATTTCTTTGTCCCTTGTGAAAATGCAAAAATTTTGGCAAAAAACATTTTTTGTGGGAAAAAAAATCACTTTTTTTTTTTCTAGCTCAATGTTATAAATTCTGTAAAGCATCTGGGGGTTCAAGGGCTCATCACAATTAGATAAGTTCCCTGGGGGTCTAGTTTCCAAAATAGTGTCACTTGTGGGGTGTTTTCCATGTTTAGGTCATCAGGGCTCTCCAACACGAAAGGATCCGCTAATTATTCCCGCAAATTTTTTCATTCAAAAAGTCAAATTTTCCTTCCCCCTTTTGATCCTGCCCTCACCAAAAAAAAAAAGGGTTAAATTTTAAATTTTTGTGAAAAAATGATAAATGTTCATTTTTTCCTTCTAGATTCCAAAAAATCGTAAAGCACCTGAAGGGTTAATAAATTATTGAATGTGGTTTTGAACACCTTGAGAGGTGCAGTTTTTAATGATGTTACTTTTGGGTATTTTTCTGTCATATAGATCCCCAAGCACTTCAAAAATAATGTGGTCACTTTAAAATAGGGTTTGTAAACTTTGTGAAAAATTGAGAAATTGCTGGTGGGTGGGCCATAGCATCGGGAGGTGCAATGTGGGGGTAAATTGAAGGTGGGGGAAGTGTAGGTAGGCAGTATGTGGAGAAAGGAAAAGGTAATGCGGGGAGGGAAACACAGGAGAGGGAAAAGGATTTAAAATGGGGAGGTGTGGAGGCCATGTATATTAGAGGGTGAGCAGGAAGTGTTAGCTAATAAATGGGGACAGAGTGACAGCAAGTATTAGAGTGAAAAATGTGGCAGAAATAGCTTATAAAGGGTAGGGTGGCAGTTATTGTTCTTAGTGGATGATGGTGTGGAGATTATAGTTCACTGGGGGGAAAGTATGGGAATTATACTTCATAAGGTGGGACGGTGTGGTGGTCATTTTTATACGGGGGAGAGATGACAGTTATCATTCATAAAGGGACGTATGGCGGTTTAAGATTAAGAGGGAACAGTTTAGTAGTTTTATTTCTTAAAAGCCACAGTGTGGCAGCAATGCTTTTTTAAAAGGGAATTGTGGGGGTCAAATTTTGTCAGGGGGCTTGATAGGGGAAATATTATTAGGAGCACTGTTTGGGCCGTATTTTTTACAGTGGACTTTAAAATTATAGTTCTTTTTAAGAGTATTTAAATGTTTGGGTCAAAAAATGGCACACAAAGAAAAAATTTGGTATTGGGTAATCACATTTGGAGATTGAAATTTAAAGGTCTTTTTACAATAAAATAATACAGCAAACAAAACCATAAAAAGATTAAATTGTTTTTTTCGCTGTAGTTTTTATTGCATTGTGGGGGGGGCACCATTTCAATTTTTGCCCCATGCAGCAGAAAAGCTGTAATCTGTTCTGAAGGGGGATAATAGTCAAGATCATACTTACTCCTCAATATAGAGGTATCCATTCTCTTGAGCCAGTCTCCGGGCATGGCTCTGAGCGTCTCTTGCTGTGGGTCCAAATAAAATAACCATAGCACCATAGTCACGGCACATTTTGACCGGTTTGGAGATGTTCCAGCTGACTTATTACGAACACAGGGATTTGTAACGCAGACGCATGGTAAGCCACAGCCATGGCAAAATTACTGTCTGTAGCTACAATCACTCCTTTTCCTTTGCTGATCCCTGTGAAACAAAAAAGTTATAATTTACAATGTAGACAGTGAAAGGGAAATCTGTCAGTAGGTTTTCGCTATGTGATCTGAGAGCAGCATGATGTAGGAGCAAAGACTCAGGGTGTATCACTCACTGCACTGCTTGGAGTAGATTTGATAGAAATCCTGTTTTCGCTGTTGTAGATATAGCAGTGGTCAGGATGTGAGCTGTGTATCACCCCGCCCACTCCACTAATACTCAGAGGGCATCGACTGCCATGATTCTAGGCAGTGAGAGTCCTGATTATACAGGATAATGAACAGTCGAGAATGAGTGATTTTTATTGCTGCATAAAGATGATTTCACCCGATGAATGAGGGCCGGGCTTTTGCTTTTTTCTTGTGTGATAGGCCTGTTTTACACAACAAGAAAATCATGAAGCAAGTAATTTTAAATTAATTGTCATGATTATTTGCGTGTAAATGCCCTTTAGTTTCACCTTGTTATAAAAACAAAGATAATATGTTAATTCTAGAATTAGACTGTACCCGTTGAGCGATGTGAGAAGATACAGAACACCTCTCTCTTTAACTGATCCTGTATACTGTAGATATTCCTTCTTCAGGTAGATGTCTATCCATACTGCTTTGAAATCTAGAATACTGAATATACAAATGTAAAAAAAGAAGATGAGTTACTAGCTTCAACAGGAAAAAACAGGATTTTGGTTGCTTACCGTAAAATCTGTTTTCAGAGCATCATTGGGGGACACAGGAAACCAGGGTGTATGCTGCTGCCCTAGGAGGCTGACCCTAGCATATGAAAAAAGGGTTGGTCCTCCTCTGCAGTATACACCCACCGACTGGCATCATCTACTCAGTTTTAGCTTAGTGTCAGTAGGAGGTGGACACAGGTCTCTCCGGAGGACCCATATCGCGATCGAGAATATTCTTTGTAATATGTTAGCCAGGAGATAAAAATATTGAAAGTTGAGCTGGTTAATATCTTTTAAAGACTACCTGAAAGATGGTAACAAATAGCAAGCTTCCAGAAAACCAAGAAGTCTTGAACGCTGCTGTTTGCTATCGTCTTTTCAGTTTGCCATCAAAAAGGTATCAACCACTGAGGGCTCTCAGTTTTGATATTTTACTTGTCAGTTTTAAGTCCTTAAAAGAAGGCAACATATAGTCTTCACATAAAGAAACAGTGTCAAACTTAAGGTAACTGTCAGCAGGATTGTGCTCAGTAACCTACAGACAGTGTCAGGTCGGCGTCATTATACTGATTAAAATGATACCTTGGTTGATGAAATCCATCTCGTGGCTGTTGTTCAATCTATATTTGCAGTTTGCAGTTAGTGAGATTCTAGTGCTCCCGGGTGGGTCTGTGGGGGGTCTTCATGTGGTGCTCGATTAGGTATTCATGGTGAAGACTGCTGACAGTTCATGATCCCTCAGTGACCTGCCCCTTATTTTACATATGAATGTAATATCTATTGAAAAAAAAAATACATTCAGCAAGCAGGCGCTGTGGCAGGCTGCATGATAATGTATAATATGCATTTAATTATTTTATTTGCTGATAAAAAGTTATTCAGGAAAAAAAAATTGTCTCCACCAAGATGGCGTCAGCCACCGCCTGTGCAGTAGCATCTATCGGCGATTCGATAGTGCTACTACACAGGCACCGCTGGTGCCATCTTGGTGGAGGAACATTTTTTTTTCTAGCAAGATGGCACTGGCGACACCTGCACATTAGCATCTATGGGATCGCCGATAGATGGTACTACGCAGGCACACCAGCGCATCTTGGTGGAGGACAATTTTTTTTTCTCTAGAAAGATGGCGCTGGCAACACCCGCGCAGTAGCATCTATCAGATCACCCATAAATGCTATGGCGGCGCCATTTTGAGACAGAATTTTTTGTGAATAAATTTATATCAGCAAATAAAATAGTTAGATGCCATTATACATGCGATCATGCTGCAGCGCAGGTTCCGCCACTAGCACCTGCCTGCTGAATGTGATTTTTTTTTCAATACATATTTATCCAGTATGTGAAATAGGGATCAGGTCACTGAGGGATCAGTGACTGTCATAAGCCATAAGGATAAGGACAATCAGAGCGCACATGAAGCCCCCCCCACAGGCTGCCCGGATACCAGAATCTCAATAACTGAAAAATGTAAATAAAAGATTAAACAACACAACACAAATGGATTTCGTCAGCCAGGGTCATTTTAATCAGTATAACGGCACCAACCTGCACTGTCTGTATTTTACTTTGCACAATCCTGTGACATGTTCCCTTTAAACAGAGATGGTCTTCATTGCACAAGTAAAGCCAGGGGCGCTAAACATAGTCACAGTTTGGAACCTAATGTGACCCAAAAGTGTCCCAGACCATATAAGTAGATTATAAAATAATTACTGTTAATGACTTTGTTACAGAGTGTAAGATTCAAGTTACTTTTTGGTGAGGCATTTGGCTATAATTGGCCTGCAGGTATGGGTGGTGAGTGCTTAAAAGCAGCAATATCATGGCAGGGAAGCACCCATTACAGAAGAATATAGAAATAACAATAATAATCCTAGTCATATCCTGCACAACCTATAGCTGACCTTCAGAGGAGTGTCAAAAATTGGTTTAGGAGGCCTTCAGCAGGCTCTAGGCTGTCATCTTAACTCATATACCTCTATGATCATGTATAAGGGGATGTTGAGTGTTGGTGATAGCACCCATAGCAATCCCACTATTTAAATGCCTCTGTAAGCGATTGACAGCCGTCGATTGCTGCTGTTACGGGAGATGCTGTATAATGTTACATCTGCCCTCTATGAGAGGGCACAGTTCCTGAGTCTGCTCCATAAACCTGTACCCTAACCGTGATGTACCATGTATGCCAGGGTCTATATAAGGTATTCTTGTTTAAATATTAATTCAATCTGATTAGTACTTTAAAAGAAGAGAAAAAATATTTAAATTTTTAGTAGAATGGCTCATGCCTTTCATTTTCAGTTTGTTTTTTTGCCCCTCATCTGGATCACTAGAGAAAAATAAAGTTCTATATTTTTGTCTGGCCTTTGGATAACTAGGAAAAAAAGTTCTTAAGTTTGCCCATCCCCTCATCTCCTCCCTCATCCAGGGGAAACCGTCATTTTTTTTTAAAAACCATAATAACACATTTTTAACATTTTTGTTGTGCAATGATATACTGGAATTTGTACCATACAGGGGGTCCTTTGAAACACCATTTGAATTTTAAAGGCCGCTGCACTGATGTCTTCAAATTCAGGAACTCATTCTTTGGCCGTACACTTGTTTTTTCGAACTATTGAAGCAACAGGTTCAACAGCATCTCTCAATGGTTTGCTCTGGGGTCCCAGAAATCTTCATTTCCACGTGGTCAAGTTTCCATTTAGGTTTTTCATCTTCCACAAAGTCCTTCAGCCGCTCGGGATGAATTGGTGGAACACATGGACCGTTTGGATCCTTTGCACTGGACCATTTTTTTGAGGACTGTGTCTTGTTTTTCTCTGAAGCATGATGTCTTTTGTCAGGACTTCCATCATTTCTGCAAACAAGAACACACAATACAATATGTCTACAGTTTTTTTTATACTTAGTCATTCATATCCGAGTTTATAAATATGAACACATTAAGAATGCAGGAAAAATATGAAAACTGATGGAAATCCACATTTTCCAAATAACCATAATTAGTGTAAGCAAAATAGAAAAACCTTAGTAAATTAAAGCTGCAAATGGATATTCAAATGAGGGGAATTAAAACTTTAAATTTAATGTCTTAAATGTTTAGTTCATTATACAGTACAGTCATGGCCAAAAGTTTTGAGAATGACACAAATATTATATTTTCCATGATTTGCTGCCTCTGGTTTTTATGTGTGTTTGACAGACGTTTTTATCACAGACGAAATATAATTGCAAACATATGGAGTAACAAAAGCTTATATTGACAGTTAGAATGAGTTATGCAGAAGTCAATAATTGCAGTGTTGACCCTTCTTCTTCAGGACCTCTGCAATTCTCCCTGGCATGCTCTCAATCAACTCTGGACCAAATCCTGATGATAGCAGTCTTTTCTTGACAATCAATGCTTTCATTTTGTCAGAATTTTTAGGTTTTTTATTTGTCCACTGTCTCTTGATGATTGACCACAAGTTCTCATGGGATTAAGATTCTGGGGAGTTTCAGGGCCATGGACCCAAAATTCTATGTTTTGTTCCCTGAGCCATTTTAGATATCACCTTTGCTTTATGGCAAGGTGCCATCATGCTGGAAAAGGCATTGTTGATCGCCAAACTGCTCTTGGAGGGTTGGGAGAAGTTGCTCTTGGAGGACATTCTGGTACCATTCTTTATTCATGGCTGTGTTTTTAGGCAAGACTGTGAGAGACCGATTCCCTTGGCTGAGAAGCAACCCCCACATGAATGGTTTCAGGATGCATAACAGTTGGCATGAGAGAAGATGGTGGTAGCGCTCACCTTGTCTTCTCTGAATGAGGCGTTTTCTGATGTCCCAAACAATCGAAAAGGGGATTCATCAGAGAAAATAACTTTACCCAGTCCTCAGCAGTCCACTGCTGTACCTTTTGCGAATATCAGTTGTCATGATGTTTTTTCTGGAGAGAAGTTGCTTCTTTGCTGCCCTCCTTGAGACCAGGCCTTGCTCAAGAGTCTCCGCCTCACAGTGCGTGCAGATGCATACAGTGCCTCTGCATTCCCCGGCAAGCTCTGCATGTGGTAGCCCATCCCGCAGCTGAAAAAATTTTAAGAGACGTCCTGGCGCTTGGTGGGTTTTCTTGGGGCCCCGGAGCCTTTTGGCAACAAGGAATCTCTCTTGAAGTTCTTGATGATGCGATAGATTGTTGACTGGGTGCAATTTTCTGCTGGTATTTCCTGTTAGGCCATTTTTGTGACGTAATGATGTGAACGTGTTTCTTTAGAGATAACCAGGGGTTAACAAAGAGAAACAAAATCCCCAAACCAGCCTCCTTTTTAATTCCAGGGTGTATTTTATTAACATGAAGTTTTATCCCCGCCTTCCCATCGACACCCAACCCGGTTAATGAGCAATCATGAAAAAAGGTTAGCTGGCCTTTTTTAAGGCAGGGCTGCAAAAAGTTGAAAGGTTTTGGGGGGAAAAGTTCTTTTTTTTACCAAAAAATTTTCTTTGAAGAAAAAGCTTTTTAAAGGGCCATCTTTATTTAAAATTTTGGAATTTGTAAAATTTCCATTAAAAAAAGTAAAACAGTAACTTTGTTTTAAAAATTAATTTTTGTGCCCCCCCCAAAATTTTGGCCATGACTTATTTATTTTGATGCGATTCCATAAAGCATTTTAAGAAATTGAAATCAGCAAAAAAATTTTCAATTGGAAAATTCACGAAAAAAAAATTGATTTTTTTGCCCCAAAACAAAAACAGGAAATTTAAAATTTCTCCTTTTTAAAATATTGTTTCCAGACCAATTTTTTTTCTTTACTTTTTAATTTTTTCACAGTCTGTGTAAATATTTCCACCCCTTTAAAAAAATCCCCCCTTGGGGAAATTTTGGATTACTAAAACTTAAACCCCCGCCCTTTAAAAAGGGTTTAATGTTTTGTGTTTTTTTAAAAAAAATTTTTGGTTTTTTTTTTTGTTTTTGAAAAAAGATAACCCTGAACTTAAAGAAGACTCCCCCCAAAAAAAATTTTTTGTACTAATAGGGGTTTCAATTACTAGCATGTTCCCCTTTTTAAATTGCTAATTTTTCTTCAAAAAGAGCTTAAAATTTTTTTTTTCATTTGGTCATGACATCAGTGATTTTAAAAACGATAATGAAACAAACTCAAAAAAGAAACAGGGGTTTAATTTTCCCCTTTTTATCATTTAAAAAAAAGCAAAAGCCCCCCCAGAGGGGGAGGAACGGTGGGTCAGGGGTTAAGAAGAGAAAGAAAAAAAAGGGATTTCCCCCTTTTTCATGAGCGTAAATTTTTGTTAGAAAGTAAAATAAATTGCAAACTAGGCTATATAATATGATGATAAATATACCATTAAGAGGTAAAAAAAAAAAAAAAAATTTGGAAAAAACTTCTTTTTGGAATAATATATAAAATTTTAAAAAAAAAGTTTAAAAAAAATTTAAAACCATAGAATAACCATATATACAATTATGAAAAAACCCCGGGTTTTAGTTATGAATTTTTTTTTTTTTTTGGTTTCCCTTTTTAAAAATAGCTTTAAATTTTTTTTTCGTTTTTCGAGTGAAAAAATCAAAAAAAGTTTTTTATGAACAAGTTGTGAAAATTTGAAAATTTTTTGAATTTTGGGGGATTAAAAAAAGCCAATTTTTTTTTTTTTTTTATAAAATTTTTTTTTATTTTTTAAAGTTTTCGGTAAAATTTTAAAAAATTTTTTAAAGGGGAAAATTTTTTAAAAAAGAACAAAACCTTTTAAATTTTAAAAATTTGCTGTTTTTAAATCCCCCGGGGGTTTTCCCGCGTTTTTTTTTGTAAAAGTAGGTAGGGAAAAGAAAAAAAAAAAGAGGAGGGAAAATGAGACTCTGTTCTTCCCTCGTTTTTTTAGGAAGTTCTTTTGGGAAGAACATTAATTTTTTTACTTTAGATGTACCCCCTTTACATAATATTAAAAAACAATATGGTAAGGGAAAAAAAACACATTTCTAATTTAAAAAAAACCCCCTTTTTTGTAACCCCTTTATTATTTTATATATCAAAATCAAAAAAGTACACTGCAATGGGGAAAAGGGGAAAGCTACCAACATATTATGGGTAAATTTTAGCCCCAACCCTTCCCCCCAAAAAAATTTTGAATATTTTATTTAAAAAAAAATATATTGATTATTTTTTTTTATGGAAAGGTAACTCCAAGTAAAAATTTCCCCTTTAAAAAGAGGGTTTTAAAAATTTTAAAAAAGGGCCCCAAAATTTAATTTTTTCCCAATATTGGCAAGGTTTTCCTTTAAATTTTTTTAATTTTTAAAAATTCCCCCCAAAAAATCCATCATCACCCAAAAATTAAAATTAAAAAAATCGTCTGAATGGTTAACCCCCCGCTTAGAGTCGTACCAGAAAGGTAAAAAAAATTTTCCCTTTAAACCCCAAAATTTTTGGGGGAATTGGATAATTGAAAAAATTTAAAACGATTTTGGGGTCAACAAGTGAAAGTTTAAGGAGTGTTTTTCACCAAGCTTTTAAAAAATTAATAAAAAAGGGATAAAGGGGAAAAGGGGGGTTTTTTGAACACTTTTGGGGGCGGGTTTTGGAATTGGGGGCCCCGGGGGGGCTGGGGGAAAAAAAAATTGGAAAGGCTTTGTGGGCCCCAAAGGTTATAAGTTCCCCAAAAACCCCCCCTTCCCCGGAAAAAAATTTTCTTAAAAGGTTTTGGGTTTGGGGTCCCCTTGCATTCCTGTTTCCCCTTAAAAAGTGGGGTTTTTTTTTTTTTCCTCTTTTTTTTGTCTAGATACTTCAGCCGGGCCCCCTTTTTGGGGGCCTTTGGGCTGCATTGTGCTCATTTTTTTTTTGCATTTTTTTTTTTTCCCATGTCATTTTTTTTTTTGTAAATTTCGGTGTTACCCCCAAAATTTTTTTTAAGGTGGTTTGAGATCTTGTGATTTCGGTTTTTTTTTAATCAAAGTGTTGGTATTTTTGTCGGGGTTTTTTTTTGGGGGATTTAAAATTTTTTTGCTATACTTTTCTTTTTAGACAGTTTTGGGCCCCCCGTTTTATTTATTTTCTGTTTTTGTTGTATTTTTTTCTTGTTTTAAACCTTTTCATTTTGGGGGGGTTCCCCCTTTTTTTTGGGGGTTTGTAGGGGGGGATAGTTTTTTTCCCTTTTTTTTTTAGGGGGTTTTATCTTGACTGTGACGGGGGTCAGGATCAATTTTAAAAAAAAAAATTTTTAATTTGGCCCCCCCCCATCGTAGTTACTTTCAGATGGGACCCCCTTTTGGAAATTTTTAGCTAAAAGTCCCTGAAGCCCCCGGAAGTAATTGACACAGAACCTTAAAATGCACCCCCTTCCCCGTTTTAAATGAAAACCCAAAAATGTCTCTGTGAAATCCCTTTGCACAATACAAATTCTTTTGAAAAGTAAAACAAAAAAACCTTTCCCAAAAAAAAATAATGAACCCATCAGACCAATTCTAATTACCCTTTGATTAAAAGGGGCTCAATTTTGGGGAAAAAAGCAATTTAAAAAAAAAGGTCAATTCACCCCAAAAAAAATTTTTAAAACCCCCTGGCTTTAGTACATGGCTCTAGACATTGTACCAAAAATGGCAAAGACACTGTGTATTTTATTTTCCCCAAATTGGGGGTTTTTTCCCCCTTTTTAAAAACCCCCAAAAAGTGGAGATCCCCCAAAAAAAAGGGCATTTTTGGGGTTTTTTCAAGTTTTTTTTTTTACAGGGTTTTTTTTTTTTTTTTTTTTTTTCAATAAAATTCCCTTTATTTTTATGTTTTATACTATAATTTTTTTTTTTTTAATTTTTTTTTATGTATACCACCAATTTCTCTTTTGTTTTTTTTTTTAGGGACACAAACCCCCAAGGGAAAATTTTTGAGTGGGTTATTTTTATTATTTTTTATTTTATTTTTAAAGCATTTTGTAGCCTTTTTGATAAAGGCGCTGCTGTCCAAAAATTTTTTTTTTTTTACCCCTTCCCCTTTAAATTTTTAGGTTTTATATTTTTAATAACCCTTTTACATATTTTCACTAATTTTATTTTGGGACACAATTTTCCCCCTAACCCCCCCTAAAATTTTGGGGGCCCCCTGATTCTCTTTTAACCCCCCCAAAAATGTCCTTAAAATTTTGGGTTTTAAACCCACCTTAGCAATTTCTAATTGCTTTTTTACTTTCCTATAATTTTTTTTATTTTTTTTTTTTACTCTTTTAGTTATTCCCTTAACAATCTTAACATTTTTTTTACCCTTTTCTATATCTACATAAATTTAAACAATAAATTTTTTAAAATTTTTCCCCTTTTTTTTTTTCATTTGTAATTTTTTTTTTTTTCCCCCTTAAAAGAAAGCTTTTCGGGCAAACCCCCTTTTTTTTTCCTTATTTCCCCCTTCCTTTAGGGTAATTTTTATGTTTTTTGGCTCCCCCTTTTTAACCCCTTTTCCCCCAAAGGGGGGGTTTCCCCTTAAAGCCGGGGGGCCAAATTTTTTTCAATTCTGACCACTGTCCTTTTGGGTTTTTAAAAAATTTGGGAAACCCTTTAAGGATTTCACGATTTGAGTTTTTTTTCTGTGACTATTGTACTTCACGTTAGAAAAAATTTTTCGTATAATTGCGTTTATTTTTTTAAAAAACGGGAAAAATGGGGGAAAAATTTTTTTTAAAATTTTTTTAAAATTTTTTTAAATTTTAATTTTTTTTTCCCCAAAAGAAAATATTCAAAAAATATTAAGAAAAAATTTTCCAATGTCTTTCCCTTTTCATCAGCCCCTTTTTTGGGAAACCCAAAATTTTTTTTTTTTAGGGAAATTTTAAGGGTTAAAAATTTCCCCCGGGGGTTTAAATTTTTACAAAAAAATTTTTTAAAACCCTTTTTTTTTGGGGCCCCCCCTATTTGAAGTCCCCTTTTGGGGGGTATCAGAAAACCCCCAAAAAACACCATTCTAAAAATGCACCCCCCCGGGACTTTAAAAAAACATTCAGAAAATTTTTTAAAAAGGTGTTCAAGGAAAATAAAAAACAAAAAAAAAAAGAATATTTACTTTTTAGCCAAAAAATGGTCTTTTACAAATTTTTTTTTTTTTTAAAAGGGGGGAAAAAAGGGGGAAAATGGAAGAAAAGGGGTTTTGAAATTTTTCCCCCGGGGTACCCAAAAACCAATATGGGAGGGAAAAAAAATGTTTGGGCCCCCGGGAGAGTGGGAAGGGAAGGACCCCTTTGATTTTAAAAAATAAAATTGGGGGGAATGAATTGGACCCCATGTTTCCCCCTTTTTTTGGGGACCCCTGTTTTTTAAAAAAGGGGGAAACCCCCCCAAATGAAAATTTTTTGGGAAAAACCCCCCAAAAGGGGGATTATCAGATCGTTGTGGCACTTTGAACCCCCCAAAATGTTTCACAAAAAAAAATCCCGGGTGTGAAAAAAAAAAAAAAAATTTTCCAAAAAAAGTTTTTTTGTAAAATTTTTTTTAAATTTTTTCCCCAAGGGAAAAAAGGGGGCCCCCAAAATTTTGCCCCAATTTTTCCCGGTCCCCCCCCAAAGGGGGGGGGAACTTTTTGGGGAGGCGGGGTTTGGGGAAAAGGAAAAAAGTCGTTTTTTTTGCGACGTTGATGGGGGTTGTTTTGTTTGCCCCCAAATGACCCAAAAAAGGGGGAACCCCCAAATGCCCCTTTTTGGGGAAAAAATAGCCCCCAAGGAATTCGATTTTTGGTGAGCATTTTTCCCCCCAAATGTTTACACAAGTTTATTTAAACCCCGGCATGAAAATAAAAAAACCATTTTTTTTCAAAAATTATTTTATACTTTTTTTATTTTCCCCCAAAGGGGGGAAGGGAAAAAGGGCACATAAGTTGTTTTCCAATTTTTTGGGGGGGTGATACCCCCGGGGGGGGAACCCTGTTTTGGGGGCACCGAGCCGGAAACGAAGGGGCCCCCCTTTATTTTTTCCCAACCAAAAGGTGGAATTGAGTTTTGGTGCATGTTGATTTTTTGGGGGGCCCCCCGTTTCCAAAGTGGAAACCCCCCCCAATTTCCCCCCCGGGAAAAAACCCCCCCGGACTTTTTAGATTTTGGTGACAATTTTTAACCCCCAAAAAATTTTTCAAGGTTTAAAAAATAAAGCCGTAAAAATTTAAAAAACCTTTTTTTTTTTCCCCAAAAAGTTTTTTTCACCCCAAATTTTTTTTTTTTCCCCAAGGGTAACAAGACTCCAAAATTTTGTGCAATTTTTCCGAGTGCGTGAAACCCCCAAAGTTGTAAGGTTTTTTGTGATGTTTTTTAAACTCGTTTTTCCGTAGCCTTTGCTTTCTGTTTGCGCCCCTATTTGCCCCCCCAATTTTGGGAGTTTCCAGCTTTCATTTTTCCCGGGGATTCCCTTCCCCCTTGTTTTAAGCGAACCCCCGCAAAAAAAGGGGCTTTTGAAACTAGCCCCCCCGTGAAAACCCCCGACCCCCCCGGAAACCCCTTTTTTTTTTACCCAGCTATTTTTGAGGGGAAAAATGGCCCCACTTTGGACTCGGGAACCCCCCCCTTTGA
>JARQOD010000003.1:511381049-511412122 GCA_033576555.1 Oophaga sylvatica | reverse complement strand
GGGACACATGGGAAGCCCCCTATATTTGCATTGACAGGTGATGGATCTGAGTGGTGACATTTTTTTGTGAATTGATTTGAAGCTTTTATTGGGAACATTTTTCATAAAGTTTGGAATCACATTTATCTGGCGCTCTATGATGAGCACTTACTTTGGGGTTTCGATCTAATTCTCCGAGTGACATGATTCAGATTAAACCCCTGAAGGAGCCATTCACTATAATGAGGCAGCAGAGTTACTCTGGAATTCATCTGGCCTGTGTTCAGCATTGTTCTTCTTTTCAGAAGTATACAAAACTGTGGCAGACGTCACTAAATAGATGGACATGGTCAAATCAAAGGTCAGACAGCATCCACAATGCCTCTATCTGACTCATATGTAATTTCAGAGATTTACATGAAAACCCCAGTGCAAGTGCTCAGCACAGAGTGCAGGATAATTGTGAGTCAAGCCTTACTGTGATCTTTGGGAGGCAGAATGAAGAAATCAACTGCTGGTGAAGAATTGGTTTTATTTATTTTTTATGTCATTCCTCGTACGGTATAAGTGACAAGATGACTTTATTCTTTGGGTTGGTGCGATTACAGCGATACCAGATTTATATCAGGTTTTTATATTTGGCAGCTGTCACATACTAAAAAACTAGTTTTTGCATCACTGTATTTTGAGAGCTATCATTTTTCCGTATTTCTGCCGAAAGAGTCATCTGACAGCTTGTTTTTTGTGGGATGAGTTTTTATTGGAAACATTTTTGGATGCATGACATTTTTTGATCACTTTTTATTCCAATTTTTGGGAGACAGAATGAACAAAAACCAGTAATTCAGGAATAGTTTTTTGAGGTTTTTTAAGCTGTTCTGTGTTTGGTAAAATTGATATAGCAGCTTTATTCTTCGGGTCAGTACGATTACAGCGATACCACATTAATATTTTTTTATGTTTTGGCACTTTTACACAATAAAAACTATTTTATAGAAAAAATAATTATTTTTGCATCACTTTATTCTGATAACTACAGTATAACTTTTTTATTTTTTCGCTGCTTGAGTTGTATGGCAGCTTCTTTTTTGCAGGACAAAATGACATTTTCAGCTATGCCATTTTTATTTATACTTTTATTTTATCGCATTTTATTCCACTTTTTTGTTCAGCGGTATGATGATAAAGCAGAATTTTTGCCTTGTTTTTTATTATTTTTTCTGGTGTTCACTGAAGGGGTTAACTGGTGGGACAGTTTTATAGGTCATGAAGACATCGGGTCATAATAGCAACTATTGGGGCAGAGGAGCTTTCTTCCCTCTGCCTGCTCCTTAAATTTTAAAGTGCCGGGAATGGTGAAGGCATCGCTGCTGGCACTGAGCATGCAAAATTGCCTGGACGTAACCATACGTCCAAGGTCGGTAATCACCTAGTGATCAGGACGTATGGAACGCTTCAACAAATCCCAGTGATTTTGAGACTGTGTTTTTCTGGCACATTATGATTTATGATAATGGTAAATTTAGGTCGATATGTTTTCTGTTTATTTATCAAAAGTATCAGAAATTTGACAAAAATGTAAGAAATTAGCTATTTTAAAAATTTGAATGATTATCCCTTTAAGGCCGAACTCACACTAGCAATGAATACGGACGAGTGTTATGCGATAAAACACCGCATAGCACTCGGACCAGTATTAATCTATGGGCAGCTCCCATCACCGTTTTTTTTTCTCGGCCGTATTCTACGTGCGAGTGAAATCGCCGCATGCTGTGATTGTCACCGACACTCAGCCGATTCACGGCGCACTCGCACCCATATAAGTTAATGGGTGCCAGTGACACAGCGCACATCACTCGGATATCATCCGAGTGCTGTGTGATATATGCCAATGCCAGCAATGGAGGAGATAAAGAAATTAGTTTTTCTGCCTACTCCGCAGTCTGGGTTCATGGTTTCAACAAGTACCATACGCTGCATTCTAAACCAATCAGAGCTTTATGAGCGAAGGCCAAGGAAGGAACCTTTACTGAAGAAAAGACATAAAAGGAACGAATGACTGATCTTTGCCAAAGAGTACCTTGACAAACCACAATCCTTCTGGGAAAATTTTCTTTGGACAGATGAAACAAAAATAGAGCTTTTTGGCAATGCAAAGCAACAGTTTGTTTACAGACAGCACAATGAAGCTATGAAGCTTATAAGGAAAAGAACACCCTACCAACAGTTAAGCCTAGTGGGGAATCCATAATGCTGTGGGGTTGCTTTGCTGCACCTGGTACTCAAGGCCTTGACCGTATCACAAGAATCATGAAATCAGAGAATTATCAAGAGATTTTAGAGCAAAATGTCTTACCTACTGTAGTTTAAGAAATCTTGATTTGAATCGAAGATCATGGGTCCTCTAGCAAGACACTGACCCAAAGCACACATCCAAAAGTACCGTATATACTCGTGTATAAGCCGACCCGTGTATAAGCCGACCCCCCTAATTTTGCCACAAAAAACTGGGAAAACTTATTGACTCGTGTATAAGCCGGGTGTATAAACTGCCGTCCTGCTCTGTGCTGCCCCCGTCCTGCTCCTTGCTCCCCATCCAGCTCTGTGCTCCCCCATTCTCCTCTGTACTCCCCCCTCCTGCTCCGTCCTCCGCTGTGCTCCCCCATTCCTTCTCCATCCTCCTGTGCCCCTCCCCGTCCCTGTGCCCTCCACTCTCCGTCCCGCTGCCCTCCATCCTCTCCCCTCCTGCTCCTGCTCCGTGCCCTCCCATCTCTCCTCCCCCCCGTCCTCGTTCTCCGTGCTCCATTTTGTGCCCCTCCTCCTCCCCCCGTCCTGCTCCGTGCTCCATTGTCCTCCTCCATGCTTCCCCGTCCTCCGTTCTCCCACCCGTCCTGCTCCATGCTCATTGTCCTCCTCCATGCTTCCCCCGTCCTCCGTTCTCCCCCCGTCCTGCTCCGTGCTCCTTGTCCTCTCCTCCATGCTCCCCCCATCCTCCTCCATCATACTCACCCTCCCCGTGCCATCGCTGAACATCCCTGCAATCCTGGTTCTCCTCGGCTTCCTGCAGCTCTCCTGTGCTGAGCGATGACGTAATACCGCTCATTAAGGCCATGAATATGGACGCCACGCCTATGGGAGTGGCGTCGCGTCCATATTACATGACCTTAATGAGCGGTATACGTCACCGCTCAGCACAGGAGAGCTGCAGGAAGCCGGGGAGAACGCAGGATTGCAGGGACATTCAGCGATGGCACGGGGAGGGGTGAGTATGATGTCCCAGCCACCGGCTCCTGCCGTGGCACCCCCTCCCCCACTGGTTTCTGCCCAATGACTCGTGTATAAGCCGAGGTGGCATTTTCAGCACGAAAAAAGGTGCTGAAAATCTCGGCTTATACACGAGTATATACGGTACACAGGAATGGTTGAAAAATAAATAATAGACTGTTTTAAAATGACCAGCAATGAGTCCTGAACTCAATCCCATTGAAAATCTTTGGGGTCAGCTGAAATCTGCCATTGGAAAAATGAACCTTGCACACATTGAATAGTTTGAACAAACTGCAAAGGAAAAGTGGGAGAAAATACCAGCTGAGAAGTGCAAGAAACTTATAGATGGATACAAGAAACGTTTGGAGGCTGTCATTAATGCCAAAGGGTGTGCAACCAAGTATTAATTAGGGGTGCCCTTATTGCTGCACATGCTGTTTATTCACATTTTTTAATTATATATTCTCATGCAATCTGTGAGAGAAAAAACCTCCCTGTGCCCTAATGTAAATATAATAAATAAATATATAAATATATCCCAAAAATCTATAAACACAAATATAGTATAAACATTAAAAAACAGTATTTTAGGGATTGCCCCACTGATAACATTTTAACCTACTCACAGAATCACAATTTTTTCTCTTGAGACTATGGGACTAACAGATATCACCAATCCATGGGATCTACAGAATAGGTGATCACTTAGGTCCCCGCATTAGAAACTGCACCAATCAGAAGAATGAGGAAGTTTTATCTCTGACAGGACATTTTTATCCCATTTTAACACTAGAACAACCAATGGAGTCATTTTGACTCCTCGCAATTTTTATGTCTCTTCTGTGACTACATTTTTCCGAATTTCGGCTTGAGACTCGGTGACTTTTACTCATTTAGGATGCGAAAAAAAGATTTTGTGACAATAAATAATTTTTGAAAAAAAGAGTACCTTTTTTCAAAATTTATCTTTAATTACCAAAGGGAGTCACCTACTATATTTTGCTAGTCTTTGTCGCTAAATGTTATTTCTTTTAGTTTTCATTTACTTGTATGTTTAGAATAAGTTTAGAATAAATGTTGGCTGGCTTAGACTTAGAATAATTAGCATTTTTGCAAATATACTTGACATACACAGGACATATACAGGACATCCGTCAGTGAACTAGTGAACTCTCGAGTGGACTACATAATTTCTGTAGAATACGGCCTGCAGTTTTGCTAATTGCTAATATGGCTAGAAGTGTGATAAAGCCTGACGACATTCTATTTTGCATTCTATACCGGAGGATGAAATTAAAGTTACAACAATACCAGGAGCAAGAAACTCTAAAAATAAACTAAAACAAGCCAGGAGTCAAAATGACTCCATTCGGTAGTTTTAGGGGGTGACCAGTCCGGTAGTCCTAGTGTTTAAATGGAGCGTCAGGTGGGATGTCTGACCGCAGCTCCATTCATTCTCTTTGGGGCTTCCAGAAAAAAACAAGTGCAACTAAGGGAATGAATGGATCAGTGGTCAAGTTGCACATGACAATCTAGTCTAATGGGGATAAAAGTTACACATTTTTTAGATTGGGTCCAAGCAGTCAGACTCACCCAAGCCCTGGGGCCTATTGAAGAATTCTCCGCTGTCCCGGTGGCCAGTCCGACCCTGACTAACACTCTATTTATATAGGGTTCACAAATTCACAAAATGGTACAAAAATAGCTCCAAAGTTTTGGCATACATGAAATCATTCTAGAGAGGGCTGACAAATTTGCAACAAATTTTGCAACTTTTCAAAAAGTTGTAAAGGATGAATAAGGTGAAAACATCTTGAAATGGTAAACTCTGTCTACAGTGGCAAACTAAAGAAAAAAGAAAACAGGTGAACACATAAAATAGATTTTAAAAAGGTAGCATATGAAAAGATAAATAAGGTTGATGCGATAAAAAGGCTCAAAATACTAAGAACTAGGGAAAAAACAGGTGTAAAAGCAGTAATGAATTGGGCCTACTTTATTCATACATTTATCAAGCTACAATTCCTATAATTGCAGCATTATATTTAATTTTTTATTTGTATAGATTTTTTGGACTATATTGACCCCCTTCTGCCATTGATTTAGCTTTCTGCTACAATATTATATTTCATTTTTTTCATTCCAGGGAAGACAGTGCCGGTTATCTTGCTGGGCTGGGAACAGTAGGGCTTGAGATTTATGAACAAGTTCCCACATTAGATACAGTAATATTTCCTGCAGGTGGACATTGTGGCTTGTTAGCTGGCTCAGCAGCTGCCCTAAAACATCTGAATCCAAAAATAACAGTGATTGTAAGTATATATCTTGTTTATTCTGAAAAGAAGTATATTTGTGTGCATTGTTCAGTAGCAAATACTATAATGTTACAAACATAGCAACCTATAGCTTGCTAAATAAGCCATTGATTTAGTGTGAAGTTTCCAAACATTATGACTTTGGAAACTTCACTCTCAGCCTCAAGCAGCTTGGATTGTCTGTCTTTCCACTCTTCCTCCAGACTCTGAGGCCTTGATTTCCAAGGTCTAGTGTGAAGAATCCACAATCAATTATGGTTTCGGGAGTCATGTCATCTGGTGTGGCTCCACTGTGTTTTATCAAGAACAAAGTCAGCACAGCCGTCTACCATTTTAGAGCACCTCATGCTTCCCACTGCTGACAAGCTTTTTGGAGATGGACATTTAATTCTCCAGCAGGAATTGGCACCTGTCTACACTGCCAAAAGTACCAATTCCTGGTTTACAAACAACAGTATCACTGTACTTGATTAGCCAGCAAACTCGCCTGAACTTAACCCCATAGAGAATCTATGGGGTATTCTCAAGAGGAAGATGAGAGACAACAGACCCAACAATGCAGACAAGCTGAAGGCTGCTATCAAAGCAACCTGGGCTTCTAAAACACCTCAGCAGTGCCACAGGCTGATCGCCTCCATGTTTAACATTAGTTTGTGGGTTTCTGGAAATGTACATTTTCTATCTCCATTTTAGTTGACTTGTTTCTACCACTTGTGATGTAAGGGTTCTAAATTATATTTCACCTACTCCAGTTGACCACACAGACTGAGGAAGAGATGCTGCAGCTGCATCCCACTTTCACTAGACAGTTTTTTTAAAGGGAACCTGTCAGCAGGATTGTGCTCAATAACCTACAGACAGTGTCAGGTCGGAGCCATTACACTGAGTAAAATGATACCTTAGTTGATTAAATCCATTTTGCGGTTGTTATTTAATCTTTATTTTCAGTTTTGAGTTAATGATATAGGAAATATGAATAAGTCCCAAAATTCTATGTACACTTCCAGAGCTCATGCTGCCCCTCCCACATTACGTTTGTGCAGTGCAGGCACAGCTCACCAACATTCCCCTCACATAGCTGCAGTTCCCCATGCCTGTGTGCAATTGTATCCCACACTTTCCCCCTCTCTCGGGAATGTGGCTTTTGACCAGGTAAATCCGGTTTTCTGTAGCACAAGGATTTGAAAGCTCCTTTGTTTATTCAAACTCGAATATAATAACACAGCGTAATCATAGAGGCAGGAACCTTATATTTTTGGAATCTGCATAATTAAAGCTATTCCCAGCAGCGTTTTGTGGCTTGTGCGCCCATCAGGAACCAAGAAAGGGTTCCCGCCTTCCAATAGCCTGCAGATAGTTCTTGTTTCGGAATAATAGAAAGATAAATTTGTAATATGATACTTCTGTCATTATTTTGTGAGCCTCATAGCCAGAGTTATGGCACCTATAAGTTTTTAGTAACTTTAAAAAGGGGAGTACATTCCCTAGCTCTGCCCACCCAGTGAGGTCAGCAAATAAAAGGCATAAGGCGAGAAGGCTCAATCAGGTTGTTGTTCAGACCTGGGTAGCCAGCTCTCTACCATCCATGCTATGGACTGAATCTTTGTCCTTGGGAACTCCCCTCCCCCTCCTTCACATGGCGTGCCAGTGACTGAGATGTGTAAGTTTCATATTTTAATCCCTTTTATTTTGTAACTGTCTGTATATACTGTATTTTATCTCTTTTTGTAGCATCTTTTGTATTTTTGTAAACACTGCCGATATTTTCTGGAGTAAATTAATAAAATTTACTAGTTTTGTTTTCCTTGCTCTATAGCGTACCGCCACGATCTCCATGCTAATTACGCTATCCTGTGGGTGGGCTCCTGACCCGATATTGGTTTTAATGTCTAACGAGGAGCTGGTGGCAGCAAAGTGTTCTGGGGGATTTGGGAGACCCTGACAGTGACGGAACGGAGGTTATGTGTATATTACCCACCTGAGACTGGGGATATACATACTGCCCTCACTGCAGAGTGCCCAATAGCCACTACACGGCAAGGCAGCCTTTCTGGTGACTACTTATCCTAGGTGTAGTTCCCTGACTGACCTTAGGGTAAGTGGGGCGCCAGAGAGCTGCAAGTTCCTAAACCGGAACTGAAGGTGGAAACAAAAGTTGTGGGTGGTTATATAACCCACGACCATAAATAAATAATAAAGTTGTGGCAATTGGTGGGATATAATAAATCCTCACACCCCCAGTTTCTAACATGTGGGTTTCTTGAAATGTACATTTTCTATCTCCATTTTAGTTGACTTGCTTCTAACATTTGTGATGTAAGGGTTCTAAATGATATTTTCCCTCCTCCAGTTCCCCGCACAGACTGAGGAAGAGATGCTGCAGCTGCATCCCGCTTTCACTAGACAGTTTTTTTAAAGGGAACCTGTCAGCAGGATTGTGCTTAATATCCTACAGTGTCAGATCGGAGTAAAATGATACCTTGGTTGATTAAATCTGTTTTGCAGTTGTTGTTTAATTTTTATTTTCAGTTTTGAGTTAATGATATGCTCGTACTCCGGGGCGGGCCTGGAGGGTGTCTTCATGTGGTGGTCTGATTAGCTATTCATAATGAAGACTGCTGACAGGTCACTGAACCCTCAGTGACTTGCCCCTAGTTTACATAATGAATATTATATATATTGAAAAAAAAAATCACCTGCAGCATGATCGCATGTGTAATGTGCATTAAATTCTTTTATTTGATGCTATAATTCAGGGGTCTCAAACTGCGTTCCTCGAGGGCCGCAAACCGTGCGTGTTTTCAAGATTTCCTTAGCATTGCACTAGGTGCTGGAATCATTATCTGTGCAGGTGATTAAATTATCACCTGTGCAATACAAGGAAATCCTGAAAACATGACTGTTGACGGCCCCTAGGAATGCAGTTTGAGACCTCTGCTACAATGAAATTCATTAAAAAATAAGTGTCTCAATATAGCGCCGATAGTTTCTACTGTGCATGCGCCAGTGGTGCCATCTTGTTAGAGAAAAAAAAATTGCCTCTTCCAAGATGGCGCTGCTGGCGCCTGCACAGTAGCAGCTATCGGCGCTATATTGAGACTTTTATTATTAATGAATTTATTTAGATAGATGCTATTGTGCAGGCATGAGCGCCATCTTGGTGGAGGCAATTTTTTGCTCTAGCAAGATGACGCCTGCCTGCTGTTGGTGATTTTTTTTTTTTCACTATATATAATATTCATTATGTAAAATAGGGAGCCGGTCACTGATGGATCAGTGACCTATCAGAAGCCATACAGATGAATAGCTAATCAGAGCACCACATGAAGACCCCCACCACAGGCCGCCCGAAGCACGACCATATCATTAACTCAAAACTGAAAATAAAGATAAAACAACAACCACAGGTATCATTTTACTCAGTATAACGGCGTCGACCTAACACTGTAGGTTACTGAGCAAAATCCTGCTGACAGGTTCCGTTTAATGGCTGTTGAGGTTTCTGAACTTTACTTTAGGGAAAGTAGGACTCCTGGCTACAGAAAAATGAGGCTAATGCTACTTTCCCACAACAATATACACAGTTTCATATATTCTCACACTTTTGATTTATGCAGTTTAAATTTAGAACAATTTATACTTTTCTAGTAGGTATCGTAATATTATACAGCACTTGCTTAGCAAAACTTGACAGTGAAGTGATGCACCTGCTGATGTTACTATCTTCAGTTTGGATCAAATAATTCTGATTCAAGCATGATTCAACATTTTTTGAAAAAATATTGTGAACCTATTTTGATATCTTTTTTCTTAATGCCTTGTTCCATTGTTTAGGGTGTAGAGAGTGAAAAGTTCCCCATTGTACAACAAGCATTGAAAACAGGACACTGTTTGACAGAGCACGACTATCTCACTCACCCCTTGTATGGAGGTAAGAGTAAGGTTCTTTGCAATTTTACACAATGATTTAGTCACTGTTATTCATAGTATTAACTTTTGTATTAGCTTCAGTTTCATGTATACATGAGCAAATATTATCATGTTTGTACTCATGTTTTTTATGGTTAAAGGGACCCTGTCAGTTGATACATGCTGTGGGCATCATGTATCAGGGACTGGCAGTATGAATACAGCCAAGTATGTTTCTCTCTGAAAGCCACAGCTTTCAGAGAAAAACATACTTTAGATAACTGCTCTGGACCGAGAAGCGCTATTGACAAGTCGTACAGGCGGGTCCCCGGTCGCTCCGCATATGGGCAGAGACTTGTCAGTCACTCTCAGTAGGCAGGGAGCTCTGCTGATATATTATCTACTGAAAATTCCAGAACCCTGGAAAACACACAGACCTCACATCCAACCTGTATTACTGGGAGAAACACTTCCACAATATAAAAATCTGATCTGAAAGTTTCATCATGTTTCAAACTGCAAAAGGGGTCCGAAAATGAATAAAGGAATAAAGACTGCATCCTGAAAATTAGTGCAATTTGATTTACTAAAGACAATGTAACGGACTGGGTGGTTGGTGCAATGATCTGAGGAGAGCCTGGATGGGCGTGAATAGATTCCTCACCAAGTCCAACCTGGAATGCACAGCAACTGGCGATACCACAATCCAAGTAGGGACAAGGAAGACGGAACCAAGTGCTACACCAGGACTGACCTCGGGTAGATATAGCTGACCCACAAGGTACAGGAGTCAGAAATGGATGCAGGCAGCTGATGGAACACAGGAACCACGGATACAGATGGGATGGGTCCAGCTGGTAGACAGGTAGGGACTGGCAGGTGTAGGCTTTTCCAGCTGGTATACAGATGAGCAGTGGCAGGTGCAGACTGGACCAGCTGATGTACAGATGAGCACAAGCAAGTGCAGACTGGACCGGCTGATATACAGATGAGCATAGGCAGGTGTGGACAGACTGGTACAGAACTAGAATACTGGCTGGTGGTACTTGGGATCTGACAACTAGCAAGTCTGCTATGGGCTAACTAATCATGTTGCTCATGCACCTCCATGCTGGAGGAGGTGCCTTAGAGAGTAGGTGTCCCTCAGCCATTGCCTGGGGACACTTTAAGACGACCCCTTTAAGAAAAATGGAATGCACTCTCTAAGCACAGTGCCCGGGGATGTGCACGCCGTGCGCACACCCTGGGTATCAGCAGAGATGGAGGAAAGAGGAAGTGTGGGACGGGGGGGAAGGGGTCAGCATGCAGAGATGCCAGTGCCACAGATAGCCACTAACGAATGTAAAAAATATTTTTGTCCCCATGTGAAAGGTGTCCATAGCTTTTAAACTACCATTACTCGAGTTATAGTGAATTATTAGATAGTCTGTTGTATTTGTTCGCCTATCCAGTTATCCCTTCCTATTTCAGTACTTTGTACCCTGAATAAACTTTTAACAGTGATAATTAAACGCTCTCCTTTGCTCTTTAATGATAGAGGACATATCCGGATCATTCGCATTACATTTTCATGTCTCTCTACATTTGTATGATAATTACTATAATAACTTGTCCCATTGGTTAAAGGGATTGGTCTGAAACTAACACTGATTTCAGTTTAAATGTCTATTTAAACACCATTTATTCCATGGTGCTGTACATGACAAGAGGTTAAGAGGTTACATACAAAACACAAATAGAAATTATAGTGGACAAACTAACAATGACAGACCGGTACAGAAAGTAGAGAGCCCTGCTCACAGCCTACAGGATAATGGGGAAATAGACAGTAGGTTGGGGGATTTCAGTAGCTCCGGTGGTAGTGAGGTGGCAGTGTGGTCACTGCAGGCAGTACGCTTTCTTGAAGAGATAGGTTTTCAAGTTTCATCTGAAAGTTCCAAATGTGGTAGATAATCAGGAACAGAATTGGGTGTTGGGGAACAGAATTCCAGAGGATGAGTGATATTCTGGAGAAGTTTTGGATATGATTGGGTGAGGAACTTATACAGTGGCATGAAAAAGTTTGGGCACCCCTGGGCAAAATTACTGTTATTGTGAACAGTTAAGTAAGAAAAAGATGAAATGATCTCTAAAAGGCCTAAAGTTAAATATGACACATTTTCTTGGTATTTAGGCAAAAAAAATATACATATATTTTCATCTTTTACATTTTAAAGATTAGAAAAATTAAAATGAAGTGATGCAAAAGTTTTGGCACCCTTCATGGTTTGTACCTAGTAACACCCCGTTTTGAATGTATCACGGTCTGTAAATGCTTTTTGTAGTCAATCAAGAATCCTTCAATTTTTGTTTGAGGTATTTTCATCCATTCTTCCTTTTAACCCCTTAATCCCATTGGACGTAATATTCCGTCCATGTGACCTGGTACTTAATTCCCATGGACGGAATATTACGTCCAGGGCGATCAGCTGCGCTCCCGAGGGGAGCGCAGCTGATCGCCGCCGGGTGTCAGCTGATTATCACAGCTGACACCCGGCACTATGTGTCAGGAGCGGTCACGGACCGCTCCCGGCACATTAACCCCTAGCACACCGCGATCAAACATGATCGCGGTGTACTGGGGGCACAGGGGAGGATCGCGCAGGGTGGGGGCTCCCTGCGCGCTCCCCTGAGACCCTCAGAGCAGCGCGATGTGTCGCGCTGTTCCGAGGGTCCGTCCTCCCTCCAGGTCCCCGGATCCAAGATGGCGCCGGGGTCCTGCAGGGAGGCGGCTTCCTCAGTGCCTGCTGAGAGCAGGCACTGAGAAGCCTGCATCGATGCCAGAGCGATCGCTGGTGTGACAGAGTGCTGTGCACACTGTCACACCAGCGATCTGCTAAAATATTGTGATGTCCCACCCTGGGACAAAGTAAAAAAGTAAAAAAATAAAAATAAAAAGTGGTAAAAAAAATCATAAAAAAAAAAAAAATATTCCCCAATAAATTCATTTCTTCCTGTAAATAAAAAAAACAAAACAATAAAAGTACACATATTTGGTATCGCCGTGTCCGTAACGACCCCCCCTATAAAACTGTCCCACTAGTTAACCCCTTTGGTGAACTCCTTAAAAGAAAAAAAAAAAAACTAAGCAAAAAATCAATGCTTTATCATCATACCGCCGAACAAAAAGTGGAATAACACGCGATCAAAAAGACCGATATAAATAAACATGGTAGCGCTGAAAACGTCATCTTGTCCCGCAAAAAACGAGCTGCAATACAGCATCAGCAGCGAAAAAATAAAAAAGTTATAGCTCGCAGAATAAAGCGATGCAAAAATAATGATTATTTATATAAAATTGTTTTTATTCTATAAAAGCACCAAAACATAAAAAAAATGATATAAATGAGGTATCGCCGTAATCGTACTGACCCGAAGAATACAACTGCTTTATCAATTTTACCACACGCGGAACGGTATAAACGCCTCCCCCAAAAGAAATTCATGAATTGCTGATTTTTGTTCATTCTAACCTCCCAAAAATCGAAATAAAAAGCGATCAAAATATGTCACGTGGTCATAAATGGTACCAATAAAAACGTCACCTCGTTCGCAAAAAATAAGACCTCACATGACTCTGTGGGCCAAAATATGCAAAAATTATAGCTCTCAAGATGTGGTGATGCAAAAACTACTTTTTGCAATAAAAAGCGTCTTTTAGCGTGACAGCTGCCAATCATAAAAACCCGCTATAAATAGTAAATCAAACCCCCCTTTATCACCCCCTTAGTTAGGGAAAAATAATAAAATTAAAAAAATGTATTTATTTCCATTTTCCCATTAGGGTTATGGTTAAGGTTAGGGTTGCGGCTAAAGTTAGGGTTAGGGTGGCGCTAAAGTTAGGATTAGGGTTAGGGTTGGGATTAGGGTTAGGGGTGTGTTAGGGTTAGGTTTGTGGTTAGGGTTGGGACTAGGGTTAGGGGTGTGTTGGGGTTAGGGTTGGAGCTAGAATTAGGTGGTTTCCAATGTTTAGGCACATCAGGGGCTCTCCAAATGTGACATGGCATCTGATCTCAATTCCAGCCAATTCTGCATTGAAAAAGTCAAACGGTGCTCCTTCACTTCTGAGCTCTGCCATGCGCCCAAATAGTAGTTTACCCCCGCATATGGGGTATCAGCTACTCTGGACCACAAGAGTTATTGTGCAATTTGTCCTATTTCTTCTGTTACCCTTGGGAAAATAAAAAACTGGGGCGACAAAATCATTTTTGTAAAAAAAAAATTATTTTTTTGCTTTTACGGCTGTATGTTATAAATTTTCTGTGAAGCACTTGGGGCTTCATAGCGCTCACCACACTTCTAGATAAGTTCCTTGTGGGGTCTATTTTCCAAAATGGGGTCACTTGTGGGGGTTTCCACTGTTTAGGCGCATCAGGGCCTCTCCAAATGCGACATGACGCCCCCAGACCATTCCATCAAAGTCTGCAATCCAAAACGTCACTACTTCCCTTCCGAGCCCAGACGTGCACCCATACAGTACTTTTCTCCCACAAATTGGGTATCAGCGTACTCAGGACAAATTGGACAACAAATTTTGAGGTCCAATTTCTCCTGTTAACCTTGTGAAAATAAAATATTGGGGGCGAAAAAATCATTTTTGTAAAAAAAAAAGGATTTTTTATTTTTACGGCTGTATGTTATAAACTTCTGTGAAGCAATTCGGGGTTCAAAGTGCTCACCACACATCTAGATAAGTTCCTTGTGGGGTCTATTTTCCAAAATGGGGTCACTTGTGGGGGGTTTCCACTGTTTAGGCGCATCAGGGGCTCTCCAAATGCGACATGACGCCCCCAGACCATTCCATCAAAGTCTGCAATCCAAAACGTCACTACTTCCCTTTCGAGCCCAGACGTGCACCCATACAGTAGTTTTCTCCCACATATTGGGTATCAGCGTACTCAGGACAAATTGGACAACAAATTTTGGGGTCCATTTCTCCTGTTAACCTTGTGAAAATAAAATATTGGGGGCGAAAAAATCATTTTTGTAAAAAAAATATATTTTTTATTTTTACGGCTGTATGTTATAAACTTCTGTGAAGCAATTCGGGGTTCAAAGTGCTCACCACACATCTAGATAAGTTCCTTGTGGGGTCTATTTTCCAAAATGGGGTCACTTGTGGGGGGTTTCCACTGTTTAGGCGCATCAGGGGCTCTCCAAATGCGACATGACGCCCCCAGACCATTCCATCAAAGTCTGCAATCCAAAACGTCACTACTTCCCTTCCGAGCCCAGACGTGCACCCATACAGTAGTTTTCTCCCACATATTGGGTATCAGCGTACTCAGGACAAATTGGACAACAAATTTTGGTGTCCAATTTCTCCTGTTAACCTTGTGAAAATAAAATTGGGGGTGAAAAAATCATTTTTTGTAAAAAAAAAAAGGATTTTTTATTTTTACGGCTGTACGTTATAAACTTCTGTGAAGCAATTCGGGGTTCAAAGTGCTCACCACACATCTAGATAAGTTCCTTGTGGGGTCTATTTTCCAAAATGGGGTCACTTGTGGGGGGTTTCCACTGTTTAGGCGCATCAGGGGCTCTCCAAATGCGACATGACGCCCCCAGACCATTCCATCAAAGTCTGCAATCCAAAACGTCACTACTTCCCTTCCGAGCCCCGACGTGCGCCCATACAGTAGTTTACTCCCACATATTGGGTATCAGCGTACTCAGGACAAATTGCACAACAACTTTTGGGGACCAATTTCTCCTGTTACCCTTGTGAAAATAAAATATTGGGGGCGAAAAAATCATTTTTGTAAAAAAAAAAAAAATCTTTTATTTTACGGCTGTACGTTATAAACTTCTGTGAAGCACTTTGGGGTTCAAAGTGCTCACCACACATCTAGATAAATTCCTTGAGGGGTCTAGTTTCCAAAATGGTGTCATTTGTGGGGGGTTTCCACTGTTTAGGCAGATCAGGAGCTCTCCAAACACGACATGGCATCCAGCCAATTCTGCGTTGAAAAAGTGAAACGGCGCTCCTTCCCTTCCAAACTCTGCCATGCACCCAAACAGTGGTTTACCCCCAGATATGGGGTATCAGCGTACTCAGGGCAAATTGCACAATAACTTTTGGAGTCTTGTTACCCTTAGGAAAATAAAAATTGGGGTGAAAAGATCAATTTTATGGAAAAAATATGATTTTTTAATTTTACGGCTCTACGTTATAAACTTGTGTGAAGCACTTGGGGGTTCAAATTGCTCACCAAAGATCTAGATAAGTTCCTTAGGGGGTCTAGTTTCCCAAATGGGGTCACTTGTGGGGGGTTTCCACTGTTTAGGCACATCAGGGACTCTCCAAATGCAACATGGCATCCAATCTCAATTCCAGCCAATTTTGGTTGGAAAAAGTCAAATGGTGCTCCTTCCATTCCGAGCTCTGCCATGCGCCCAAACAGTGGTTCCCCCCACATATGGGGTATCAGCGTACTCAGGACAAATTGGACAACAACTTTTGAGGTCCAATTTCTCCTGTTACCTATGGGAAAATAAAAAATTAGTGACTAAGAGATAATTTTTGTGGGAAAAAAAATAGGATTTTTTATTTTCATGCCCGGGCATTATAAACTTGTGTGAAGCACTTGGGGGTTCAAAGTGCTCACCAAAGATCTAGATAAGTTCCTTAGGGGGTCTAGCTTCCAAAATGGGGTCAATTGTGGGGGGTTTCCACTGTTTAGGCTCATCTGGGGCACTACAAACGGAACATGACCCCCATCAATGTTTGCATTCCAAAACGTTACTGCTTCCTTTCCAAGCCCTGCCGTGCGCCCAAACAGTTCCCCCCCCACATATGGGTTATCAGCGTACTCAGGACAAATTGGACAACAACTTTTGGGGTTCAATTTCCTTGGGAAAAAAATCAAAAATTTGGGACTAAAAAATCATTTTTGTGGAAAATTGTTTTTTTTTTTTTTCACACCCAGGCATTATAAACTTTTGTGAAACACTTTGGGGTTCAAAGTGCTCACAACAGATCTAGATAAGTTCCTTAGGGGGTCTAGTTTCCAAAATGGTGTCACTTGTGGGGGGTTTCCACTGTTTAGGCGCATCAGGGGCTCTCCAAACACGACATGGCGTCCAATCTCAACTCCAGCCAATTTTGGTTGGAAAAAGTCAAACGGCGCTCCTTCCCTTACGAGCTCTGCCGTGTGCCCAAACAGTGGTTTTCCCCCACATATAGGGTATTGGCGTACTCAGGAGAAATTGCACAACAACTTTATCTGCCCATTTTCTCCTTTTACCCTTGTGAAAATAAAAAAAAGTTTGTAAAAGATCATTTTTGTGGCTAAAAAGTTAAATATTATTTTTTCCTTCCACGTTGCTTCAGCTCCTGTGAAGCACCTGAAGGGTTATTAAACTTCTTGAATGTGGTTTTGAGTACCTTGAGGGGTGCAGTTTTTAGAATAGTGTCACTTTTGGGTATTTTCTGCTATATAGACCCCTCAAAGTGACTTCAAATGTGAGGTGGTCCCTAAAAAAATGGCTTTGTAAATTTTGTTGTAAAAATGAGAAATCTCTGGTCAACTTTTAACCCTTATAATTTTCTAACAAAAAAAAATTTTGGTTCCAAAATTGTGCTGATGTAAAGTAGACATGTGGGAAATGTTATTTCTTAACTATTTTGTGTGACATATTTCTCTGTTTTAAGGGAAAAAAAAATCAAAGTTTGAAAATTGCAAAATTTTCAAAATTTTCGCCATATTTGCGTTTTTTTCAAAAATAAACGCAAGGTATATCGAAGAAATTTTACCACTATCATGAAGTACAATATGTCACGAGAAAACAATCTCAGAATCGCGAAGATCCGTTGAAGCGTTCCAGAGTTATAACCTCATAAAGAGACAGTGGTCAGAATTGTAAAAATTGGCCCGGTCATTAACGTGCAAACCACCCTTGGGGGTTAAGGGGTTAAAATTCTTTCAGTTCTGTGAGATCCCTGGGTCTTCTTGCATGCACTGCTATTTTAAGGTTTAGCCACAGATTTTCAATGATGTTCAGATAAGGGAACTGTGAGGGCCATTATAAAACCTTCAGTTTGCGCCTTTTGAGTTAGTCTACTGTGGATTTTGACATGTCTTTAGGATCATTATCCATTTGTATAAGCCATCCTCTTTTCAACTTCAGCATTTTTTACAGATGATGTTATGTTGGCAGCAAGAATTTGTTGAAATGTCATTGAATCTGTTCTTCCCTCAACCTGTGAAATGTTCCCTGTGACACTGGCTGCAACACAACCCCAAAGCATAATTGATCCACCCCCATGCTTAATGGTTGTCGAGATGTTCTCCTAAAATTCTGTGTCATTTTTTCTCCACACACACCTTTGATCATTGTGGCCAAAGAGTTCTATTTTAAAGGGAACCTGTCACCAGGTTTGGCTGATATAAGATACGGCCACTGCCTTTCAGGGCTTATCTACAGCATACTATATTGCTGTAAATAAGCTCCCGATCTGACCTCAAAGATAAGAAAAATAACTTTTATTATACTCACTCGGGGGGGCGGTCCGGTCTGATGGGTGTTGCAGGTTCGGGTATGGCGCCTCCCATCTTCTTGCTATGCCTCCCTCCTGCTTGCTTCACAGCCTCCATGGCGCTCCTGTGCAGGCGTACTTATCTGCCCTGTTGAGGGCAGAGCAAAGTACTGCAGTGCGCAGATGCTGGGCCTCTCTGACCTTTCCCTGGGCCTCTCTGTATCTTGTAACTTCAGATTCTTCTAAATTTTTATGAAGGCCTTTTGCATTCAAGCAGGGTTCTGATTTGCCATTCTAGCAATCGTACAAGCAGCTGTCACTGAAAATTTTGCTTGGTTCAGACCTTATCTTGACCTCCACTGTTCCAGTCAATTCTTACTTAGATTTCGAACTGAGGAAAGGGCAATGGGAAAATTCTTTGCTATCTTCTTAAACCCTTCTCCTGCTCTGTGGGCCTCAACCATTTTCATTTTCAGAGTGCAAGGCAGCTGCTTAGAAGAACCGATGGCTACTGTTTTTTGGCACAAGGTTAGATGAGGCTGGGTTTTTATAAAGATGAGAAATTTGTATCACTTGGCCTTTCCTAACAATGACAGTGAACAAGCCATAACTCTAACAGGCTAATTGAGGTCTGAAACCTTGGTCAAAGTTATCCAAGCACACAAATCTCCAAGGATGCCCATACTTTTACATCGGCCCATTTTCCCTGATTTCCTGTTCTTTTGCATGTTTGCACATTTAAATGTTTCAGATCAGCAAACAAATTTAACTATTAGACAAAGAAATAACAAGTAAACACAAATGCAGTTTTTAAATGAAAGTCTTTATTATTAAGAGAAAAAGAAATCCAAAACTGCAGGGTCCTGTGTAAAATATTAAATAAAGAAATATCATTGAACTCTTAAGTCTAGCTAAACTAGTTGACTATGTCAGTGTTACTCATTAGTGATGATGAGCAAACATGCTGGAATAAGGTGTTGCCTAATAAACAGGCAATTCCTGCATGTGTTACAGATGTCTATCAGCCGCGAGGCATGCATCCGCGGGAACTCGAACATATTTTTCGAGCATGCTGAAGACAGGTTAGCACCCGAGCATGCTCTGAGAACTCCTCATCCAAGCATGTTTGCTCATCACTATTACTTATGAGAAATACAGCAACTCATGCTGCCAACAAAATCTTTGCTCCATAATAAAGAGAAACAGCAACTGCAAAACAATTCTGTCTACAGATTGCTGTCATGGTTTGGCTGACAGTCAACAGTCAGAATATTAGGCTAGGTACCATTATATGGCGCTAGAAACAGTTGTCTTCATTTTGGAGGAGAGCTATTTAGATATTTTTGCCCAACCTTCTGTGTCACTTTGAAAAATGGACAAGAATGAGTTCTTACTAGTGACTGAGTTGTAAAGCTGCTTTTGCAGCTGTTCTTTGATTAGCCGGCCTGACGCAATGTGATGATGATTTGGCCACAGATTACTGACATGGCTGATGTACAGTACAGACCAAAAGTTTGAACACACCTTCTCATTCAATGATTTTTCTGTATTTTCATAACTATGAAAATTGTAGAATCACACTGAAGGCATCAAAACTATGAATTTACACATGTGGAATTATACATTACACTTTACAAAAAAGTGTGAAACAGCTGAAAATATGTCTTATATTCTAGGTTCTTCAAAGTAGCCACCTTTTGCTTTGATTACTGCTTTGCACGCAGAAAAGGTGAATGGATGGACTCTACATGCCTGGTTCCCACCGTGAAGCATGGAGGAGGTGGTGTGATGGTGTGGGGGTGCTTTGCTGTGACACTGTTGGGGATTTATTCAAAATTGAAGGCATAGTGAACCAGCATGGCTACCACAGCATCTTACAACAGCATGCGATTCCATCCGGTTTGCGTTTAGTTGGATCATCATTTATTTTTCAACAGGGCAATGACCCCAAACACACCTCCAGGCTGTGTAAGGGCTATTTGACCAAGAAGGAGAGTGATGTGGTGCTACGCCAGATGACCTGGCCTCCACAGTCACCAGACCTGAACCCAATCGAGATGGTTTGGGGTGAGCTGGACCGCTCACCACTTCAATATTGAATAATCCCCAACAGTGTCACCAGCAAAGCACCCCCACACCATCACACCACCTCCTCCATGCTTCACGGTGGGAAATAGGCATGTAGAGTCCGTTCACCTTTTCTGCGTGCAAAGCAGTAATCAAAGCAAAAGGTGGCTACTTTGAAGAACCTAGAACATAAGTCATATTTTCAGTTGTTTCACACTTTTTTGTAAAGTGTAATGTATATTTCCACATGTGTTAATTCATAGTTTTGATGCCTTCAGTGTGATTCTACAATTTTCATAGTCATGAAAATACAGAAAAATATTAGAATGAGAAGGTGTGTCCAAACTTTTGGTCTGTACTGTATAGAACCCTTTTAATCATTACACACAAACCCTAACCACCATGCATAAATGGGTCTAAAGCCAAGACTTTAACCCCTTACCACAAATGGACCAAACTGCCATCCATTTTGAAAATGATTTTCTGCAGTTGGGAGTACAGTTACATGTATGTTGTGCCCGTGTCATGTGCTGTAGGAGATGGCTGTTAGACACAGCCAGGATCCTGCTGCATGTGATGAGACCAGGCACAATGCTGATACCAGCACTTTAACCCGTCAGATGCCAATAACAGTAGTGATAGCAGCATGTGAAGAATCTGACAAAGGCAGATCTTTCCCGTGCTGATTGGTTGCCTTGGCAATGATCTCTCTGTCTGCGATATCCCTCAATCAATTAGATGTTGCCAGGGATGGAGCCATATAGGCTTGCTGTCAATCAAACACTGCTGGGGAGATAATGCACTGTGCAAAAACTGGATAAAACTAAATATTACTTTTCATCCCATGCAGTAAACGCTAATAAAAAAATAAAAAACATTGCCATTTTGTTAATCTTGTCAAAAACAAAATAAATAAAAAGTAAACAAAAAGTCATATGTATAGCAAAAGGTATCAATAAAAACTACAGCTTGATACACAAAAAAATAAGCCATCATAAAGTTATATAAAAAGAAAAATAATAAAGTTAGTGATCTTAAAATATGACTACCAAAAAAGGGAATTTTATTGAAAGAAAGGTTTTTTCTTGTGAAAATTAGTAAAACAAAAAATGTAATGTTTTTGTTCATACTTATTTCCAAAGAAAATAATTAAACAGTGTTCAAAAAGTATTTTGTACCTCAAAATTGGACCAGTTAAAACTAGAACCTGTCCTGAAGAAACAAGACCTCATACAGAAAAATAAAAAAGTTATGTGTGTCAGAATATGATGAGTAAAAAAATTGTTTCTTATGTAAAATTAGCAAAATATAGAAAAAAAACTACATAAATCTGGTGGAGATAGAGGAGAAACTATTTCAGCATCCAGCAATGATTAAAGACAGCAGTCTGAAACGTGTTTGCCTGTAATTCACGGTTAGCAGATCTGTGACCATTTAATTGTTTTCAATAAAATGAGATTTTATGAAGATCCTGGATGGTGAAATATTTCCTCCATTTTTCCTGCGGCACAGCAAGTTTCCTCTGCACAGATCCTTCATACATGGGTGAGCTGACCTTTTCTCATTTTTCATCCGATTTCTACAGAACAAAAATAACGAAAAACCAAACCCTCATATGACTATATTGGCAAAAACAAAATAGTTATGGTTCCTGGAAAGTGACCTAAACTGGGTGTGAAGCTAAGGGGTTAATCTCAAGTGTGCTGTTTTGATGCTTTCTGTGTCTGGCCACCATATGTAATGAAAGTTATGTAACCTAATTTTAAGGAAGCTAAAAAAAAATCTGGATAAAGAAGAAGGTACCGATAAATGTGGGTGTCATTAAATTCATGGAAATTTCTACATATTCAGTTTATAAAGTGTACAATGCAAGTATGACATCAATTCAGATAAAAGCGCTTTTTAAGACACTGGTCTGTTCCTTATTAAAAATAATTTCTTGTTGGAATAATGCAGCTCTGTCAAGTAGAATCAAGCAGTGATTACGGCGTTTTTCCATTACATTCTTCTCTTGTTTCCTATGACAACAATACCTACGCACACTGTCATACATTTCAGTAAGGAACTATAGGAAGGTGACATGGATCAGAGGTACCCTGGTCTTAAAACTTTATATTCAACTTTCTATAAAAATTCTGGATCTCTTGAACTGTATCTAAACATGACTAACAGGATTCTGTTACAGTAAAAGTCTATGTGGCTCAGTTTCAAACATTAAACAATATGTGCAGCGGTGCTTGAAAGTTTGTGATTCCTTTAGATTTTTTCACAACTGCGTAAACTTGACATACAGTGACATGTAAATGTAAAAGTTTGAGTACCCCTGGTCAAAATTACTGCGTTTATGTATGAAAAAAACGGAAATTTGGCAAAATTTTTTAAAATTTTGCAATTTTCAAACTTTTAATTTTTGAACCCTTAGATCAGAGAGTGGTGTCACACGGAATAGTTAATAAAATTTCCCACATGTCAACTTTACATCAGCACAATTTTGAAAACATCATTTTTTGGTTAAGACGTTATAAGGGTTAAAAGTTGACCAGCGATTTCTCATTTTTACAACAAAATTTACAAAACAATTTTTTTAGGGACCACCTCACATTTGAAGTGAGTTTGGGGGGTCAATATAACAGAAAATGCCCAAAAGTGACACCATTCTAAAAACTGCACCCCTCATGGTGTGTAAAACAACATTCAAGAAATTTATTAACAGAATTTTTATTTAACAGAATATTTATTCATTAGCAGAATTTTCAGAGCACTGAGATGTGATCCGAGTGATGGCCAAGCCCCTGTTTAAAATAGCTGGCGTGTAGGTAGCTATTTTTTTTTGAGAAAACTGGTGTCAATAACTTATCTATGACACTGCAACAAAATTTAACAGTAGGCCAGAAATGGCAGAGTTTTCAGCGCACTGAGATGTGATCCGTGTGACGGATAAACCCCTGTTTAACCCCTTTCTGCCATTAGACGTACTACACCGTCCATGTGACCTGGGCCTGAATGCCCATGGATGGGATAGTACGTCATACACGATCAGCCGCGCTCAGGGGGGGAAAAGCGGCCAATCGCGGCCGGGTGTCAGCTGTTCCTCACAGCTGACACCCAGCCCTAAGTGCCAGGAGTGGTCACGGACCGCCTCCAGCACTTGAACCCCCAGAACACTGCAATCAAACATGATCACAGCGTTCCAGTGGCACAGGAAAGCATCGGGCAGGGAGGGGGCTCCCTGCGTGCTTCCTTGAGGCCCTCAGAACAACGCGATGTGATCGCGTTGTTCCGAGGGCCTCCTCCATACAGGCTTTTGAATCCAAGATGGCTGTGGGGTCTTTCTGGGTCCTTCAGGGAGGTGGCTTGTCAGTGCCTGCTGAGAGCAGGCGCCAGCAAGCCTCCTGCACTGCCTGTCAGATCGCTGATCTGACACAGTGCTCTGCAAAGTGTCAGATCAGCGATCTGACATTATATAGTAATGTCCCACCCTGGGACAATGTAAGAATGTAAAAAAAAAATTACACTGTAGAAAAATATTATTAAAAAAACCCTAAATAAATAAAAAAAAAAAATTCCCCAATAAACACATTATTATTATGTAAATAAAAAACAATAAAAGTACACATATTTAGTATCACCGCATCCATAACGACCCGCCCTATAAAACTGTCCCATTAGTTAACGCTTTTAGTAAACCCCTTAAAAAAACAGGCAAAAAAACAATGCTTTATCATAATACCGCCGACCAAAAAGTGGAATAACACGCGATCAAAAGGACGGATATAAATAAACATGGTACTGCTGAAAACACCATCTTGTCCCGCAAAAAACAAGCCATCATACAGCATCATCAGTGAAAAAATAAAACAGTTATAGCTCACAGAATAAAGCGATGCAAAAGTAATTATTTTTTATATAAAATTGTTTTTATTGTATAAAAGCGCCAAAACATAAAAAATTATATAAATGAGGTATCGTTGTAATCGTACTAACCCAAAGAATAAAACTGCTTTATTAATTTTACCACACACGGAATGGTATAAACGCCCCCCCAAAAGAAATTCATGAATTGCTGGTTTTGTTCAATCTGCCTCCCAAAATCCTAATAAAAAGCGATCAAAAAATGTCATGTGCCCAAAAATGGTACCAATAAAAACTTCAACTCGTCTCACAAAAATAAGACCTCACATGACTCTGTGGGCCAAATTATGGAAAAATTATAGCTCTCAAAATGTGGTGATGCAAAAACTATTTTTGCAATAAAAAGCATCTTTTAGCGTGTGACAGCTGCCAAACAACTTAGGGAAAAATAATAAAATGTAAAAAATGTATTTAGTTCCATTTTCCCATTAGGGTTAGGGTAGGGTTAGGGTTGGGGCTAAATTTAGGGTTAGGATTAGGGTTGGGGCTAAATTTAGGGTTAGGCTTGGGGCTAAAGTTAGGGTTAGGGTTGGGGCTAGGGTTAGGGATGGGGCTGGGGCTAGAGTTGGGTCTAAAGTTAGGGTTAGGATTGGGGCTAAAGTTAGGGTTAGGGCTAAAGTTAGGATAAGGGTTAGGGTTGGGATTAGGGTTAGGGGTGTGTTAGGGTTAGGTTTATGGTTAGGTTTGGTATTAGGATTAGGGGTCTGTTGGTGTTAGGGTTGGAGTTAGAATTTGGGGTTTCCTCTGTTTAGGCACATCAGGGGCTCTCCAAACATGACATGGCATCTGATCTCAATTCCAGCCAATTCTGCGCTGAAAAAGTCAAACAGTGATCCTTCACTTCCGAGCTCTGCCATGCGCCCAAACAGTGGTTTACCCCCACATATGGGGTATCAACGTACTCAGGACAAATTGCACAATAACTCTTGGGGTACAATTTCTTCTATTAACCTTGGGAAAATAAAAAATTGTGGTGTAAGAGATGTTTGTGGAAAAAAAATATTTTTATTTTTATGGCTCTACATGTGGCCATACAGTAGTTTTCTCCCGCATATAGGGTATCAACGTACTCAGGACAAATTTGACAACTTTTGGGGTCCAATTTCTCCTGTTACCCTTGTGAAAATAAAAAATTGGGGTCTAAAATATCATGTTTGTGGAAAAAATATGATTTTTTTATTTTTACACCCGGGCGTTATAAACTTCTGTGAAGCACTTGGGGTTCAAAGTTCTCCCCACACATCTAGATAAGTTCCTTGGGTGGTTTAGTTTCCAAAATGGGGTACTTGTGGGGGGGGGTTTCCACTCTTTATGCACATCAGGGTCTCTCCAAATGCTACATGCCGTCTCATCTCAAATCCAGCCAATTTTGCATTGAAAATGTCAAACGGCGCTCCTTCCCTTCCGTGCTCTGCCATGCACCGAAACAGTGGTTCCCCCCATATGGGGTATCAGCATTCTCAGGACAAATTGCTCAATAACTTTTGGGGTCCAATTTCTCCTGTTATCCTTGGGAAAATAAAAAAATTGCACCTGAAGTAATTTTTTTGTGAAAAAAGTTAAATGTTCATTTTTTTTAAACATTCAAAAAATTCCTGTGAAGCACCTGAAGGGTTAATAAACTTGTTGAATGTGGTTTGAGCACCTTGAGGGGTGCAGTTTTTAGAATGATGTCACTTTTGGGTATTTTCTTTCATATAGACCCCTCAAAGTGACTTCAAATGTGATGTGGTCCCTAAAAAAAAAAGGTATTGTAAAAATGAGAAATCGCTGATCAACTTATAATCCTTATAACTTACTAACAAAAAAATTTGGGTTCCAAAATTGTGCTGATGCAAAGTAAACATATGGAAAATGTTACTTATTAACCCCTTAATGACCAAGCCATTTTGTAGGTTAATGACCGGGCCAATTTTTACAATTCTGACCACTGTCTCTTTATGAGGTTATAACTCTGCAACGCTTCTACGGATCTTGGCGATTCTGAGTTTGTTTTCTCGTGACATATTGTACTTCATGATAGTGGTAAAATTTCTTCAATATAACTTGCGTTTATTTGTGAAAAAAACGGAAATATGGCAAAAATTTTGAAAATTTTGCAATTTTCAAACTTTTAATTTTTATGCCATTAAATCAGAGAGATATGTCACAAAAATTAGTTAATATATAACATTTCCCACATGTCTACTTTACATCAGCACAATTTTGGAACCAACATTTTTTTTGTTAGGAAGTTATAAGTGTTAAAAGTTGACCAGTGATTTCTCATTTTTCCAACAAAATTTACAAAACCATTTTTTTTAGGGACCACCTCACATTTGAAGTGAATTTGAGGGGTCAATATGACAGAAAATACCCAAAAGTGACACCATTCTAAAAACTGCACCCCTCAACGTGTTCAAAGCCACATTCAAGAAGTTTATTAACCCTTTAGGTACTTCACAAGAATTGAAGCAATGTGGAAGGAAAAAATGAACATTTAACTTTTTTTCCCAAAATTTTTCTTTCGACACAATTTTTTTAAATTTTGTCAAGGGTATCAGGAGAAAATGAACCACAATATTTGTTGTACAATTTCTCCTCAGTACACCAATACCCCATGTGTGGGTGTAAACCTATTTGGGCGCATGGCAGAGCTCGGAAGGGAAGCAGCGCCATTTGACTTTTTTGGCTGGAATTGAGATTGGACGCCATGTCGCATTTGGAGAGTCCCTGTGTGCCTAAACAGTGGAAACCCCCCACAAGTGACCCCATTTTGGAAACTAGACCCCCAAAGGAACTTACCTAAATGTGTTGTGAGAGCTTTTAACCCCAAAGCGCTTCACAGAAGGTTATAACGTAGAGCCGTAAATTAAAAAAATCATATTTTTCCACAAAAATGATCTTTTCATCCCAATTTTTATTTTCCAAAGGATAAAAGGACCCCAAAAGTTATTGTGCAATTAGTCCTGAGTACGCTGATACCCGATATGTGGGGGTAAACCACTATTTGGGCGCATGGCAGAGCTCGGAAGGGAAGCAGCGCCATTTGACTTTTTTGGCTGGAATTGAGATTGGACGCCATGTCGTATTTGGAGAGCCCCTGTGTGCCTAAACAGTGGAAACCCCACACAAGTGACCCCATTTTGGAAACTAGACCCCCCAAGGAACTTATATAGATGTGTGGTGAGAGCTTTGAACCCCCAAGGGCTTCACAGAAGGTTATAACGTAGAGCAGTAAAATTAAAAAATCATATATTTTCCACAAAAATGATCTTTCCACCCCCAATTGTTATTTTCCAAAGGCTAACAGGACCCCAAAAGTTATTGTGCAATTTGTCCTGAGTATGCTGATACCCCATATGTGGGGGTAAACCACTATTTTGACGCATGGCAGAGCTCGAAAGGGAAGGAGCGCCTTTTTCAAATGCAGACTTTGATGGAATGGTCTGCCGGTGTCATGTCACGTTTGGAGAGCCCCTGATGTGCCTAAACAGTAGAAACCCCCCACAAGTGACTCCATTTTGGAAACTAGACCACCCAAGGAACTTATCTAGATGTGTGGTGAGCACTTTGAACCCCCAAGTGCTTCACAGAAGTTTATAACGTAGAGCCGTGAAAATAAAAAAAATCATATTTTTTTCCACAAAAATAATCTTTTTGCCCCCAAATTTTTATTTTTATAAGGGTAACAGGAGAAATAGGACCCCAAAAGCTATTGTGCAATTTGTCCTGAGTACGCTGATATCCCATATGTGGGGGGGAACCACTATTTTGACGCATGGCAGAGATCGGAAGGGAAGGAGCACCGTTTTTAAATGCAGACTTTGATGGAATGGTCTGCGGGTGTCATGTCGCGCTTGGAGAGCCCCTGATGTGCCTAAACAGTAGAAACCCCCCACAAATGACCCCATTTTGCAAACTAGACCCCCAAAGGAACTTATCTAGATGTGTGTTCAGCACTTTGAACCCCCAAGGGCTTCACAGAAGTTTATAACGTAGAGCCGTGAAAATAAAAAAATCATATTTTTTTCCACAAAAATGACCTCTTTGCCCCCAAATTTTTATTTTTATAAGGGTAACAGGAGAAATAGGACCCCAAAAGCTATTGTGCAATTTGTCCTGAGTACGCTGATATCCCATATGTGGGGGGGAACCACTATTTTGACGCATGGCAGAGATCGGAAGGGAAGGAGCACTGTTTTTAAATGCAGACTTTGATGGAATGGTCTGCGGGTGTCATGTCGCGCTTGGAGAGCCCCTGATGTGCCTAAACAGTAGAAACCCCCCACAAATGACCCCATTTTGCAAACTAGACCCCCCAAGGAACTTATCTAGATGTGTGGTCAGCACTTTGAACCCCCAAGGGCTTCACAGAAGTTTATAACGTAGAGCCGTGAAAATAAAAAAAATCATATTTTTTTCCACAAAAATGACCTTTTTGCCCCCAAATTTTTATTTTTCTAAGGGTAACAGGAGAAATAGGACCCCAAAAGCTATTGTGCATTTTGTCCTGAGTACGCTGATACCCCATATGTGGGGGGGAACCACTGTGATCGCCTTACTGCGATCTTTGGGAGGCACAATGAACAAATCTACAAAAGGTGAAGAATTGGTTTTCTTTTTTACGCCGTTCCTCGTGCGGTATTAGTGATTAGGCGACTTTATTCCTCGGATCGGTGCGATTACGGCGATACCAGATTTACACCCTTTTTTCATGTTTAGCTTCTGTCACACTCTAAAAGACGCTTTTTTTTGGAATCATTTTTTGTAAGAAATTTTTGCATCGCCGTATTTTGAGAGCTATAATTTTTCCATATTTCGGCCGACAGAGTTATCTGTGGGCTTATTTTTTGCGGGACGAGCTGACGTATTTATTGGTACCATATTCGGGCACATAACGTTTTTTGATCGCTTCCTATTCCAATTTTTGTGGAAGCAGAATGAACAAAAACCAGCAATTCAGGAATTGTTTTTTTTTTTTTTTTTCCCTCCGTTCCGCGTGTGGTAAAATTGATAAAGCAGCTTCATTCTTCGGGTCACTACGATTACAGCGATACCTCATTTATATATTTTTTTTTATGTTTTGGCGGTTTTTACACAATAAAAAATTTTATAGAAAAAATAATTATTTTTGCATCAGTTTATTCCGCGAGCTATAACTTTTTAATTTTTTCGCTGATGATGCTGTATAGCAGCTTGTTTTTTGCGGGACAAGATGACGTTTTCAGCGGTACCATGATTATTTATATCTGACTTTTTGATCGCGTGTTATTGCACTTTTTCCAAGCGGTATGATGATACCGCTTGGAAAAAGTATAATTTACTACTTTTTTGTGTTTTTTTTTTTTACGGCTTTCACTGAAGGGGTTAACTAGGGTTACGCTTTTATAGATGGGATTTATACGGACGTGGTGATACCTAACATGTGTATTTTTTTTGTTTTTTATTTTTTTTATTACATAAAAATGTGTATTTTTTAGGGGATTTTTTTTTAATTATTTTTTAATATTTTTTTTACAATTTTTTTAAAGAAATGATTTTTTTTAACTTGTCCCTTTATGGGACTTTCACTTTTTTTTACTTTTTATTGCAGTTACAATGCATTGCAATGCTCCAGCATTGCAATGCATTGTACCTATGATGAAAGCTGCTGTGACATGATCACAGCAGCTTCCCGTAGGTAGATGACCCGGAGGTTGTCATGACAACCCCCGGGTCATCAAGGCAGAGATCGGCCCCTGCAAATACATTGCAGGGCGCCGATCTGAGGCAGAGGGAGCTCCCGACCCTCTGCCTCCCCCCCTGAGCTCTGCGATCGCGCTGGATCGCAGCAGTCAGGGGGTTAACAGACAGGGGCGGTGGGGGCTCCGCTCCTGGCTGTCAGTGCAGGAAGCCTGGCCACTGCAGCGCCGGCTCCTGCACTGATCGCGCTGGGGAAGCTGAAATTTCAGCTTCTCCTGCACGATCACTGCTGTGTTTGGTCAGTCAGATTGATTGACCAATCACAGCGCTGTGGGTGCGGGGACCGACGGCAAAGGTCCCCGCACCGCTTGCCGTGCCTGTCAGTTGTCTATGACAGCTGTCGGCACTGATCTACCACTGCGTGTTTACACGCAGTGGTAGATCAAAGGCATGACGTGCACAGTCCGTCCTGGTGCCGGAACTGGCACCTTGCCATGACGGACTCTGCACGCCAGTGGACATTAAGGGGTTAAGTATTTTGTGTGACATATTTGTGTAATTTAAGGGCACTAAAATTCAAATTTGGAAAATGGTGAAAGTTTCTACATTTTTGCAAAATTTCTGTTTTTTTCACAAATAAATGCAAGTCATATCAAATAAATTTTACCACTATCATGAAGTACAATATGTCACGAAAAAACAGTGTCAGAATCACCAGGATCCATGGAAGCGTTTCAGAGTTATTACCTCATAACAGTACAGTGGTTAGAATTGTAAAAATTGGCCCGGTCATTAACGTGCAAAAAACCTTCGGGTTAAAGGGGTTAAAATAGCTGGATTATTACACTGTAATATGGAAAGGATCTGGCTGTATTCTGCAGTGCCAACATGCAAATGGAGCAGAAAAATGGTGTTCTCTGGATTGCTTTTTCAGCAAATAATCAGGATTAAGATCCCAAAAAAATTATTCCTGGCCCCTGATACCTGGGGTTATATCTAAAAATATCTGTTATAGCAGCAGCAGCAGACAGAACTCCAATGGACCCTCTTGCTATATGCACTGCAGTCTTCCACATACACTACCTGCTTGCTAGCACTGATATCTATGCTGCTTTATTAATCCTCAGGACTGTTTGTTGAGATTGATATGTGTAATATATTTGGTACACCAACACTAAGTATGAAGCAAATCTCTCCCTAGCTCAGCAGCAACTCTCCCTACACTGCCAGATTCAAGAGCAGACTATGACGAGCAGGGCGGCGACAGATCTGATATAGACCTGATGACGCTGTGCGGCCAGCCAATCACTGTAATGCCACAACCAACATGGCTGCGGCATTACTGTGCGTGGCAGACAATCCCTGCATGTTTATTGGCTCTCTAAAGGGGACAAAACATGCAGGGCAGGGACCTGAGCTCCTGCCGAGCAACTCCGGAAATA
>JARQOD010000003.1:511236726-511380949 GCA_033576555.1 Oophaga sylvatica | reverse complement strand
CGGTACCGTGTGCTGGCTGCAGTGCTGAGAGAGGGCAGAGGACGGTGAACCTGACAAACTGCTGGACCATGAGGGAGGTGCAGGCGGAGATGTTACAGTGGATTGCGAACGTTCTGGTGTGCTCGTTCTCTGAAATCGGTTAAAACAGCAGGCATGTCCACTTCCACTACAGCTGATGGCAGGCTCTCAGTCAGAGTGACTGGAGCGGGTAAAGAACCGGAGGTTCTGCTGTTGGAGACCTACGTCTCAGTTGGCATAGCAACAGAGGAGGAGTAAGAAGTAAGGATGGAGTAAGAATCAGCAGATGCTGCGATTGATATGGTGGCTGACAGTTGTTGAGGTCCACTAATCTGCATTTTACCGTAGTGGGACTCCCAGAGTAACGCATGTTGATTGTGCATGTGAAGGTTCTTACATGTAGTAGTCAAATTATTGCACTTTTTCCCTCTGCTCAGTTTTTTTTTGCAAAGTTGGCAGACTACATGAGCTGGGTCATCCTTTGCAGTGTCAAAACAGGCCTAGGCTAGGCAATCCTTGCCAACCCTGTGAACTGCAGACTCACGGACGCTGCTGGTCACAGCTGAGGATTAGTGTTGAGCATTCCGATACCGCAAGTATCGGGTATCGGCCGATATTCGCTGTATCGGAATTCCGATACTTAGTTCCGATATTTTTCCTATATCGTATACCGGAATCGGAAGTTCCCATAATTCTTTGAGAGGCACTGTGATTTTAGTCAGCCAATGAAGAATCCTACGAAGTGTGGGCACATCCTGTACTGCTGCGGTCATGTTAACTAATGGCATGGCTGTGATTGGCTGCTGAAATGATGTCAGAATGCACTATAAAAGGCGCCGCCGCCATTTTAGCGTCACTGTGCTGTGAACTCAGTTAGGGACAGAACACTGCTCTGCTGACTCTGAGGGACAGTTAGAGATTGCGATTTTGTGTACTGTGCTTTAGGCAGGCTATTTTACCAACCGCTGTGTAAAGCTTCCTTTTGCCTTGCAGTGTTGTTTTAACAGCTCTGTGCAAGGTGTGTGTGTGAGAGTGCAGGTGACGCTGCAGTTTGCTCTGCATCCACCGCTGTTTGTAGGCATCTGCACGTGTCACTCACTGACTCTTTTTTTATTTTATTTTGTGGAATTGGTGCAGCTCCATTCAATAGAAATTAACAGTGATCTATTATTGTGACGCGCTTCCATCTGTATACAATACATTGGTTGCAAACACTATAGAAGTACAGAAAGGAGTCTTTCACAGATAGTGAACAGTTGTGTGCAGTGTTCACTGTAGTCTGTGAGCTTTTCATTTTTTGAGTGCAGATTACGCTCCAGTTAGTTCTTCAACCACTGCTGGTTGTAGTCTGCTGAGCGTGTGTCACTGCCTCATCCTTCACATTTTTCTCAAATTGGTGCTGCTCCATTATATTTGAAAAAAATCTAATCTATTAGTGTGACGCGCTTCCATCCGTATACAATACATTGGTTGCAAACACTATAGAAGTACACAAAGGGGCCTTTCACAGATAGTGAACAGTTGTGTGCAGTGTTCACTGTAGTCTGTGAGCTTTTCATTTTTTGAGTGCAGATTACGCTCCATTTAGTTCTTCAACCACTGCTGGTTGTAGTCTGCTGAGCGTGTGTCACTGCCTCATCCTTCACATTTTTCTCAAATTGGTGCTGCTCCATTATATTTGAAAAAAATCTAATCTATTAGTGTGACGCGCTTCCATCCGTATACAATACATTGGTTGCAAACACTATAGAAGTACACAAAGGGGCCTTTCACAGATAGTGAACAGTTGTGTGCAGTGTTCACTTTAGTCTGTGAGCTTTTCATTTTTTGAGTGCAGATTACGCTCCAGTTAGTTCTTCAACCACTGCTGGTTGTAGTCTGCTGAGCGTGTGTCACTGCCTCATCCTTCACATTTTTCTCAAATTGGTGCTGCTCCATTATATTTGAAAAAAATCTAATCTATTAGTGTGACGCGCTTCCATCCGTATACAATACATTGGTTGCAAACACTATAGAAGTACAGAAAGGGGCCTTTCACAGATAGTGAACAGTTGTGTGCAGTGTTCACTGTAGTCTGTGAGCTTTTCATTTTTTGAGTGCAGATTACGCTCCAGTTAGTTCTTCAACCACTGCTGGTTGTAGTCTGCTGAGCGTGTGTCACTGCCTCATCCTTCACATTTTTCTCAAATTGGTGCTGCTCCATTATATTTGAAAAAAATCTAATCTATTAGTGTGACGCGCTTCCATCTGTATACAATACATTGGTTGCAAACACTATAGAAGTACACAAAGGGGCCTTTCACAGATAGTGAACAGTTGTGTGCAGTGTTCACTGTAGTCTGTGAGCTTTTCATTTTTTGAGTGCAGATTACGCTCCAGTTAGTTCTTCAACCACTGCTGGTTGTAGTCTGCTGAGCGTGTGTCACTGCCTCATCCTTCACATTTTTCTCAAATTGGTGCTGCTCCATTATATTTGAAAAAAATCTAATCTATTAGTGTGACGTGCTTCCATCCGTATACAATACATTGGTTGCAAACACTATAGAAGTACACAAAGGGGCCTTTCACAGATAGTGAACAGTTGTGTGCAGTGTTCACTTTAGTCTGTGAGCTTTTCATTTTTTGAGTGCAGATTACGCTCCAGTTAGTTCTTCAACCACTGCTGGTTGTAGTCTGCTGAGCGTGTGTCACTGCCTCATCCTTCACATTTTTCTCAAATTGGTGCTGCTCCATTATATTTGAAAAAAATCTAATCTATTAGTGTGACGCGCTTCCATCCATATACAATACATTGGTTGCAAACACTATAGAAGTACACAAAGGGGCCTTTCACAGATAGTGAACAGTTGTGTGCAGTGTTCACTTTAGTCTGTGAGCTTTTCATTTTTTGAGTGCAGATTACGCTCCAGTTAGTTCTTCAACCACTGCTGGTTGTAGTCTGCTGAGCGTGTGTCACTGCCTCATCCTTCACATTTTTCTCAAATTGGTGCTGCTCCATTATATTTGAAAAAAATCTAATCTATTAGTGTGACGCGCTTCCATCCGTATACAATACATTGGTTGCAAACACTATAGAAGTACACAAAGGGGCCTTTCACAGCTACTGAACAGTTGTCTGCAGTGTTCACTGCAGTCTCTGAGGAATAACCACACTTAGGCCTTATAACTTTTCTGACTTTCTTTATCAATCTACCAAGATGAAGAAGGCAGGGAGTAAGGCACGTGGTCGTGGCCGTGGAGTTTCAGCAGGGAGAGGACGTGGGATTCTGTGGCTGCTGCCGCACCCAGTGACACAGCATCCACGTTTTCCCCGTCAGCGTTCCTTTATGCGCACTTTTGTAGGAGCTCGGCGTACCCCCCTGCTGCGAGAAGAACAAATTGAAGCCGTTGTTGGTTGCATGGCAGCCAATGCATCAACTTCAATTGCTTCCACCTCCTCTCAGGACCACAGCACTGTTGAACAACCATCTGTCTCTTCACCGCCTGCCAAATTGCCCAGGCATACAGAGAGCTCTGTAAAGGAGCCAGCTGAGTCTCTGCTTCTGTTCTCAGAATCTGTTGGCTTGCAAACAGGGGCCCAGCCAAGCAGCATTCTGGAATGTGAAGAAGAGGCAGTATGCAGTGATGCGCAACAGCTGTGTCTCTCTGAATGTGAAGAGGCGGGTGAGCCAGTGCCGATGGTCAGCACACCTCAGAACGCATCTGATGATGATGAGACTCAGGTGCCAGTTTCTGTTGAGCATGGTGCTGGCCAGACCACCCAACAGCAGCAGGTGTTGGAAGAGGGTAGTGGAGATGATGAGGTCCAAGACCCAACATGGCGTGAGGAACAGGAAGGTGGTGGTAGCAGCTCTGAGGAAGAGATTGCCCCAACGGTACAAACAGTAGGGAGAGGTAGGCTGCAGACTCGGTTGCCTGTAGCCTCCAGTTTGGCACCCGTTCGTAGCAGTTCTCTTCCAACAGCCAAAACGGGCGCTCCCAGGACTTGCACTGCGTGGTCCTTTTTTGACACACTTGCAGATGATATTTGCTATGTCAAATGCAAGCTGTGTAATCAAAAAGTAAAAGAGGTAAAAGTGTCAGTAACCTTAATACCACAAATATGTGGAAACATGTGCGGTCAAAGCACGTGGTTCAGTTACAAAGACACACTGGAGATGTAGGCCAACCTACAGCAGCACCTACATCTTCAGCTCGTGTTGGAGCCTCTTCCTCCAGCTCACACACAGCTGGTTCGGCTTCCTCACAGGATCGCCATGGAAGAACCTCTGTCACTGTTGTCCAGGGACCCAGTGTTATTCCACCCACAGCTGCAAGTTCCCTGTCATCCTCACACTCCCAGGCCACAAAACAGCCATCGGTAGCACAGGCATGGGATAAAAGACGGCCATACTCGGCAAACCATCCACGAGCACAGGCTCTGAATGCTGGCATTGCAAAACTACTGTCCCTTGAAATGCTGTCATTCAGGCTGGTGGAGACTGATAGTTTCCGTAACTTAATGGCATTGGCAGTCCCACAATACAATGTGCCCAGCCGATTTTATTTCAGCAGGCAAGCCGTCCCTGGTCTGCAAAAGCATGTTGAGGTAAAAATTAAACATGCGCTACTAAACGCCGTCAGTAGCAAGGTCCACCTGACCACCGATGCGTGGACCAGTACCCATGGCCAGGGACGATACCTTTCCCTCACTGCCCATTGGGTCAATGTTGTGGAGCCGGGTACAGATCTTGCGAGTGGCGCTGTACGTGTTCTGCCAACTCCAAGGATTCCAGGAATCCAGTCTGTCCACATTGACTCCTCCTCCTACTCCAGTTCCTCAGAATCATCACTGCAGGAGCCGTCACGGTCTACCTCCACATGGACCCGTGAACGCTTACCTGTTGCGACCGATATGAGCACAGCCGTGGCCAAACGTCAACAGGCCGTCCTGAAATTAATTCCCATGGGAATCGAAGCCACACAGCGCAGGAGCTCTGGAATGCCATCAAGCAGGAGAGCGACGTGTGGTTTTTGCCAGCGAATCTCCAGCCAGGCTTGGTAGTGTGTGACAATGGCCGAAATCTGGTGGCAGCTCTGGGCCTTGGCAACCTCACTCACATACCATGTCTGGCACATGTGCTCAACTTGGTCGTGCAGAGTTTTTTGAGGGACTATCCGGATCTTGATGCACTGCTGCACAAGGTCCGCCTAGAGTGCGCTCACTTGCGACGTTCCAGCATGGCCAGATCGCGCATTGCAGCTCTGCAACACAGATTTCGCCTTCCTGAACATCGCATCATATGTGACGTACCCAGCAGGTGGAATTCCACGTTACATATGTTGGAGCGGTTGTGTGAGCAGCAGCCAGCAGTATTGGAGTATCAGCTGCATCAGGCGCAATCAACTCGCAATTTGCGCCGTTCACACTTCACCACTACTGAGTGGGCCTCTATGAAGGACATCTGCCACGTTTTGCGTGCGTTTGATGAGTCAACGCGGATGGCGAGTGCAGATGATGCACTAGTCAGCCTGACTGTCCCCCTTATCTGCCTGCTTCAAAAAACACTGCAAGCACTAAGGGATGAGGTTTTGGAAGAGGTGGAGGATGAGGAGTCACAAATTCCATCACCTTCTGGACAGTCAGCGCAACGTGGTTCCTCACAAAGGGCTGGGCAGGGCTCACTTTGTGAGGAGGATGAGGAGGAGTCAATGGAGGAGGAAGACATCGCTCCAGAGGGAGGTACACAACGCTCTAGTCAGTATGTAGAGCGAGGGTGGGGTGATGCAGAGCAGGCAGAGATGACGCCTCTTGCAGGGGACAGCATTTCTTGGCCAGTTGGGAGTCTGCAGCACATGGTTGATTTCATGCTGCAGTGCCTGAGAAACGACCGCCGCATCGCCCACATTCTCACCACGTCTGATTATTGGGTGTACACCCTCCTGTACACCCTCCTAGACCCTCGCTACCGGGACAACTTACAAAGCCTCATCACACCGTTGAACCGGGAGCGTAAAATGCGGGAGTACCAAGACACACTGGTGCAATCCATAATGTTCTCCATTCCAGCCCAGAGCACTGCTGCTGCTACTGCTTTACAAAGCAGCTCTGTGCGTCGAGGCAGTGGAGACAGCTCTGCAACAAGAGGGAGCACAAGCAGCGCCTCTGCACAGGGCAAGACCAGTATGTTCCAAATGTGGCGAAGTTTTGTGGCAGCGCCACAAATGTCTACACCATCCGAGACGGCTCCAGTCAGCAGGAGGCAACGTTTCCGTAAGATGGTGACAGACTACATGTCTTTCCCTCTCAGTGTACTCCCAGATGGCTCTTCCCCATTCAAGTTTTGGGTCTCTAAGCTGGATACATGGCCAGAGCTTAGCCAGTATGCATTGGAGGTGCTGGCTTGCCCTGCTGCCAGTGTATTATCGGAGCGCGTCTTTAGTGCTGCAGGTGGTGTACTAACAGACCGTCGCATGCGACTATCCTCCGATAATGTAGACCGGCTTACTTTTCTGAAAATGAACAAGGCATGGATCTCGCCAGAATTTGTCTGTCCGTTTTCAGATTAAATAACTGGTTCGCAACGTTATCCATGTCTCCTGTTATGTTCATCTTTCTACCACCTGAACTCTACTCCCTGGGCTAAAACACTGCCAGTTGCTGCTCAGAAGTGTCGTGTCCACAGACCAATACATAAGCTATAGTGTTAGTGGGGTTCAGTAACGCCAGCTGTTCCCGTGCTGTGTGGCCGGCAAGAAGTCTCCTGTTCCCTACACATGCACCGAAAAACCCATGTGGAACATGCTCCAAATAGGGAAGAGCCGTCACCCTGATTGTTATGCTTAAAACAGGAAATTGTGAAGTTTTCCAGGCCTAGAATGATAAATTTTTATAACAAATATGGACAAATAATAATTTGTCATCACAGCGCATATCTGCACATGTCTATTAGAAATGGTAACAAAAACTAAAACATAGTGTTCACTTTTTGAAATTAATGCATAAAAGTACATTTCATACTTATCAATTAATGCTTTTTAAGGAACTTTATCTGTACCTGTAAGATAATGCAGTCAATGGATGTACGAATCATAAAATCCTCATCATCATCATCACGAGTTTTATTTATGACAGACATTATAAAATACACATACTGATGCCAACTGTAACTTCACACACCATATATGAAATGGCCAGCATCTAAACCTGGTAATAATGTGCAATAATAAATTATTACATCTAGAAAGTGCATCATGCATACTGACAATAGGTAGTTATACCTGCAAGTGCTGTTGAAACAAGCACAACAGATATAAATTAATAATGGTATATAGGTATCACAGTGCATAGTTACTCATGGACAATGTCGATGTAATACTGTACCTCAATAAAGTCAGCGTCAACCATTATGCTTGTTAGTCTTGTAGATTGTTAAAGAGGGAACGTGCTTTTTTTGTTGGTCATAGGTGGAGTATTAGACAGTAAATGATTACTGCTGTCGTATTTTTGGTGTCCCTAGGGCACAATAACGCTGCGTAACGTCACATTTTATAGAGTCATCTAATTGACACACGCTACCCTACCCTACGCGTGACAGTAGGAAGGTAGTGTTGACGGATAAAGCCTTGCGCAACCAGACATGCTTTTACCCTCTTCAACACTGTACAAGCAAAAAATGCATGATTGCAGCCGCAGACTTTATTGACGTACAGTATAACATCGCCATTACCCATCAGAGGCTGTCCACTGTCTGATACAGACATAGAATATACCTTTGCTATCCGTAGCCTTTGTTTCACCTACACTTGCAGGCACACACTTACATTGTGACAATGCATAATGTTTTTTTAAATGGTTATTTTTTATCGTACATTATTGCGTCATCACATTGATGAGTCCATGCTGGACATGTCATACATGCTGTACAAAGTAACGATTTTATTAACTTAAATAATTGAAATGTCTGTGACTGTCACATATAAATTGCAATGATGATGATGAGTGACTATTACAAAATCCATTGTCTTCACTATGTTATGGTTTAACATAGCGTTCCTTAAGCATTATTCATAAATACAAAAATGGACTTTTATTCTTAAATTTACAACACTATATTTTGTAACCAATTTTTTGGGTGGTGTGTTGTTCCATTTCTTGTTGGCATGTGCATATATGCGTTTATATTTGCAGGGTCTTTATTTTTATTCTTGAAGTTAGGAAACATGTGTATCTTCGTACCGTATTAGCCAGTAGATAGACAAATATTTAGACTTGAGAGTCCGCAGTGGTTGATACCTTTTAATGGATAACTGAAAAGATGGTAACAAATTGCAAGCTTTCGAGGCTACTCACGTCTCTTCATCAGGCAAAGACTAAAACAAAAAATGAAGCATCACATATTTCTATACACAACAGGACACAGGAATAGTGCAATAGGTAAGACAAGTAAGTCACGTGTAGCAGAACTGTCATTATGACAGAGGGATGAACATAAATATTGGAACAGTTCCTAGATAAGGATAGAAAGTTTTATTGCCCTCTGATTGGGTCTGGTTTTCTGTTTTCATGCCCCTGGAAGGGCAGAGACGCAGATTCCTTAATTGATATAGAATGACATAAATCCGTGTGATCTATTCATTCCATCACTAAGAGTGTCAAAGGTCATGATGAGCTTATATTCTGAAACCTTTGTATCTTTCTCATATTTGAAGTTATATTTTAATACCAGTAATTCCATATCCATCATGCTATGACCGGGCATACAAAAGTGTTTTGCCACAGGTAAATCCATTATTTTTCTCTTATTGTGTGGTGCTGATAATTCATCCTTGTTCTCATTTTTTGGCCGGTCTCCCCTCACTTGTCCCTCCCTCACTTGTCTTACCTATTCCTGTGTCCTGTTGTGTGTAGGAATATGTGATTCTTCATTTTTTTTTAGTCTTAGCCTGATAAAGAGACCTGAGTAGTCTCGAAAGCTTGGAATTTGTTACCATCTTTTCAGTTAGCCATTAAACGGTATCAACCATTGAGGACTCTCAAGTCTAAATATTTTTCTATTCTTGGACTTGAAATTCATCATTTTATTGTACTAGTAAAACTTCATTTATTCTTGTTTGAAGTACATACATTTGCAATGGCCACGTAACAAGGCAATAACTCAATATTTTATGCCTACACCCTCCTTGACCCTGGGCTTCAACACCGCCAGTTGCTGCTCAGAAGTGTTAGATGCACAGAAGAAAACAATCGCTGATGTGTTTGTGGGGTTCAGTAACGCCTGCTGTTCCCCTGCTGTGTGTCTGGCAAAAATTACTGCTGCTAACTACAACTTCAACTTCAAACAACTCTTACAAGGCCTCTGCCTACACCCTCCTTGACCCTGGGCTTCAACACCGCCAGTTGCTGCTCAGAAGTGTTAGATGCACAGATGAAAACAATCGCTGATGTGTTTGTGGGGTTCAGTAACGCCTGCTGTTCCCCTGCTGTGTGTCTGGCAAAAATTACTGCTAGCTACCTACACATGGTGAAAAAAGCATGACATGTCAAAGTGTCTAGTGCTACACATAGATATGAGGCTACACCCTGATTTCTAAGCTGTAAACATTTGAAACGTCAGCTTTAAAACCATAAAATGATTAGTCTTTGTCACAAATCTGTAACAAAATAATTGTGACATATTATTTCAGATATGCACATGTCGAAAACAAATGCTAACACAAAAGCCTACTTATGCTATAGGATACTGATGGTCAACCTTGTCACTCCATAGCTTAGACAAATCCAACTCACATCATGACTCAAATGCTGCAATGTTGGAAGTGCATAATGTGGGTTGAACTTTGACAACAGCTGCAGTGCGAAGGTTAGACTTCAGTGTTCTTGGCTTTTAAATAAAAGCATACAAGTAAATATAATAATCCAATGTTGATTAACCCCTTACTGCCATCGGACGTACTATCCCGTCCATGGTACCTGGGCCCGTATGACCGGGGACGGGATAGTACGTCTCGTGCGATCGGACGCGCTTCCGGGGGGAGCGAAGCCGATCGCGGCCGGGTGTCAGCTGATTATCACAGCTGACACCCATGACTGTGTGTCAGGAGCGGTCACGGACCGCTCCCGGCACATTAACCCCTTGCACACCGCGATCAAACATGATCGCGGTGTACTGGGGGCACAGGGGAGGATCGCGCAGGGTGGGGGCTCCCTGCACGCCCCCCTGAGACCCTCAGAGCAGCGCGATGTGATCGCGCTGTTCTGAGGGCTTCCTCCCTCCCAGGACCCGGATCCAAGATGGCGCCGGGGTCCTGGAGGGAGGCGGCTACCTCAGTGCCTGCCGAGAGCAGGCACTGAGAAGCCTGCTGCACTGCCTGAGCGATCGCTGGTGTGACAGAGTGCTGTGAACACTGTCACACCAGCGATCTGATAAAATACAGTGATGTCCCACCCTGGGACAAAGTAAAAAAGTAAAAAAAATAAAAATAAACATGTTTTAAAAAAAAATCCAAAATAAATAAAAAAAAAATATATATATTCCCCAATAAATTCATTCTTCCTGTAAATAAAAAAAACAAAGCAATAAAAGTACACATATTTGGTATCGCCGCGTCCGTAATGACCCCCCCTATAAAACTGTCCCACTAGTTAACCCCTTTAGTGAACCCCTTAAAAAAAAAAAAAAAAACGAAGCAAAAAATCAATGCTTTATCATCATACCGCCGAACAAAAAGTGGAATAACACGCGATCAAAAAGACCGATATAAAAAAACATGGTACTGCTGAAAACGTCATCTTGTCCCGCAAAAAACGAGCTGTCATACAGCATCATCAGCAAAAAAATAAAAAAGTTATAGCTCACAGAATAAAGCGATGCAAAAATAATTATTTTTTATATAAAATTGTTTTTATTCTATAAAAGCGCCAAAACATGAAAAAAATGATATAAATGAGGTATCGCCATAATCGTACTGACCCGAAGAATAAAACTGCTTTATCAATTTTACCACACGCGGAACGGTATAAACGCCTCCCCCAAAAGAAATTCATGAATTGCTGATTTTTGTTCATTCTAACCTCCCAAAAATCGAAATAAAAAGCGATCAAAAAACGTCACGTGCTCAAAAATGGTACCAATAAAAACGTCAACTCGTCCCGCAAAAAATAAGACCTCACATGACTCTGTGGGCCAAAATATGCAAAAATTATAGCTCTCAAAATGTGATGATGCAAAAACTATTTTTGCAATAAAAAGCATCTTTTAGCGTGACAGCTGCCAATCATAAAAACCCGCTATAAATAGTAAATCAAACCCCCCTTTATCACCCCCTTAGTAAGGGAAAAATAATAAAATTAAAAAATGTATTTATTTCCATTTTACCATTAGGGTTAGGGTTAGGGTTGCGGCTAAAGTTAGGGTTAGGGTTGGCGCTAAAGTTAGGATTAGGGTTAGGGTTGGGATTAGGGGTGTGTTAGGGTTAGGTTTGTGGTTAGAGTTGGGACTAGGGTTAGGGGTGTGTTGGGGTTAGGGTTGGAGTTAGAATTGGGGGTTTCCGCTGTTTAGGCGCATCAGGGGCTCTCCAAATGTGACATGGCGTCTGATCTCAATTCCAGCCAATTCTGTGTTGAAAAAGTCAAACGGTGCTCCTTCACTTCTCAGCTCTGCCATGCGTCCAAACAGTAGTTTATCCCCACATATGGGGTATCAGCGTACTCTGGACCCCAAGAGTTATTGTGCAATTTGTCCTATTTCTTCTGTTACTCTTGGGAAAATAAAAAACTGGGGGAGAAAATATCATTTTTGTACAAAAAAAATAATTTTTTTTTGTTTTTAACGGCTGTACATTATAAACTTCTGTGAAGCACTTGGGGCTTCATAGCGCTCACCACACATCTAGATAAGTTCCTTGTGGGGTCTATTTTCCAAAATGGGGTCACTTGTTGGGGATTTCCACTGTTTAGGCGCATCAGGGGCTCTCCAAATGTGACATGACGCCCCCAGACCATTCCATCAAAGTCTGCAATCCAAAACGTCACTACTTCCCTTCCGAGCCCCAACGTGTACCCATACAGTAGTTTTCTCCCACATATTGGATATCAGCGTACTCAGGACAAATTGGACAACAACTTTTGGGGTCCAATTTCTCCTGTTACCCTTGTAAAAATAAAATATTGGGGCAAAAAAATCATTTTTGCAAAAAAAAAAAAGATTTTTTATTTTTACGGATGTGCGTTATAAACTTCTGTGAAGCACTTCGGGGTTCAAAGTGCTCACCACACATCTAGACAAGTTCCTTGTGGGGTCTATTTTCCAAAATGGGGTCACTTGTGGGGGTTTCCACTGTTTAGGCGCATCAGGGCTCTCCAAAGGCGACATGACGCCCCCAGACCATTCCATCAAAGTCTGCAATCCAAAACGTCACTACTTCCCTTCCGAGCCCTGACGTGCGCCCATACAGTAGTTTTTCTCCCACATATTGGGTATCAGCGTACTCAGGACAAATTGGACAACAACATTTGGGGTCCAATTTCTCCTGTTACCCTTGTGAAAATAAAATATTGTGGGCAAAAAAATCATTTTTGTAAAAAAAAAAGGATTTTTTATTTTTACGGCTGTGCGTTATAAACTTCTGTGAAGCACTTTGGGGTTCAAAGTGCTCACCACACATCTAGATAAGTTCCTTGTGGGGTCTATTTTCCAAATGGGGTCACTTGTGGGGGTTTCCACTGTTTAGGCGCATCAGGGGCTCTCCAAATGTGACATGACGCACCCAGACCATTCCATCAAAGTCTGCAATCCAAAACGTCACTACTTCCCTTCCGAGCCCTGACGTGCGCCATACAGTAGTTTTTCTCCCACATATTGGGTATCAGCGTACTCAGGACAAATTGGACAACAACTTTTGGGGTCCAATTTCTCCTATTACCCTTGTGAAAATAAAATATTGGGGGCGAAAAAATCATTTTTGTAAAAAAAAAAAAAGATTTTTTTTTTACGGCTGTACGTTATAAACTTTAGTGAAACACCTGGGGTTCAAAGTTCTCACCACACATCTAGATAAGTTCCTTGGGGGGTCTAGTTTCCAAAATGGTGTAATTTATGGGGGTTTCCACTGTTTAGGCAGATCAGGAGCTCTCCAAACACGACATGGCGTCCAGCCAATTCTGCGTTGAAAAAGTCAGACGGCGCTCCTTCCCTTCCAAACTCTGCCATGCACCCAAACAGTGGTTTACCCCCACATATGGGGTATCAGCGCACTCAGGACAAATTGCACAATAACTTTTGGAGTCTTGTTACCCTTGGAAAAATAAAAATTGGGGTGAAAAGATCATTTTTGTGGAAAAAATATGATTTTTAAATTTTACGGCTCTACGTTATAAACTTGTGTGAAGCACTTGGGGGTTCAAATTGCTCATCAAAAATCTAGATAAGTTCCTTAGGGGGTCTAGTTTCCCAAATGGGGTCATTTGTGGGGGTTTCCACTGTTTAGGCACATCAGGGGCTCTCCAAATGCAACATGGCATCCAAACTCAATTCCAGCCAATTTTGGTTGGAAAAAGTCAAATGGTGCTCCTTCCATTCCGAGCTCTGCCGTGCGCCCAAACAGTGGTTCCCCCCCAAAATATGGGGTATCAGCGTATTTAGGACAAATTGTACAACAACTTATGTGGTCCAATTCTCCTGTTACCCTTGGGAAAATAAAAAATTAGTGACTAAAAGATAATTTTTGTGGGAAAAAAATAGGATTTTTATTTTTATGCCCGGCATTATAAACTTGTGTGAAGCACTTGGGGGTTCAAAGTGCTCACCAAAGATCTAATAAGTTCCTTAGGGGTCTAGTTTCCAAAATGGGGTCACTTGTGGGGGGTTTCCACTGTTAGGCTCATCTGGGCACTGCAAACGGAACATGACCCCCATTAACGTCTGCATTCCAAAACTTTACTACTTCCTTTCCAAGCCCTGCCGTGCGCCCAAACAGTTCCCCCCCCCACATATGGGGTATCAGCGTACTCAGGACAAATTGAACAACAACTTTTGGGTCCAATTTCCTTGGAAAATTCAAAAATTTGGGACTAAAAATCATTTTTGTGGAAAATTGATTTTTTTTTTTTTCACACCCAGGCTTTAAAACTTTTGTGAAACACTTGAGGGTTCAAAGTGCTCACAACAGATCTAGATAAGTACCTTAGGGGTCTAGTTTCCAAAATGGTGTCACTTGTGGGGGGTTTCCACTGTTTAGGCGCATCAGGGGCTCTCCAAACGCGACATGGCATCCAATCTAAATTCCAGCCAATTTTAGTTTGAAAAAGTCAAACGTCGCTCCTTCCCTTACGAGCTCTGCCGTGTACCCAAACAGTGGTTTTCCCCCACATATGGGTATTGGCGTACTCAGAGAAATTGCATAACAACCTTATCTGTCCATTTTCTCCTTTTACCCTTGTGAAAATAAAAAAAAAGTTTGTAAAAGATAATTTTTGTGGCTAAAAAGTAAAATATTCATTTTTTCCTTCCACGTTGCTTTAGTTACTGTGAAGCACCTGAAGGGTTAATAAACTTCTTGAATGTGGTTTTGAGTACCTTGAGGGGTGCAGTTTTTAGAATGGTGTCACTTTTGGGTATTTTCTGCCATATAGACCCCTCAAAGTGACTTCAAATTGAGGTGGTCCCTAAAAAAATGGCTTTGTAAATTTTGCTGTAAAAATGAGAAATCGCTGGTCAACTTTTAACCCTTATAATTTCCTAACAAAAAAATATTTTGGTTCCAAAATTGTGCTGATGTAAAGTAGACATGTGGGAAATGTTATTTCTTAACTATTTTGTGTGATATATTTCTGTTTTAAGGGAATAAAAATTCAAAGTTTGAAAATTGCAAAATTTTAAAAATTTTCGCCATATTTGCGTTTTTTTTTCAAAAATAAACGCAAGTTATATCGAAGAAATTTTACCACTAACATGAAGTACAATATGTCACAAAAAACATTCTCAGAATCGCGAAGATCCGTTGAAGCGTTCCAGAGTTATAAAGAGACAGTGGTCAGAATTGTAAAAATTGGCCCGGTCATTAACGTGCAAACCACCCTTGGGGTGAAGGGTTAAACTTCTTGCTATTCATGTTTTTGTTTACATTACTCATATTGTTATTATTAAACTATTAATCTTCTTCATATTCAAATTCTTCATCTTCTTCCTCTTCATCTTCTTCATCATATTCTTATTTGTGACAGAGATTCCTGTACTTGTAATCTGTAAAAGTAATGAATTTTTCATCCTTCCGTTCTGCTGTCACAAAAGATTTAAATTACAACAGTATTTGTCCGTGTTCAGTTTAGCCTGCAGCAGCAGGCATTTTCCAGGGCACCACGAGGAGGAACGACTCACCCCCATACACTGCTTAGTCTTCTTCTGCTTAGAATTTAGAGCATATATTTTGCTCTTCATTTGGTCTTATACTTCATGTTCTTCTGCTTTTTGATCTTCTGCTTATTGTTCTTCTGTCTCTTGTTCTGTATCTTGTAGTTTGTCTTAACCTTCTTTGTCCTGTTGGTGATCTTCTTCTGGTAATCTTTTATTTTTTTCTTTGTGATGGTGTTCAGGCTGGTTGGCTTCATGCTCGTCGTCCTTGTTGTCGTCATCTTCTTCTGGTGTCTTTAAGGTCGTCTAATTTTCCGAGAACCAGCTGACGTTACTGGAACCCGGACGGTATCAATGAACAAGAGACAATGGAAGTAACGAGGACCAGCTGACTGTGCTGGAACCCGGAGGGCAGCAGAAGGAAAAGAGGCAATGTCACAACCGAGTACCAGCTGACGTTACTGTGACACGGTTACTAAGCAGGAGGTACCTGTGCTCCAAAGCACTACCAAGGACCAGCAGACTTTTGCTGGAACTCGGATACGGAGATGGAGGCACCTAGGCCAAAGGCACTGGGAGAACCAGTTTGACGGTACTGGACCCCGACGGGTAGCAGAAGGAAAAGAGGCAATGTCACAACCGAGTACCAGCTTACATTACTGTGACACGGTTACTAAGCAGGAGGTACCTTTGCTCCAAAGCACTACCAAGGACCAGCAGACGTTGCTGGAACTCGTATACGGAGATGGAGGCACCTAGGCCAAAGGCACTGGGGAGAACCAGTTGACGGTACTGGACCCCGGACGGGTAGCAGAAGGAAAAGAGGCAATGTCACAACCGAGTACCAGCTGACGTTACTGTGACACGGTTACTAAGCAGGAGGTACCTGTGCTCCAAAGCACTACCAAGACCACAGACGTTGCTGGAACTCGTATACGAGATGGAGCACCTAGGCCAAAGGCACTGGGAAAAACCAGTTGACGGTACTGGACCCCGACGGGTAGCAGAACGCACCCATGAAAATGTAAGTTGACAGGACGCAAGCCGTCCGCAGTTACCGAATCACACAGTCCTACAGTGGGTGCTTGTCCTATTGTCACAATGGAAACAGCCTTTATTTACATATCCCACAGCACACATAGGAATCACCAAACTGCAGGCACCATAGAGTCGGCTAACCCAATGCAACACGACAGCACAACTTATTGGAGGATAATTGACGTTCACACTGCCAGGAAACGCTGTCGTGCTGAAACCCCAGGCTGGCCAGGAGTCAGTACCCCTGCCAATTACTTACGAGCAACAAATGGCGGTGTTGTACCCAGGGAGTAGAGTTCAGGTGGTAGAAAGATGAACATAACAGGAGACATGGAAAACGTTGCCAAACAGTTATTTAATCTGAAAACGGACAGGCAAATTCAGGTGAGATCCATGCCTTGTTCATTTTCAGAAAAGTAAGCCGGTCTACATTCTCTGAGGATAATCGCATGCGACGGTCTGTTAGTACACCACCTGCAGCACTAAAGACCGCTCAGAAATACACTGGCAGCAGGGCAAGCCAGCACCTCCAATGCATACTGGCTAAGCTCTGGCCATGTATCCAACTTAGAGACCCAAAATTTGAAAGGGGAAGAGGCATCTGGAGTACACTTAGAGGGAAAGACAAGTAGTCTGTCACCATCTTACGGAAACGTTGCTTCCTGATGACTGGAGCCGTCTCGGATGGTGTAACCTTGCTGGCGCTGTCACAAAACTTCGCCACATTTGTAACATACAGCTCTTGCCCTGTGCAGAGGCGCTGCTTGTGCTCCCTCTTGTTGTAGAGGTGTCTACACTGCCTCGACGCACAGAGCTGCTTTGTAAAGCAGTAGCAGCAGCACTCTCCTCGGCTGGAATGTACAACAGTATGGATTGCACCATGTGTCTTGGTACCTCCCCGCATTTTAAAGGTCCCGGTTCCCCGGTTGATGAGGGTTTGTAAGTTTCCCAGTAGCGAGGTCAGGAGGTGTACACCCAATAATCTGACGTGTGAGAATGTGGCGATGCGGCGGTCGTTTCTCAGCACTGAAGCATGAAATCACCATGTGCTGCAGACTCCCAACTGGCCAACAAAAGCTGTCCTCTGGAAGAGGCGTCATCTCTGCCTCCTCTGCATCACCCCCCCCTTCGCTCTACATACTGACTAAGCGTTGTGTACCTCCCTCTGTAGGGATTTCTTCCTCCTCCATTGACTCCTCCTCGTCATCCTCCTCACAAAGTGAGCCCTGCCCACCCTTTGTGAGGAACCACGTTGCGCTGACTGTCCTGAAGGAATTGAATTTGTGACTCCTCATCCTCCACCTCTTCCAAAACCTCTTCCTTTTGCTTTCAGTGATTTCTGAAGCAGGCAAGATAAGGGGGACAGTCATGCGACTATGCATCATCTGCACTCGCCATCCGCGTTGAGACATCAAACGCACGCAAAACTTGCAGAATGTCCTTCATAGAGGCCCCTCAGTAGTGGTAAAGTGGGACGGCGCAAAGAGCGACTTGATTGCGCCTGATCAGCTGATACTCCATTACTGCTGTCTGCTGCTCACACAACCCTCCAACATATGTAACGTGGAATTCCACCTGTGGGACGTCACATATGATGCATGTTCAGGAAGGCGAAATCGGCGTTGCAGAGCAGCAATGCGCGATCTGGCTATGCTGGAACGTCGCAAGTGAAGCGCACCTAGGCGGACCTTCTGCAGCAGTCCACAAGATCCGATAGTCCCTCAAAAAACTCTGCACGACCAAGTTGAGCACATGTGCCAGACATGGTATGTGAGTAAGGTTGCAAGGCACAGAGCTGCCACCAATTTCGGCCATTGTCACACACTACCAAGCCTGGCTGGAGATTCGCAGGCAAAACCACACGTCGCTCTCCTGCTTGATGGCATTCCAGACCTCCTGCGCTGTGTTGCTTAGATTCCCCATTGAAATCATTTTCAGGACGGCCTGTTGACGTTTGGCCACGGCTGTGCTCATATACGGTCGCAACAGTAACGTTCACCGGGTCCATTGTGGAGGTATACCGTGACGGCTCCGTGCAGCGATGATCTGAGAACTGGAGTAGAGGAGGAATCAATGTGTACAGACTGGATTCCCTGCAATCCTTGGAGTTTGCAGAACACGTACACGCCACTGCAAGATCTGTACCCGGCTCCACAACATTGACCCAAATGGCATGGGGAAAGGTATCGTCCCCTGGCCAGGGTACTGTCCACGCATCGTGGTCAGTGGACCCTGCTACTGACGGCGTTTATAGCGCATGTTTAATGTTTCCCTCGACATTTTTTGCAGAGAGGGACGGCTTGCCTGCTGAAATAAAATCGGCTTGGCACTTAATTGTGGGACTGCCATGCCAATAAGTTCCTGAAACTATCAGTCTCCACCAGCCTGAATGACAGCATTTCAAGGGACAGGAGTTTGCAATGCCAGCATTCAAGCTTGTGCTCCGTGGATGTTTGCCGAGTATGGCCGTCTTTTATCCCATGCCTGTGCACCGATGACTGTTTTTGTGGCCTGGAGTGTGACATGACTGTGAACTTGCGCTGTGGGTGGAATAACAGTTTGTCTATGGACAACAGTGACCGAGGTTCTTCCATGGAGATCCTGTGAGGAACCGAACCAGGTGTGTGTGAGCTGAGGTAGAGCTCCAACACACCTGAAATGTAGGTGCTGCTGAGGTTGGCCTACATCTCCAGTGTTCTTTGTAACTCAGCTACGTCTTTGTCCGTACATGTTTCCACATATTGTGGTATTCAGGTTACTGATATTTTTACCCTTTTAACTTTTTGCTTACACAGCTTGCATTTAACATAGCAAATATCATCTACAAGTCTGTCAAAAAAGGACCACACAGTGCAAGTCATGGGAGCGCCCAATTTTGACATTTGTAAGAGAACTGCTCCCAACAGGTGCCAAACTGGAGGCTACAGCAAGCGAGTCTGCAGCCTACCTCTCCCTCCTCTTTGTACCGTTGGCCAAACTCTTCCTCAGAGCTGCTCCCACCACCTTCCTGTTGCTCACGCCATGTTGGTCTCGGACTTCATCATCTCCACTACCCTCTTCCAACACCTGCTGCTGTTGGATGGTCCGGGCAGCACCATGCTCCACAAAAACCTGGCACCTGAGTCTCATCATCATCATGGAGATCGTTCTGCGGTGTGCTGTCCATACGGCACTGGCTCACCCGCCTCTTCAGATTGAGAGAGACACAGCTGTTGCGCATCACGCATACTCCCTCTTCTTCAAATTGCAGAATGCTGCTTGCCTGTGGCCCGTGTTTGCGAGCCAACAGATTCTGAAACAGAAGCAGAGACTCAGCTGGCTCCTGTACAGAACTCTCTGACTGCCTGGGCAATTTGACAGGTGTGAACAGACAGATGGTTGCTCAACAGTGTTGTGTTTCTGAGAGGAGGTGGAAGGAATTGAAGTCGATGCATTGGCTGCCATCCAACCAACAACGGCTTCAATTTTGTTCTTCCCGCAGCAGGGGGCACGCCGAGCTCCTACCAAAGTGCGCATAAAGGAACGCCAGGGGAAAACTGGTGGATGCTGTGTCACTGAGGGCGGGCAGCAGCCACAGAATCCCCACGTCCTCTCCCTGCAGAAACTCCACGGCCACGACCACGGCTACTCACTGACTTCTTCATCTTGGTAATTGATAAAGAAAGTCAGAAAAGTTATAAGGCCTAAGTGTGGTTATTACGCAGAGACTGAAGTGAACACTGAAACACAACGTTCCACAATCGTGAAAGGCTACTCCTTTGTCACTTCTATAGTGTTTGCAACCAATGTATTGGATACGGATGAAGCGCGTCACACTAATAGATTATATTTATTTTAAATGGAATGGAGCAGAAACCAATGGAGAGAAATGACAAAGGATGAGCACTGAACACGCTCAGCAAGTACAAGCAGCAGTGCTTGAACAATAACTGGAGCGTGATGTGCACTCAAAAAATAAAAAACACAGACTGAAGTGAACACAGAAACACAACTGTTCACAATCTGTGAAAGGCAACTCCTTTGTCTACTTCTATAGTGTTTGCAACCAATGTATTGGATACGGATGGAAGCGCGTCACACTAAAATTTAAATTGCATGGAGCAGCAAGAATTACACTGAAGAAAAAAAAAAGAGTCTGTGAGTGACACGTGCAATGCCTACAGACAGCTTGCATGCAGAGCAAACTGCAGCGCACCTGCACCACACACACCTTGCAGGAGCTGTTAAAACAACACTGCAGGCAAAAGAAGCTTACACAGCGGTTGGTGCTAGCCTCCCTAAAGCACAGTACACTAAATCGCAATCTCTTAACTGTCCCTCAGAGTCAGCACAGCAGCGTTCTGTCCCTTTACTGAATTCACAGCACATGACCTAAAATGGCGGCGGCGCCTTTATAGTGCATTCTGACATCATTTTCAGCATCCAATCACAGCCATGCCATTAGTTAAAACATGACCGCAGCAGTACAGGATGTGCCCACACTTCTAGGATTCCTCATTGGCTGACTATAATCACATTGCCTCTCAAAGAATTATGGGAACTTCCCGATTCCGGTATAACGATTATGGAAAATATCGGAACTAAGTATCGAAAGTTCCGATACAGCTAAATATCGGCCGATACCCGATACTTGCGGTACGTATCGCTCAACACTACTTTTTAGTGATATTATTCACCAAATGTAAACTTTTATGAATGTCAAAGATAACTTGTAATGCTGATTATGTTTTTAAGTCAGCCATTATAGAATCATAGAATCATAGAACATAGAGTTGGAAGGGACCTCCTGGGCCTTCTGGTCCAACCCCCTGCTCAAAGCAGGATTCTCTAAATTCATCCCAGACAGAGTCTATCCAGCCTCTGTTTGAAGACTTCCATTGATGAGAACTCACCACCTCTTGTGGCAGTCTGTTCCACCATTGATCACCCTAACTGTTAAAAAGTTTTTTCTAAATCTAATCTGTGTCTCCTCCCATTCAGTTTCTCCCATGCTTCTAGTCTTTCCTTGTGCAAATGAGATAAAGATGATCCTTCTACAATGTGACAGCCCTTGAGATATTTGTAGACAGCTATTAAGTCTCCTCTCAGTCTTCTTTTTGCAAGCTAAACATTCCCAAATCCTGCAAACCGTTCCTCATAGGACATGGTTTGCAGACCGGTCACCATTCTGGTGGCTCTTCTCTGAACTTGCTCCAGTTTGTTATGTCTTTTTTAAAATGTGGTGCCCAAAACTGGACACAGTATTCCAGATGAGGTCTGACCAAAGAGGAGTAGAGGGCAATAATGACCTCACGTGATCTAGACTGTATGCGTCTGTTGATACATCCTAGAATTGCAGTTGCCTTTTTTGCTGCTGCAACACACTGTTGACTCATGTTAAGTCTGTGATCAATTAGTATACCCAAGTCTTTTCACATGTGCTGTTACTTAGCCCTATTCCTCCATTTTGTATATGCTTTTTTCTTTTTTTATTGCCCAGATGTATACTTTGCATTTTTCCCTGTTAAAATCCATTCTGTTAGTTGCTGCCCCCCTGCTCCATTTATGTATATCTTTTTGAACCCTCTCTCTCTTCTCTAGTATTAGCTACCCCTCCTAGCTTTGGTCATCAGCAAATTTGATCAGTTTACCCTCAATTCCTTCATCTAAATCATTGATAAAGATGTTGAACAATACAGGGCCCAAAACAGAGCCTTGTGGTACCCCACTTGAGACATTCTTCCAACTGATGTGCAGCCATTTACAACCACTCTTTGGGTCCGATCACTAAGCCAGTTATGAATCCACCTAACAGTTGCCTTGTCCATTCCATACTTAGTCATTTTTTCAATAAGGATTGTGTGAGATACTTTGTCAAATGCTTTGCTGAAGTCAAGATATACTATATCTACAGCATTTCCCTGATCCACCCAGTCAGTGATTCTGTCATAGAAGGAAATTAAGTTAGTCTGACATGACTTATTAGTTACAAAACCATGCTGACTCTGTTTAATCACTTCATTCTTATCCAGGTACTTGCATACATGTTCTTTAATAATTTTCAAAGATCTTTCCTGGTATAGAAGTTAGACTCACTGGCCTGTAGTTCCCTGGGTCCACCTTTTTCCCCCTTTTTGAAGATAGGAACAACATTTGCTCTTCTCCAGTCTTCGGGGACTTCTCCTGTTCTCCAAGAATTTTCAAAGATTATGGACAGTGGTTCAAGAATTTCTTCTGCTATCTCCTTCAGAACCCTGGGGTGTAATTCATCTGGACCTGGAGACTTGAATTCATTTATGTTAGCTAAGTGTTTCCTCACTGTCTTTCTGTTTATAGATATCCTGGATTCTTCTATTCCTTTAATAGGACAGTGAAGATCAGTTGATGTTACATTTCCTTTCTGAGAGAAAACAGATGCAAAATAGGAATTTAAAAGTTCAGCCTTCTCAACATCCTGACTTACCATTTCATCATTTTCATCCTGTAAAAATCCTATAGCATCTTTGACTTTTCTTTTACTTTTGACGTATCCCCAAAATCCTTTTTTGTTGCTTTTGACGTCACTTGCAAGCCTTAATTCATTGTCAGCTTAGATAATCTGATTTGTGCCCTGCAGGTTCTGCAGACGGCATTATATTCTTCTTTAGATATGCCTCCCTCTTTCCATTTGATAAACATTTCTTTCTTCCTTTTTAGCCATTCATTGTCTACACAATGGAAATGGTGTACATACTGTTACTTAGCCATCATTAATGTATTCTGATATGTACTTGTATGCTTTTATTTTAAACCGTATAGCAGATTATTTAAGCTATTTTAATTGTGGTTTGCAATGCTTTTCAACATGTTAATGTATGCGTTTATGTTTGTAAATTATAATTTACATATATTTTTTTAAGTAAAATCATCATCTTATGGTACTAAAGGTTATATTTCTCTTGTTTGGAGTATAGACATTTTTAATTGACACGTAACAAGGAAAATACTTGATCTAGTATTTAAACATCCTCCTTGACCCTGGGCTCCAACACCGCCAGTTGTTGCTCGGAAGTGCTGTTAGCACAGTGAACACTTGCTCCTGTGTTATTGGGGTTCAGTAATGTCAGCTGTTCCCCTGCTGTGTGTACGGCAAACAGTCCTGCTGCCTCCACCCTGTTGTCTTCTCATGCCTGGGCTACAACACCGCCAGTTGTTGCTCGGAAGTGCTGTTAGCACAGTGAACACTTGCTCCTGTGTTACTGGGGTTCAGTAATGTCAGCTGTTCCCCTGCTGTGTGTACGGCAAACAGTCCTGCTGCCTCCACCCTGTTGTCTTCTCATGCCTGGGCTACAACACCGCCAGTTGTTGCTCGGAAGTGCTGTTAGCACAGTGAACACTTGCTCCTGTGTTACTGGGGTTCAGTAATGTCAGCTGTTCCCCTGCTGTGTGTACGGCAAACAGTCCTGCTGCCTCCACCCTGTTGTCTTCTCATGCCTGGGCTACAACACCGCCAGTTGTTGCTCGGAAGTGCTGTTAGCACAGTGAACACTTGCTCCTGTGTTATTGGGGTTCAGTAATGTCAGCTGTTCCCCTGCTGTGTGTATGGCAAACAGTCCTGCTGCCTCCACCCTGTTGTCTTCTCATGCCTGGGCTACAACACCACCAGTTGTTGCTCGGAAGTGCTGTTAGCACAGTGAACACTTGCTCCTGTGTTACTGGGGTTCAGTAATGTCAGCTGTTCCCCTGCTGTGTGTACGGCAAACAGTCCTGCTGCCTCCACCCTGTTGTCTTCTCATGCCTGGGCTACAACACCGCCAGTTGTTGCTCGGAAGTGCTGTTAGCACAGTGAACACTTGCTCCTGTGTTACTGGGGTTCAGTAATGTCAGCTGTTCCCCTGCTGTGTGTACGGCAAACAGTCCTGCTGCCTCCACCCTGTTGTCTTCTCATGCCTGGGCTACAACACCGCCAGTTGTTGCTCGGAAGTGCTGTTAGCACAGTGAACACTTGCTCCTGTGTTACTGGGGTTCAGTAATGTCACCTGTTCCCCTGCTGTGTGTACGGCAAACAGTCCTGCTGCCTCCACCCTGTTGTCTTCTCATGCCTGGGCTACAACACCGCAAGTTGTTGATCGGAAGTGCTGTTAGCACAGTGAACACTTGCTCCTGTGTTACTGGGGTTCAGTAATGTCAGCTGTTCCCCTGCTGTGTGTACGGCAAACAGTCCTGCTGCCTCCACCCTGTTGTCTTCTCATGCCTGGGCTACAACACCGCCAGTTGTTGCTCGGAAGTGCTGTTAGCACAGTGAACACTTGCTCATGTGTTATTGGGGTTCAGTAATGTCAGCTGTTCCCCTGCTGTGTGAACGCAAAAAGTCCTGCTGCCTCCACCCTGTTCTCTTCTCATCCCTGGGCTCCAACACCGACAGTTGTTGCTCGGAAGTGTCATTGGCACGGGTACTCACTCCTGCCCAGACTGGTTACAGCACGCCATCTGTTTCCTGTCAGTGTAAACGTCACTTAGCCTCCAATAAGTTGTCCTGTCGTGTTGCAGTCGGGTTAGCCGACTCTATGGTGCCTGGAGTTTAGGTGCTTCCTATGTGTGCTGCGGTATATGCAAATAAAGGCTGTTTCCGTTGTGACAATAGGACAATCACCCACTGTAGTACTGTGGGATTCTGTAACTGCGGCCGGCTCATGGCCTGTCAACTTAAATTTCCATGGGTACCTTCTGCTACCCATCCGGGTTTCCAGTACCGTCAGCTGGTTCTCCGCAGTGCCTTTGGCCTAGGTGCCTCCATCTCGGTATCCGAGTTCCAGCAACGTCTGCTGGTCCTTGGTAGTGCTTTGCAGCACAGGTACCTCCTGCTTAGTAACCGTGTCCCAGTAATGTCAGCTGGTCCTCGTTGTGCCATTGGCTCTTTTCCTTCTGCTGCCCCTCCGGGTTCCAGCACAGTCAGCTGGTCCTCGTCACTTGCATTGGCTCTTGTACCTTCTGCTACCCGTCCGGGTTCCAGCACCGTCAGCTGGTTCTCCGCAGTGCCTTTGGCCTAGGTGCCTCCATCTCGGTATCCGAGTTCCAGCAACGTCTGCTGGTCCTTGGTAGTGCTTTGGAGCACAGGTACCTCCTGCTTAGTAACCGTGTCCCAGTAACGTCAGCTGGTCCTCGGTTGTGCCATTGGCTCTTTTCCTTCTGCTGCCCCTCCGGGTTCCAGCACAGTCAGCTGGTCCTCGTTACTTGCATTGGCTCTTGTACCTTGTGCTACATTTACAAATTGAAGATTTTTTCAATGTTTTTTTGGGAAATCACTCTGGATCTCCAACAATGAAGACGACGACCCTGATGACCACCCCGAAGAAGATGACCACCACAAGGACGACAAGCATCAAGCCAACCAGCCTAAACACCATCACAAAGAAGAAATAAAAGATTACCAAACAGGACTAAGAAGGTTAAGACAAACTACAAGATACAGAACAAGAGACTTAAGAACAATAAGCAGAAGATCAAAAAGCAGAAGAACATGAAGTATAAGACCAAAATGAAGAGCAAAATATATGCTCTAAATTATAAGCAGAAGAAGACTAAGCAGTGTATGGGGGTGAGTCCGTTCCTCCTCGTGGTGCCCTGTAAAATGCCTGCTGCTGCAGGCTAAACTGAACACTGACAAATACTGTTGTAATTTAAATCTTTTGTGACAGCAAGAACGGAAGGATGAAAAATTCATACTTTGACAGATTACAAGTACAGGAATCTCTGTCCAAAATAAGAATATGATGAAGAAGATGAAGTAGAATATGAATAAGAATAATAGTTTAATAAGAAGAATATGAGTAATGTTAACAAAAAGATGAATAGCAAGAAGTTTAAGAAGAAGAGAAAGAAGGTGAAGATGAATAATAATTTGATGAAAAAGATGATGCTGCTGAAGATTATGAAGGAGAAAGTGTGTCAAAAGTTAAAAAGGTGAAGAGCATGGAAGTTGTGAAATATACATATTTGCCAAAATAGAAAAAACGTTAACAACATTGTCAATTTCTTCGTCAATCCGAACATCTTTAAAAAAAAAAATATTTATGCTATTCCATTTGATTGGGTTAAACATCTATGCCTTTAATGTCTCCTCAACCTTCCCCAATACATTGTACATTACTCTTTGTTGTTTTCCTTCATGTACAATTAACCAACAAGGCAAGAATGGGTTTTTTTTAATTCCGATATTTTGTTCCCATAGACTTACATTGGATTTCCGGTATCGGTATCGGGTATCGCCGATATTTTTTGGGTATCGGCGATACCATTCCGATTCCGATACTTTTGGATATCGGAAAGTATCGCTCAACACTACTGAGGATGCACTGCTCATCGTGGCTGCATCATTACGTGTCTGCAACATATGGCGCTACGTAACCTCCTCGTCTTCCTCTTCAGATGACCTACTCAGCTGTGTGCCTGTGGGATCTACCACCGCATCATCATTATCCTCTGTGTTATCACATTCCTCGCCCTTAGAGTTGCCCTCCTCCTCTTTCTCACCTGACAGCACAGTACAGTCCGCATGACCCCCAGATATCTGAGTCTCACCAGGATCACCTTCCCCCTCTGGGTTTTAACATCTGTTGACGAGGGTCAGGATTCTGCTCGGACCCTACTTTGTCCTGCCCTGTCTCCAAGCTAAAAAAATTTTGGGCATCGGTGCAGATTTCCTCCTCTTGACACTGTGAAGTTTTTGAGTACACTTCTGATGACCATGGCATAGAATGTGTGAACAGCTCTACAGACTCACCCATCTGTGGTTCCATACAGTTGGCTGGAGAGTTGGTACGTGGGGAGAAGCAATAGTAATTTGGGTGCCACCTCTGTGTCCTGTACTGTGTGTGATTTTGAGGTGAGGGAAGAGGAGGAGAGGCCACTTGAAGCTACACTTGCCACCCACTCGAGCACATGCTCTTTCTTTGCCTCATCAACAAGGCATACCACTGTGCATCTGCCTAAGAAAGGCAGCAGAGTAGCATGTCCAGTAACAGAAGTTGTCAGCTGTCTTTGCATAGGACGTGACGTTGTTGGTTCACTATTGCTTTCACAAACATTACCACCTACTCCACGTACACCTTGAACACCAAGCCTAATCCCCCTTCCACCAAGGCTTCGCTTTTTCCCAGTCATGTTGCTCAGATAGTGTGGTAGGAGCACAGTATTAGCAGCAAAAAATTAAGATTTTAAACTGCACCAGCTCTGCAAACAGCTGAATTTCAGCGGCAGTAAAGGACAAAGTGAAATATGGAGTGCTGAATCGCATTAGTCACAGAAGAAAGAATTGTTTGAGTGTGGATGAGGCCTGTATGACAAAGAAGATATGCTCCAAACAATTCTAAAATTAGATCTCTCCTACTGTATCACGTTAGTAACAGAAGAATTTTTTTGGTGCCTGTGGATTAGACCTTTATAACAGACTAGATGCTACAAACAATTTGAAAGTGAGATGTCCCTACTGTACGACATTAGTAACAGAAGAATTTTTTTTTTATAGTGTGGGTGACTCCGGTATAACCTAGAAGATATGCTCCAAACAATTTCAAATTCGGATTTAGCCTGATGTATGATGTTTGTAAAACCCCCAAAATGTTGTTTTTTTTCTATGTGCAACAGCTCTGCACACACAAAATTTCACCACTAAAAAATTACAACGTGGGATATGGCGAGCTGTATCACGTTTGCGACAGAAAAAATTATAATTTTGATTAATGTGTGTTAGTTCGCAGACAGCTTCATATCACCACCACAAAATGACAACGTGGGATATGGCAGGCTGTATCATGTTCAGCAACAGAAAAAAATACCGTATATTTTTTTAATGTGTGTTAGGTCTGTAGACAGCTTCATATCACCGCCACAAAATTACAACGTGGAATTTGGCAGGCTGTATCATGTTCAGCAACAGAAAAAATTACCATACATATTTTTTTTACTGTGCGTTAGGTCTGTAGTCAGCTTCATATCACCGCCACAAAATTACAACCTGGAATACGGAGGGCTGTATCACATTTACCAATAGAAGAAATTAATATATTTTTTTTATGTGCATGAGCTATGCACACTGTGGAATTTCACTGCCATTAAATAACAAGGTGAATTATGGCATGGTGAATCATGCTAGCAACTGTCCCCAAAAAATATTTCTTCATGCACAACAGATCAAATCACAGAACTATGTCACCACAGCACTAAATGACAAAGTGGGACATGGCGTGCTGTATCACATTTAGCTAATGAAAAAAAAAAGATTTAGAACTCTATACTCATGCATGGAGTACAATAGAAGCAGTGCACAACACACTTGTATGACATGTTTTTTTTTTGTCTGTGGACCTCAGTAATGGCAAAAAAAAATAGCTGGAAGGTCAATTTCAAAGCTACACAGGACACTACCAGCTAAACTAATTGAGTAAGAAACAACTGCCAAGCTAACAAGCTAAAATCTAGCTGCCAACACTGCCTGCATCAGGAGCAGGCTCTCTGTGCTGTTACAGTGTCAAAATGGTGCTAAAACAAGATGTCTTCTCTTCATATGAAGCGGGACATGTGATTTCAGCAGGCAATGACACATGCCGTTGTGTCAGGACATTGTGGGTGTTTCCCGCACCCTAATTGGCTCGCCGCAATGTGCAAACATAAAGTTAGGAAAAAATAAAAAAATTAGTTTACAAGAACGCCACACATCTGAGTTCTGCAGATCCCCTCCCCTCATCAAATACTTTTCCAACCCTCATGATACACCACCATTATCATTGCAAAAGTGCTGAAAATACTTTTGTGGCAACGCAAATATTTTCTCGCACTTTTTACCGAATGTTTCCGATTATAAAATTTTGCTCGTGTTTCCGATCACGAATCTGAATGTGCCATATTCGTACTGAATTTATGTTTGACGATCTTTTTTCTAACAAATTTGCCCATCACTACATATGGCACTGGTGTGTGGGGCTTTCGTGTGTGGCATATTGTGGAGGGCGTTTTGCAGGGCAGATATAGTATCTGTGCAGCCGATGCAGCTGCACTGTGGCCTGGAGGTGGAGGGAGGCCCATGCAGGGCAGCTAATACTGAGGGCAATGTGGCCTGTTTCTCAGATCCTGAGGTTTCGGGGAGCCCATGGCCAGACTGCCCTCATGTACAGCAGACTGGGAGCGATGCCTGAAGCTTCGCTGCCTACAGGAGAAAATGGCAGCAGTGCAGAGCTGCAGGGACCCATCCTCTGCTTTCTGTCTGGTGCTTTCTTCCTGACACATGCGCGCGTGGCTTGTGTACGTCAGCAAGCAGCGCGCAACTGTGTCATAGAGAGAAAGGTGCCAGCGATGATGATGCTGCGGGGAACAGAGAGGTAAGTGGAGATAACACAGAGGTGTGGTTAGGGATACCAATGATGTGGTGGGTGAGAACAATGATGAGGATGGAGGAGTCCAGTGATGGGGCTGTTGGAGAGGATACTGAGTTGTGCTGGGGGAGAGGACAGGTGTGTTGGGGAAAACAATAATGAAGGTGGGGACAACAATGAGGGTGGGTGAGAACAGTGATGGGGTGGTTGAGAGGACACTGAGGTGTGATGGGGAGATGACACAGGTGTGGTGTGTATGAACAATGATGGGTTGGTGGAGGGACAATGAGGGGGTGGGGAAGAAGAATGATGGGGGTGGGGGAGAGGACACTGAGGTATGGTGGCGGAGAGGAAACAAAGTTGTGGTGGAGAAAGGACAGGTGTAGTGGGGAGAACAATGATGGGGTGGTGAAGAGGGCAATGTACAGCTCTGGCAAAAATTAAGAGACCACTGCACAGTTTTATAAAAATCAGCTTCTCTACATGTCTGACAGCCATTCCTTTCCAGTGTCAGTTGAATTCCAACCAGAGTACACCTCATTCTACTTAATGTGCTTTTGATTAGGGGACCACCTGAACCAAATCTTATTTAACGAAGGAAAGTATAAAAAACACTCCTGTTGTTTTCACAATCCTCTTGCAATAGGACAAACTGGATGGCAAAACAACTTCTAGTAATATCCCAAAAGTAATAGGAATGAAAAAATAACTTTTAACCATGCCAAAGGAGTTGAAAAGAAAAGTCTTGAGTGAGGAAAAGTAGGGCTCAATTATGGCAGTCCATTACATTAAGGTCAAGCAGAAGACATTGGGGACAACAAAGCTACAGACCGGCAGAGGGTGAAAACGACTTTTAACTGAACGGGATTACCGTCATCTTATTCTAATGTCACTCAGCAACCACAGGTTGACATCAAGTGACCTACAAAAGGAATAGCAAATGGCAGCTGGGGTGAAGTACACGGCAAGAACAGTTCATAACAGTCTCTTAGAGGCAGGGATCAAGTCTAAAGCTAGAAAAAAGCCTTTCATCAATGAGAAGCAAAGGAAAGCCAGGCTGAAGTTTGCCAAAGACCATAAGGATTGGACCATAGAGGAGTGGAGTAAGGTAATCTTCTGTGATGAGTCTAATTTTCAGCTTTGCCCATCACCTGGTCATCTAATGGTTAGACGGTGACCTGGAGAGGCATACAAGCCACAGTGTCTAGCACCCACTGTGAAATTTGGTGGAGGATCGGTGATGATCTGGGGATGCTTCAGCAGGGCTGGAATTGAGCAGGTCAATCTTTGCAAAGGACGTATGAATCAAGGCAAGGTTATCCTGGAAAAACAGTTGATTCCTTCTGCTCAGGCAATGGTTTTTTGCCACGCCACACAGCTAGGTCAATCAATGTGTGGATGAATTACCAAAACATCAAATCCCTGTCATGGCCAGCCCAATCTCCAGACCTGAACCCCATTGAAAACCTCAGTAATGTAATCAAGATTAAGATGAATAGTCACAAGCCATCAAACAAAGAAGAACTGCTTAAAGGGAGTCATGGGGACTCAGTCTTGCAGCACGGGTGTTGTGGGGAAATAGGCCGTCTGCCCTGCTGGTGCATTGGTGTGGTGGCGGTGGTCGCCGCATGGCTCCGCTCCGTTAGGGTTGGTCAGGACCCACTACGAGGTTTGCCGTGATGTGGCAGTGGGCTTCATACAATCTGATCAGAATGTTAAACTAAGAACCTCATGTTCAGTTATATATATTTTTGCCGAGAGGCATTAGATCATTGTATGATTTTTGGAGGTGCTGTCCTTTCTCTCTTTTTTTGCATATCGCATGATCTGTTTTTTTTCCTTTGGATGTGCACTCCTCCCATTTGGCACAGGCGATTTTAATTAGCAGGAGACTGCATAGTAATGGGTCTAGCCCTTTTCTGCTCTCACTGAAGAGCTGGAAGAAGGTGAGTTTTAGTGCTCCTTTCATTTTTGGTGTGGGTGCTGTGTGGCGGCCATTGTTGCTGTGGCTTTGTGCTGGGGGGGGCGGTGCCGTCTGGAGTCATGGGGACTCGGTCTTGCAGCACAGGTGCTGTGGGGCAACAGGCCGTCTGCCCTGCTGGTGCATTGGCGCGGTGGCGGTGGTCGCCGCACGGCTCCGCTCCTATAGGGTTGGTCAGGACCAACTACGAGGTTTGCCGTGACGTGGCAGTGGGCTTCATACAGTCTGATCAGAATGTTAAACTAAGAACCTCATGTTCAGTTATATATATTTTTGCCGAGAGGCATTAGATCATTGTATGATTTTTGGAGTGCTGTCCTTTCTCTCTTTTTTTTGCATACTGCTTAAAGGGAACATGTCACCTAATTTTTCATATATAAGGTGCTGCCACCGCCATTAGGGGCTTATCTATAGCATTCTATAATGCTGTAGATAAGCCCCCGATGTAACCTGAAATATAAGAAAAACAAGTTAGATTATACTCACCAGGGGAGCGGTCCGATTCGATGGGTGTCGCAGGTCTGGGTCCGGCGCCTCTCATCTTCATGCGATGACGTCCTTTTTCTTGCTTCTGTCGCGGCTCCGGTGCAGGCGTACTGCTCTGCCCTGTTGAGGGTAAAGTACTGCAGTGCACAGGCGCCGGGAAGTGTTAGAGAGGCCCGGCGCCTATGCACTGCAGTACTTTACTGCACCTTTACCCACCTTATATACGAAAAATGAGGTGACAGGTTCCCTTTAAATTTTTGTACCAGGACTGGCATAAGGTCACCCAAAAGCAGTGTGAAAGACTGGTGGAAAGCATGCCAAGACGCATGAAAGCTGTGATTTAAAATCATGGTTATGCCACAAAATATTGATTTCTGAATAGTGTTGAGCATTCCGATACCGCAAGTATCGGGTATCGGCCGATATTCGCGTTATCGGAATTCCGATACTTAATTCCGATACTTTTTCCATATCGTATACCGGAATCGGAAGTTCCCATAATTCTTTGAGAGGCAATGTGATTTTAGTCAGCCAATGAGGAATCCTACGAAGTGTGGGCACATCCTGTAATGCTGCGGTCATCTTAACTAATGGCATGGCTGTGATTGGCTGCTGAAATGATGTCAGAATGCACTATAAAAGGCGCCGCCGCCATTTTAGCGTCACTGTGCTGTGAACTCAGTAAGGGACAGAACGCTACTCTGCTCACTCTGAGGGACAGTTAGATATTGCGATTTTGTGTACTACTGTGCTTGAGGCAGGCTAGTTTACCAACCGCTGTGTAAAGCTTCATTTTGCCAGTGTTGTTTTAACAGCTCTGTGCAAGGTGTGTGTGTGACAGTGCAGGTGACGCTGCAGTTTGCTCTGCATCCACCGCTGTTTGTAGGCATCTGCACGTGTCACTGACTCTTTTTTTTTTTTTTTTTTTTTTTTTATTTTGTGGAATTGGTGCAGCTCCATTATATTAGAAAAAAAAATCAAATCTATTAGTGTGACGTGCTTCCATCCGTATACAATACATTGGTTGCAAACACTATAGAAGTACAGAAAGGAGCTTTTCACAGATTGTGGACAGTTGTGTTTCAGTGTTCACTTCAGTCTGTGTTTTTTACTTTTTTAGTGCAGATCACGCTCCAGTTACATGTTCAAGCACTGCTGCTTGTACTCTGCTGAGCGTGTCTCAGTGGCTCATCCTTTTCATTTATCTCCAATTGGTTCTGCTACATTCCATTTAAAATAAATCTAATCTATTAGTGTGACGCGCTTCCATCCGTATACAATACATTGGTTGCAAACACTATAGAAGTACAGAAAGGAGCTTTTCACAGATTGTGGACAGTTGTGTTTCAGTGTTCACTTCAGTCTGTGTTTTTTACTTTTTTGAGTGCAGATCACGCTCCAGTTACATGTTCAAGCACTGCTGCTTGTACTCTGCTGAGCGTGTCTCAGTGGCTCATCCTTTTCATTTATCTCCAATTGGTTCTGCTACATTCCATTTAAAATAAATCTAATCTATTAGTGTGACGCGCTTCCATCCGTATACAATACATTGGTTGCAAACACTATAGAAGTACAGAAAGGAGCTTTTCACAGATTGTGGACAGTTGTGTTTCAGTGTTCACTTCAGTCTGTGTTTTTTACTTTTTTTAGTGCAGATCACGCTCCAGTTACATGTTCAAGCACTGCTGCTTGTACTCTGCTGAGCGTGTCTCAGTGGCTCATCCTTTCATTTATCTCCAATTGGTTCTGCTACATTCCATTTAAAATAAATCTAATCTATTAGTGTGACGCGCTTCCATCCGTATACAATACATTGGTTGCAAACACTATAGAAGTACAGAAAGGAGCTTTTCACAGATTGTGGACAGTTGTGTTTCAGTGTTCACTTCAGTCTGTGTTTTTTACTTTTTTGAGTGCAGATCACGCTCCAGTTACATGTTCAAGCACTGCTGCTTGTACTCTGCTGAGCGTGTCTCAGTGGCTCATCCTTTTCATTTATCTCCAATTGGTTCTGCTACATTCCATTTAAAATAAATCTAATCTATTAGTGTGACGCGCTTCCATCCGTATACAATACATTGGTTGCAACTTGCAAACACTATAGAAGTACAGAAAGGAGCTTTTCACAGATTGTGGACAGTTGTGTTTCAGTGTTCACTTCAGTCTGTGTTTTTTACTTTTTTGAGTGCAGATCACGCTCCAGTTACATGTTCAAGCACTGCTGCTTGTACTCTGCTGAGCGTGTCTCAGTGGCTCATCCTTTTCATTTATCTCCAATTGGTTCTGCTACATTCCATTTAAAATAAATCTAATCTATTAGTGTGACGCGCTTCCATCCGTATACAATACATTGGTTGCAAACAATATAGAAGTACACAAACGGGCCTTTCACAGCTACTGAACATGGGTTTTTAATTTTTAACTAAAATATGTATTTTTTCAAATGACACAAATATAAGTAATGTTGAAGAGGAATAGTCCTACATCCATTGTTTGCACAATATTACAGGTGTACATCATGTCCCTTAATCAACAATGTATTATTATATTTACTTGTATGCTTTTATTTAAAAGCCAAGAACACAGAAGGATAACCTTCGCACTGCAGCTGTTGTCAAAGTTCAACCCACATTATGCACTTCCAACATTGCAGCATTTGAGGCATGATGTGAGTTGGATTGGTCAAAGTTATGGAGTGAGAAGGTTCACCATCAGTACCCTATAGCATAAGTATGCTTTTGTGTTAGCATTTGTGTTAGACATGTGGATATCTGCCATAATATGTCACAATTATTTAGTTACAGATTTGTTACCAACACTAATCATTGAATGGTTTTAAATTTGACGTTTCACTTGTTTACAGCTTAGAAATAAGGGTGTAGCCTGATATCTATGTGTAGCACTAGCCACTTTAACATGTCATGTTTTTTTAAACATGTGTAGCTAGGTAGCAGTAATTTTTGCCGGACACACAGCAGGGGAACAGCAGGCGTTACTGAACCCCACTATCACTATAGCTTGTGTATTGGTCTGTGGACACGACACTTCTGAGCAGCAACTGGCAGTGTTGTAGCCCAGGGAGTATAGCTCAGGTGGTAGAAAGATGAACATAACAGGAGACATGGAAAACGTTGTCAACCAGTTAGTTAATCTGAAACCGGACAGGCAAATTCAGGCGAGATCCATGCCTAGTTCATTTTCAGAAAAGTAAGCCGTTCTACATTATCGTAGGATAGTCGCATGCAACGGTCTGTTAGTACACCACCTGCAGCAGTAAAGACGCGCTCCGATAATACACTGCCAGCAGATCAAGCCAGCACCTCCAATGCATACTGGCTAAGCTCTGGCCATGTATCCAGCTTAGAGACACAAAACTTGAATGGGGAAGAGCCATCTGAGAGTACACTGAGAGGCAAGACATGTAGTCTGTAACCATCTTACGGAAATGTTGCCTCCTGCTGAATGGAGCCGTCTCGGATGGGTGTAGACATTGGTGGCGCTGCCACAAAACTTCGACACATTTGGAACATACTGTTCTTGCCCTGTGCAGAGGCGCTGCTTGTGCTCCCTCTTGTTGCAGAGCTGTCTCCACTGCCTCGACGCACAGAGCTGCTTTGTAAATCAGTAGCAGCAGCAGTGCTCTCGGCTGGAATGGAGAACATTATGGATTGCACCAGTGTGTCTTGGTACTTCCGCATTTTACGCTCCCGGTTCAACGGTGTGATGAGGCTTTGTAAGTTGTCCCGGTAGCGAGGGTCTAGGAGGGTGTACACCCAATAATCAGACGTGGTGTGAATGTGTTCGATGCGGCGGTCGTTTCTCAGCCACTGCAGCATGAAATCAACCATGTGCTGCAGACTCCCAACTGGCCAAGAAACGTTGTCCCCTGCAAGAGGCGTCATCTCCGCCTGCTGTGCATCACCCCACCCTTGGTCTACATACTGACTAGAGCATTGTCTACCTCCCTCTGGAGCGATGTCTTCCTCCTCCATTGACTCCTCCTCATCCTCCTCACAAAGTCCTTCAAATACATATAAATTTACAAATTTAAAACTCAAAATTTAAAAACTTTGTATCATAATTCTGTAACATCAGTTTATGGAAACACAATAGCATTACAAAAGGATAGACAAAAAATGTACATTATGTGCTTTGTAAATACATTAAAAGTTTGTAATGGTTATGAAATATAGACAGCGACTCTGGAGGTTCAATTGTTGATACAGCATGGTACTTTGAAAGTCCTCCAGCCCTTTGTGAGGAACCACGTTGCGCTGACTGTCCAGAAGGTGATGGAATTTGTGACTCCTCATCCTCCACCTCTTCCAAAACCTCATGCCTTAGTGCTTGCAGTGTTTTTTGAAGCAGGCAGATAAGGGGGACAGTCAGGCTGACTAGTGCATCATCTGCACTCGCCATCCGCGTTGACTCATCAAACGCACGCAAAACGTGGCAGATATCCTTCATAGAGTTATTCGCCACTCATTACACTGGCAGTGGCTGCCCATTCATTATAGGATCCAATTCTAATTACTGGTTCTCACCAACATAGCTCTCCACAGCGCAGCACCCCCCTACATCTCCTCCCTTATTTATATTTATCGGCCTAACCGACTGCTGCACTCTGCAAACGACCTTCGACTAACCTCTGCACTAATCCGTACCTCCCACTCCCAACTCCAATACTTCACCCGCGCTGCGCCAATCCTCTGGAATGCTCTACCCCAAGAAATTAGGACTATCCGCAATTTGGATGGTTTCAGGCGCTCCCTCAAAACACATTTGTTCACAGTGGCCTATCACATTCACTAATCAAAGTCATTCTATGTGTAATTCTGTGTGTGTAGCCCATTCACTATCTCCATGCATCCCTCACTTCCTTAAAATGGCTGGACCATCATTGTAAAAACACCATTGTATAAAACACCTGTACTTTGTATCTCCACACCTCATTGTAGATTGTAAGCTTTCACCAGCAGGGGCGGCTGATTTTGCTTTAATTATTGTATTGTTAACGTTGTTACTTATGACTCGTGTTTTGAAACTGTTAAACTGTAAAGCACTGCGGAATATTATGGCGCTATATAAATAAATAATATTATTATTCTTATTATAGAGGCCCACTCAGTAGTGGTGAAGTGTGAACGCCGCAAATTGCGAGTTGACTGCGCCTGATGCAGCTGATACTCCATTACTGTTGGCTGCTGCTCACACAACCGCTCCAACATATGTAACGAGGAATTCCACCTGGTGGGTACGTCACATATAATGCGATGTTCATGAAGGTGAAATCTGCGTTGCAGAGCTGCAATCAGCGATCTGGCCATGCTGGAACGTCGCAAGTGAGCGCACTCTAGGCGGACCTTGTGCAGCAGTGCATCAAGATCCGGATAGTCCCTCAAAAAACTCTGCACGACCAAGTTGAGCACATATGACAGACATGGTATGTGAGTGAGGTTGCCAAGGCCCAGAGCTGACACCAGATTTCGGCCATTGTCACACACTACCAAGCCTGCCTGTAGATTCTCTTCCAAAAACCACACGTCGCTCTCCTGCTTTATGGCATTACAGAGCTCCTGCGCTGTGTGGCTAAGATTCCCCATGGAAATTAATTTCAGGATGGCCTGTTGACATTTGGACACGGCTGTGCTCATATCGGTCGCAACAGGTAAACGTTCACGGGTCCATGTGGAGGTAGACCGTGACGGCTCCTGCAGCGATGATTCTGAGGAACTGGAATAGGAGGAATCAATGTGTACAGACTTGATTCCTGCAATCCTTGGAGTTGGCAGAACACGTACAGCGCCACTCGCAAGATCAGTACCCGGCTGCACAACATTGACCCAATGGGCAGTGAGGGAAAGGTATTGTCCCTGGCCATGGGTGTTAGAACCCTCTTGTTAGGTTTTGTTTCAGTTTGCTGGTCACATGACCTTTTTTCCCTATTTAGTCTGGCTCCGCCCTTCTGGCTTTGCTTGACTTCATTGTATTATCTACTGTTAAGCTAGCCGGGTGCTTAGGTGCCTTAATCTGTCAGTTTTGCTTGATGTTAGGATCACAAAGTATTTATTTTTCTGTTTAATTATCCATGCTACAATTTATGTTAGGAGGTGTCCACCTTTTCTCCCAGTCCCTAGATCTTGTAGGGATTACTCCCTCGCAACTATAGGTCTTCGTTCACACTAGATGAGGACTTTAGCGGGTCTGGTCGCAGGATCAGGTTCCCCGTTACATCGTAGGGATTCAGCTTAGTTGTATTGTAGGGACAGAATTCCCTTCTTTCCTTACTGGTTGTAGCAGATCATAACAATGGGTACTGGTCCACGCATCGGTGGTCAGGTGGACCTTGCTACTGAGGGCTTTTAGTAGCGCATGTTTAATTTTTCCCTCAACATGCTTTTGCAGACCAGGGACGGCTTGCCTGCTGAAATGAAATCGGCTTGGCACATTGTATTGTGGGATTGACAATGATATTCAGTTACGGAAACTGTCTGTCTCCACCAGCCTGAATCACAGCATTTCAAGGGACAGGAGTTTTGCAATGCCAGCATTCAGAGCCTGTGCTCGTGCATGGTTTGCGGAGTATGGCCGTCTTTTATCCCATGCCTGTGCTACCGCTGGCTGTTTTGTGGCCTGGGAGTGTGAGGATGACAGGGAACTTGCTGCTGTGTGTGGAATAACAGTTTGTCTCTGGACAACAGTGGCCGAGGTTCTTCCATGGCGATCCTGTGAGGAAGCATAACCAGCTGTGTGTGAGCTCGATGAAGAGGCTTCAACACAACCTGAAGATGTAGGTGCTGCTGTAGGTTGGCCTACATCTCCAGTGTGTCTTTGTAACTCAACTACGTGCTTTGTCCGCACATGTTTCCACATATTTGTGGTATTGAGGTGACTGACACTTTTAGCTATTTTTAATTTTTGATTACACAGCTTGCATTTCACATAGCAAATATCATGTGCAAGTGTGTGAAAAAAGGACCACGCAGTGCAAGTCCTGGGAGCGCACGTTTTGACTTTTGGAAGACAACTGCTCCGAACAGGTGCCAAACTGGAGGCTACAGGCAACCGAGTCTGCAGCCTAACTCTCCCTCCTGTTTGTACCGTTGGGGCAATGTCTTCCTCTATCTTCCTTCTATCACTAACCATTTCTCTAGGCCTCTCCCAGCTTTCAACCAAAGTACTGGTTCTCACCCACAAAGCTCTCCACAGTGCAGCACCCCTCCTACATCTCCTCCCTCATTTCTATCTATCGGCCTAACCGACTGCTGCGCTCTGCAAACGACTTTCGACTAACCTCTGCACTAATACGTACCTCCCACTCCCGACTCCAAGACTTCTCCTGCTCTACGCCAATCCTCTGGAATGCTGTACCCCAAGAAATTAGGACTATCCACAATTTGCATGGTTTCAGGCGCTCCCTCAAAACACATTTGTTCAGAGCGGCCTATCACATTCACTAATCAAAGTCATTCTATGTATTCTGTGTAAGTGTGTGTGTGTCTCTAGCCCATTCACTATCTCCATCCCTCAGTCCCTTAAGATGGCTGGAACATCATTGTAAATGCCCCATTGTATATAAACACCTATACTTTGTATCTCCCCCATCTCATTGTACATTGTAAGCTGTCACGAGCAGGGGCGACTTATTTAGCTTAAATTATTGTATTGTTAACGTTGTTACTTATGACTTGTGTTCTGAAACTGCTAAACTGTAAAGCGCTGCGGAATATGATGGCGCTATATAAATAAATATTATTATTATTCCTCTGAGCTGCTCCCACCACCTTCCTGTTCTTCATGCCATGTTGGGTATTGGACCTCATCATCTCCACTACCCTCTTCCAACACCTGCTGTTGGGTGGTCTGGCCAGCACCATGCTCAACAGAAACTGGCACCTGGGTCTCATCATCATCATCAGATGCGTTCTGCGGTGTGCTGACCATCGGCACTGTCTCACCCGCCTCTTCAGATTCAGAGAGACACAGCTGTTGCGCATCACTGCATACTCCCTCTTCTTCACATTACAGAATGCTGCTTGGCTGGGCCCCTGTTTGCAAGCCAATAGATTCTGAGAACAGAAGCAGACACTCAGCTGGCTCCTGTACAGAACTCTCTGACTGCCTGGGCAATTTGCCAGGCGGTGAAGAGACAGATGGTTGCCCAACAGTGCTGTGGTCCTGAGAGGAGGTGGAAGCAATTGAAGTCGATGCATTGGCTGAGATCCAAACAACAACGGCTTCAATTTGTTATTCCCGCAGCAGGGGGGTACTCCGAGCTCCTACAAAAGTGCGCATAAAGGAACGCTCACGGCCCGGGGAAAACTGGTGGATGCTGTGTCACTGGGGGCCGCAGCAGCCACAGAATCCCCACGTCCTCTCCCTGAAGAAACTCCACGACCACGTGCCTTACTCCCTGCCTTCTTCATCTTGGTAGATTGATAAAGAAAGTCTGAAAAGTTATAAGGCCTAAGTGTGGTTATTCCGCAGAGACTGCAGTGAACACTGCACACAACTGTTCAGTAGGTGTGAAAGGCCCCTTTGTGTACTTCTATAGTGTTTGCAACCAATGTATTGTATACGGATGGAAGCGCGTCACACTAATAGATTTTATTTATTTGTAATACAGTGGAGCAGCAACAATTAGAGAAAAATTTCAAGGATGTGCCAGTGACACACGCTCAGCAGACTACAACCAGCAGTGGTTGAAGAACTAACTGGAGCGTGATCTGCACTCCAAAAAGGAAAACCTCAGACTACAGTGAACACTGCACACAACTGTTCACTACCCAACGCGTCTCAGCAGGAAGGCAGTCTGTGCGTCAAAACAAAGGCGCAAGCATACATCCACGTACCCTGTTTATAAAGCTATATAAAAAAAATTATGTAGTAGTGACGCACACTTTATTGAGGTACAGTATTACATCGCCATTCACCATCTGTGGCTATGCAGTCTCATCTATATATACCTTATCTATCCGTTGTCATGCTTGCAAGTCGACAGTCAGGCATAAATAGCAATTTTCACTATGCACTATGCACTTTTTAAAGGTTATGTTTGTTAATAAACATGATTATTGCCACATATTATGAGTATTACATGATGGAAATTGTATAATTTTGTATAAACTGTTTAGTGACATTATTCAGCAAATGTAACATTTTAGTAATGTCACAGATAACTTGTAATGCTGATGATGTTTTGAAGTCAGACATTCATTGTCTATACAATAAAAATGGTGTACATACTGTTACTTATCCATCATGAATGGATTCAGATATGTACTTGTATGCTTTTATGTACAACCGTATAGCAGATTCCTTAACTAATTTATTTTGTGGTTTGCATTGCTGTTCAACATGTTAATGTATGTGTTTATGTTTGTCAATTCTTTATTTATCTAGATATTAGTTTAAATGAAATCATCATCTTATGGTAGTAAAGGTTATCTTTCTCTTGTTTGAAGTATAGACATTTAAAATTGACAGGTAACAAGGAAATTACTTGATCTAGTATTTAAACATCCTCCTTGACCCTGGGCTCCAACACCGCCAGTTGTTGCTCGGAAGTGCTGTTAGCACAGTCAACACTTGCTCCTGTGTTACTGGGGTTCAGTAACGTCAGCTGGTCCTCGGTTGTGCCATTGGCTCTTTTCCTTCTGCTGCCCCTCCGGGTTCCAGTACCGTCAGCTGGTTCTCCGCAGTGCCTTTGGCCTAGGTGCCTCCATCTTGGTATCCGAGTTCCAGCAACGTCTGCTGGTCCTTGGTAGTGCTTTGGAGCACAGGTACCTCCTGCTTAGTAACCGTGTCCCAGTAACGTCAGCTGGTCCTCGGTTGTGCCATTGGCTCTTTTCCTTCTGCTGCCCCTCCGGGTTCCAGTACCGTCAGCTGGTTCTCCGCAGTGCCTTTGGCCTAGGTGCCTCCATCTTGGTATCCGAGTTCCAGCAACGTCTGCTGGTCCTTGGTAGTGCTTTGGAGCACAGGTACCTCCTGCTTAGTAACCGTGTCCCAGTAACGTCAGCTGGTCCTCGGTTGTGCCATTGGCTCTTTTCCTTCTGCTGCCCCTCCGGGTTCCAGTACCGTCAGCTGGTTCTCCGCAGTGCCTTTGGCCTAGGTGCCTCCATCTTGGTATCCGAGTTCCAGCAACGTCTGCTGGTCCTTGGTAGTGCTTTGGAGCACAGGTACCTCCTGCTTAGTAACCGTGTCCCAGTAACGTCAGCTGGTCCTCGGTTGTGCCATTGGCTCTTTCCTTCTGCTGCCCCTCCGGGTTCCAGTACCGTCAGCTGGTTCTCCGCAGTGCCTTTGGCCTAGGTGCCTCCATCTTGGTATCCGAGTTCCAGCAACGTCTGCTGGTCCTTGGTAGTGCTTTGGAGCACAGGTACCTCCTGCTTAGTAACCGTGTCCCAGTAACGTCAGCTGGTCCTCGGTTGTGCCATTGGCTCTTTTCCTTCTGCTGCCCCTCCGGGTTCCAGTACCGTCAGCTGGTTCTCCGCAGTGCCTTTGGCCTAGGTGCCTCCATCTTGGTATCCGAGTTCCAGCAACGTCTGCTGGTCCTTGGTAGTGCTTTGGAGCACAGGTACCTCCTGCTTAGTAACCGTGTCCCAGTAACGTCAGCTGGTCCTCGGTTGTGCCATTGGCTCTTTTCCTTCTGCTGCCCCTCCGGGTTCCAGTACCGTCAGCTGGTTCTCCGCAGTGCCTTTGGCCTAGGTGCCTCCATCTTGGTATCCGAGTTCCAGCAACGTCTGCTGGTCCTTGGTAGTGCTTTGGAGCACAGGTACCTCCTGCTTAGTAACCGTGTCCCAGTAACATCAGCTGGTACAAGATTGTGCTACAAATACAAGATACGGAACAAGAGACACAAGAACAATAAGCAGAAGATCTAAAAGCAGAAGAACATGAAGTATAAGACCAAAATGAAGAGCAAAATATATGCTCTAAATTCTAAGCAGAAGAAGACTAAGCAGTGTATGGGGGTGAGTCCGTTCCTCCTCGTGGTGCCCCTGGAAAATGCCTGCTGCTGCAGGCTAAACTGAACACGGACAAATACTGTTGTAATTTAAATCTTTTGTGACAGCAAGAACGGAAGGATGAAAAATTCATACTTTGACAGATTACAAGTACAGGATTCTCTGTCACAAATAAGAATATGATGAAGAAGATGAAGCAGAATATGAATAAGAATAATAGTTTAATAAGAAGAATATGAGTAATGTTAACAAAGATGAATAGCAAGAAGTTTAAGAAGAAGATAAAGAAGGTGAAGATGAAGAATAATTTGATGAAAAAGATGATGCTGCAGAAGATTATGAAGGAGAAAGTGTGTGAAAAGTTAAAAAGGTGAAGATGAAGAGCATGGAAGTTGTGTAATATACATATTTGCCAAAATATAAAAAACGTTAACATTGTCAATTTCTTCGTCAATCCGAACATCTTTAAAAAAAAAAATATTTATGCTATTCCATTTGATTGGGTTAAACATCTATGCCTTTAATGTCTCCTCAACCTTCCCCAATACATTCTACATTACTCTTTGTTGTTTTCCTTCATGTACAATTAACCAACAAGGCAAGAATGGGTTTTTTTTAATTTCGATATTTTGTTCCCATAGACTTACATGGGACTTCCGGTATCGATATCGGGTATCGCCGATATTTTAGTGATATCGGCGATACCATTCCGATTCCGATACTTTAGGATATCGGAAAGTATCGCTCAACTCTATTTCTGAACTCTTCCTAAGTTAAAACATTAGTATTGTTGTTTCTAAATGATTATTAACTTGTTTTCCTAGCATTATTTGAGGTCTGCAAGCACTGTATTTTTTGTTATTTTGACCATTTCTCATTTTCTGAAAATAAATACAAAATTTATTGCTTGGAAATTCGGAGACATGTTGTCAATAGTTTATAGAATAAAAGAGCAATTTACATTTTACTCAGAAATATACCTATAAAGAGAAAAATCTGAGAAACTGAAAATTTTTCAGTGGTCTCTTAATTTTTGCCAGAGCTGTATGTGGTGGGGGAGAACAATGATGAGGTTGGTGGAGAACAATGATGAGGGTGGTGGACAGGACACAGGTGTGGTGGTGGACAACAATGATGTGGTTGGGGAGAGGACTCGGAGGTGTGGTAGGGGAGGACAATGATGGGGTGGTAGAGAGGACAATGAGCAAGGTAGGTGAGAAGAATTATAGGGGTGGAAGAGAGGACAATTAGTAGGGTGGGTGAGAGGACAATAATGGATGTGCGGAAGAGGACAATGATGAATGTGGGGGAGAGGACAATGATGGGGTGGAGGAGATGACAATGAAGGGGTGGGAGAGAGGGCAATGAGGGGGTGCTGGCAGCGGATTATTCAGGATACTCTCCAAGCATGTGACAACAGAGCTTCTTGCTGTTCTTGCTTCTTAGGTTGAATAACTGGTGTAACTTCATGGAATTTGAGAGATACAGAGTTTTCTTCAATCGCTACATCTCTGCTGATTGTTACTATGTTGGTTTCTGGGTGCAGTATTCTGTATCCCTTTTGATTTTCACTATAGCCCACCAGGACTCCTTGCTTTGCATGTGATACCCCTTGGAACGTTTTTCTTTGGGAACATACATAAATGTTTTGCTTTCAAATATCTTGAGGTGCTTCAGGTTAGGCTTCTCGCAGTTCCATAGCTCATATGGAGTTTTATTTGTGGCTTTGCCTGGCACTATTTTGAAGCTAGAAAGCTGTCATGATGGCTTCTCCCCAATACGTTGTAGATAAATTAGCATCAAACAACATACTTCTTCCACTTTCACAGAGAGTACGGTTCTTTCTCTCTGCAATGCCATTTTGTTCTGAGTTGTATGGAATGGTAGTCTGGAACACAATTCTATTCTTTTTCAAAATGGTTTGCACCTTACCACTTGTATATTCGGTTCCATTATCTGCACGCAGGGCTTTTGGCATTCTTCCAAATTTGTTAAACACTACAGCAAAATATTCAAGTTTCTGTGGAACTTCATCCTTACTGTGAAGCAGGTAGGCGACTGTATATCTGGAGTAGTCATCAATAAATGTGAGAAAATATCTCTTCTTGCTAGAAGTTTGAACACTCATTGGACCACATACATCTGTATGTATCATATCCAATGGGTGTGCAGATCTAGTGGTGCTTATTTTAGGAAAGGATTTTCTGGACAGTTTCCTTTATGACAGCTAGTGCACTTCATCATTTTACTCCACTAGTTGATTTCAATACGATTTGCAAGTTGAGCTAGCTTCCTTACTGCTTCTGGATCTCTGTGCCCAAGATGTCTGTGCCATACATGGATACAGTTTTTATGCAGCTCTTGTCTAGCACTGTACACTCTTTCTTTGCATTTTATCTGATAAAGTTCATCTTGGATTTTTCCTTCTGCAAGAGTTGACCCTTCTTTGAGATGATGCAGCTGTTTTCTTTAAAATTAACTACATTCCCCTTTTGCGTGAGCTTCTTTACTGACAGAAGATTGCTTCAAGGCTGGGGACATAGAGAACATCCTTTATTGGGATCTTTCTGCTTTGTGCTGAGGAAACTGGACAGTGGAGGTAGCTGTCTCCAATTCTTCTGAAGTCATATAGTGACCATTAGCTAAGATGACCTTTTCTGACTTGCTTTCATTAAGGTCAGTGAAGAAATCCTTGCTATTTGTCATATGACTGCTTGCACCAGAATCTATACACCATATATGCTTTGCAGATGGGTTTGTACTGGCATTAAATGCAGCTTCAGCACATGCAGAGTCTTCCTTTACAGCTGTTTTAACCCTTTGATGACTGTTCTGCTTTTTAAGCTGACTCATTCTTACATTCTAAATTCTGCAGTCTGCTTTAAGGTGGCCGGACTTTTTACAGTCAAAACATTCACACTTTCTCTTAGATTGCTCTTTTTTTAGGGAAATCCTGTGTCTTTAATGATGTTTCTGCTCTGGATTCATTACTGCTGCTTACATGCTGCGTTTTTCTTTTGAATTCATCCACAAGTTTGCCTTTAACATACTCTAGTGTCACCTCATCATCTGGCCATGCATCTAGTGCAGTCACGAGTGTGTCATAACTCTTTGGAAGACCACTTAACAGAAGTGCAGCAAAATGAAAATCTTTCATTTCTTCTCCAATACCCGAGTTGCTCTACAATCTATAGGATATTTCTTATATAGTCCTGCATATTCTGTCCATCACTTAGCTTAGACTGATATAGCTTTCTCATGAGGTAAAGCTTATTGCTGAGATTTGATCTTTCATGCACTTTCTGTAACTCATCCCACACCTCCTTTGCAGTTGCACACTTGCATATTTTTGTAAGGGGTTACAAAGTACTACAGTTCCCTTGCTAATCCCTTTAGGCACGTCCCGTGTTAAGATACGTGTGGTTTATTAATAGTGTGTCTTATTGTGTATTTCTGATACTTCACTCCCTTCCCTAATGCAAATAGGCTATTTGTCTGCATTATATCTAGCACCATTTAGTATACAGTTTAATAGGGAAAGCGCAGTACTTTAGTTAGGCCACTAGATGGAGGCATTCTGGTATACCTACCACTAGATGGGAGTTTACATAGTACTGTATATAGTTAAATATAGAAGGGGCACGGTGTGTAAGGCAGGAAGGTTTTCCTGATAGTGTTTAGTAGGGGCCTAAGTGCCCGTTGAGCTCACGAGGGCTTGATAGCCCTAGGCAACGCCGTGTCATGCAACGTTACACTAAGCGTAAAGGCCCAGCCATCTGTGATCTGGGTGAAACATCAGTAGTGGAAGCAGTGCAGCAGTGCTAGCGGTGCAGTATAAGTGGGACTGCAGTTGCTACAAGAAAGACTAAGCAGTATGGCAGGTCACTCCAAAATATGGCAGCTTATGGCATGGGCTGATGCCATCAGAACCAGGGCGAAACGGCTGGGGGAACTCCCAAACAACGTAAACTTGGCCAGGGAGGACGCTGAGGAACCAAACAGGACAGTTCATTCTGGAAGCGGGCTTAGTACAAGGAACAGAGATAGACGTGTGTGCTGCGAAATCTGATGTTTATACTGTAAAGAAAATGGATGTGCTGCATACAGGAACAAGTAAAGTTTTGGTTAACGTTGAATTGGACTGTGTCTCCCTTTGTGCGGTGCCATCAAAAAGAGGCCTACAATACATCGAGTGGACTCAGACAGCACAGAGACCCAAGACTCAGGTACGCAGAAGAGTGGACATCGTATGCATGTGAAGGGGGGCCAGGGTATGCTGCAGGGCTGCTCTCGGCTATGACTACCGCCCTCACCCACCCTAACATATGCACAATCTGATTATCATCTACACTGAGGGAGATCGTGCTTTGTGCTTTCTGATCCTTTTCTAGCCAATCAACTGGTAATGGATTAGGCACTTGTTCCTGAGTATATTTCCATGTACCTTCTTTTATGAGCAGCATATTCACCTTGAATTTCCAGGACTGGCAGTTCTGGTTAGTGAGGCTTGGCACTGAGAACTTGACAGGATTGCTGCTAGTGGACATCTCTGTTGCTCTGTGCTGCTTTTGCACTGGGCTTCTGTTGCTGTATTACTATGGAGTTCTCTGTCACTCTGGCCCATAACTTGCTGGCAGTGGATTATTCTGGATACTCTCCAAGCGTGTGACAACAGAGCTTCTTTATTCATGAACAAAGAGGAACAATATATGATAAGCTTATAGATCAGGAATAAATCATTTGTGTGTCTCTCTGTGCAGCATCTACAGCAAGCTGCTTCTCTCATACACAGACACAGGAAAACAGGAAAATACAGTCACATGCTCTTCCTGTGTGAGCCTCTAGGAGTTTTTTTTTCACTTTATAAACAGCATACAAATCTAGCAACTAAACACTCATAGACAGGAATGGAGTTGTTGCACCAAACATATTCCAACAGGGGGGAATTTTGATGAGAATAAAGCTGGCTTATAATGGACTGATAAACAGGGGGAGGGGGAGGAGGACATTAGACATTTATGAAAAATTAATTGGGTGGTGGAGGAGGGTGCTAAGCCCTGATAGCATCCTCCCCATCTCACAATTTATTATGACTTCAAATTTATTGGGGAGTGAGAGAGGAGGGGGTAAGGTGCATAGGACACTTTATAATGAATTGAAAGGTGGGAGAAGGCACTGTCAGAGACTTGTAATGAATTGGAAGGTGGTGGAGGATGCTCAGTACCAGATAATGTCTTCTACCACCTCAAATTCATTATGATGCTATCAAGTACTTAAAGTAAATGGGGGCGAGAGGAGACACAGGACAGGGACTAAGGCTATGTGCACATGTTTAGTATTCTACTGCATATTCTAATGTGTGGGCAGGAAGAACGCTGTGTAAAATGCATTATTTTTTAAAACTTTTGTTACGTATTTTCCCCTTCTCATTAGTATGGGTAAAATAAGCTGCAAGAATTGACATTATGCAGATTTTAATCTGCTGCAAATCTGCAAGGAAAATATAAGCAACGTGTGCATGAGACTTCAGGGATCTCATTCACTTTGCTTGTACTGTAAAAACTTGCACATTTTCCGTGTGCACATATACTTACAGTTAATTAGGGAGAGTCACAGACTGAATAATTTATATTATTTATATTATTGGGCGCCTGTGATTATAGTTAATGGGGGGGCACAGTGCTGCTTATAACTTTATATTTTGATTGGTGTGTGGCTAACAGTATATTAATAGTGGGGTACGTATCTGTATTCAGGGGGGAGACACATATATGTATACAATATATATATGTCCCTGTTATTTTCAGGGCTTAGACGATCATGGTGACAAGACGAGTCGGACAGTTCTTTGGGGAAGTCACGGGGCTGTGACCCGACTCCGTGGCCCTGGCTGTGCTGTAAAATGGGGAATATGTATATGGGATTTAACAAGACGCCACCTGTGGTGTTCTGCAACAGATGGCCGACGCTGCCAAATGAGACCGCTGGGGCTGATGGTGATGCAGCTGGGATGGTTTTGCTCCCCACAGGTGGAGTTAGGCCCCAGGGCTACCGGTTCTGTTTTTGTCGGGCTTCGTGTACCTTGTGGATCAGGACTTAGGGCGCAAGAGATTACTGGATGACACAAGGACTGTAGTTTTCTTTTCCTTTACTTGATGGTTGATAGTAAAGACCGGGGCACTGGTAACAGATCATGATGGAGAGCCGGGAAACCTGGAACCAGTTTTGGATACACCTGGCCAGGAAGGTACGGAGCCCTTCCTTCTGCGCTGTCCTTTCTTTTCTCCTCGCTGCCTAACAGCTCACCCTCCTGCTACTGTCTCTCTCTCTCTTTTTTTAAAAAACAAACCGTTGGCTCCAGGCTCTGGTATGCTGCTGTGCCACCGGGTATTAGATCGGGCCAGGAGACCTGCAGTCCCCTGCCCTCCGGATTTAGCTGCCGGGACTTCAGTACCCGCGCAACCACGGACTCCGGTATCCAGTCTCTAGCGCTCATCTATGGGGCGAGTTTAATCACAGCTCCACTCCCCAGGTTCTGCTTGACTTCTCTCCTACTGACACCTGGTAAGGGTGACCCCTCCTTGCTTCCAGGCATGACATTCCTCCCTGTGAGGGAGGCAATGTCACTGTGGCAACCAGACTCCTGGGGTGCCACATTCCCCCTAGTGAAATTCAGTACTCCCAGGCTGAGGAAATATAAACATATTAACAAGGGAACAATGATAACTATTTACAAGATTTCAAAAATAAAAATTACAAAAACCAAAGTTCAAAAATAGCCCTGGTGACGATTAGTCTATGTGTCATTGTCCATTACTGAGCCAGGTTGGTAACTGTATACAAGTATTGTCCTGGCCACAACGAGTCCAGTGACCCAATCGTCCATTAAATCAAGTAAATAGGATTGCTCAAAAGTTCTTACAGAGTCTCTGTAGGATCATATGCTTGATGGTTAAGTACTTACATTACATATTTACACGATCTACTTACATGTGGAACCTTATGGGGATTTGACCTAGGGTACTACGGGTAGACCTTCATTGCACTGGTACTGGTGTAGTGTGTTCTCTATTGCCTGCGTTACGTGTGACTCTACGTAGCACGGGTATACCTGATGTTTTACGACCACTGATGCTCACCGTGGGCATGATAGATTCACCGTTGGCAGGGGATGGATTCTCTTGCTCCGCTGCTGGTGTGGCATCTGCTGCTTGAGCCCGCTGGTCTTCAGGCTGGTCTTTAGTCGCATCTCTTTCTGGCACTACTAGCTGTGGAAAATTCAAAATGAGCACGACTCTGGCCTGATTCACCATTGTCCAATTTGGAGGGAACTCGCCAAGTACTGTGCTGATCTTTTCCTCCACCTCTTCCAATGGCTGATTAATGTCTTGGTCTTCAATACTTTCCTTTAGTTGGTCAGGGCATATTCCTTGACACTGCCGCTGAGGTTTCTCCTCCATCTTTACTGATGAGGCACACCTTGGTGTTATCAAAATCTGAAGGTAAAACGGGGTATGGCTCAGCCTCCCACTGGTCATCTAGTTTGTGAACTTGTCTCTTCCTTTTGAGTACCTGTTCTCCAGGTTATAAGGGAACTGCAGGGGCGTGCTTATTATAATTTATTTCCTGCCTCTGTCTTGCCTGTGACAAACTTTTCTCTACACATTCTTGCACATTGTGATATTGTTGCTGCCACTTCGCATCCCAGTCTGCATCTGGTGATTTCGTCTACAGTGTTAAAACTCCCATGTCAAAGTCAATGGGTAATTTGCCAGGTCTTGCCCTCATCAGGTAGGCGGGTGTACAATTGAAGTTCGCCGGGATGTGGTTATATAAGTCTACCAAATCCGTTAACTTCTCTGGCCACAGGCTACGCTCTTCCAGGGGCAGAGTCTTCAACTGGTCTATTACTACATGGTTCATTTTCTCGCATAACCCGTAGGTCTGGGGATGATACAGCATGGTTCTTATTTTCTTGCAGCCGTACAGGTTACAGAACTCCTGGAACACTTCTGCATCTAAAGGCTGGGCCTTGGCCAGTAAGCACTCGTTCAGGGTAACCGTGCGGGTGACAAAAGTGTTGTTGAAATGCTTTGGCTGCTGTCTTCGCCATCTGATCCTTCACTGGAACTACTACCAGGAACCGGGAGTAGTGGTCTACTATGGTGAAGGCGTACACATAGCCTGACCGGCTTGGGGCCAGCTTCATGTGGTCCAAGCGGTTGTTTGGTGACTATGGGCTGTAGGGAGCCCTCTGCTATCACGGTCTTTCCGTGTCAGGTTGCATGGACCACATTCTCAACACCATTTCTCGATTGCTTTCCTCATACCAACCCAGTAGAATCGCTCATGTAGCAGGACTTCCAACTTCTTCCACCGGAAGTGTCCTGCTCCATCGTGGTACGCTTCTAAGACCATTGGCGCATCCCACTTTGGACTACCACCTGCCAGATCAATTTGTGGGTTCAGGTGTTGACGTTTTTCCGACACCGCTTCCCCTCATAGATGAACAGCTTGCCCTTCTCCTTCCACAACTGTTGGGTCTCTTGTGGAGCATTTGGACCAGGGTGTGAATCAGCTTTTGCTAGCACTTCCTTTACTAGGCAGACTGCCGGATCGCTGTCCTGACTTTCTGCCCATCCATTGTTGGGCAATGGGTTAATCGCTGCCTCTTGCACGGCATAGCGCTTGTCCCTTATGCAGTGGGAGCACTGGGCCGCATTGGGGCAGTGGAAGGGTGGTAACTCGATTTCTTCGAGTTCCTCCTGGTCTTCTTCCCCCATCCTGCAAGTTGGGCATCCTGGACAGCACATGAGCACATCAGCATTAGCGTTTTTTTGCCCCGCCTGCTATTTGATGGTAAACTTGTAGTTGGACAGCCGAGCCATCCATCGCTGCTCCAACGCACCTAGCTTCTCCGTTTCAAGGTGGGTCAGCGGATTATCATCTGTATAAATGGTAAACTTTGCTGAAGCCAGGTAGTGCTTGAAGCGCTCTGTTACTGCCCAGACTATTTGGAGAAACTCCAGTTTAAAGGAACTATAGTTGTTAGGGTTCCTTTCCGTGGGACGAAGCTATCTGCAGTCATAGGCAATCACTCTCTTTCTGCCTTGCTGTACCTGGGACAGCACTGCTCCCAATCCCACGTTGCTGGCGTCCGTATAGAGTATAAAGGGTTGGCCATAGTTGGGGTAGGCTAGGACTTTGTCTCCCGTAAGAGCCATTTTCAACCTAGTGAAGGATTCTAGATCTTTTTTACTCCACTCGAACGGAGGACTCGGACTCTTGGCCTTCTTGGACTGGCCTATTAAGAGGTCCTGCATGGGTGCTGCTATCTTTGTGAAGCCCTTTATGAATCTTCTGTAGTAACCTACCAGCCCGAGGACTGCCACACTTCCTTGATAGTGGAGGGTCTTGGCCAGTCCTTGTTCAAGTGACTTTTTCAGGGTCTGGTGCCACACCTTCGGCGCTTACCACGTGACCTAGGTACTGCATCTTGGGCTTCAACAGGTGGCACTTGGAAGGCTTTACGTTCAGGCCAAAACCGGATAAGGCCTCGAACACCTTGGCTAGGTGCTCCAGGTGGTCTTCATACATCTTTGAGTAGACGATGACATCATCCAGGTATAGAAAAACGGTTTCGACATTTTTATGTCCTAGGCAGAATTCCATTAAACGCTGGAACATTCCCAGTGCATTGCAGAGCCCGAATGGCATGCAGTTGAACTCGCAGAAGCCCATTGGTGTCATAAACGCTGTCTTATCTCTGTCTGTTTCTGCCACGGGAACCTGCCAATACCCGCTGGTGAGATCTAAAGTGGATAAATAGTTAGCAGATCTCAGTGCAGCTAATGATTCCTCAATTCTGGGTAACAGGTAGGCGTCCTTATGTGTAATGCGGTTAATCTGCCTGTAGTCAACACACATCCTCATTGTACCATTTTTACTTCTAATGAGGACTAACAGAGCTGCCCAGGGGCTACAACTTTCTCTGATTATCCCTGCCTCCTTCATCTCCTGTAACATAACCTTGGCACATTGATAGTGAGCTGGGGGTACAGGCCGGTATCTCTCTTTAATGGGCGGATGATCTCCGGTGGGGATATGGTGTTGTACCCCTTTTACCTGCCCAAAGTCTAGAGGGTGTTTGCTAAAGACACGCTCATATTCTCGAACCACCTGGTAAACCCCATGCTTTTGATGCGAAGGGGTGGAGTCAGTACCTATGTGTATATTCTGACACCAATCCTCCAGCTGCCCCTCAGAGCCATTGTCTTCAGCCTGGTCGGATGGAAGCAAGGGTTCCATGGCCTTTATTGCATTATTACTGACAGTGAACAGCTTAGCAAGGGTGGCATACCGGGGTAAATAGACCTCTTTCTCCCCACAATTCAGGATGCGTATCGGTATCCTCCCCTTGCGGACATACGGCTACCCCTCTGGCTGTCAGGGTGGTGGATCTACTATCAGAGTACATAGGTTGGTAATCTTGACCCCTGAGGCCTATTGCTGCCCAACACAAAATCAACATTTCACTCCTAGGGGGCATTGCAATGGGGACTGGATCACTCACTCTACACTGTCGACATTTCCACCAGACAGCTCTACATGCTGTCTCTGCATCAGGGCTCTGATTTCCTTTTGCAGGACCGCGCTGCTGACTGGAACTGGTGGTCTCGGCTACCTGTTGCAACAAAACAATAATTTCTCCAAGACAATTCTCTATTACATTGATGCCTAGAGTAATCATAGGATGGCATTCTTGTCTGTCAATATCAACTATAATCAACCCTTGCGACTGCAATTCTTCTCAGCCAACCTTGATGGTCACCTCTTTATACCCCACCTGAGGCAAGGGCTGACCATTGCTAGCAAAGATGTTAAAGTGTTCAACTGGGCCGCAAGTAATGTCTGAGTCAGCCCAATACCATTTAAAAAGGATATATGGCATTGTTGTCACCTGGGAGCCAGTATCCAATAAGCGTTCATTGGGATGCCATTAAGCACGACGGGCAGGACCGCCGTCCTCCCACGTACTTGACTCGCCAGCTTTGTGGGCCCGGTCGTCTTACTCCTGGGGGTTGGCCCTCTGCCCAGGAGTTGCTTGTTTAAATTACAGAATCTTGCGATGTGCCTTGCCTTGTTGCAGCGTCGATAGATGGGCCGTTCGTCCTGGTCGTAGCGATCGTTGTCTCTCCCTCTGGTCGGTGGGAATCTCTTTAACCTTCGCCATGGGACTGGAGGCCAGCTGAATCTTCTCCTTTTGGGACACTTGCATGGACTGCATGCTTTTGGTTAGTGCAGCCACACTTTTGGTCAGCTCCTGGACCTGGAGTCGTAGGCCTGCAGAGGAGTCATTATCTAGAGTCTGGCATCGGCCTTCACGGGTGCCGGGGAAAAGGACGCCGCCTCCCGGTGGTGTGTGATAGCTGGGCGCTGGAGGGGTGCAGTGCCACTTGGGGTTGGTTCTTGCAGCACCCGGATGGCCTGGTCTTTAAATCGTGCGAAGTCCAGGTCAGGGTTTTGCAGGGCCATAATGCGCAGTAGTCCAGTGAGTGGTAGACAGGAGTCCCTCAGTAAACTGCTCAGTTTGGAATCTGTCCTCGTTTCGCACACTGTCGGGGTCTACCTGTTTAATGGCCTGCAGCGCCTCTTGCAGGTTTAGGGCATAGTCCCTACACTGTCCTGCGCCCTTTGTTTGCACCATAGAATTTCATTTTAATCTCCGCTGCTGTGTGGGTGTCAAAAATATCCTTCAGCCGGGCCAGGATTTGCCTAACAGTTCTTTTGCCGGTGTCCGGCCAGGACTTCACCTCCCTCAGGGCCGCACAGGTTAGCTGGCCAATAAGGATGCTGACTTTTTGGCTCTCTGACAGGGGGTACACTATATAAACTATGCAGTCTCTACTTAAAGTCGCTCAGGATGTACGACTCCCCTGCGTACTGAGGTAGCCAGGCTCCCCTGTTATAATGGCATGGCTAAAGGCATTACAGTGGCGGTACCGTAGTAAGCGCCTGTTCCGCAGGCAGGATGGATTGACCTCCCAGGGGTTTCCAAGTCGGGGCCTCCTGCTTTCTGCATGCCGTGTGGCGCAGTATTCATGGCTATTATACAGTTCAATAAAGTCTATGGCACACAGTACCCGTAATACTGGATGATCCTGTTCGTGACGCCCAGATGACACACCCACCGGGGCCGTGGGGTACTCAGAACTGAGTTGGACAGTTCTTTGGGTCAGTCACAGGGCCATGACTCGACTCCGTGGCCCTGGCTGTACCGTAAAATGGGGAATATGTACATGGGATTTAACGTGACGCTACCTGTGGTGTTCGGCAACAGATGGTCGACGCTGCTAAAGAAGACCGCTGGGGCTGATGGTGATGCAGCTGGGATGGTTCTGCTCCCCACAGGTGGAGCGGGGCCCCAGGGCTATCGGTTCTGTTTATCTTAGGCTTCGTGTACCTTGTGGTGCAGGACTCAGGGCGTAAGAGATCACTGGAGGACACAAGAACTGTAGTTTTCTTTTCCTTTACTTGATAGTTGATAGCACAGACCGGGGCACTGGTAACAGATCGTGATGGAGAGCCGAGCAGCCTGGAAGCAATTTTGGATACACCTGGCCAGGAAGGTACGGAGCCCTTCCTTCTGTGCTGTCCTCCCTTTTTTTCCTCGCTGCCTAACAGCTCACCCTCCTGCTGCTAACTGTCTCTCTCTCTTTTTTTAAAACAAACCGTTCCCATGGCAGGCAGCTCAAGACTATCCCAGGTGCCGCTCCTTTGTGTCGGCTCCAGGTTCAGGTTTGCTGCTTTGCCACCGGGTATTAGATCCGGCCAGGAGACCTGAAGTCCCCTGCCCCCTGGATTTAGCTGCTGGGACTTCAGTACCTGTGCAACCACGGACTCCGGGATCAGGTCCCTAGCGCTCAGCTCTGGGGCGAGTTTAATCATAGCTCCAGTCCCCAGGTTCTGCTCGACTTCTCTCCTACTGAAACATGGTAAGGGGACCTTCTCCTTGCTTCCAGGCATGACATTCCTCCCTGTGAGGGAGGTAATGTCACTGTGCCAACCGGACTCCTGGGATGCCACAACCTCCATTACTATCCCCATAGTGAAATGTAATAAAGACACAGAGTAAAGTACTTTAATTGAAACAAACACACAGGCTCCATTATTTGAAATAAAAATTTCCCACCCTCTTTTACCCATTTATTACGGTAAAAAAAAATAAAAACACCATATTCCTCACTTTTTTGCCGATAATACATTTGTTCAACGAAGATCGCATTCAGCTACATCTCGATGCATAGCTGAGTGGTGGCATGATGTGACTGCTCAGCCATGCATTCAGAAGACACTGAGCTGAGCAAGCATGAGAGCGCAGCTTCAGTGACCTGCAGTGATGTAATTGAGGTTACCACAGGTCACAAGCTGCGGTTCCCACGGTCAGTTCAGTGTGAGCCAGCCTATGAACTGTGGTATTAACAGTGATGTCACTACAGGTCACTGAAGCTGTGCTCTCACACTCAGCTCAGTGTCTCCTGGATGCCTGGCTGAGCGGTCGCATCATGCCACCACTCAGCCATGCATCCAGATGTAGCGAGTCGGGATCTTTGTCAGACAAATGGACTATCAGCGGACAGGTGAGGAATATGGTGTTTTATTATTTTTTATTTTACAGTGATAAATGAGTAAAAGAAGGTGGGGAGTGCTTATTTCAATTAAAGGAGTCTGTGTTTTTATTTCAATTAAAGGACTTTACTCTGTCTGTGTCTTTATTACATATGACTATGGAGTTAGTAATGGGGGTGACTTTTAGAAACCTCTCCATTACTAACCCCTGAGTTTGATGTTAGCGACCATGAAACAGCTGACATCAACCGTACAGCGATTATACCACTTGCCACCACACCAATGCGAGTGGGAAGATCAGAGGTTAAGTGCCAGATTTGGCACATCTTATGGATTTGCCATTTCTGGGGCAGCTGAGAACTGATATTCTTAGTCTGGAAGTGGGCCAATATCTAGGCCCTTCCCAGGCTATTAATATCAGCCCACAGCTGCCTGTTTAACTTTTGCTGGTTAGTAATTATCAGAGGATCCTATGTCATTTTTTCTGGGGTATCTCTATAAAATAACCAGTAATAACTTGGGAACCTTTATGACTATTAGCCCCTTTTGCAGATTATTAACATTAGCCTTCAGCAGTCAACTTTCCCTTTGCAGGTTATGAAAATTACAGAGGACCCCACACCATTTTTTTCACTTATTTATACACGATGTACACAGTGGCTGCTGAATACAACTCCCATCAGCATCATCTGGTCACACTGATCTCAGGGAGACAATGATGAGAGCTTTTTCCCAGGCGCCGGTACGTGTCATAATGATGCGGTACAAGGATATCACATGTATGTTGCACACGTAGACATGGACAGCACGTGTGCTGGTTTTTCCACTACCGGTATTTTCAGGACTTGTGAATATGGCATAAGACACTAATGGTCTTCACTACTGCAGTAGGATAACACACACTATTTGTAGTATTTGTGCAATGCTTTATGGCTTTTTTCTCCCTATCTCTCTTGCAAAGCTGTGAGCTATGGAGTTTTGTCATTACCTAGATTGGCTTCTGCATTCCTTTTTTGGTTTTTATAAAGGCTAAGATGGTCACTTCTGATTGGCTGTTATATCATATAATTTGACAGTGGCAAAGTATTATGAGGAAATCTGCCCAGCCACGCCCAAGGTGATGCGCTCCTTTTCTGGCTGATGCAATATTCCACATTATGTAAAACGGCAGCTGGCATCTTTGGCGATTCTCGTTAAAAGAGAATCACAAATTGTTTGGATTTGCGAAGCCCGCCAATTTTTCAAAAATTTAACACAAAGTCATTTTGTATTGAATCTAATTCTCTCATCTCTACACAATTGTTTACCTACCTAGTATGTCACACTGTGTAATTGGTAAAGGTTTATTGTGAATTATGCATCAATCTATATTAATCTCCTTGTTGCCCCTAGAGAGCAGGTTGCCTATCTAAAGCAGTTTTGTAATTTACATACTTAAGTGCAGGCTGTAAAATGCCTCAGACCAGCGCTCCAACCACCATAATTCTAGAGAGATCAGACTAACATTTACAGGTGCAAATCGTGCTGCGGAATTTTCTAATGATGTCTCTCTAGTCTCTACATTAGAATCTTTCTGCTTCCTATCACTGCTCAAGGGACTAATAAAAGCACACTGTGACTGCTGCTATTATTTGAGGCTTCTTAAAAGGATAATATTTAAATTTGACACTAAAAGGAATAAAAGAACCAATCTCAACATTAAAAGACGGAATTGTGTTTAGAATCCAAAGCTTAATACATGATTTTATGTGCCTGCTGCCTTTGATGAAGACTTTGTAAGGTTATAAAGGGTGTCAGTTTAATGACATCCAGTAGATGTCACCACTCACAAAACTATCAGCTACAAACATTGGACATATAAGTCATACATATACTGCACTATAAAATTCGTATGTAGACACACACACATATACACACTATTAAATACAAACATTAATAGAATAACAATAGATATTCAGACATCGAGTGTAGATTTCTTCATTTCCTTTAAATATTGTAATTTAATTTGGCACATAATATCTTGCCTCGTTTATCAATGTAGAATTTGAATTTTAGTTGCACTTTTTTTTTATTTTGAATTGTTTCTGTTCTTTCCCTCTGCATTTTCACCAACCAATTTACCATTTTGGCTGGAAATGATTCACAAGGAAATATGCTGCTGGCCACAAAGTCAGGGAAGGGTTAATTAATTTCAGGAGCAGATGGAGATATGCTATTATCAGCAAGATGCTGATGGATCAGAGGTACTTGAAGCTGCTACATCACGTACAATGAAATGCAGCACATCGTATATTACAATCAATTTATAGATTGGATTGCCAAGAACACGCACAGCTCTGATGCCGTTCCATTGTAGGGGAGAAATCTTGGCGCCTGCTATTTCGTGATTGCTTCTCTATTCGTGTTTGTTTTCCTTAGAGACGCCAAACATGTGGCTGTCTCATCTGCTTCTCCCTGTTATTCCTTAACTTCTTCCTTACTGGATACAGAATTTATCCAACTGCCGCTAGATAATGTCTCTTTTTACCACTATTATTAGTGTCATGTTTATTAAAGTGCTGGAGAGAAATGTCTGGCTGAAAATAGGTTAACAATTAACATTTTAACACCCCCAATTCACCATAATACTAGTGATTATATCCATTGCCAATCTCCTTTGCTCAGTGGATACATAAACACAGTTTCTCCACAATGCAAAATTAGATACTAGGTATTGCTTTATTATTTGTTATTTGATTTTTCTATTGTTTATCACTGCAAAATATACTGGTCCTCTAACACCAATAATTACACTTTTAAGCACTATAATATTGAGGAAAAAACACTACCATGAAAAATAAAATGATCATTTGTAAGACACATAAGAAAACTCTTTTCCCTAAGGAATATAATATAAACAGTGTATAACATGATTAGAATGTTGGCACAATATCAAGGAGTTCTAACCCAATGAGAAAACAGTGGCATTATAAAGAGGCAGAACAAGCTATCTTGATGCCCTGGGTCACTGGAGTTCTGCATTAAAGCTGTCAGTTGGACATTCATTTAGTTAATTGCACAAAATAGGAAAGCTCATCATACCCCAGAAGCTACAGCATTATCAGCGTCTCAGACAAAGCAACTAGTTGGAAGTGCAAAAAATATAATGATAGAGTATTGTTTTTTCTTTTCATTTTTTTTAACTCTATAACTTGACTCCTTCACTTAATGGTGCCTACTCTGCACTATTCTGTAATGTCCTTGGTGCAATGTGTTGAGAAGAACTAAGTAGCACATTATAGCAACTCCTGAGTGATCAAATATATACTATGTAATTATGATTTTATCTTATATGGTTTGTCTTCTTATATGGCTACTGGGCATGGGAGTAGCATTACTTTATTTCAGACAGAATGAACTGCAAGTGGTAAGATTACAATGATTCAAGGGTATGCCACACTAAACAATATCGCTAACGGGATCGCTAAAAAAACGTCACTATTTAGCGATCCTGTTAGCGATGTTGTTCAGTGCGGCAGCTTCCAGCGACGAGCTTCCTGCTGTGATCTCGCTCGTCGCTGGAATCGCTCCGGACCCTATTTTCTCGTCGGCGCTCCCGCTGGGTAAGTATCTTATCGCTGTGTGGCACCTTTTCTTAGCGATTTAGCGGTACTTTTGTACCGCTAAAGTCGTTAAGAAGATCGCTAACGGCGATAGCGTCGTTAACTATATCGCTAAATGCGGCAGCATTTAGCGATATAGAAACAATCCCGCTAGCGATCGCATTAGTATGCGTCGTTATTGTGATCGCTAGCGGGATTGTTTAGTGTGGCAGTACCTTTAGATCATCATCAGAGACGGCAATTCTTTACAGTAAGAATAGTGAGACTGTAGAATTCTCTGCCACAGCATGTTGTAATAGTCTGTTCTAGGAGGGCCTGGATGACGTTCTTGAAAAATACAATATTGTGAGGAATGAATAATGTAACATCTATATCTAAACTCGCACCATTACCTGTGTAACTGTTGCTAGGTGATGCTGCATTTTCATTGAGGCCTATGTGGGGCAAAACAAGAACAGATTTATTAATTTCTGGGATTAGCTCTTTGCTGTGAGCCTTAGACATGAACATACTTTATTTACACCACAAGAAGTCTGACTATTTTGCCAGCTATGAGTTCTAATTATACTGGTCAACTTCTTGGTTTTGCGCCTGCTTCTTTGCACTTCCCACTTTTGTTCTTGACCTGTGCCTGTATTTTGACTACCTGACTATTTTGCAATTTTTTTACCTAATTGTGTCCTCCTGAATTTGACCAGTGTCACGACTATACTGCTCTCTCGCATCACTGGCCATCAGCCACTGGCATGCACTTTTACATTATAATTACATGGACTTCACAGCCAAATCTTCAAAGACTATTCCCAAACCCAAGGTGAATTTACCTGATTGTTTTTCTGGTGTGTGTAATTTGGTATAGACATTTTTCCTAGCTACTGAAGCTCTTAAGTTCTCCACAGTTGATTTGAGTCTCATGTCTTCTGTACGGCAACCCTGACCATGTCAGGTTCACAGAAAGTAAAATAGCAAATCGTTACCAAGCACAATGTTCTGCTTAGGAGTACTCTCCTGAGCTCCAGGATTGGGCCATAGAGTCTCATTGGAATTACCAGGCATTATGCTATAACTTCCAAACTGGACTTTCTGACCAAATTAAAGAACGGTTAGTACAATTTCATACTCCAACTTCCCGCAACTCAGCCATGTCCTTGGCAAGCCATCATAATAGAAGGCTGCAGAAAAGTAGACAAGACTATATTGCCGATTCTGCACTTACATGTCATAGAAGAAAATTAGAATCCATAAGACAACTCTAGAGAGGGGACATAACCCCCACATTGAACATACGGGGAAGAGGGAAAATGACATATAACTTGAGAAGTGCTTACACTTCAACCTTTCTTTTGAAGTGAGATTAATTATAGCCAGAGAGAGAGAAACTAATCAAAACCACATTTGAAGCAGAGACCTTCTACCGTTGACAGGTGAATTAAACAGGATATCTGCTGGGGAAAAGACAGTATGCTGTGAGATTTGTGCGGAGACGTGCAGAGGCTGCCTGTTCTGCCCGTCTTATGTGTATGTGTACATAATCCTTGCAGACAGCATAAACCTTGATCCCAACAGTGATTTGATAGACACGTGATGTCTGTTACCAAGTTTATTGCAGGAATCGAATATGGTAAAAAACTGTGGAACAAATAACAGTATTTTACTATGTGCTCACAAACATGTGGCAAGCATACAATATATACACAATATACAATGGTGAGGGAACACACTATATGCATAACATGTAGTTACATATAACATGCGGTATATCCCATTCTTACTGCACAGTCAGAAAAGCATGGACTACAACTTTCACATTTTCATAACAGCATGATGTAAACATCCCAATATTTATACGGCTGTCAAGTTCATGGTGAATGTGTTTAGGACCTACCGATTGTGCGGCTACAGATCTGGATGTAAGATCACTATTGGATTCTGATGTCAGGAGGTACTCAGGAATGAACTGTCTTAGCTGTATACTGAGCAAAAAACATGGCTGCTGGGGCTGACTGCTGAGTCATCAAAGCTATGACTCATGAACTACGGTGTGGTAGATATGTCAAAAAAAACTTCAATATCAACAACCAAAGACATTCTATAAACGACCACTAGATGGTGCTGTTATACCACATAACAAATCTGAATGTTTGCACAGAAAATTCTATTGGAACATCACACTCCTCGCCTGGTATATTAAAGATACCACTTTAAGGTACCTATGGAGAGAGCAACAAAATCAGTTCAGTGACTGGTCTGAGGAAAAGTTTAGGTTCGTGTTGCCTGCAGATCTTGACCTCCACTTTCCTAACTTTTCCATCTTCACTTGGAAACACTTTGGTTATCAGTCCCAAAGGCCAGTCATTTCTTTTTGACTGAGTGTCTTTGACAAGAACAACATTACCAACCTCCATGTTGGGTTTACTGGCTTGCCATTTATTCCGGGTCTGTAAGGTAGAAACATATTGCTTTTTCCATTTATCCCAGAAGGCGTCTGCTAAAGTTTGAACCCGTCTCCACTGACACTTGTACAAGTCTTTATTATCAAACTCACCAAGAGGTGCTGATGCTGTACCAACCTTTTGGGTAAGAAGTGTGGAAGGGGTAAGCAAGAGAGGATCCTCTGGATCATTCGGTATTGGTGTCAAGGGTCTGGCGTTTATGATTGCCACTACTTCAGCCATGAAAGTTGTGAGGGTCTCATGGGTAAGTCTTGAAGTTCCCAACTGCAGGAAGATAGAATCAAGGATCCTGCGAGCCAGGCCAATCATACGCTCCCATGAGCCTCCCATGTGAGAAGAATGTGGAGGGTTAAATGTCCATTTACAGTCTTGGTTCGCCAGATATCTCTCTACACAGTCACTGTCAATGTTTGAGGAGATACGCAGTTCTTTGCAAGCTCCGATGAAGTTGGTACCCCTATCGGAACGGATTAGTTTAACTGGACCTCTTATAGAGATGAAACGTCTGAGAGCATTTATGAAGCTAGAAGTGTCCAAGGACTCAATAACTTCTATATGCACAGCCCTAATACTCATGCAGGTGAAGATGACTGCCCAGCGTTTGCTGTTTGCATGGCCTCCTCTAGTGTGTCGGGTGGTGACAGACCAAGGGCCAAACACGTCGAGACCAACACTTGTGAAAGGAGGTTCTGTACTGAGTCGGTCGGCAGGGAGATCAGCCATTTTCTGTGACTGAAACATGCCTCGTAATTTTTGGCAAGTGACGCATTTGAAAATGAGACAACTCACAAGTCTTTTTGCTCCCACTACCCAAAATCCAGCTGCACGTAGAGCTCCTTCAGTGAACAAACGTCCTTGGTGCTTAGTCTTTTCATGGTAGTGTCGCACAAGTAAAGACGCAATGTGATTGTTCTGCAGTATTATCGGATTATGTACATTACTCTCAAGTTTTACCTTTGAAATACGTCCTCCAACTCTCAACAACCCATTAGCATCTATAAATGGGTCAAGTTTCACGAGGGGGCTGTCCTTTGGAACACTCTTTTGATTTTGGAGGAGTTCGATCTCACGAGCATAAGCTTCTCGTTGGACACAACGGAGGATAACGTCTCTGGCCTGTGTAAGCTCATCCACTGTACGTGTTCTATGACAATGATGCCAACCTTTGCAATGTTCTGACCCTGTAGTTGGGGTTCTAAAGGATCTGGCTATGTGTATTAAATTAGCTATGGCTCTGTTCAGTGACCTCCAGGCAGAAAACTTGTTGAACCGTTTAGAGTCGAGCTCTCTGCTAGAAACTCTTGTAGTGAGTACAGAAACATGAGGACGAATCTCTGCATCAGAATCTGGTTCTAACATTTCAAATGTGTCTTTCTCAAAAGTGTCTTGTACTGATTTGTAGAGAAATGCTGGTCCTGTGAGCCATGTAGTGTCTTTAAGATGGGCTGCAGGAACAGCTCTTGTTGCGTGGTCTGCTGGGTTGTGATCAGTTGATACATAACGCCACTGGGTAGGTCGTGTTGACCTCCTGATTCTTTGAACTCTGTTATGTACGTAGACATAGAATCTTCTAGTCTCATTGTGAATGTAACCCAGCACTACTTTACTGTCTGTATGGAACACCGTATCCTCAAGCTTTAAATCTATCTCTGTCACAATGAGCTCAGCTAGCTCTGTTGCTAGAACAGCAGCACAAAGTTCCAGTCTTGGTATGGTAAGCTCAGGACATGGTGCCAATTTTGCCTTTCCCATCACGAAGCCAATCTGGACTTGACCTTTGATATCTGTTGTTTTAAGGTAAGCGACTGCAGCTATCGCCTTTACTGAAGCGTCACAAAATATACACAACTGCTTAGTCTGAACCTCTGCAGCAGAGATGTGAGCATATGGTCTGTGAATGTGTAGATTAGACAAAGTCTTTAGAGAGTCTCTCCAGGTTACCCATAGAGCTTCTTTCTCTGGGGGAAGTGGAGAGTCCCAATCACATGTGTCTGCAGTTAAATCTCTGAGGAGAGTCTTACCTTGGATGGTGACTGGTGCTGCAAATCCAAGTGGATCATATAGGCTGTTGATGGTGGATAAGACACCACGTCGTGTGAAGGGCTTTTGCTCTTGGTCAACTTGGAAGGTAAAGGTGTCAGACTTGAGATCCCAGCTGAGCCCTAAGCTGCGTTGCATGGGTATGGGGTCCGTTGCAAAGTCTAGGTCTTTCAGATCGCTGGCATGATCTTGAACTGGGAAGGCTGCCATAACATCTTCGCTGTTTGAAGCTATTTTATGCAGTCTGAGGTTTGAACAGGAAAGCATACGTTGAGTCCTCTTGAGTAGGCTGATTGCAGCCTCTGGTGAGGGAAGTGACTTTAGGCCATCATCCACATAGAAGTCTCTTTCAACAAACTTCTTAACGTCTTGTCCATAGTTTTCTTCACCTTCTTGGGCAGAGAGTCGCAGTCCATAAATGGCGACAGCAGGAGATGGACTATTGCCAAAAACATGTACCTTCATGCGGTATTCTATGACGTCTTTGGTAGGGTCGTTGTCGCTGAACCAAAAAAACCTCAAGAAGTTCCTGTGTTCTTTTTTAACTAGGAAACAATAGAACATTTGTTGTATATCAGCGACTATGGCAATAGATTCTTTACGGAATCTGATGAGGACACCAAGAAGCGTGTTATTTAGATCTGGTCCTGATAAAAGAACATCATTTAGGGAAACTCCCTGGTGTTGTGAGCTGGAGTCAAATACTACTCGGATTTGACCTGGTTTCTTGGGGTGGTAAACACCAAAGATTGGCAGATACCAGCACTCTTCTTTTTCTTTTAAAGGCGGGGCTACTTCTGCATGGTCATTTTCAAATATCTTGCTCATGAATGAGAAGAAGTGCTCCTTCATTTCTGGTCTTTTCTCAAAGTTGCGCCTGAGAGAACTGAAGCGTTTTGTGGCTTGAACTCTGTTGTTAGGAAGGCGGTTTCTCTGTGTTTTGAAAGGCAGTGGTGCTACCCAGGTATTTGTTTCATCTTTAGAGAATCCTTGTTCCATTATACTTAAGAAGGTCTCATCTTCAATAGAGCAAGCGGTCTTGTTGTCTTCCTTTGTCCTCTGGAACACTGTACACCCCAGATGATCTTCATCTTCTGCACAGTCCGGGTATAACACACTTGTAGGCTTCTCTCTTACAAGGAATCTGTTAGGACAAGGCTGAAAGAGGGATGGACGTCCATTTTCCAATGTATTTGTGAAGAGAGAATTCACAGTGGTTGGTTTGTGAACGCTTCCTAGGCAGACATCGCCTATAATGACCCACCTAGGTCGAGCTTCTGAGCATAAGCAGAACTGTGAGGACCGTTTATCTGTTTCCTCACCTTGTGGACTCTTATGATGTCTCTTCCAAGCAGAAGTACTATTGGAGCGTCTGGGTTGACTTCAGGAATTAGGTGCGCTATATTTTTTAGATGTCTATGATGTGATGCTGCTGCAGGTGTAGGAATCTCTTCTCTGTTGTTTGGGATCTGATTGCATTCTATCAGCGTAGGCAGAGGCAGGGATGTTTCACCATTTAAGGATTCAATTTGGTAACCAGTAGCTCTTCTCCCTTTTTCTTCACTCACACCTGTGCAAGTCTTAAGTGAATATGCCGAGCTGTTTCCTTTAATGTCGAAGATATCAAAGAAAGTTGAATTAGCGAGAGACCTGTTGCTCTGATCATCAAGGATCGCATACAACTTTACAGCTTTCTCTTTGTGACCAATGGGGTAAACTGTGGCAAGACAGATCTTGGAGCAAGATTTGTTGCTAAGTCCTTCTCCACAGACTTGGGTGCACTGAGGTGTCACTTCAGGAGATGTAGGGTCTCTCTGCTCCTCGCCGTGCTCTGCCACTTGGTCTGAGGGTGTGAGAGTCCATGGAGCTGGTCCTGGGTGTAAAGCTGTGTTATGCTCTTCACTGTCACATTCTGAGCATTTAATGTTTGTTGTACAGTCTTTTGCAAGATGTGAAGTTGCTGCGCAGCACCTGTAGCAAATGTGGTTTTCTTTGAGGAAAGTTTTGCGATCTTTGAGCTGTTTTTCTCTGAATCCTCTGCATTTCAACAACGAATGTGGTTTCTTATGCAGAGGGCATTCTTTGCACGGGTCTTTAGATGAGGTCTTATCAGTCTCTGCAGTACTATAAGTTTTGCGTGAAGTGTCTTGAAGAGATACACTGGTTTTGTGTACTGCCACTGGTGTATCTCTCAGGTTACGCATTGAGACAGGTTTACCTGATTTGGGGTACGTGGTGTCAAACATTGAGAAGTCAAAGCTGGGGTCATTTCTAATCTTTGCTTGTTGGTGTACAAAGTCCACAAAGAATGAGAATGGAGGAAATGGGACGTTGTATCGTTCCTTGTATTTGGAGCCTTGACCGATCCACTTATCTATCAGACCTTGCGGAAGTTTGCGTACTATGGGATTTACACCGCGTGCTGTGTCCAAGAATGCTAGGCCTTGTAAGTCTCCTTGAGCTTTGGCAACTTGAAGTTCTGTCAACAGATCGCTCAATTCTCTCAGTTTTTGGGAACCTTTACCTTGCATCTTGGGGAAATCTTCAATTCTTTTGAAGAGTGCGTTTTCTATCACTTCTGGTGAGCCGTAACACTCCTCCAGTCTCTCCCATATCAGGTTTAGTCCTCTGTCGGGATAGTCTAAATTGATGTCCCTAATCCGTTTTGCATGCTCTGTGGATTCATTTCCTAGCCACTTGACTAAAAGGTCCACCTCCTCGTTTGCAGACAGATCCAGATCTTTGATTGTATTTCTAAATGAGGATCGCCATGCTCTATAGCCTTCAGGTTTGTCGTTAAACTTGGAGAGTCCTTGGGTTATCAACTCACGTCGAGCAAGGAATTTGAGAACATCTGACATACCTTGATTTCTGTTTGATGAATCTGGAAACGAGCTGAGGTGCAGAGGTCCATGTGGGTTAGAGTAGTCTTTAAACTTGTCTTTGTTGTAATAACTACCATCTACTTGTTCCTTCTTGAAGGCTGGAGCTGCTCTGCAGTTGTCTGTCGGTTGGAATGCAGGTTGCATTGGGGACCGATGATATATAAGTTACTGTCTTGCTTGATGTATGGCATTTGGAAGGCTGAGGCTGCTTGTTGTGTGACAGGATTAGGCTGGAGTTCGTAAGCAGGGGTTGACTCAGCTCCTGGACCGTAATACAGGCCGTCATCTGACTTAGCATACTGCAGTACGTATTTTGACGTGTGTCGTGCTTTGTCCTGTTGACTGAGCTCTGATCCAAGAATACTGCGGCGTCTATTACTTGCGATACTTGCTGCCTCCTCCAAAACTTCAGCCTCTGCCAGTGCAACTGCGGCTTCCCTCTCCAATGCTAGTTTTTTCATGTGTGCTTGTTGTTCGGCCAGAGCTGCTTTCAAGCGTGCTTCCTCTGCTTCCATGTGTGCCTGTTGTTCGGCCAGAGCTGCTTTCAAGCGTGCTTCCTCTGCTTCCATGTGTGCCTGTTGTTCGGCCAGAGCTGCTCTCATGCGTGCTTCCTCTGCTTCCATGTGTGCCTTCATTTGTGCTTCCTTTGCTTCTAATTGCCTTTCTTGCTCAGCAAACGATGCTCGCACTTTGGCAGCTTCTGCTTTTGCGCGGGCTATGGCGATGGTAGAGCTGCTCACTGACTTCTTTGAGCTTTTGCAGCTGGCTGAGATTGCAGATCTTGTGGTGAATGATCTACCTTCTGCGGCTGACATGGTGACGCTCTGACAGGATTCGCGCCCTTTCTTTCAGGCTTGACAGAAGCTTGGTTTCACTACGATCACTATGTGCGAGCTGCGGTATCTTCTATCCAGCTTGTAGCGGGCAGTTTTACTGCGATCAGTATGTGAGAATCCGCAGTTCTTCTATCCAGCCTGCGAGGGTTAATCGTTTTTTACTGTTCTGCCCGTCTTATGTGTATGTGTACATAATCCTTGCAGACAGCATAAACCTTGATCCCAACAGTGATTTGATAGACACGTGATGTCTGTTACCAAGTTTATTGCAGGAATCGAATATGGTAAAAAACTGTGGAACAAATAACAGTATTTTACTATGTGCTCACAAACATGTGGCAAGCATACAATATATACACAATATACAATGGTGAGGGAACACACTATATGCATAACATGTAGTTACATATAACATGCGGTATATCCCATTCTTACTGCACAGTCAGAAAAGCATGGACTACAACTTTCACATTTTCATAACAGCATGATGTAAACATCCCAATATTTATACGGCTGTCAAGTTCATGGTGAATGTGTTTAGGACCTACCGATTGTGCGGCTACAGATCTGGATGTAAGATCACTATTGGATTCTGATGTCAGGAGGTACTCAGGAATGAACTGTCTTAGCTGTATACTGAGCAAAAAACATGGCTGCTGGGGCTGACTGCTGAGTCATCAAAGCTATGACTCATGAACTACGGTGTGGTAGATATGTCAAAAAAAACTTCAATATCAACAACCAAAGACATTCTATAAACGACCACTAGATGGTGCTGTTATACCACATAACAAATCTGAATGTTTGCACAGAAAATTCTATTGGAACATCACACTGCCTTTGTTCTAATGTAAGGGGGACAACCAGACCACAGGTACCTGCGTGCTGAGGCCGGAACTAAAGAGGCTGCATCCCCTGTTTCCTGGGGGAAGGATTAGTGAGCGGGACCTTCCTCCTGATAGAGGTGGGCGAAGGCATAAAAGGAAAAAGCGTGCGCAGCAGCACAGTTTGGCACCAACTGAGGGCAGTGCGCAGAGAGGTGAGCGGCACGCTCTGCTTCCCCTCCCTCCACCGAGGACCAGAGCTGTGGCAGCCTCCGTCGGCTGCAAAAACACCACATCAGAGAAGGAGAGTAGCCGGGAGTGCTGCAGCAATTCAGAGAGAGAGGAATTGCTGAGCTCAGGGAAGCCATGTGCTCAGCAGCAGCCAGGGAGAGGAGTGCTCCATCCTGAGAGCACCAGCAGCGTGCAGGCCAGAGAAAGAGACGTGCAGTGTAAGCCCGGTGACTACCAGAAAACAAGGCGCCGAACGTTCCGTGTCCATGAGTACAGCACACATGCCACACAAGAGTGATCAGGGACGGGACAGACACTTGCACCCTGATGTTGCCAGTAAATATTTGCCGAGCCACATTGGGCTCGTACAGGACTGTGGCCTGTACCCTTGTCAGCCACTGCAGCAGGGACTAGTGAGTTCTCCGGTTCCAGACCATCTGTACAGTATGGGCCCGCGCCCAAGCACTGCCACCACCACCGCTGACAGAGACGGTGAGGAGATTCGTGCAGTAGCCATGTCGGGCTCAGATAGGGCCGTGGCCCACGCTCCTCCGGCTACATCAGTATATGGACTATGGGCCCAGTGGAAGATACCGGAGACCGACCACTGCCATCAGAAGACAGACCACCGTCATCACCAGGACCCTCTTGGACAAGCACTGCACCAGCTGTTGTCGGTGCTACAGACTTTCAAGGAGCATCTACGTTGGAGAGACATCTGACACGATAAATGTACAACCAAACTGCCGTTTTCTGACCCGTTTTCCTTCACCTCACAATATCCTTTGCCATTTATACTGTTTAATCCCCTGTTTAACTCTTTACCTCCTGCGTTGAGTATTCCCCTGTTAATAAAGCTATTAACCCTTGCTCTGCCTCCTGTCCATTACTGCATCCCGCAACCAGCTCTCCACACTTGGCATAGTCAGCAGGATGCAGTCTACAGTCGCAGAGGTGGCAAACCAAGCGGTCAGGGGTGCCAAAAGGGTCAGTATACCGCTGGGGGCAATGTTGGGTAACCTCCCGAAATTTTCTGGAAGCAACACAACACTCTGTTATGGGACTGGACTGAGCGGGTCAGGGGAATGATGAGAATGCACCCCATGACCCCCGTGGTACATCAAGAGGTTGCCATGTTGACTTTGAACGGAGAGGCAAGGAGCTCCGTCATGTTATGGCCCCCTCTTGAGCGTGACACCTTCAACAAGGTGTTACAGATTCTGGTAAAAATGTACGGAGACCCCACAGATGTTGGAGAGTTGCGCATATACTTATTTAGGCATGTCTAAAGGGATGGGGAGCCTTGATCCACTACATGAATGCGCTGAGGGAGACCATGCTGCGATTGCTAATCGAGACGGTGTAGGCGTAGGGTCTACTGACATAGTGCTGCGAGACCAGCTGGTGACAGGTTTGAGGGATGCGCTGCTTAAGCAAGCCTTGCGTGAGCGTCTGCGAGCTAACCCGGACATGACTCTTTCAGATGTGGGAGCAGAAGCGCGCAAAAGGGAGCAGGAGTAGGGAACTGCAGCCTTAGCAGGGATGGTCTGTAGCCATGAAGTATTTGTTGTCATATGCAACAGATTAGGACTTCTATATTATATGTGAAGGAGGACTTTATGCTGACCTGACAGTAGATGGCGATGTTGTGTAACATTTCCTTCTTTAATGTATTATATAAGAATTAGTCTTCTGTTTAGTTTCACTTTCGTTTTGTTCCTGTTAGCTGATGCAATGCTGTAATGACTGTGCATTATTCCTTCACCTCATGTTCAGAGACGTAAACGCTTGATATCCCATGCAACCTGCTCTGTGAAGTTTCCTCTGCAAAGGTGTGGATTCAGAAGCTGTGCAACAGGTTATGGGCCCAGACACCCAGACACAGGCACCCAGATACAGCGTACCCAGATACAGAGAATCCAGACACCACAGATCCCAGGACACCCAGACAACCAAATACCCAGGACACTGGAACTATCAGCAAGACTCTGGTGAATGCAGAAGAATTCTTCAGTGCAAGTCTCTCCAAACAAGTAAGATAAGTTAAAAATGATGAATAGCACAGAGCTAAAACTCACAGTAGCTAAACTGAATGATGAGAACTATCAGCTATGGAAGTTCAAAGTAGAGATGTTATTGTCTAAGATGATTTATGGGAAGTAATCACTACAGATAGACCTGATGAAGATAATCAGACATGGGATAAGAAAAATAGACAAGCGAGAGCTACCATCAGCTTATTAGTGGATGATGCTCAATTAATACATAAAAGAAATGAAGAAACAGCGAAAGGAATGTGGGAAGAATTAAGAAAGCTATATGAGAGACCTAGCTTAAATCACAAGTTATTTCTACTAAGAAAGCTTTACAATATGAGACTAAATGCAGACAGTGACATGCAGAAGCATATATTCACAATGATGGAAGTGATATTACAGCTAAGATCTATTGGTGAAGATATTAAGGAAAGCCATATAGCAGCAATTTTATTGTGCAGTTTACCAGATTCATATACAGCTTTAATAAATGCACTAGAGACAAGACCAGAAACTGACATTACATTAGAGTTTGTGAAAACAAGACTCATAGATGAATATCAGAGAAGGAAAGAGCAAACAAATGATTCTTCTACTGAAAAAGATAATGGAAATGCTCTTAAAGCTAAAGAACTTAAAAAACCCTATAATAGACAAGAGAATGCTTCAGATGTAAGAAAAAAGGTCATTTAAAGAAAGATTGTACCATATGGAAAGCAGAACAGAAATTACACTATAAAGATAATATACAGAAGGTGAAAAACACAATTTCTGATTCATGTGAAAATAATTGGAATGGCACATTTAAAGTAACTGATAAGAAATCATCACTTGGTTGGTTTATTGATTCAGGAGCAATAAGCCATATGACAAGTGACAAGAATTTCTTTACTGATCTTGATTTAAATAAGAAAGTAGCCATTTATCTTGCAGATGGAAGCAAAATAACCTCAGAAGGTATTGGACAAGATATGCTAAACTGTTCAAACAAGTTCGGACAAGATTCAAAGATACTTGTACACGATGTGTTGTATGTTCCAAAATTGGAAGGTGGATTATTATCTGTGAAACGTTTAACAGCAAAAGGACTTACAGTAAAATTCAAAGATAATGAGTGTGCAATTATTGCAGGAAACAAGTTGATAACCAAAGTCAAGGCAGATGAACAATTATATCATTTTGACAAACCAAAGGAACAGATGAAGGTATGTACACATGATTACAAAAACTGTATTCACATGTGGCATAGACGTCTAGGACATAGACACCCAGACAGTATAAGGGAACTACAGAGAAAAGAATTGACAAAAGATTTAAAGATATCAGATTGCTCAATTACCGTAAGATGTGAATGTTGTATAAAATCCAAAGCCACAAGGATATCTATTCCAAAAGAAAGTGAGATGAAAAGCGAAAGACCACTTGATTTGGTGCATACTGACATATGTGGACCAATGAAAGTGACTACATCAGGAGGCAATAGATACATGTTGACTTTTATAGACGACTACTCAAGATATACAGTCACATACTTAATTAAGAACAAAAGTGAAGTTTTTGATAAACTTGTAGACTATGTAACAAGATCAAGCAACAAATTTCAAAGGAAGCCAATTGTCATCAGAAGTGATAATGGAAGTGAATTTACAGGTCATAGAACAGAAGACTACTTAAGACAAAATGGAATAGAACATCAGAAAACTGTTCCATACACACCTGAACAAAATGGAGTAGCAGAAAGGAAAAACAGAACTCTAACAGAAATGATGAGATGTATGCTGACAGATTCTAAACTACCAGAGAAATATTGGGGTGAGGCAGCAATGACAGCTACATATCTACAGAACCGACTTTTTTTTCAGAAAACTGAAGAAAACTCCATATGAACTGTGGCAAGGTATGAAACCAAGTGTCAATCATTTAAAAGTTTTTGGATGTAAAGTTTTTTTATTCATTCCAACAGAAAAACGTTCCAAACTTCAAAACAGATCCATGGAAGGAATATTCGTTGTATATAGTGAAAACTGCAAAGGATATAGAATCCTAGATCCCAAAACAGACAGAGTTACAGTGAGTAACAGTGTGACATTCATTGAAGTTTTAAATAAAGACATTATGATTTCAGTTGACACAAAAAATGAGAGAAACAATAGTGACATAATTGAAGAAATATCTGATGAGAAAGAAGCAGAAATGAATGAAGAACAAAATATTGAAAGTGAAGAATCACAACTACAAACAGATACAGAATCAAGACGTTCAATAAGAGAGAACAAAGGAAAACCACCAAAAACGTCTCTCATACAAGACTCGTATAAGAAAAATCTATGAACCTACCTCTTGGGAAGACATATCTAAACTTCCTGAAGAAGAAGCTAATAAATGGATAGAAGCAACAGAAACAGAAATTAAATCCATGCATGATTCAAATACATGGACACTAACAGATTTGCCAGAAGGAAGAAAAGCCATAGGATGTACATGGATTTTTAAAGTAAAATACCAAACAGATGGCACACCTGAAGGATATCAAGCAAGACTCGTAGCTAAAGGGTATTCTCAAAAATATGGAGAAGACTATGATGAAACATTTGCTCCAGTTGTCAAACACACTACAATAAGAACTTTACTTACAGTTGCAGCAGTGGAACAGATGGAACTAAGACATCTGGATGTAAAGACAGCTTTTTTGAATGGAGATTTAACAGAAGACATTTACATGAAACAACCTCCAGGATTCAAAGATGAAAGAAATCCAAACAAAGTTTACAAACTACAGAAAAGCATATATGGTTTAAAGCAAGCAGCTAGAGCGTGGAATGACAAAATCACGGAAGTACTAACAAATGAAAAATTTCAGAGAAGCAAAGCTGATCCATGCTTGTACACAAAAAGGCTGAGTAATAGATGGATTTATGTACTCATATATGTAGACGACATTTTGATTTGTTTTAAACAAGAAAGGGATAAAGAAAACATTCTAAAAATCCTGAAACAAAATTTTGAAATCAAAGACTTGGGAAATGTAAAACAGTACCTAGGAATACAGATAGAAAGAGAAGAAGACGGAAGTTTCCTACTGAATCAAAATCACATGATTCAAGATATAACAGAAAAATTTGGACTAAAGGATGCAAAAACAGTAAAGTCTTCAATGGAAACTAATTATCTCAAAGAGATGAACAGTGAAGAAAATATGCTACCAAACAATGAAGAATACAGAACCGAAAAAGGAAAACTACTGTATCTAGCGACCATTACAAGACCAGACATCGCAGCAGCATTAGGAATCCTGAGTAAAAAGGTATCAAAATCAAATTAAGCTGATTGGAATGCCGTGAAGAGAGTAATACGTTATTTGAAAGGAACTAGCAATGTTAAGCTGAAATTACCCACAGGTGATAATTGCATTTTAACAGGATATGTTGATGCAGATTGGGCTGGAGATCCAACTGACAGAAGATCTACCAGTGGACATATTTTTTTTCTCTCAGGTGGACCAATAAGTTGGACAAGTAAGAAACAGTCAATTGTGACACTGTCTTTAACAGAAGCAGAATATGTTGCAGCAGCACATGCGAGTCAAGAAGTACTGTGGTTAAGACAATTGTTGACAGAATTAGGACAACCACAGTTGGAACAACAAAAAATAAAAGAGGACAATCAAGGATGTCTTGTTCTTGCTCAGATGGAAAGAGTCAATCCAAGAACCAAGCATATTGATGTGAAATATCATTTCTTGAGAGATCATCAGGACCAAGGAGTATTGAAGTTGGAGTATTGTCCTACTGAAGAAATGACAGCGGACATTTTCACGAAGGCGTTGAATGCTGATAAACATCAGAGACTAATAAAAAAGTTGGGTTTGATTGAATAAGTCCTTACTGTTGAGAAAGGGTGTTGTCATATGCAACAGATTAGGACTTCTATATTATATGTAAAGGAGGACTTTATGCTGACCTGACAGTAGATGGCGATGTTGTGTAACGTTTCCTTCTTTAATGTATTATATAAGAATTAGTCTTCTGTTTAGTTTCACTTTCGTTTTGTTCCTGTTAGCTGATGCAATGCTGTAATGACTGTGCATTATTCCTTCACCTCATGTTCAGAGAAGTAAACACTTGTTATCCCATGCAACCTGCTCTGTGAAGTTTCCTCTGCAAAGGTGTGGATTCAGAAGCTGTGCAACAGTATTTACCCCGAACGAGGAAGAGCCGGAGTTGTCCCGTGAATTACGGCAGGGAATGCGGAAAATATGGGCAGAAATCGGGAGCCTGAAGGAAGCCCTTGCTGCTTTCTTGGAGTCCAACACCATACCCCGAGGTAACTCTCAGCAAAAGATGAAAGAAGTTAGAGGAGAGGTGCGGAGCATGAAGAAAACTTCAGCAGCAGCTCCAGAACTTAACCCCATATCATGAGGTGGAGAGCAAATGCAGAGGGGGTATGCTTCCCGTAGAGGACGGCGATCCCGACCAAAGCGCCCACCAGACAGGCACAGAAGTGGGTGTTGGACATGTGGAAGACTGGGACACCTGTCCACAAGTTGCCCTACCCAAGATAGCTGACTGCAAAGATCCGCTCATCCCTCCGAAGGTCCTGCTAATTGGAGAGAACGCCGCCCCTGGAAGAAATGGTACGGCAAGATGAGAGGAGCCGCACCCAGAGCCAGACAGAGCAAATGATGTCAGACGCCGAGAAGTGAGGGAGAAGGCATCGTCTGCCTACAGTAAGATGTCTGCGGTACTCTGGTGTGCGGAGGTGAATCTGGTGAAATGCCGAATTGGATCCGATGGGCCCATCTGTGAGGATCAACCTGAAGGAGAAGAAGAAGTGTCTACCTGAATAGTCCATCAAAGTATGTCTCTTGGACAAGCACCGCGCCAGCTGTTGTCAGCGCCACTGACTTTCAAGGAGCATCTACACTTGGAGAGACTTCTGACACGACACGGTAAGTGTATAACCGAACTGCCGTTATATTACCGTTGTTCTTCACCTCACAATATCCTTTGCCATTTATACTGTTTAATCCCCTGTTTAACCATTTACCTCCCTGCGTGGAGTTTCCCCTGTTAAATAAAAGTGTTAACCCTTGCTTTGCCTCCTGCCTGTCACTGCATGCCGCAACCTGCTCTCCACACTAAGGAAGAAGAATCCTGGGTTCAAAGAATTGTTCTGAGAGTTATCCAAATATTGTGTCTCCATTGCCTAGATATGAATATTGGTTTTTTTTAGCTATCCAATATTTATGGGATATAGATTTTTGTAGTAAAGGGACAGATGTGACACATTCACTCTCATTGCTATAGGACTACTACAAAACCCTTCAACTAAATAACGTTCCAATAGATGATGTGTACCAGGCCATGTTTGATCTCTATGTAATGGTAAAATCATTATAAGAAATATGATGTCATTCTCTAATGCCTGGGACCTCCAAGGGCAAAGATGTCCTGTTAGTTGGAGACCTCATAAAATTCTAACAGACCCAGCACATCACACAATCCGCCCCCACATGAGGTCATCAAGCGGAGGTAGGTGGCCGTAACTTGAGCTAATAAAAAGCAATATTTGGGTCAAGGCCATTTATCAGTTCTTGGAAGGTGCAGCTTGCTGTAGGTTCTGTCCATTTTTCTGCAGTACTTCCCTCTGCTAAGCTCTGGGCCATTTTCTTGACATCAGGTTTCAGCAATAGGCGAGGAATATTATTTAGCTCTAAAAAAAGATGTTTGGTTTATGCTGGCACTGAGGAATATTATTTAGCTGTAAAAAAGCGGATTAGTATATGCTGGTACTGAGGAATATTATTTTGCTCTAAAAAGAGCTGTTTTATATATTATGGTACTGGATATGAAACCCTGCCTCTCTCCCTTCTCCCACAATCTGTTCCTGTACTATACATAATGCAACCTAGCAGAGAGCTGCAGCATGTACTTGCAATGCTAACACCCTGCCTGCCTTTTTCTCTCTCCCTCATATTTAAATCTCTCCCTGTGCTCTCTCAATCTAATGGAGAACTAATCTCCACTCTCAGTAGCTCTTAAAAGAGCTTTTTGGATTCAAACTCTCCCTATATGCTGATTTCAATCTCCCTACGCTCACACTACGCTCTTACTACACGATTTCCATATGTAATGTGCGCAAGATGACACTGGCAGGGCTTAAATATCCCCTATGACGCTGTAAGGCCAGCCAATCACAGTAGCGCCACAACAAAGATGGCGACGGAATTATTGGCAAGAAAGCTCAGCAAGTTTAGTGCCAGCAAATAGAGCGCCAAACATGCTGGGTGGATCACTCGAATATATAGAGGTGTATAGCTAATTACTCGATGAGTAACTAAAAGCCCGAATAGCGTACTATTCGTGCGAGTAACAAATAGGGCCGAATGTATTCGCTCATCACTATTTATTATCCTTTATTCATGTTAATGACTTCTCGAGAGCTAATCTAATAGTTCTACTATTAAACTCGTATTCACTAAATTGATTATTTTATTTAAGATGCAAACTGTACTTCGATATCATGCTCATAACATAATAGATGCACATGTCGAGTACTTTGTGCAGAAATTTCTGCACTATTTCTGCATCTCTTAGCAGGAGAAGCACTTTGTAAAATAGGCTTGTTTTTTTATGCGTTTTTGGTGCAGATTTTACCCGACTTATTAGTATGGATGAAATCTGCAGCACAACTCTGAAAGAATTGACATTCTGCAGATTTAAGTTTTCACCAAATCTGCACGTCAAAGATAAGCAACATGTGCATGAGACTTCCGGATTCTTATTCACTTTGCTGGCATCAGGAAACTTGCAGTTTTGTGACAAACGCATCAAAACATGGCAAAACCCCTTCTTTTTATGCAGCGTTTTTCCTGCAAAGAGATGCAGACATGGTGCAGAAATACTTAACATGTGCGCGTATCCTTAAAGCATTTGTCCTATTGTATCAGACTTAGTTACTCTTTTTGCTTTGTTTAATGTAATTAATTAACTTCTGAAACCTTATAAATCTTTATTTTGATAAAAAAGTAAAAGAATAAAAGTAAAAATATTAAAATAAATATAAAATGAATTATGGAAATAAAAATCACAAAAATGTTTTATAAGGCTGGGACTTGCAGGCTTATGAATACTAAACACACGCACAGTGCGTGATCTTTTCCAGTGCAGCCACCAGGAGTGGGCACTGACAGTCACTTGACCTAGTTTGCGATTTGCATATTACCTACTACATTTCTACTAGATTGACTTGTGTTGAGCAAAGACCCACATGTCTAGTCGCCCCTTGACCACATGTACACATGTATTCAATTCACACCTACCTGATATTGATGACCTACTCCATAAGGAGGTAATCAGTATTGAAAATCTGGAAAATCCCATTATGGTAAGTTAAAATAAATAGTACTGTAGCTCCGAAATACTGGGAACCCTATATAATATCCTGAGTAGTGATGAGCGAGTATACTCGTTGCTCAGGTTTTCCTCAGCATACTCAGGTGTCCTCCGAATATTTTGGCGTGCTCGGAGATTTAGTTTGTGTCAATGCAGCTGCATGATTTGCGGCTGCTAGACAGCCTAAATACGCCAAAATACTCGGAGGACACCCGAGCAACGAGTATTCTCACTCATCACTAATCCTGAGCTATGTAAATGTGCTTAACATCTTAGTTTATCTAAAAGGAGGTTAAAGGCACCCAACTGTTATGATTTAGAGCTCACTCACACTAGCGTATAACACAGCGGAGTGCTATCTGATGTTTTATCGTATAGCACTTAGACCAATATTATTCCATGGAGCAGCTCAGATCTGCAATTATTTTCTCATGCCGATTCAGCATACAAGTTTATAGGCGAGAGTGAAACATTGGAATGCACTCGGATGTCATCCAATAGCAGTCCGATTACTGTGGATTCTGGCAATGGAGGAGATGTGAGAGAAATGGAGCACAAGTGCACTGACACTCGGCTCAAAGTCACAGAGTTTGAGCCGAGTGTCATTTGCATATTCCCCCTTATTCTCCTGCATGAGAAAATCTATGACAATGAGATCCCGGCATTAAAGTGGTTTTCTGGTGAAAAATGCATGGGTATCCAACCCCTAGGACCCTTCACTGACCAACAGACCTAGGTTCTTTCATCCCCATTAGAATGAAGCAGAGTTTGCTTGCTCCTCCATTCACTTTATATGAGCTGCTCTTAGCTTTTACTCCCTTCCCTTTATAGACATCCTTTCCAGGAGCCTTTACCTGTTTTTCGCATGTATGCCACTTTATGTTCAGTCTCATAGGTATTAATCATCTCAATGATTTTCCATACCTTTTCTCCTCTGTATCGAAAAATATTTAGACTTGAGAGTCCTCAGTGGTTGATACCTTTTAATGGCTAACTGAAAAGATGGTAACAAATTGCAAGCTTTCGAGACTACTCAGGTCTCTTCATCAGGCATAGACTAATACAACATCTGAAGAATCACATATTTATACACAAAATAGCACAGAAAAAATGCAATAGGTAGGACAAGTGACATGAAGCAGAACTGTCATTATGGCAGAGGGATTAACATAAATTGACTAGTTCATAGATAAGGAGTGAAGGTTTTATTACCCTCTGATTGGGGTCTGGTATTGTGTTGTGATGACCCTAAAAGGTCAGGGAGGCAGATTCCTTAATTGTTGTAGAACGACATAAAACTCTGGGATATATTCATCCCAGCACTAAGAGTGTCAAAGGTCATCATAAGTTTATATTCCCAGACTTTCTATCCTTCTCAGATTTGAAGTTAGATTTTAATACAAGTAATTCCATATCTGTCATGCTATGACCGGCATACAAAGTGTTTGGCCACAGGTAAATCCATTCTTTTTCTCTTATCGTGTGGCGATGAGAATTCATCCTTGTTCTCAGTTTTTGCCCGGTCTCCCCACATACAGACCCCCAGTTGGACATTTAGTACATATAATTAGGTACACCACATTAGATGTGATGCAGCTGAAAGTACCTGGTATCTTAACTCCTACAATGGTGTCAGTATGCATTAACTTCCTATCATCCTACCAGCTGTGGGCGCCCTCATTCAGTCTTCTCTTTGAATCACATATAACATCTTAGAACCCAGAGATTTACTGTACAGCAGCTGATTATACTGTATACAGACAGCCTCCTTACCACTTCTTTCACACTGCACCTCTGTTTTACTTGCAGAACTAATATGTCATACCTCCTCAGCTCAATATAGATATGCTTATACCAAGCATGTTTTGAAGGTTATTGTGATTATACCTTATACTGGTCACTACTCCCATATGGTGTCCTATATTTGGTCACAACATTTTATATTTTATGTGCGTCATTATACTATACGGAACTCTTTTGCTTTTAGTGCCACTTTTACCATTTTTGTCTCAATAATATCTAATTTTCTAATAATTATTTCTCTTTCCATTTTTTTGGACCCTTTTCGGTATCTTCCTCCCTACTTCCCTAGCTTTTTCTCAATAGTTACATAGAATATGAATGGAAGCGGCAGCAGGGCATGCACTCTACTACTCCATTCTAATAGGGATAAAAGTATCTCATTCTGCAAATCAGTGGGGGTCTGTGTCTCTGCTCCGCACCGATTTATGTCATCATCTATTCGATGGAAAGGTAATAATTTCTTATCATCGGACCACACTTTTAACTATATCTATGAAACAAATTTGGAGCTGGGAAGAGGTTTAATTTAGGTTTTGTAGAAATATTCAGCTCTTCAAGATAATGCTTTAAATTTTTAGAGACAATAACCAAGTGTGAGTTCTTGCAGTTGTGCAAGAACAGTGTATGTACTCTCCAAAAAGTTCCTCTCTGTATGCTAAGCCATCAGCTTTGGTGAAAAATAGGTGGAAATCAGCTCAATCCTGTACACATTATCTAAAAGACTCCTATGCAGCTGCACTGATGGCCCATATGATACATCTGCCCTGCACACATGCCGGTGTGGGCTGTCTTTGTGTGCTATAACATTTCTGGCACAATGACAGTTCATATTATTAAGAATTAGGGATAATTAGCATGTGTTACATTTCACTGTGTGTTTCACTAAGGCCAGAGTCACACTAGAGTTGAATACGGACGAGTGCTATGCTAGAAAAAATCGCATAGCACTTGGACCAATGTTAATCTAAGGGGCAGCTCCCATCATCCGGTTTTATCTCGTACGTATTATATGTGCGAGTGAAATCGCAGCATGCTGCGATTTGCACCGTATATCGGCCGAGAATCGCCAATGCAAGTCTACGGCTGTGAGAAAAAAACGGATTACACACGGACCATGCATGTGACTTGCGAGAAATACTCACCAGTGTACTTAGAAAAGCCGGCAATTAAATGCGCTATACTGTAAAATCACACTGACAGGTTAAAATAGAATAGATAGAATACATGTCTACACATAGTATAGGTATATATATATATGTAATTGACACACAAATATATATATATATATATATATATATATATATATATATATACAGTACAGACCAAAGTTTGGACACACCTTCTCATTCAAAGATTTTTCTGTATTTTCATGCCTATGAAAATTGTAGAATCACACTGAAGGCATCAAAACTATGAATTAACACATGTGGAATTATACATTACACTTTACAAAAAAGTGTGAAACAACTGAAAATATGTCTTATATTCTAGGTTCTTCAAAGTAGCCACCTTTTGCTTTGATTACTGCTTTGGACGCAATAAAGGTGAACGGACTCTACATGCATGGTTCTCACCGTGAAGCATAGAGGAGGTGGTGTGATGGTGTGGAGATGCTTTGTTTGGTGACACTGTTGGGGATTTATTCATAGTCATGAAAATACAGAAAAATCATTGAATGAGAAGGTGAGTCCAAACTTTTGGTCTGTACTGTATATATATATATATATTTCATAGAGAGATATATAGCAGAATAGGCGATATTTCAATTGTCGGCTTCTGTAAAAATCATTACAGAACCGGACAGAATAGGAGACATGGTTTGCATACAATAAACCATTGCAGAACATTTTGATTTATATATGTCCCTGACTATTAATGTTAGTAGTGGTGTGTGTGTTAAATTTGGAGCTGTACGTGTTTTATAAAAGCATTTTTCACTGAAAAAACTTGCTTGGGCTCCCGCACAATTTTCTCCGCCAGGGAGGGAAAGCCAATGACTGAGGGCAGATATTAAGAGCCTAGAAAGGGACCATGGTTTTTGCCCCCCCGGCTCTAAACATCTGCCCGCAGCCTCAGTGATGTCAGCGGTAGTCCTGAGGCTGCGCAGACTACCCGCCTGGACCCGCGGTGAACTCGGCAGCGTAGGGAAAATGTTCAGAAAACTTTCCCCACGCTACATAGAGTTCATCTACTGTTCAGGCAGGGAGGCTGCACAGGCAGCTTTTCATTCATTGCACAGTGGTTTACGGCAATGTTCTGCAATGGTTTACTGCATGTAAAACATGTCTCCTATCCTGTTGGCTCCTGCAGAGATTCTACAGGAGCCGACAAATGAATTAATGGCTATTCTGCTATCTATCCCTCTATGATATATATATGTATATATATATATATATATATATACATATATATATATATGTGTTTCACTGACATATATATATACAGTGCCTTGGGAAAGTATTTGGCCCCCTGGAACTTTTCAACCTTTTCCCACATATCATGCTTCAAACATAAAGATACCAAATGTAAATTTTTGGTGAAGAATCAACAAGTGGGACACAATTGTGAAGTTGAACGTGGTTATTTTAAATTTTTGTGGAAATACAAAAACTGAAAAGTGGGGCGTGCAATATTATTCGGCCCCTTTAACTTAACACTTTGTTGCGCCACCTTTTGCTGGGATTACAGCTGTAAGTTGCCTGGGGTATGTCTCTATCAGTTTTGCACATCAAGAGACTGAAATTCTTGCCCATTCTTCCTTGGCAAACAGCTCTAGCTGAGTGAGGTTGCATGGAGATCGTTTGTGAACAGCAGTTTTCAGCTCTTTCCACAGATTCTAGATTGGATTCAGGTCTGGACTTTGACTTGGCCATTCTAACACCTGGATACTTTTATTTGTGAACTATTCCATTGTAGATTTTGCTTTATGTTTGGGATCATTGTCTTGTTGGAAGACAAATCTTTGTCCCAGTCTCAGGTCTTTTGCAGACTCCAACAGGTTTTCTTCAAGAATGGTCCTGTATTTGGTTCCATCCATCTTCCCATCAATTTTAACCATCTTCCCTGTCCCTGCTGAAGAAAATCAGGTCCAAACTATGATGCTGCCCCCACCATGTTTGACAGTGGGGATGGTGTGTTCAGGGTGATGAGCTGTGTTGCCTTTACGCCAAACATATCGTTTGGCATTGTTGCCAAAAAGTTCGCTTTTGGTTTCATCTGACCAGAGCACCTTCTTCTACATGTTTGGTGTGTCTCCCAGGCGGCTTGTTGTAAACTTTAAATGGCACTTGTTATGGATATCTTTAAGAAATGGCTTTCTTCTTGCCACTCTTCCATAAAAGCCATATTTGTGCAGTGTATGACTGATTGTTGTCTTATGGACAGACTGTCCCACCTCAGCTGTAGATCTCTGAGGTTCATCCAGAGTGATCATGGGCCTCTTGGCTGCATCTCTGATCAGTCTTCTCCTTGTTTGAGATGAAAGTTTAGAGGGACGGCTGGGTCTTGGTAGATTTGCAGTGGTATGATACTCCTTCCATTTCTATATGATCGCTTGCACAGTGCTCCTTGGGATGTTTAAAGTTTTGGAAATCATTTTGTATCCAAATCTGGCTTTAAACTTCTCCACAACAGTATCACGGACCTGCCTGTTGTGTTCCTTGGTCTTCATGATGCTTTCTGTGCTTCAAACAGAACCCTTAGACTATCACAGAGCAGGTGCATGTATACGGAGACTTGATTACACACAGGTGGATTATATTTATCATCAGTAGTCATTTAGGACAACATTGGATCATTCAGAGATCCACAATGAACTTATGGAGTGAGTTTGCTGCACTGAAAGTAAAGGGGCCGAATAATATTGCACGCCCCACTTTTCAGTTTTTGTATTTCCACAAAAATTTTAAATAACCAATAAATTTTGTTCAACTTCACAATTGTGTCCCACTTATTGTTGATTCTTCACCAAAAATTTACATTTGGTGTCTTTATGTTTGAAGCATGATATGTGGGAAAAGGTTGAAAAGTTCCAGGGGGCCGAATACTTTCGAAAGGCACTGTATATACTAAAATTAGGCTCAATGCTATCGCATCGGGAGTGCGCCATAAAGCTGTTACTGTGGCTGCACAAGTAAAACATAGACGTCACCACTATTCCCCACGCAAGCGCAGTAACAGCCGCGTCGTTACTGCACATGCGCGGGTAGAGCATGCAGTTGTGGCTGTTACTGCGCATGCGCAGGAATCGCAGTGACGTGAATGTCACTTGCGCAGGCGCAGTTTGTGGCCTTGCGGCCACGAACTGCGCCTGCGCAAGTGGCATACATGTCACCGCTATTCCCGCACATGCGTAGTAACAGCGTGGCTGTTACTGCGCCTGCGTGGAGACGTGGCCACGAACTGTGCCTGCACAAGTGACACTGCCGCGATGCCTTATGGGATTCGGGGACAACTGGTGATTATATATGTAGATAAATGCGTTTTGAAGAATATTTCAGTTTATTGATCAGTTAAATGTCCATTTTGCAAGGGTGCGAGAAAATCATGGCATACGCATGCCATATGGATTGCATACGGATGACACACGGATACTTAGATGTGGGGAAATCGCATCCTCGCATTGAAAACAGATTACATATGGATCACTGTTCAGGGAACATGTCTGCGATTCTTGGCCATGAAAATCGGACCGATTTTTTTATACATTGTGTCTGACTCCGGCCCAGCAGATATTTTCATGTCATAAGAAAGTGCCGTACACTTGTTAGTGAAGCTAGGCACAGCCTGTGTTTTTCTGTCAGGAGATAATTTTCCTTTCATATCCCAGGGACCAAATGTACAATTTATAAAAGACAATGTCGTGGCTTTAAGTGTTCCTGTTTTATTTTCTAGATTTGTGCTTGGTAAGAGATTAGTTTTACATTTGCTTTTTTGTTCTTGCTTTTCTTTGTATCGCTACACATCTCCTCTTAGCTTTGTTTCTTTGTGATATGGTCGCTTGGGAAATTATAAGACATGATGCACAGCAAGACTGCTAAGAGCAACTCAGAATTTTCTGTCCTCTGTTGTCCTTCTGCTTAACAGGTTGTTCTCATTGTGCAGTCCAAAGGGCATATTTGGTGGATTATCTAATAAATATACACACATGAAGATTTTATACTGGGTTCACACTGTACAGTTTTCGTGCAGTTTTTGCTTGATTCAAAAGTATTTTATGCATTTCTACAATTCACTATTGCTTTTGGAAAAAATATGATTGATATTTTTTCACAAACACACATTATCTCTGTTAGGCCAAAGACACACTATCGATTTTAACCCCTTCAAGACATGCGCCGTACATGTACGGCGTATGTCATGTCCCTCCCTTTTATGTGGGCTCTGGCGATGAACCAACATTTTTCCTGGCACGTGTCAGCCCTTTTGAACAGTTGACATGTGCCCCTAACAGCCGCTGGTGGAATCGCGATCCACCAGCAGCTGTTAACCCATTAAATGCTACTGTCAGTCTCTGACATCGGCATTTAATGTGATCACGTCAGAAGCGTGTCACTTATCCCACCCATTGGTAAGCCAGTCACATGATCGCGGGTGACCGATGGGTCGGCATGACAACCAAAGTTCTCCAGCAGACCTCTATGGTTGTCATAGCCAGATTGCTATGAGCACCAGCCTGTGTTTGGTGCTCATAGCAAGTGGGCATTTCTGCAGAGGAGATTGGGTTATCGCAGCTTCTAAGTCTCTCATGGAGACTATTGAAGCAAGTGAAAAGTAAAAAAAAAAAGTTTTTAAAACATAACAAAAATAAAAGTTCAAATCAACCCCCATTCAAAATAAAACAATTAAAAAAAATAAAATACACATATTTGGTATTACCGCATTCAGAATCAGAATCGGCGTAGCAAAAAACGCCCAAATTAAATTTTTTTTTGGTCACTGCAATATTGCATTAAATTGCAATAACGGGCGATCAAAAGATCGTGTCCACACCAAAACGGTATTAATAAAAACATCAGCTTGGCATGCAAAAAATAAGCCCTCGCACAGCCCCAGATCACGAAAAATGGAGACGCTACAGGTCTTGGCAAATGACAATTTTTTTTTCACCATTTAATTAAAAATCAATTTATACATGTTTGGTATCTACAAACTTGTAATATCCGGGAGAATCATAATGACAGATCAGTTTTACCATTTGGTGAACAAGCTAAAAAAAAAATCCAAAAAACAGTTGTGGAATTGCTCTTTTTTGCAATTTCACCGCATTTGGAGTTTTTTTCCTGTTTTCGAGTACATGACATGGTGTCGTTCAAAAGTACAACTCATACCGCTAAAAACAAGCCTTCACATGGCCATATTGATGGAAAAATAAAAAAGTTAAGGCTGTGGGAAGAAGGGGAGCAAAAAACAGAAACGCAAAAACGATATAGGGCTGCTGAAGGGGTTAAAATCAGTCCTATTTTGTTCCTGCAAAGTCGGACAAGTGTCATGCCAGTGTCATACGTTTTTCATGTGAGTACAATCTGATTTTTAACACCTAGCATCTGATTTACACCCTATTGCAATGTGAAAGCGATCCGATTGCAATTCGATTTTAACATGAGCTTTTACATAGAGCATTGCTCTATTTAATTTTCACATAGTTTTCCAAGGAAATTTTCTTCAAGATTATATATAAGTAGATAGAGAGAGAGAGAGAGTGAGAGAGATGGATAGATACAAGAAGATGTATATAAATATGTGAATGAGATATATATAGTGGGTACGGAAAGTATTCAGACCCCTTTAAATTTTTCACTCTTTGTTTCATTGCAGCCATTTGGTAAAATCAAAAAAGTTCATTTTTTTCTCATTAATGTACACTCTGCACCCATCTTGACTGAAAAAAACAGAAGTGTAGAAATGTTTGCAAATTTGTTAAAAAAGAAAAACTGAAATATCACATGGTCATAAGCATTCAGACCCTTTGCTCAGTATTGAGTAGAAGCACCCTTTTTGAGCTAGTACAGCCCTGAGTCTTCTTGGGAATGATGCAACAAGTTTTTGACACCTGGATTTGGGGATCCTCTGCCATTCTTCCTTGCAGTTCCATCAGGTTGGATGGTGAACGTTGGTGGACAGCCATTTTCAGGTATCTCCAGAGATGCTCAATTGGGTTTAGGTCAGGGCTCTGGCTGGGCCAGTCAAGAATGGTCACAGAGATGTTCTGAAGCCACTCCTTTGTTATTTTAGATGTGTGTTTTGGGTCATTGTCTTGTTGGAAGGTGAACCTTCGGCCAAGTCTGAGATCTAGAGCACTCTGGAAGAGGTTTTCATCCAGGATATCTCTGTACTTGGCCGCATTAATGATTCCTTCAATTGCAACCAGTCGTCCTGTCCCTGCAGCTGAAAAACACCCCCATAGCATGATGCTGCCACCACCATGTTTCACTGTTGGGATTGTATTGGGCAGGTGATGAGCAGTGCCTGATTTTCTCCACACATACCACTTAGAATTATCACCAAAAAGTTCTATCTTCGTCTCATCAGACCAGAGAATCTTATTAGTCTGGGAGTCCTTCATGTGTTTTTTAGCAAACTCTATGCGTGCTTTCATATGTCTTGTACTGAGGAGAGGCTTCCATTGGGCCACTCTGCCATAATGGCCCGACTGTTGGAGGGCTGCAGTGATAGTTGACATTGTGGAACTTTCTCTTATCTCCCTATTGCATCTGTGAAGTTTAGCCACAGTGATTGTGATGTTCCACTAGAATTTCCTGTGTAAATTTTCAGATTTGTTATGTGGTATAACAGCACCATCTAGTGGTCGTTTTATAGAATGTCTTTGGTTGTTGATATTGAGGTTTTTTGACATATCTACCACACCGTAGTTCATGAGTCATAGCTTTGATGACTCATCAGCCAGCCCCAGCAGCCATGTTTCTTTGCTCAGTATACAGCTAAGACAGTTCATTCCTGAGTACCTCCTGACATCAGAATCCAATAGTGATCTCTTACATCCAGATCTGTAGCCGCACAATCGGTAAGTGCCTAAACACATTCACCATGAACTTGACAGCCGTATAAATATTGGGATGTTTACATCATGCTGTTATGAAAATGTGAGAGTTGTAGTCCATGCTTTTCCGACTGGTCAGTGAGCATGGGATATACCGCATGTTATATGTAACTACATGTTATGCATATAGTGTGTTCCCTCACCACTGTATATTGTGTATATATTGTATGCTTGCCACATGTTTGTGAGCACATAGTAAAATACTGTTATTTGTTCCACAGTTTTTTACCATATTCGATTCCTGCAATAAACTTGGTAACAGACATCACGTGTCTATCAAATCACTGTTGGGATCAAGGTTATGCTGTCTGCAAGGATTATGTACACATACACATAAGACGGGCAGAACAGTGATCTTGGGGTTCTTCTTTACCTCTCACACAAAGTTTATTCTCCCACGATTGCATAGTTTGGCTGGACAGCCAGGTCTAGGAAGACTTCTGGTGGTTCCAAACTTCTTCCATTTAAGGATTATGGAGGCCATTGTGCTCTTAGGAGCCTTGAATACTTCAGAAATTCTTTTGTAACTTTGGCAAGATGAGTGCCTTGCCACAATTCTGTCTCTGAGCTCCTTGGCCAGTTCCTCTGACCTCATGATTCTCATTTGGTCTGACATACACTGTGAGCTGTGAGGTCTTATATAGACAGGTGTGTGCCTTTACAAATCAAGTCCTATCTGGTTAATGATACACAGCTTGACTGCAATGACGGAGTAGAACCATCTCAAATAGGATCACAAGGAAATAGACAGCATGTGACTTAAATATAAGGAAATGGACAGCATGTGACTTAAATATGAGTGTCTGAGCAAAGGGTCTGAATACTTATGACCATGTGATATTTCAGATTTTCTTTTTTAATAAATTTGGAAAAATTTCTACATTTCTGTTTTTTCAGTCAAGATGGGGTGAAAAATGTACATTAATGAGAAAAAAAATGAACTTTTTTGAATTTACCAATTGGCTGCAATGAAGTAAAGAGTGAAAAATTTAAAGGGGTCTGAATACTTTCCGTACCCACTGTAATCAGTGCTTTGTGTGTTGTTTACTGTACTTGTTTTTTTTAGTAAATAAATTCTTTTCACAGAAAAAAGGCATGGCATCCCCCATGTACTCTGAAAACATACTCTCAAAGCAAGACCTGACAGAATAGATATATACACATAGAATAGATAGATATAAAAATGTCAGTCACATATTTAATTAGTACAGTGTGTGCAGCTAACTGTACATGTATTTAATTAATAAATGATTATTTTTCAGAAAAAAATGTTGTGGACTCCAGTGAAATTTTACAAACCAGCCGGGTGAAAGCCGACAGCTGGAGGCTGATGTTTATGGCCTGGGAATAGAGTAATAGCCATGGAGCTTCGTAGGCTATCAATATCAGCTCAAATCTGTATACCTAGCCTTTATTAGTTATTAAAATGGGGGACCCCCCAAAAAAACACATGGGTTCCTTCTATAATTAACCCCTTAACACCCGGAGCTTTTTTCGGTTTTGCTTTTTCGTTTTTCGATCCCCTTCTTTCCAGAGCCATAACTTTTTATTTTTCCATCAATATGGCCATGTGAGGGCTTATTTTTTGCGGGATGAGTTGTACTTTTGAACAACACCATTGGTTTTACCATGTAGTGTACTCGAAAATTGGAAAAAAATTCCAAGTGAGGTGAAATTGCAAAAAAAGTGCAATCTCACACTTGTTTTTTGTTTGGCTTTTTTGCTAGGTTCACTAAATGCTAAAACTAAACTGCCATTATGATTCTCCAGGTGATTACGAGTTCATAGACACCAAACCTGTCTATGTTCTCTTATATCTAAGTGATGAAAAAAATTTCCAAATTTTGCTAAAAATAAAAAAAATTCCGCTATTTTCCGAGACCTGTAGCGTCTCCATTTTTCGTGCTTTGGGGACGGGTATGAGCTAATTTTTTGCGTGCCGAGCGGACGTTTTTAATGATACCATTTATGCACAGATCCGTTCTTTTCATCGCCCGATATTGCATTTTAATGCAATGTTGTGGCGACCAAAAAAAGTAATTCTGGCGTTTTTTATTTTTTTCTCGTTACGCCGTTTAGCGATCGGGTTAATGCTGTTTTTTTATTGATAGATCGGGCGATTCTGAATGCAACAATATCAAATATGTGTATGTCTGATTTTTTATTGTTTTATTTTGATTGGGGCGAAAGGGGGGTGATTTGAACTTTTAGGTTTTTTTGATTTTTTTTAATTTTTAAACTCTTTTTTCTTTTACTTTTGGCATGCTTCAATAGCCTCCATAGGAGGCTAGAAGCATGCACAACTCGATCAGCTCTGCTACATATAGGCGATGAGCAGATCGCCTATATGTAGCAGATTTACTGCATTGCTATGAGCGCCGACCACCGGGCGGCATTCACAGCAATGTGCTTGCAACAACCATAGAGGTCTCTATGAGACCTCTGGTTGTCAAGGCAATGCGTCGCCGACCCCCGATCATGTGACGGAGGTCGGCGATGCGCTCATTTCCGGCACGGCAGCTGGAAGCGCTAGTTAAATGCCCGCTGTCAGCTTTGACAGCTGGATTTAACTAGTTAATAGGCGCGGGCGGATTGCGAGTCCACTCGCGCCTATTGCGGGCACATGTCAGCTGTTTATAACAGCTGACATGTCGCGGCTTTGAGGTGGGCTTACCGCCGGAGCCCACCTCAAAGCGTGGGATAGTGCCAGCTGACGTACTATTCCGTCAGCTGGCAATAAGGGGTTAATATCCAGCTAAGGCTAGGCAGACAGCTGTGGGCTGATAGTAATAGCCTAGGAAGGGGCCATGAATATTGCCCCCCTAAGCTAAAAACATCAGCTCTCAGGCACCCCAGAAAAGGCGCATCTATAAGATGTGCAAATTCTGGCATTTAGCCTGTTATGTTTCGGTAACTGAGGAGAAATAGCAAAAAAATAGCAAAAGCGGTAATACACCAGAGAGGCTGGAACCTATTAGATTGCAGTAACCTGAACTAACCACACAACCAGAAGTAGCCGTGGAGCGTTCCTACGGTGATCCTAGATGCCTCGTCACAGCCTGAGAGATAACTACACCTAAAGGTAGAAAGATGAAAGCTATCTGCCCCGGAGCAGATCCCCAAAGAAAATAGGAAGCCCCCAAACATGTAATGGCGGTTAGACAAGAAGAAAGCATGGACACAGACAGAAAATAGAAAGAGCAAACGTTGGGGCCCAATCTGTCTAGACAGAAAAGTACAGGAAAGAATTCTGACTGCAATCCAACAAAACCCTAACAAAAATACCAACACTTCTGATTGCCAAAAAACCTGAGATCACACGATCTCATCCACCTAAATCAGATCTCTGGTGTAACAAAACGCTATTCAGCAAATAAAAAGTTACAAAGGAGCAAAGCAAAAGTGCAGACACAAACAGAGCACAATTGCAGCGCCAGACCCCCAAAAGGGGACAGGCTGCAGTCCACTGCAAGCAGCAAACCAGCAGAGAAAATCAAACAGAGGAAAAAAAACAGCAAACACTTATCTGAAGGAGAGCAGGAAACTATCAGTGCTTCAAGCAAGACCAGCAGGAACAATTGATAACCGGCAAGGCTGCTGGGAACTCAGGCCACTTATATCCTACCATTCAGCGCCAGCTGAAGGCCATTCGGTAATCAGTTCATTACCCTCAGCAACCACCGGAGGGAGTCCCAGCTCAGAAGCTGCCTCCAGCATATTCACAACAGTACCCTCCCTTGAGAAGGGGTCACCGAACCCTCACCTGCGCAACCAGGCCGATCAGGATGAGCTCGATGATAGGCACGGATCAGTCTCCCAGCATGGATGTCCGAAGCAAACACCCAAGAATTGTCCTCCTGACTATAACCTCTCCACTTAACAAAATATTGGAGTTTCCGTCTAGCAAAACGAGAATCCAAAATCTTCTCAACCACATACTCCAAATTGCCCTCAACCAAAACAGGGTCGGGAGGCGCAGCAATAGGAACCACTGGTTCGACAAACCTCTTTAATAAGGACTTGTGGAACACGTTATGGATCTTAAATGTTCCTGGAAGAAGCAAACGGAAGGAAACCGGATTAATAATTTCCATGATCTTATAAGGTCCAATGAACCTTGGCTTAAATTTTGGAGATGCAACCTTCATAGGGATATTCCTTGAGGACAACCAAACCAAGTCCCCCACTTTAAAACGAGGACCATCAGTCCTATGCCGGTTGGCAAACCGCTGGGCCTTCTCCTGAGAGAGAGACAACCTCTCCACCACCTGGTCCCAAATCTGCTGCATACGCTGCACAATAGAGTCAACCCCCGGACAGACAGAAGCCTCCGCCTGTCCTGAAGAAAATCGAGGGTGAAACCCGGAATTGCAGAAAAATGGAGACATCAAGTTGGCAGAGCTAGCTCTATTATTAAGAGCAAACTCAGCCAAAGGCAAAAAAGAGACCCAGTCATCTTGATCAGCATACACAAAACATCTCAAATAAGTCTCCAAGGTCTGGTTTGTTCTCTCGGTTTGTCCATTGGTCTGAGGGTGAAATGCAGAGGAGAAAGACAACTGAACACCAAGTTTAGAACAAAATGTCCTCCAATACCTGGAAACAAACTGGACTCCTCTGTCAGACACAATGTTCTCCGGAATGCCATGCAACCGAACCACATGCTGAAAGAACAAAGGCACCAACTCGGAGGAGGAAGGCAACTTAGGTAATGGCACAAGATGTATCATCTTGGAAAACCTATCACAGATTACCCAGATAACGGTCATTCTCTGAGAGACAGGAAGGTCAGAAATAAAATCCATAGAAATATGGGTCCATGACCTCTTGGGTACAGGTAATGGTATTAACAAACCACTCGAACGAGAGCAAGGCTTGGAACGAGAGCAAGTCCCACAGGACTGCACAAAGTCCCTGATGTCGCGAGACAAAGTAGGCCACCAAAACGCGGAACAATGAATCTCAGATATCACACTCTTTTTCCACTGGTCTGGAACAAACAACTTCCCAACAGGGCAGCGCTCAGGTTTATCCTCCTGACACCCTTCCAGAGCCAGTCTCAAATTGGGCGAAATGGTGGAAAGAACCACACCCTCTTTCAAAATAACAGCAGGATCAGATAACTCATGAGAATCTGCAAAGAAACTCCTCGAGAGGGCATCCGCCTTGACATTCTTAGTGCCAGGAAGAAAAGAAACCACAAAATTAAAACGTGTGAAAAACAAGGCCCACCAGGCCTGCCTAGGATTAAGTCGCTTGGCTGATTCGAGATAAATCAGGTTCTTATGGTCCGTGAGGACCACCACCTGATGTTTGGCTCCTTCCAGCCAATGTCTCCACTCTTCAAAGGCCCACTTCATGGCCAATAACTCCCGATTACCCACGTCATAATTACGTTCAGTAGGAGAAAATTTTCGAGAGAAAAAGGCACAAGGGTTACTCTTAGAGGTCTCTGGATCTCTTTGGGACAAAACGGCACCAGCCCCAATCTCAGAGGCATCAACCTCCACCTGAAACGGCAGAGAAACATCAGGCTGCCGTAGAACAGGAGCAGAAGTGAATCTCTGCTTAAGTTCCTGAAACACAGAGACTGCCTCAGGAGGCCAATTCACCACATCAGAACCCTTTTTGGTCAAATCAGTCAATGGTTCAACAATACCGAAGAAATTACCAATAAATTTACGATAAAAATTGACAAAACCCAAAAATCTCTGAAGAGCCTTTAATGAAGTAGGTTGGACCCAATCACAGTTGGCCTGAACCTTGACCGGGTCCATTTCAATAACAGACGGAGACAAAATGAATCTCAGAAATGAGACCTTCTGTACGCCAAAAAGACACTTTGATCCCTTCACATACAGTTCATTCTCTCTCAAAATCTGGAACACAGTGCGAAGATGTTTCACATGAGAGTCCCAGTCATTGGAAAAAATCAAGATATCATCCAAATAAACAATCAGAAATTTATCCACAAAATCCCTGAAAATATCATTAATGAAGGATTGGAAGACGGAAGGAGCATTAGTGAGCCCAAAAGGCATCACTAGGTACTCAAAATGCCCCTCTGGGGTATTAAACGCCGTCTTCCATTCATCCCCGTGCTTAATGCGAATAAGGTTATACGCCCCCCTGAGGTCAAGCTTGGTAAACCAACTAGCACTTTTCACCCTGGAAAACAGGTCAGAAATCAAGGGTAACGGATATTGATACTTCACAGTGATCTTATTCAAGAGACGATAATCAATACACGGCCTCAATGAACCATCCTTTTTGGCCACAAAGAAAAAACCGGCACCCAAGGGTGAAGAGGATGGTCTGATATGACCCTTCTCCAATGACTCCTTGTTATAAGATCGCATAGCATCGTGTTCAGGTACAGACAAGTTAACAAGGCGACCTTTAGGAAATTTACCACCAGGCACTATTTCAATAGCGCAATCGTAGCTCCTGTGAGGGGGCAAGGATGCGGATTTACTTTCACTAAACACATCCGAAAAATCAGTCAAAAAGTAAGGAACATCCTGAGACTGGGGAGAGGCAGAAAAAACAGGAGTGTCGGCATTAACACATTGGCAGCCCCAACTGGTCACAGACACAGATTTCCAATCCAAAACAGGATTATGACACTGTAACCAAGGGAAACCTAGTGCAATGATGTCATGCAGATTATACAGCACCAGAAATTTGCAACTCTCCTGATGATCTGGTTCAACCCTCATTATCACCTGAGTAGAAAACTGGGGTTCATTCTCCGGCAAAGGGGTAGAATCAATGCCCAGTAGGGGAATAGACTTCCGCAGGGGTATCATGGGAAACCCACAACGTTTGGCAAAGTCAAAATCCATCAGGTTAATAGCTGCTCCTGAATCAACAAAAGCCTGAGCAGAAAATGTGGACAGGGAGCAAATCAGGGTAACAGTCAACAGAAATTTAGTCTGAACACTACCCAAGACAACTGAGCATGCAAAATGTCTTCCCTGTTTAGGGCAGACTGAAATAGCATGAGAGGCGTCACCACAGTAGAAACATAACCTATTGCACTTTCGAAACTCATGACGCTGTTCCCCAGAAGTCACTCTATCACACTGCATGGGCTCAGAAGCTGGCTCAAAAGGCAACACTATCTCACGCATACCTCTGCGCTCACGCAAACGTCTGTCAATTTGAATAGCCAATGACATAGAATCATTGAGACCAGAGGGAGCAGGGAATCCCATCATAACATCCTTTACATTCTCTGATAGCCCCTTCCGAAAAAGGGCTGCCAAAGCATCATCATTCCATTTGGTCAGGACTGCCCACTTTCGGAATTTCTGACAGTACAACTCAGCGTCTTCAAGACCCTGATTTAATGCCAACAAGGTTTTTTCAGCTTGATCAGTGACATTAGGTTCATCGTACAATAACCCCAGAGCCAGAAAAAATGCATCAATATCATTCAAAACAGGATCCCCAGGTGTCAGGGAAAAAGCCCAATCCTGAGGATCGCCGCGCAGGAGAGAGATGACAATTTGAACCTGCTGTGCTGCGTTCCCTGAGGACTTAGGCTTTAAGGCAAAAAACAACTTACAGTTATTTTTGAAATTCAGAAATTTAGCCCGATCCCCCAAAAACAAATCTGGCATGGGAATCCTAGGTTCCACAACCTAGGCAGCAATACTGATCCACACGGCCAGACAACTGTGCAAGCTCCATTGAGAGAAAAAAAAATCCTCCTCAGCACCCAGAGAAACAAAGGGAAAAAAAAATAAAAATCTCTGACAACTCTGACAATCTTTTTTCTTTCCACACTATTTTTCCCTTCTGTGAGTAATTTTCAGTTTTGGCCGGTGATACTGTTATGTTTTGGTAGCTGAGGAGAGTAAGCAAAAACGGCAATACACCAGAGAGGCTGGAACCTATTGGATTGCAGTAACCTGAACTAACCACACAACTAGAGGTAGCCGTGGAGCGTTCCTACATTGATCCTAGACGCCTCGTCACAGCCTGAGAGATTACTACACCTAAAGGCAGAAAGATGAAAGTTATCTGCCCCAGGGAGATCCCCAAAGAAAATAGGAAGCCCCCAAACATGTAATGGCGGTTAGAAAAGAAGAAACACGGACACAGACAGAAAATAGAATGAGCAAACGCTGGGGCCCAATCTGTCTAGACAGAAAAGTACAGGAAAGGATACTCACTGCAATCCAAAAAAAACCCCTAAAAAATACCAACACTACTGATTGCAAAAACACCTGAGATCACACGACCTCTACCACCTAAATCAGTTCTCTGGTGTAACAAAACTAAGCCGCAGCCACTGAAAAAACAGGAAAAAGCAAATGAACAAACAACAGTGGCTCCAGACAAACTGAGAGGAGCACAAGCCCCCCGGAGGGGACCCGGCTGACCTCCACAGAAGTGCAGGGAACAATGCAAAAAGCAAGCACAAAAACAAAAGCAGAAAATATCTTATCTGATAGCAGAAGATGCAGGCAAGACTCAGCAAGCTTCCAAACGAACCAGGAACCACAATTGAGACGAGAACAATTGATCACCGGCAACCATCATGGGAGGGAACCTCCCTTATATCAGACCAGCCCGTGATCCCAGATTGCCACTCCTCGCTAAAAGGTTCAGTACTGTCAGTAACCACCAGAGGGAGCCTCTGCTCAGAAACCATTTTTAGCACATTCATAACAGGGCCCTGTATATGATGCTCCACTGTATGATGGGCCCCATGGATGATGCTCCAGTGTATGATGGGCCTACATAATGCTCCATATATAATGGGCCCCATATGATGCTCCAGTATATGATGGGCCCCATGGATGATGCTCCAGTGTATAATGGGCCCCATATATGATGCTACAGTGTATAATGTGCCCCGTATATGATGCTCCAGTGTATGATGGGCCCCATTTATAATGCTCCAGTGTATGATATGCACCATGGATGATGCTCCAGTGTATGATGGGCCTATATAATGCTCCATATATAATGGGACCCATATGATGCTCCAGTATATGATGGGCCCCATGGATGATGTTCCAGTGTATGATGGGCCCCATTTGTAATGCTCCAGTGTATAATGGGCCCCGTATATGATACTCCAGTGTATGATGGGCCCCATTTATAATGCTCCAGTGTATGACGGGCCCCATGGATGATGCTCCATTGTATGATGGACCTATATAATACTCCATATATAATGGGCCCCATTTGATGCTTCAGTATATGATGGACCCCATGGATGATGCTCCAGTATATGATGGGCCTATATAATGCTCCATATATAATGGGCCCCATTTGTAATGCTCCAGTGTACAATGGGCCCCGTATATGATGCTCCAGTGTATGATGAGCCCAATTTATAAGGCTCCAGTGCATGATGGGCCCCATGGATGATGCTCCAGTGTATGATGGGCCTATATAATGCTCCATATATAATGGGCCCCATATGATGCTCCAGTATATGATGAGCCCCACGAATGATGCTCCACTGTATGATGGGCCTATATAATGCTCCATATATAATGGGCCCCATTTATAATGCTCCAGTGTATAATGGGCCCTGTATATGATGCTCCAGTGTATGATGGGCCCCATTTATAATGCTCCAGTGTATGATGGGCCCCATGGATGATGCTCCAGTGTATGATGGGCCTATATAATTCTCCATATATAATGGGCCCCATATGATGCTGCAGTATATGATGGGCCTCATGGATGATGCTCCAGTGTATAATGGGCCCCGTATATGATGCTCCAGTGTATGATGGGCCCCATGGATGATGCTCCAGTGTATAATGGGCCCTATCTATGATGCTCAAGTGTATGATGGGCCCCATATGTAATTCTCCAGTGTATAATGCTCCCCATATATTGCTCCAAACATTAAAAAAATGAAATACCTCTCCTCGCTGTGCACTGCTCTACTCTGGACTCCTCAGCGTCACCATCTTCCAGCTCTCTGCACTTGGACTGTTCAGGCAGAGGGCGTACAGACGTGACGTCATCTCGCTCTCTAACCTGAATGTCACTGTCAGGAAACGCGGAAGACGTCACAGCGGTGGAGCAGGGAGAGGTAAGTATTGCAAGTGCTGGGGCCCTGAGCAAGTGGGGTCCCACTCGTGGGTGACGGCACTGGCACAGGGCCCCTCACAGTACGACGGTATCTCTGACGGCGAGTGGGCCCCCCCACCGTCAGAGACACTGGCGTACTATGAGGGGTCCTGTGCCAGTGTCGTCGCCCACGAGTGGGCCCTCCACCTGCTCAGGGCACCGGCACTTGCCCGGGTGCGCCAGGTGCTGACGACGGCCCCAGGAGGGGTACAGTCCAGTTAGGGAGGTGGAAAAACTGGCAAATGTTGAGGTGTAGGCTGGACGTTTAGCAGCTGCAAATGGAGGAATTAGAGAAGTTGGAGGAAGAGGAGGACAAAGCGAGCCATTTTGCTGGCAACCTATGTGTCATCAGGGGAAGGTGGTACAAAATCCTTTGAAACCCAGGCATGGTTCATTTTAATGAAGGTGAGATCACCAACATTTTGGGTCGACAGCAAGGTCCTTCTTTCTGTCAGGATTGATCCAGCAGCACTGAAGACTCTTTCTGATAGCATACTACCAGCAGGGCAAGCGAGCTCCTGTAAGGCATATTGTGCCAATTCAGTCCAGGTGTCCAGTTTACAGGCCCTGTAGTCAAAGGGGAATGAACTGTGAGGGAGAACATCGATAGGGGAGGAGAGGTAATTTTGAACCATAGTTGACAACTGCTGTCTCCTGTCTGTTGCAATTGATTCAGTATTAACAGTCGTGTGAGCGGTACTCGAGAAATCAGTCCACAACATGGTCATGAAACCCCTGTCTCCAACGCCACTTCAGCTGTGTGCACCACGAACACCTCTTCCATTTGGCCAAGTACGGCTCGTGGTAGAACCTGCACCACTGCTGTGTGCTGGGAATGCCTCTGACAAACGGTTTACCAGAGTTGCTTGTTTGTTTGCCAATATTAGCTCTAGGTTCTCCTGTGGCATGATGTTCTGTAATTTGCCTTTATAGCGAGGATCGAGGATGCTGGCCAACGAGGAGTCATCATCCTTCATAATTTTGGCAATGCGGGGGTCACTTTTTGGGATCCGCAAGACATAATCACACATGTGGGCCAATGTTCCAGGTGTCAATGATGCACTGCCAGTGGTGGGTGGAGGAGCACTTTCTGCCAAATCCACATCTGTTATGATTTGGTAGCTGAGGAGTGCAGGTAAAAAAGGCAATACACCAGAGCAGTTGGAAACTACGAGATTGCAGTACCCTGACTAACCACCACAACTAGAGGCAGCCGTGGAGCGTTCCTACGTTGGTCCTAGACGCCTCGTCACAGCCTGAGAAACTAACTACACCTAAAGATAGATATAGGAAAGCTATCTGCCCCGGAGCAGAACCCCAAAGACAATAGAAAGCCCCCAAACATGTAATGGCGGTTAGACAAGATGAAATACTGACACAGAAAGAAAATAGTATGAGCAAACGCTGGGGCCCAAACTAACTAAATAGAAAAGGATAGGAAGGGTACTTACTGCAATCCCAGAAAACCCTGAAAAGTACCAACACCACTAATTTCAAAAACACCTGAGATCACACGACCTCTACCACCTAAATTAGTTCTCTGGTGTAACAAAATCAAAACAGCAGCCACTGAAAAAACTGGAAAAAGCAAAAGTACATACATGAGTGGCTGAACTAAACTGAGAGGGCAAAAGCCCCCGGAGGGGACCCTGAAGGCCCCCACAGAAGTGCAGGACAAAAATGCAAAAATATAGCACAAAAACAAAAAGAAGAAAATGTCTTATCTGTTAGCAGGAGATGCAGACACGACACAGCAGGCTACAAGGGAAACAGGAATGAAGGATTCAGACCAGAACAATTCATCACCGGCAACCCTGATGGGAAGGTGACTCCCTTATATAAGACCAGTCAGTAACACCTGATTCCCAGTCCTCACAATCTTCACTGGACAGACCAGCACCGCTTGTAACCACCAGAGGAAGCCTCTGCTCAGAACTCATCTCAAACCCATTCACGACAGTACCCCCCCCTTGAGGAGGGGTCACCGAACCCTCATTTGAGCAACCAGGTCGGTCAGGATGAGTTCTATGATACGCACGGATAAGTCTCCTAGCATGGATGTCCGAAGCAAACACCCAAGAATTGTCTTCCTGACCATAACCTCTCCATTTAACCAAATACTGGAGTTTCCGTCTAGAAAAACGAGAATCTAATATTTTCTCAACCACATACTCCAGATTGCCCTCAACCAAAACAGGGTCAGGAGGCACAGCAGCAGGAACCACTGGCTCAACAAACCTCTTCAACAAGGACTTGTGGAACACGTTATGGATCTTAAATGTCCCTGGAAGAAGCAAACGAAAAGAAACAGGATTAATAATCTCCATGATCTTATAAGGTCCAATGAACCTAGGCTTAAATTTAGGAGATGCCACTCTCATAGGAATATTCTTTGAGGACAACCAGACCAAGTCCCCCACTTTAAACCGAGGACCATCAGTCCTATGCCGGTTAGCAAACCGCTGGGCCTTCTCCTGAGAGAGGGACAACCTCTCCACTACCTGGTCCCAAATCTGTTGCATACGCTCCACAACAGAGTCAACACCTGGACAGACAGAAGCCTCCGTCTGTCCTGAAGAAAATCGAGGGTGAAACCCAGAATTACAGAAAAACGGAGACATCAAAGTGGCAGAGCTAGCCCTATTATTAAGAGCAAACTCAGCCAAAGGCAAAAAAGAGACCCAGTCATCCTGATCAGCAGACACAAAGCATCTTAGATAAGTCTCCAATGTCTGGTTTGTTCTCTCAGTTTGACCATTGTTCTGAGGATGAAATGCCGAGGAGAAAGACAATTGAACACCCAGTTTAGAACAAAAAGTCCTCCAAAATCTGGAAACAAACTGGACTCCTCTGTCAGACACAATGTTCTCAGGAATGCCGTGTAAATGAACCACGTGCTGAAGGAACAACGGCACCAATTCAGAGGAGGAAGGCAACTTAGGTAATGGCACAAGATGTATCATTTTGGAAAACCTATCACAAATTACCCAGATGGTGGTCATTCTCTGAGAAACAGGAAGGTCGGAAATGAAATCCATAGAGATATGGGTCCATGGTCTTTGGGCACAGGCAATGGCATCAACAAACCACTAGAGCGAGAGCAAGGCTTGGAGCGAGAGCAAGTCCCGCAGGACTGCACAAATTCCCTGACATCACGAGACAAGGTAGGCCACCAAAAGGACCGACTAACCAAGTCTCTGGTACCAAAAATTCCGGGATGCCCAGCCAATGCGGAACAATGAATCTCAGACATCACACTCTTTTTCTACTGATCCGGGACAAACAATTTTCCAACCGGGCAGCGCTCGGGCCTATCCTCCTGACACCCCTCCAGAGCAAGTCTCAAATTGGGCGAGATGGCGGAAAGAACTACACCCTCTTTCAAAATAACAGAAGGATCAGATAACTCAGGAGAGTCCGCAAGGAAACTCCTCGAGAGGGCATCCGCCTTAACATTCTTAGTGCCAGGAAGAAAGGAAACCACAAAATTAAAACGTGTGAAAAACAAGGCCCACCTGGCCTGTCTAGGATTGAGTCGCTTGGCAGATTCCAGATAGACCAGATTCTTATGGTCCGTAAGGACCACCACCTGATGTTTGGCTCCCTCCAGCCAATGTCTCCACTCTTCAAAAGCCCACTTCATGGCCAATAACTCCCGATTACCCACGTCATAATTACGTTCAGTAGGAGAAAATTTTCGAGAGAAAAAGGCACAAGGGTTACTTTTAGAGGTCTCTGGATCTTTTTGGGACAAAACGGCACCTGCCCCAATTTCAGAGGCATCAACCTCCACCTGAAATGGCAGAGAAACATCAGGCTGCCGTAGAACAGGAGCAGAAGTGAATCTCTGCTTAAGTTCCTGAAATGCAGAGACTGCCTCAGGAGGCCAATTCACCACATCAGAACCCTTTATGGTCAAATCAGTTAATGGTTTAACAATAACCGAGAAATTACCAATAAATTTACGATAAAAATTGGCAAAACCCAAAAATCTCTGAAGAGCCTTTAATGAAGTAGGTTGGACCCAATCACAGATGGCCTGAACCTTGACCGGGTCCATTTCAATAACAGATGGGGACAAAATGAATCCCAGAAATGAGATCCTCTGTACACCAAAAATACACTTTGATCCCTTCACATACAGAGCATTCTCTCTCAAAATCTGGAATACAGTTCGAACATGTTTCACATGAGAGTCCCAGTCATTAGAAAAAATCAAGATATCATCCAAATAAACAATCAGAAATTTGTCCACAAAATCCCTGAAAATGTCATTCATGAAGGACTGGAAGACGGAAGGAGCATTAGTGAGCCCAAAGGGCATCACCAGGTACTCAAAATGCCCTTCAGGGGTATTGAATGCCGTCTTCCATTCATCCCCGTGCTTAATGCGAATAAGGTTATACGCCCCCCTGAGGTCAAGCTTGGTAAACCAAGTAGCGTTTTTCACCCTGGAAAACAGGTCAGAAATCAAGGGTAACGGGTATTGATATTTCACAGTAATATTGTTCAAGAGACGATAATCAATACACGGCCTCAATGAACCATCCTTTTTGGCCACAAAGAAAAAACCGGCACCTAAGGGTGAAGAGGATGGTCTGATATGACCCTTCTCCAATTATTCCTTGATATAAGACCGCATAGCGTCATGTTCAGGTACAGACAAGTTAAAAAGGCGACCCTTAGGGAATTTACTACCCGGCACTAATTCAATAGCACAGTCATAGCTCCTATGGGGAGGCAAGGATGCAGATTTACTTTCGCTAAACACATCAGAAAATCAGTCAAAAAGTCAGGAACATCCTGAGCCTGGGGGGAGGCAGAAAAAACAGGAGTGTTGGTATTAACACATTGGCAGCCCCAACTGGTTACAGACACAGATTTCCAATCCAAAACAGGATTATGAGACTGTAACCAAGGGAAATCCAGCACGATAATGTCATGCAGATTATACAGAACCAAAAATTTGCAGCACTCCTGGTGATCAGGTTCAACCCTCATTATCACCTGAGTAGAAAACTGGGGTTTATTCTCAGCCAAAGGGGTAGAATCGATCCCCAGTAGGGGAATAGACTTCTGTAGGGGTATCAAGGGAAACCCACAACGTTTAGCAAAATCATAATCCATCAGGTTAATAGCTGCTCCAGAATCAACGAAAGCCTGAGCAGAAAATGAGGACAGAGAGCATATCAGAGTGACAGTTAATAAAAACTTAGTCTGAACACTACCCAAGACAACTGAGCGTGCAAAACGTCTTCCCCGCTTAGGGCAGACTGAAATAGCATGAGAGGCATCACCACAGTAGAAACATAACCCATTGCGCTTTCGAAACTCATGATGCTGTGCCCCAGACACCACTCTATCACACTGCATGGGTTCAGAAGCTGGTTCACAAGGCAACACCATTCCACGCATACTTCTCCGCTCACGCAAACGTCTGTCAATTTGAATCGCTAATGACATAGAATCATTGAGACCAGAGGGGACAGGGAATCCCACCATAACATCCTTTACATTATCTGACAGACCCTTCCGGAAAAGGGCTGCCAAAGCGTCATCATTCCATTTGGTCAGGACTGCCCACCTACGGAATCTCTTACAATACAACTCAGCGTCATCAAGCCCCTGATTTAATGCCAACAAGGCTTTTTCAGCTTGATCAGTGACATTAGGCTCATCGTACAATAACCCTAAAGCCTGAAAAAATGCATCAACATCACTCAAAACAGGATCCCAGGTGTCAGGGAAAAAGCCCAATCCTGAGGATCACCGCGCAGGAGAGAGATGATAATTTGAACCTGCTGCGCTGCGTTCCCTGAGGACTTAGATTTTAAGGCAAAAAACAATTTACAATTATTTTTGAAATTCTGAAACTTAGCTCGATCCCCTAAAAACAAATCTGGCATGGGAATCCTAGGTTCCACAACAGGCAACCTAGCAAGATAGGTAGCAATACTCTGAACCTCAGTGGCAAGCTGATCCACACGGCCAGACAACTGTGCAAACTCCATTGAGAGAAAAGATCCTCCCCAGCACCCAGAGATACAGAGGGAAAAAAAAAAAAATGCAACAAACAGAAAAATATCTCTGCCAACTCTGACAACCTTTTTTTTTTCTTTCACAATATTTTTCCCTTCTGTGAGTACCACACAATTTTCAGTTAGGGCCGGTGATACTGTTATGATTTGGTAGCTGAGGAGTGGAGGTAAAAAAGGCAATACACCAGAGCAGTTGGAAACTACGAGATTGCAGTACCCTGACTAACCACCACAACTAGAGGCAGCCGTGGAGCGTTCCTACGTTGGTCCTAGACGCCTCGTCACAGCCTGAGAAACTAACTACACCTAAAGATAGATATAGGAAAGCTATCTGCCCCGGAGCAGAACCCCAAAGACAATAGAAAGCCCCAAACATGTAATGGCGGTTAGACAAGATGAAATACTGACACAGAAAGAAAATAGTATGAGCAAACGCTGGGGCCCAAACTAACTAAATAGAAAAGGATAGGAAGGGTACTTACTGCAATCCCAGAAAACCCTGAAAAGCACCAACACCACTAATTTCAAAACACCTGAGATCACACGACCTCTACCACCTAAATTAGTTCTCTGGTGTAACAAAATCAAAACAGCAGCCACTGAAAAAACTGGAAAAAGCAAAAGTACATACATAAGTGGCTGAACTAAACTGAGAGGGCAAAAGCCCCCGGAGGGGACCCTGAAGGCCCCCACAGAAGTGCAGGACAAAAATGCAAAAATATAGCACAAAAACAAAAAGAAGAAAATGTCTTATCTGTTAGCAGGAGATGCAGACACGACACAGCAGGCTACAAGGGAAACAGGAATGAAGGATTCAGACCAGAACAATTCATCACCGGCAACCCTGATGGGAAGGTGACTCCCTTATATAAGACCAGTCAGTAACACCTGATTCCCAGTCCTCACAATCTTCACTGGACAGACCAGCACCGCTTGTAACCACCAGAGGAAGCCTCTGCTCAGAACTCATCTCAAACCCATTCACAACACACATCCCTCTAGTCACGCACAAACCCTGTATCTGACCTTGGAAAGCCAACATTTTCTCTTGCCCCCTGAGAAGCATCCTCCTCCCCAAAATAATCATCCCCCTCAATCTCCTCCTCTTCCTCTTCTTCCTCCACCTCGTCCAGGACATTTCCCTGAGCAGACAATGCCTGACTGTCATCAAGGCTTCCCTCCTCCTCCTTCTCTTCCTCCTCCACTGCAGACGCCTAATCCTTAATGTGCATCAAAGTTTGCATGAGCAGACGCATAAGTGGGATGCTCATGCTTATGATGGCATCGTCTGCGCTTACCAGTCATGTGCATTCCTCAAAATACTGATGGACTTTACAGAGGTCTTTCAGCTTTGTCTACTGCACACTCGACAACTCCATGTCTGCCCTCAAACTGCCTGCCCGTGTATCCTCCCACAAATGCATTACAGCCTGCCTCTGTTCGCACAGTCTCTCAACCATGTGCGTGGAGGAGGTCCACCTAGTTTCAACGTCTATGATTAAGCGGTGCTTGGGAAGGTGGAGAGATCGCTGCAGCCTCTGCATACGACTGGAGTCTACGGGCGAGCGACGGATGTGCTAGCACAGTCTTCGCACCTTATGGAGCAGGGCTATTATCTCCGGATAATTATTTAGGAAGCACTGCATCACCAGGTTCAACGTGTGAGCCAGGCAAGGTATGTGTTTGAGTTTTGCCAGGGCTATGGCCCCACAAAATTACGGACGTTATCACTGACTACCTTGCCTGGCGCAAGATGTAGACTGCCCAGCCATGGCTCAGTTTCTCGCTGCAAGTAGTCAGCCAGTACCTCAGCAGTTTGTCTGTTATCGCCCAAAGACATCATTTTTTAAACAGCCTGCTGACGCTTACCACTAGCTGCTCGATAGTGGGACACCTCGTGTGCAACACTGGCAGCTGTGGATGGAGTGCTCGTGCGACTGTGCTCTGTCGACGAGCTTTCGCTTCTCGAGGAGGAGGAGGGTCGAATGCCTACAGCCAACTGTTGCCTATACCATGGGCTAGGCAGCACTGTCCCACAATATTGTGATTCCCTGACTGCTTTGGCCTTGCAACGACACCTCAACATTTCTTGCTGGTGGTGTGCTAACCGGTGGGCTTACAATGGGGGAAGCAATGTAGCATTGCTGGCTACCTTCAGTCGGAGCAGGTGCACATGTGCTACCTGAGGTTTTGTAGTCCGTCCACGCTTGCAAGTGCATGGTGATTAAATGTCTAAGCATGCAACTGGTATTCAAATTTCGGAGATTTTTCCCTCGGCTAAAGGTCCTTCCGCACTTCTTACAGATAACCTTTGCCTCATCAAAAGGTTTTTGGTCAAAAAAGTGCCACACTGCACTCTTCCTACTATGGGATAAATTTTCAGGGCTTGCACGCTGTGCTAATGTGACCGTCTGGCCAAGCTGTCCTGCAACCCCTTTTGTTTTTTTAACACGTTTTTGGACTGCTACGGGGCTGCCAGATAACCACTGCTGCGATGTCGATGCCTGCTGCGGATCCTTCTCCTCTTCTGAGCTATTGCCAGCTGCATCCTCTTCCCCCAATGGATGCCAATCCGGATCAACAACTGGGTCATCCATCACCTCCTCTTCAATTTCATCTGCACCTACCTCTGGGTCACCGTGTAAGGTGGTATAGTATGCGGGAAGGGGCACCTGAGTTTCATCAGGGTCAGTTTCTGGCTCAGTAGACTGCGAGAGCAATGTAGTGCTCTGGGTGAATGTACCAGCAGAATCATCTAGCAGTGGCTGTGCATCAGTGCACTCCATGTCATATTCATCTTGGACTGGGGAATTCAGGATTTGACTTGATAACCCAGGCATGGTATGTGAAAAGAGCTCCATGGAGTAATCTGAAGTGTGGCCTGCCGCATCCTTCACTTTTGGTGGGGGTGAAGGACACAAGGAAAGGTGTTGTTCCTGACCAGGAGCCTGCACTGACGACTCAGTGCTTGTTTTTTTTGAAACTTCAGAAGAGGAGGCGATAGAGCTGGAGGCTATTTCTTCAATGTAAGCCAAAACCTGTTACTGATGCTCCGGCTTTAAAATGGGTTTACCTACTCCCAGAAAAAGGAGCCTTCCAGGCCTTCTGGAGCCAGACAATGATGCAGGCTCAACAACTCCTGCCTTAGGTGCTATTGTGCTTTTGGCACTACCAGCAGATGCACCACCAGCACCATCAGTACCAGCTGGAACCCCACGCCCATGTCCGCGGCCTCTTCCACCATACTTCCTCATGTTTGGGAAAATGTATCAAAAATACCTGCAGATATATGGTACTGTATCAGAAGCGTACAGCTGTATACGGCGAAGGGGAAAATTGTAAATCTCCTTATATATTTCCGGAGTAAGACACAGATGCTCACAGTCTCAGTATGGCTTAGACCAGAATATATAAAGCAGAAAAAGGGTACTGTATCACAAGCGTACAGCTGTATACAGTCTAGGGATAATTGTAAATCTCCGTATATATTTCAGGAGTCAGACACAGACGCTCACAGGCTCAGTATGGATTAGACCAGAATATAAAAAGCAGAAAAAGGGTACTGTATCACAAGCGTACAGCTGTATACAGTCTAGGGGTAATTGTAAATCTCCATATTGTGAGACAGTGAAGGAATATGTGGTGAATGAGGTGTATATTTCACCTAAGTACCTTGCTGACTAGTATGAGCGAAATGTGTGGCTTTGTAAACCTGGTGGTAAAGAAAGGTCACTACACCTGCCATTCAGTACACGCTTGCAGCTCAGACCTGAATCCACTCAGGTGTTGATTAGGAAGCCAGAAGTAGGTGCTTGGGAGCACAGTCAAAGAGCTCATTCAGTCTGGACAGGAGTCCAGGCACGGAAGGAGACTCCGGGAGGTGGGCTCTCTCTGTCTGGGTGCTCGAGGTACCCCGGACACAAAGAGGAGACTCTGCGACACTCCATGCTGGTGACTACTGAATAGGAGGTGACCTCTCTCAAGTCTGGATGTTGGAGTTGCCTTCAGACATAAAGAGGAGTGTCTGTGAAACTCCATACTGGTAACATATGTGATATGTGTTGTTTTGGGCACAGACTGGTAGAGTCTGGGTCCCGGATAGAGAGGGCCATCTATCTAAGTTTAATTAGAGGCTAGACAAGCCCAGGTTTTCTGTTTATGCTTTGTTTTTATCTGTGTGCTGTGGACTTTAATAAAACTGGTTGCGGCCAGTTTTCACCAAACTGCTGTCTGAATGAACTGTTTATATGCCATTCTGTCTACCCAGACAGCGATCCTAGAGCTAAAATCCCCGGAAAGGCTACAATTGGTGGAGAATGCTGGGGCAGCGCAGTGCCTGATACAGTTAGTGCTGGAGTGTGTATGCAGCACAGTGGCGAGAGACAGCATTAAAGGTGAAGTCTATTGAAATAGCAACAGAGAAAAAAAAAAAAAAAAAAAGTGTGTTTCAGCAGAAACGTCTGTTTGGAGCAGTCTTGGAGAGACAGTGGCCCTGATAGGGTCTGCAGAGAGAAAATGTATGCACAGCAAAGCTGAACTTGTTGTGAAAATGACTGTGGAATGTGCAGCAGCAAAAGAAAAGTTTGTGGAGCAGTCTTAAAGAGACAGGAGCCCTAATAGACTTTGCAAAGGAAAAAAAAAAAAGAAAAAAAGTGTTTGCACAGCAAGGCTGAATTTTTCTGTGGAAAAAAAAAAAAAAAGCTGTGTAGTGTGTATGTCTTGAGTGAAGACTACAGTTGTGAAGACAGAGATATCTGACAGCATGGAGGCGCTGTTTGAACAAATGGCACAAGTTAATGTGCAACATAAAACTGCCGGGGTTGAGACAGATAAGTCCGGCAGTATGAAGGAGCTCATTGAGTACCTGGTGCAGGCCCGGCAGCAATTCCTGCAGCAGCAGCAGGAGAATAACCGGGTGTTGGAGCAGATTGCAGCTCTCAGCACCTCGTCCCAGAGTAATGTTGTGAAGGCACCTGCGTTGTCCGCTATAAAGAAGGCGGTAAGACGGTCCTTGAGAAAAATGACACCTCGTGATGATGTGGAGGTATATCTTACTAGGTTTGAGAGACTGGCAGAGAAGGAGAATCTGCCACTATCTGAATGGGCCATGGCGGTCGTACCCTATCTGATTGGGGAACCCCAAAAACTCTGGGCTGACCTGAGCAAGCAGGACAGCGAAGACTATGCCAAGTTGAAAGCGGCGATTCTTACCCGGCTGGGTGTTACGGTTGCAGCCCGTGCCAGGAGAGTCCATGACTGGAGATACAGTTGGGAGTCTGCCGTCAGCAACACTGCCCAAAGGGTCGAAAAGGTGACAGTGGACCGCTACACCCGAGCACTTCCTCCTGAGGTACAGAGAGAAAGGTACTTTGGCCCCAAAGACTGCCTCCGTGACCAGCCGTCTGAGCGGACGTCACTTCAGAGTTCCCGGACGCTGAACTCTCCCGGTAAGAGCGTTCCAGCTGTTGGGGACATGGGGTATGCTGATAAGCGGGTTCAGGCCCGAGGGGACATGTGGGTGGGAGAGTGTGATGGACAGTGTTGGAGCTGGCGTGAAATTGCAGCCAACTGTCCAATAGAGGGGGAGCCTATGTGTTGTGATGTTGGCAGATCCCTCTCTCCCTGCGCAGAGCCTGTGTGTGTGTCCACCTCAGCCGAAGAGACTGGACCACAGGGGTCCCCGGTGGTTGTAAGTGACTGCCCAGCACAGGCCCTCTTGGACTCAGAGAGTCCAGTGACTTCCGTATGTGACAGCCTGAGTGATAGGGACTTCATCCCTGATAAGCACCTGAGTGTGGTGTACATCCATGAAGACACCAAAGTCTACCCAGAGACTGCCGTGGACTTGGTCCCCAAACTCGGGGAGGTTTCATATGAAGTGGGGGTAGTGAAGACCCTGGTGCAACCCGTTATATTGGGTAATGACTTTCCCCGGTCTAAGGATCTCTGGGGGAAAAATGTTTCTGATGGACAGTGTGATGAAGCTCCTACTGAGGGTGCGCAGTCCCAGGGGCGGAACACAATGCTAGTGGGCCGTTAAACTTATGTGATAATGATGATGACCATGAATGATAATGATAATATGATAATAATGATGATGACCATGATGAGGATGCTGATATTGATAATGATGATAATGCTAATCATAATAGTGATGATACTGATGATGACCGTGATAAAAATGACATTTCTTTGCAGGTGATGTTGGGAGACGAGGATGGTGGTTCTCGGGAACCGAGTGTCCTTGACCTGCCTGGCTCCTGTGACAATTTTGGGAGTGAGCCGGTGCGAGACCCCACTCTTAAAACGGCACAGGAAAATGTAATTGTTCTGAATGAGGTTCCCCAAGAGCCTGGCTCTGAGGAGAGGTTTCCTCATGCTGCCATGAACAATAACCTATTGTATAGGGACACTGAAGTCCAGGGAGAGGTCGTAAGTCAGCTCCTGGTATCTGAGCTATATGGAAGTATAGTGCTGGGGTTATCACATAGTCACATACTTGAGGAACCACCTGAGGGGAACCAGGGACCAGATGGTGAAGTTAATGTTGTGGATGACATGTTAACTAAGGTTCCAGATCAAGATGTGAATGAGAATGAATTGTATAACCCTGACAGTGAGCCGGATGTGAATGAAAATGAAGTGTCTAACCCTGGAAGTGAGCCAGATGTGGCTGAGAAAAGGGGTCAGACAGGGATAGTGGTGGTGATAGTGAGTCATCTGATGACAATAAAGCAACCAGTGCAAGTGAGGAAGGCATGGTAGCAGAGGAGATTGAGAGTCCTGAGAGGAAGGCTGAGGCTGACCTTGCAGTCGGACGTAGGATGGCATCTGAAGATGTTGTACCGTTGGCCGGTTCCCTGGCGAAGACTAAGGTGAAAGACAGGTCTCTGAAACTGAACACAGCACAAGTGGATGCTGTTGAAAATGAGAAGTTATCAATGTATGGTGTGGATCTGCATCAGGCCAAGGACTCGGAAGGTGATGCTGCAGAGGTGGAGAAAGCCATGGAAGTGGTGGACACCAGGCCAGGTGCCTCACCAGAGGCTGATGTCTCAAGTGAAGCTGTGAGGAACAAGACTGAAGATGTGGGGAATGACTCTGCCCCGGAATATGTTTCTGCCGGAGACAGCGGCGTGGACGGTGTACTGTCCGGATCCGTGGCTGCGACTCGCGAAGCTCGGGCCGGAAGTTTGGCGCCCGGTGCGCCATCGGAGTTCCCGAGCGACCCAAAGGATCTGGATAAATCCCAAGATGAGATTTTGAGACCTCGGGTTGGCCTTGGTGAGCTCAGGCGCATTTTCATGGAGTCTACACTTGAACCACGTCCCAGTGAGTGGGAGGGGCGATGTGTCGCTCCGTTGCCGCTGCCGATACACGGGAGCTCAGATGGGATGCAGAACGTGGTGGAAAAGAAGACTGATGGTAGGGCTTCTGAGCATGTCCTACCAGAAGAGCCTGAAAAAGGGGCCGAAGACGTAAAGGACGTCCAACAACTACAGGAGAAGATGCGTAGCCATGAGGATCTCCTGGAGAAAGAAGTAAGACTCTGAGTCTTATGCAAAGTGAGCCTGTACAAGAAGAGGATAAATTATGTGTACCGACCAAGAAAAACGATCAGCTCCCTCTACAGTGCCAATCGTTTGAACAGTGTGGCTCGGAATGGTCAGAGACCATAACAGAGGCGCTTGGGTTCTGTGAGATAGAATTTATGAATCAGCTGATATTTAAGAAAGTAGATGTGCTAAAGAAAGTTCAGGGGGAATTAGAGAAAACCCCTATACCTCCTGTGACAGTTGGTGACACAGGGTCAGTGCCCCAAAAACAGGAGGTACGAAAGTTTCTGAGGAAGAATCAGCAGAGCTGTTCTGACGTGCCTGGTCGTACTTATCTGGTGAGCCACTATACCGAGACTGAGGCTGGCACTAAGGTCAAGCTGAAGCCGTGCAGGACGCCCGAGGCCCGCAGAGAGCATAGGCCTGGGAGGGTACAGGGTAGTGCGGATGCTTCAGATGAAGAGAAAACTGATGTTGGCTATGACAGTGGTGAGGATGAAGCTGATGAGGGCCATGACTGGTCCAGAGTTCACTGTCTCTGTTGGATTGTTGACCAGCCCTCCGGTCTGGATGACCAGCCTCCGGTCTGGAGAAGAGGGAGGGGATATGTGAGACAGTGAAGGAATATGTGGTGAATGAGGTGTATATTTCACCTAAGTACCTTGCTGACTGGTATGAGCGAAATGTGTGGCTTTGTAAACCTGGTGGTAAAGAAAGGTCACTACACCTGCCATTCAGTACACGCTTGCAGCTCAGACCTGAATCCACTCAGGTGTTGATTAGGAAGCCAGAAGTAGGTGCTTGGGAGCACAGTCAAAGAGCTCATTCAGTCTGGACAGGAGTCCAGGCACGGAAGGAGACTCCGGGAGGTGGGCTCTCTCTGTCTGGGTGCTCGAGGTACCCCGGACACAAAGAGGAGACTCTGCGACACTCCATGCTGGTGACTACTGAATAGGAGGTGACCTCTCTCAAGTCTGGATGTTGGAGTTGCCTTCAGACATAAAGAGGAGTGTCTGTGAAACTCCATACTGGTAACATATGTGATATGTGTTGTTTTGGGCACAGACTGGTAGAGTCTGGGTCCCGGATAGAGAGGGCCATCTATCTAAGTTTAATTAGAGGCTAGACAAGCCCAGGTTTTCTGTTTATGCTTTGTTTTTATCTGTGTGCTGTGGACTTTAATAAAACTGGTTGCGGCCAGTTTTCACCAAACTGCTGTCTGAATGAACTGTTTATATGCCATTCTGTCTACCCAGACAGCGATCCTAGAGCTAAAACCCCCGGAAAGGCTACAATATATATTTCTGGAGTCAGACACAGACGTTCACAGGCTCAGTATGGCTTAGACCAGAGTATAAAAAGCAGAAAAAGGGTACTGTATCACAAGCGTACAGCTGTATATAGGGTACTGTATCAGAAGATACCAGGTGTATACAGTGTAGGGGTAATTGTAAATCTCCGTATATATTTCCAGAGTCAGACACAGACGCTCACAGGCTCAGGATGGATTAGACCAGAATATAAAAAGCATAAAGAGGGTACTGTATCACAAGCGTACAGCTGTATATAGTCTAGGGGTAATTGTAAATCTCCGTATATATTTCAGGAGTCAGACACAGATAGTCAGCATGTATTTGTCCATGATACCAGCCGGTACACGGTAGTGTGTCAAGAGCGTACAGCTCTATACGGTGTGGGAAAAAATGAACGCTCGGTAACTGTGCAGAAAAAAAGAAAAAAAAATTAATACTGTGTAAAAAGCAGTCTGCACCGCAGTGTACATACAGCAATACAGCTAGCAGGCAGCCTATTAACCAGCGCCGCTGCACAAAAGATAATCCTCCCTGTCACTGGCAGGCAGCCTAATAACCAGCGCTGCTGCACACAAGAAAATCCTCCCCTGTCACTGCTCACTAACTGTACAGCACAATTGCTATCAGCACAAGCACATAAGAACTTCTGTTTACAGCCCTAACTCTCTCCCTACTGATAAACAGCGCCAGCAACCTCTCCCTAATGTTAAGATCAGCAGAAATAAAATGGCGGTCGGCGGTCAGGGCTTTTATAGACACTATGATGCCCCCCAAAGTAAGCCAATCACTGCAATGCCCTTCTCTAAGATGGTGGTGGCCGCTGCCCATGTCATCTCGTTGCCCACAGTGTACGTCCTTGCTCATTGGCTGAAAAAAGGCACCTGCAAGCATTATGGGAAAACTCTCCTTTGATAAAGCAAACGCGAAACGCGCGTCAGGAGCAGCGCGTGGGTCCAGGGCTCTGCAGTATTGTATTCTAGCAGTAAGTCAGGCTATTACAAATTGACAGATTATGAAGTGATCTATTGACATTGTATCAGGGGGACTCATAGTGTCATTTATGCCTATACAATTTACTTGCTTTTTAAGCATACTTACCTGCTGCGTTTTATGTTTCAAATGTGTGGTGTATACCCAATGTGGGACATGTTATATAACACCACCCATGTGTGATTATACGTGCAATTTCTGCTATACATTGTTTGCTCTGGTCCCATGTGCTTTTTGTCATATTAGGGTTCTTTCACCACTGTGTGATTTTATTAAATTAATTTTTTATTCAATAAATGCAATTTTTGTACAAATTAATTGTGACTTTTACTCCGTTTTTCTTGTGTTGACATTATGGGAAAACCGACTTTGGTGCTTGGGTCGACGACTGCATGGCCGACTTCACGCTATGGTCGGGTTTCGCTCGGCGAAGCCCGACTTCTGACCGACCTGTTTCGCTCAACATTAATAACAACAGCTTTTTGATAGAGGAGGCTGATAAAGGTGGCAATGTGGTGGTCTGGCCACATGAGCTCTATTTGGAGGAGGCACACCGGCAACTTGGGGATTCCAGGTTCTATCGCAAACTTCCCTTTGACCCTACTGGACTCTTTTCTGCCAAACTTAGATCCCTTGTTAAAGAGCCTTTGTCTTGGGTATCATCACCAACCAGGAGATGAAATGTATATGAGTAGAGTATCCAGTGATATCCACTTTCTACATGATTCCAAAGGTGCATAAAAACTCAGCAAACTCACAGGTCACCCAACTGTGGCAAGCATTAGCAGCTTATGTGAAAAGGCTTGTATCTATATGGATCATTTTCTAAATCCCATGGTTAAGAACCTGCCATTTTTTGTTAAGGATACGTCTCACTTAATATCTGCCGTGATATTATCCTGCCACCTGAATCGTTGCTAGTCACATGTGATGTAGAATCACTGTATTCTAATATCAATCATGAGAATGACATGACAGCCACTATGTATTTCTTTGACCAGCAACCTAACTCTGACAGGATGCAGAACTGTTTTGTGATTGATCTACTTGACTTTATCTTCAAACATAATTACTTTTTGTTTGATAGATCCTTCTATTTACAGACGTCCGGAGTTGCCATGGGGGCCCGTTGGGTCCTGGCTTTCGCCAACCTATTTTTGGGTTGGTGGGAATCCACCATTGTGTATCCTTCCAGCTAGTTCAGAGACAAGGTGTGCTACTGGTAACACTTTATTGGCTATGTATTTTTTGTCTGGTCGGGGACGCAGGATGAGTGTCTTTTGTCCCTGGAGTTTCTTAATAATAATCCATACCATATATTCAAGACCAATTCTTTTTTCTCCCTCTGTAGTTACTGTCTTGGACTTAAAAGTCTTGGTAAGAGAGGGCTCTCTCTTTACGTACCTTTACCGGAAACCCACTGCCACGTACAGTCTTTTAGAATATTGCAGTTTCTACCCGATACATCGGGTGCCGACAGGACAATTCCTAATGACGAGAAGAAACTGCACTAGGGATGAGGATTTCTGCAATGAAGCAGAAGATTTGACTAACCGACTCAGGAAGAGGAACTACCCTAGAAAATGCATTTCAGCGGCCTATCAGCGAGCGAGATCTCAGACTCAGGAATCACTTCTGTCGACTCATGATAAGCCACAAGATCATGGGTTATAATACACACTGGCCACAAGTAAGACAAATCCTTCGGAAACATTGGGGAATTCTTACCACTGATTTATAGACATCCAATATCGTGATTGAGCAACCACTCCTAACAGCAAGAGAATGCCAAAAGTTTGCAAAGCAGTAATCAAAGCAAAAGGTGGCTACTTTGAAGAATCTAGAATATAAGGGTGAGTTTTCCACGGTCAGGAAACGCTGCGTGTTTGGCGCTGTGCGCTGCGCAGCGCCAACACGCAGCGTCAGATGTTACAGCATAGTGGAGGGATTCAAGAATCCCGTCTCCACTATGGTAACAATACGCAGGTGGCAACTGCGTAAACGGACATCGGCGCGTCTTTTTGACCGCAGCATGTCCTCGCGTATTGCGGCGACGGTGCGTCGCCGCAACATAATTAACACAGGCTATGTAGCCCTGCGCTCTTTCCGAGGTGTTCGAGGTGTCCTGAACACCTCCGGAAAGATCGCGCGTCACAAAGGGGGCGGGCTTAGACGAGCGGAATTTCCGCTCCGTCAAAAGCGCTATGGTTCCGGACCGTGGAACCATAGCCTAAGACATATTTCAGTTGTTTCACACTTTTTTGTTAAGTATATATCCACATGTGTTAATCATAGTTTTGATGCTTCAGTGTGAATGTACAATTTCATAGTCATGAAAATAAGAAAATCTTGAATGAGAAGGTGTGTCCAAACTTTTGACTGTACTGTATATATATATATATATATATATATATATATATACATATATATATTATGTATTCTATGTGTGTATATGTATTGTTTCTATTCTATACTATGTAGAAGTGTATGACCTATATATATATATATATATATATATATATATATATATACAGTACAGACCAAAAAGTTTGGACACACCTTCTCATTCAAAGATTCTTCTGTATTTTCATGACTATGAAAATTGTAGAATCACACTGAAGGCATCAAAACTATGAATTAACACATGTGGAATTATACATTACACTTTACAAAAAAGTGTGAAACAACTGAAATATATGTCTTATATTCTAGGTTCTTCAAAGTAGCCACCTTTTGCTTTGATTACTGCTTTGCACGCAGAAAAGGTGAACGGCTGGACTCTACATGCCTGGTTCCCACCGTGAAGCATGGAAGAAGTGGTGTGATGGTGTGGGGGTGCTTTGCTGGTGACACTGTTGTGGATTTATTCAAAATTGAAGGCATACTGAACCAGCATGGCTACCACAGCATCTTGCAGCAGCATGCTATTCCATCCGGTTTGCGTTTAGTTGGAGCATCATTTATTTTTCAACAGGACAATGACCCCAAACACACCTCCAACCTGTGTAAGGGCTATTTGACCAAGAAGGAGAGTGTTGGGGTGCTACGCCAGATGACCTGGCCCCCCGCAGTCACCAGACCTGAACCCAATCGAGATGGTTTGGGGTGAGCTGGACCGCTCACCGCTTCAATTTTGAAAAATTCTCAACAGTGTCACCAGCAAAGCACCCCACATCATCACACCACCTCCTCCATGCTTCACGGTGGGAACTAGGCATGTAGAGTCCATCCATTCACCTTTTCTGCGTGCAAAACAGTAATCAAAGCAAAAGGTGGCTACTTTGAAGAACCTAGAATATAAGACATATTTTCAGTTGTTTCACACTTTTTTGTAAAGTGTAATGTATAATTCCACATGTGTTAATTCATAGTTTTGATGCCTTCAGTGTGATTCTACAATTTTCATAGTCATGAAAATACAGAATCTTTGAATGACAAGGTGTGTCCAAACTTTTGGTCTGTACTGTATATGCATACATGTCATTGTGACACATATATATATTTATAGTTCATAGAGTTCTACATAGCATAATAGCCGCTAATTCAATTGCCGGCTTCTGTAAAATCATTACAGAACTGTATTTTGGTCAATCTATGTGCTAAGAGCCTTCCTTTTTTCATAGCAATTTTTGCAGATACATATTTCATATATACACTATATAGTGCTTTTTTCTATTTTTTTTCTCCCATTTTCTATGACAGCAATGCAATTCCTATGTTCCAGAGTAATCATTCTTGGTAAGTTATGGTGCAAACCTTAACCTTTTTGACTTATATGCATTCTTTGGTTGGCGCCTATTCACACTAGCTTAGATGCGCTGGTCCTTCTTTTTGTCTATTTGTATCAGAACTTTTACAACTGGACCCGTTGAAGCGTGCATAACGCGAAATGGCCGTAGTCCTGTCTTTTTTCACTGCATGTTTTTCATGTACCTAGCCCGATGTTAACCTTGTCCAGAAATTGAATAAAGGACTTTGGTTTTTTAACGGAATTGAAGAGTGCTGCATCTATTTCCTTTGGATATCAGTCTGCTACTACATGAATGGTCATTGTTGGTGGGCATAGAGATTTACATATATATGCATGTTTTTTTCTGTATTTCCACTTTTAAATAGAGGGCATGAGCTTGAGTGATTGGACCTACATGCTTTTACTTACGTTTTAAATTTTGCATTGTGTGTCAATAAAGTTCTTTCTTACATTATTATTTGACTTCTAATGTGCATATCGTACAGTAGTGATTTTTCTCTTCTGGTCTGTACGATGTGCACATCAACCCAAGGACAAAAAGCAAAAGACCTTGTGAAGATGATGGCAGAAACAATTTTCAAATTTTGAATTTTTATTCTGTTAAACCAGAGAACTATGTGACACAAAATAGTTAATAAATAACATTTTCCACATGTCTACTTTATATCAGCACAATTTTGTAAACAATTTTTTTTTTGTTAGGACGTTATAAGGGTAAAAAAAAAGTTATAAGGGTTAAAAGTTGACCAGCGATTTCTCATTTTTACAACAAAATTTACAAAACCATTTTTTTTTAGGGACCACCTCACATTTGAAGTCAGTTTGAGGGGTATATATGGCTGAAAATACACAAAAGTGACACCATTCTAAAAACTGCACCTCTCAAGCTTATCAAAACCACTTCCAAAAAGTTTATTAACCCTTCAAGTGCTTCACAGGAGCTGAAGCAACGTGGAAGGAAAAAATGAACATTTAACTTTTTAGTCACAAAAATGATTTTTTACAAACAATTTTTTATTTTTACAAGGGTAAAAGGAGAAAATGGATAGACACAGTTGTTTTGCAATTTCTTCTGAGTACACCGATACCCCATATGTGGGGGAAAACCACTGTCTGGGCGCACGGCAGGGCTCGGAAGGGAAGGAACACCATTTGACTTTTTAAAACCAAAATTGGCTGGAATTGGGATTGGACGCCATGTTGCGTTTGGAGAGGCCCTGATGTGCCTAAACAGTGGAAACCCCCCACAAGTGACACCATTTTGGAAACTGGACCCACAAAGGAACTTATTTTGATCTGTTGTGAGCACTTTGAACCACCAAGTGTTTCACCAAAGTTTATAATGCCTGGGCGTGAAAAAAAAAATTCCACAAAAATGATTTTTTTGTCCCCAATTTTTGATTTTTCCCGAGGAAATTGGACCCCAAAAGTTGTTGTCCAATTTGTCCTAAGTACGCTGATACTCCATATGTGGGGGAGAAATACTGTTTGGACACACCGCAGGGCTCGGAAAGGAAGTAATAACGTTTTGGAATGCAGACTTTGATGGGTGTCATGTTCAGTTTGCAGAGCCCCTGATGTGCATAAACAATGGAAACTCCCCACAGGTGACCACATTTTGGAAACTAGACCCCCTAAGGGACTTATCTAGTTCTGTGGTGAGCACTTTAAACCCCCAAATACTTCACACAAGTTTATAATGCCCGGTCATGAAAATAAAAAATCCTACTTTTTTCCACACAAAAATGATCTTTTAGTCACCAATTTTTTATTTTCCCAAGGGTATCAGGAGAAATTGGAAAACAAAAGTTGTCGTCCAATTTGTCCTAAGTACGGTGATACCCCATATGTTGGGGGGAACCACTGTTTGGGTGCACGGCAGAGCTCGAAAGGGAAGGAGCGCCATTTGACTTTTTCAAACCAAAATTGGCTGGAATTGGGATTGGACGCCATGTTGCGTTTGGAGAGGCCCTGATGTGCCTAAACAGTGGAAACCCCCCACAAGTGACACCATTTTGGAAACTGGACCCCAAAGGAACTTATCTTGATCTGTTGTGAGCACTTTGAACCACCAAGTGTTTCACCAAAGTTTATAATGCCTGGGCGTGAAAAAAAAAATTCCACAAAAATGATTTTTTTGTCCCCAATTTTTGATTTTTCCAGAGGAAATTGGACCCCAAAAGTTGTTGTCCAATTTGAGTACGCTGATACTCCATATGTGGGGTGGAGAAAACTGTTTGGGCACTGTGTGGTGAGAACTTTGAACCCCAGGTGTTTCACTAAGTTTATAACGCCCGAGCATGAAACTAAAAAAAATCATATTTTTTCCACCAACATGATCTTTTAGTCCCCAATTTTTTATTTTCCCAAGGGTAACAGGAGAAATTGGACCCCAAAAGTTGTTGACCAGTTTGTCCTGAGTACGCTGATGCCCCATATGTGGGAGAAAACTACTGTGTGACCACATGTCGGGGCTCGGAAGAGATGTAGTAACGTTTTGCAATGCAGACTTTCATGGAATGGTCTGCGGGTGTGATGTTGCGTTTGGAGAGCCCCTGATGTGCTTAAACAGTGGAAACCCCCCACAATTGATCCTATTTTGGAAACTGGACCCCCAAAGGAACTTATCTAAATCTGTGGTGAGCACTTTGAACCCCCAAGTGCTTCACAGAAGTTTATAACGCAGAGCCGTGAAAATAAAAAATCATTTTTTTTCCTCAAAAAATCATTTTTTAGCCCGCAATTTTTATTTTCACAAGGGTAACAGGAGAAATTGGACCCCAAAAGTTGTTGTTCAGTTCGTCCTGAGTACGCTGGTACCCCATATGTGGGGGAAACATTGTTTGGGCACACGTTGGGGCTCGGAATGGAAGTAGTGACGTTTTGAAATGCAGGCTTTGATGGAATGGTCTGCGGGCGTCATGCTACCTTTGCAGAGCCCCTGATGTGACTAAACAGTAGAAACCCCCACAAGTGACAAATTCCAACCCCAACCCTAATTCCAACCCTAACCCTAATTCCAATCTTAACCTAATTCTAACCCTAACCCTACTTCTAACCCTAATTCTAACCCTAACCCTAATTCTAACACTAACCCTAATCCTAAGCCTAATAGAAAAATAAAAATGTTTTCTTTATTTTATTATTTGTCCCTACCTATGGGGGTGATAAAGGGGGGGTTATTTACTATTTTTATTATTTTGATCACTGTGATAGGGTTTATCACAGTGATCAAAATGTCCCTGAATGAATGAATGAATCTGCCGGCCGGCAGATTCGGCGGGCGCACTGAGCATGCGCCCGCCATTTCGGAAGATGGCGGAGCCCATGCAGGAGCGAGGAGGTGAGGGAGGTGATCGGAAGGTGGGGGAAGCGGAGGGAAGGAGAGGGGGAGCAGATGGTGATGGTGGCAGCAGATCGCCCCCATCAGTCGGTGTGCAGGGGTGGGATTAGTGTCTCCAGCCATGGCCGATGCTATTTCAGCATCGGCCATGGCTGGATTGTAATATTTCACCAAGTTTCATTGGTGAAATATTGCTATCGCTCTGAATGATCGTAGCCACGGGGGGCAAAGGCAACTCCCCCAGGGTGAAGCACAAAGCCACCTGTGCTTGCAGGTCGGGTGACCTTTCAGTGACCCCGGTCACCCGACCCGCAGGAATGTTATTTATACCATGACACCTACGTAGGCGTCACAGATCGGGAAGGCACAGGTTTTTATGATGCCTACGTAGGCATCATAGGTCGGGAATGGGTTCATTTTTAGAGTCTTGTCCTGTGGTCTGATGAAACTAAAACTGAACTTTTTGGGCATAATGAACATCATTTCGTTTGGAGGAAAAAGGGAGAAGCTTGGAAGCCTAAGAACACCATCCCAACTGTGAGACATGGAGGGTGGCAGCATCATGTTGTGGGGTTGTTTTGCTGCAGGAGGGACTGGTGCACTTCACAAAATAGATGTCATCATGAGAAAGAAGATTATGTGGCAATACTGAAGTAACATCTCAAGACATCAGACAGGAAGTTAAAGCTTGGGCGGAAATGGGTCTTCCAAATGGACAATGACCTGAAGCATACTGCCAAAATGGCTTAACAATAACAGAGTCAATGTTTTGGAGTGGCCATCACAAAGCCCTTTATCTCAATCCTATTGACAAATTATGGGCAAAGCTGAAAAGGCAGGTGCAAGCAAGGTGGCCTACAAACCTGTATCAGTTACACTAATTTTGTCAGGAGGAATGGACCCAAATTCTGACCAACTATTGTGAGAAGCTTGTGGAAGGATATCCCAAACGTTTGACTAATGTCATTCAGTTTAAGGGCAATGGTATCAAATACTAATGAAATGTAAATAAAATTTTTATGTAAATAAAAATGCATTAAAACATTCTCTCTCATTATTCTGGCATTTGGAAATATTAATAATTATGGTAATCCTAACTGACCTAAAACGGGAAAGGTTTATTCTAATTTCATGTCATATATTGAGAAAAACATGCATGTGCCTTTTTATACAGTGAATGTAAACTTCTAATTTCAACTGTAGATCCCTCAAAGTCACTTCAAATGTGATGTGATCCCTAAAAAAAAAATAGTTTTGTAAATTTTGTTGCAAAAATGAGAAATTGTTGGTCAATTTTAACCCTTCTAACAAAAAAATTGTGTTTCAAAATGTGTGCTGATATAAAGTAGACATGTGGCAAATGTTATTTATTAATTATTTTGTGTGACATAACTCTCTGGTTTAACCCCTTTCTTCCATTTGATGTACTATTCCATCCATGTGACCTGGGACTTAATCCCCAAGGACGGAATAGTACGTCATGCCCTTTAATGCGACATCGCGACTTAAGTCGCGGTGGTCGCATTAAAATTCCAAGCCATCTTACCTGTAGGAAGATGGTGTCGGCATCCCGGGCAGTGTCCTCCCCCATCCGGCCTCCCGAGCGCTGTGATTGGCTGTTCAATCCTGAACAGCCAATCACAGGCTTCCTCATTTCCGATGTGCTCGATCCTAGGCCGGTGCCTGGCAACACCATCGATCGTGCCAATCGCAGGGCACAGCCGTGGTATTACCGAATTGTGCACTGCCGGTACCTGCTGGATCGGTGCTGTAATAGCACCAATCCTAGGCTGGAGCCTAGGACAGGCCTAGCAGGGCCTGCAGGAGCTGATTGGCGCGATCAATGTCATCGTCGATCGCGCCAATCGCAGGGCACAGCCGCAGTATTACCACGCTGTGCCTTGCTGCTGACCTGCCTTGACCTGCTGGATCGGTGCTGTAATAGCACCGATCCTGCATACAGAGCTTCAGGACAGGCCTAGCAGGGCCTGCAGGAGCTGATTGGCACGATCTATGTCATCGTCGATCGCGTCAATTACAGGGCACAGCCGCAGTGTCACCGAGGTGTCACCGCGCTGTGCCCTGCTGGTGACCTGGCTGGTGACCTGGCTGTGACCTGCCTAGGATGTTGCCAGAGTAACCAGGAAAGCTCTGATTGGTGGAATCATGTTATGATCGATCCCACCAAAGACAGGTCACAGCAGCGATATGACCGCTTTGTGACCTGTCTCACATGGCTGTGACCTGTGTGTGACTGCTCTACAGGGGTCCTCACTAAAGTTGAGCGAAACAGGTCGGTCAGATTCAAAAGTCGCCGACTTTCGCCAAAGTCGGGTTTTGTTGGCCGAAACCTGACCATAGCGTGGAGTCGGCCATGCGGTCGTCGACCCGAGCGCCCAAGTCGGTTTTCCCATAATGCTTGCAGGCGCCTTTTTTCAGCCAATGAGCAAGGACGTACACTGTGGGCAATGAGATGACATGGACAGCGTCCACCACCATCTTAGAGAAGTTCATTGCAGTGATTGGCTTGCTTTGGGGGGGCGTCATAGTGTCTATAAAAGCCCTCACCGCCGACAACCATTTTACTTCTGCCAACATTAACAGTAGGGAGAGGTTGCTGACGCTGTTTATCAGTAGGGAGAGAGTTAGGGCAGTAAAGAGAAGTTCTTCTGTGCTTGTGCTGATAGCAATTGTGCTGTACAGTAAGTGTGCAGTGACAGGGGAAGATTTTCTTGTGTACAGCAGCGCTGGTTATTAGGCTGCCTGATAGCTGTATTGCTGTGTGTACACTGCTGTCCAGACTGCTTTTTACACAGCACGAATACTTTTATTCTTTTTTTCTGCACAGTTACCGAGCATTCATTTTTTCCCACACCGTATAGAGCTGTACAGTACTCACACACTACCGTGTATCGGCTGGTATCACGGACAAATACATGCTGACTATCTGTGTGTGACTCCGGAAATATATAAGGAGATTGCAAATTTCCCCTACACCGTATACAGCTGTACGCTTCTGATACAGTACCGTATATCTGCTCTTTGTATTACGGTCAAATCCACACTGAGTGATCATCTGTGTGTGATTGCGGAAATATATATGGAGATTTAAATTTTCCCCAAAACCGTATACAGCTGTCCGCTTCTGATACAGTACCATATATCTGCTCTTTGTATTACGGTCAAATCCATACTGAGTGAGCGTCTGTGTGTGACTCTGGAAATATATATGGAGATTGCAATTTTCCCCTACACCGTATACAGCTGTACGCTTCTGAGACAGTACCGTATATCTGCTCTTTGTATTACGGTCAAATCCATACTGAGTGATCGTCTGTGTGTGACTCCGGAAATATACACGGAGATTTAAATTTTCTCCAAAACCGTATACAGCTGTCCGCTTCTGATACAGTACCGTATATCTGCTCTTTGTATTACGGTCAAATCCATACTGAGTGAGCGTCTGTGTGTGACTCTGGAAATATATACGGAGATTGCAATTTTCCCCTACACCTTATACAGCTGTCCGCTTCTGATACAGTACCGTATATCTGCTCTTTGTATTACGGTCAAATCCATACTGAGTGAGCGTCTGTGTGTGACTCCGGAAATATATATGGAGATTGCAATTTTCCCCTACACCGTATACAGCTGTACGCTTCTGAGACAGTACCGTATATCTGCTCTTTGTATTACGGTCAAATCCATACTGAGTGATCGTCTGTGTGTGACTCCGGAAATATAGACGGAGATTTAAATTTTCTCCAAAACCGTATACAGCTGTCAGCTTCTGATACAGTACCGTATATCTGCTCTTTGTATTACGGTCAAATCCATACTGAGTGAGCGTCTGTGTGTGACTCCGGAAATATATACGGAGATTTAAATTTTCCCCTACGCCATATACAGCTGTACGCTCCTCCTACAGTACCACATATCTGCTGGTATTTTTGGTACATTTTCCAAAACATGAGGAAGTATGGTTGAAGAGGCCGCGGACGTGAGCATGGGGGGCCAGCTGGAAATGATGGTGGTGGTGGTGGTGCATCTGCTGGTAGTGCCAAAAGCCCAATAGCACCTAAGGCAGGAGGTGTTGAGCCTGCGTCATTGTCTCACTCCAGAAGGCCTGGAAGGCTCCCTTTTCTGGGAGTAGGTAAACCGCTTTTAAAGCCGGAGCAACAGGAACAGGTTTTGGCTTACATTGCCGAAACAGCCTCCAGCTCTATTGCCTCCTCTTCTGAAGTTTCAAAAATGCAAGCACTGAGTTGTCAGTGCAAACTCCTGGTCAGGAACAACACCTTTCCTTGTGTCCTTCACCCCCACCAAAAGTGAAGGATGCGGCAGGCCACACTTCAGATTACTCCATGGAGCTCTTTTCACATACCATGCCTGGGTTATCAAGTCAAATCCTGAATTCCCCAGTCCAAGATGAATATGACATGGAGTGCACTGATGCACAGCCACTGCTAGATGATTCTGCTGGTACATTCACCCAGAGCACTACATTGCTCTCGCAGTCTACTGAGCCAGAATCTGACCCTGATGAAACTCAGGTGCCCCTTCCCGCATACTCTAACACCTTACACGGTGACACAGAGGAAGGTGCAGATGAAATTGAAGAGGAGGTGATGGATGACCCAGTTGTTGACCCGGATTGGCATCCATTGGGGAAGAGGGTGCCGCTGGCAATAGCTCAGAAGAGGAGGAGGATCTGCTGCAGGCATCGACATCGCAGCTGCGGTTATCTGGCAGGCCCTTAGCAGGCCAAAAATGTGTTAAAAAACAAAAAGAGTTGCAGGACAGCTTGGCCAGACGGTCAAATTAGCACAGCGTGCAAACCCTGAAAATTTATCTCATAGTAGGAAGAGTGCAGTGTGGCACTTTTTTGACCAAAATCCTATTGATGAGGCAAAGGTTATCTGTAAGAAGTGTGGAAGGACCTTTAACCGAGGGAAAAATCTCTGAAAATTGAATACCAGTTGCATGCTTAGACATTTAAACACCATGCACTTGCAAGCGTGGACGGACTACAAAACTGTTATGATTTGGTAGCTGAGGAGAGCAGGCAAAAAAGGAAATACACCAGAGAGGTTGGAATCTATTGGATTGCAGTACCCTGACTAACCACCACAACTAAAGGCAGCCGTGGAGCGTACCTACGTTGGTCCTAGACGCCTCGTCACAGCCTGAGAAGCTAACTACACCTAAAGACAGAAAGAGGAAAACTATCTGCACCGGAGCAGATCCCCAAAGAACATAGAAAGCCCCCAAACATGTAATGGCGGTTAGACAAGAGGAAATACAGACACAGACAGAAAATAGTATGAGCAAACGTTGGGGCCCAAACTTCCTAGATAGAAAAGGATAGGAAGGACACTTACTGCAATCCCAAAAAACCCTAAAAAGTACCAACTCTACTAATTACAAAAACACCTGAGATCACACGACCTCTACCACCTAAATTAGTTCTCTGGTGTAACAAAACTAAACAGCAGCCACTGAAAAAACTGGAAAAGGCAAATGAACAAACAACAGTGGCTGAACTAAACTGAGAGGAGCACAGGCCCCCGGAGGGGACCCGGCAGACCCCCACAGAAGTGCAGGACAAAATGCAAAAAGCAAGCACCAAAAAACTAAAAGAAGAAAATGTCTTATCTGTTAGCAGAAGATGCAGGCACGAAACAGCAAGCTTCAAAGTGAACAGGAATCAAAGATGAGACCAGAACAATTGATCACCGGCAACCCTGATGGGAGGGAACCTCCCTTATATAAGACCAGTCAGTAAAACCTGATCGCCAATCTTCACAATCTTCATTGAATAGTTCAGTACTGTTTGTAACCACTAGAGGGAGCTTCTGCTCAGAATTCATTTCTAGCACATTCACAACACAAAACCTCACTGGCTTTGAATGCCTACATTGCCAAACTGATCTCATTAGAGATGATGCCCTTCCGTTCGGTTGAAAGTGCAGCGTTCCGAGAGCTCATGGCCTATGCTGTCCCACACTATGACCTACCCAGTCGGCACTTCTTTTCTAGAAATGCCATCCCTGCCCTCCACCTGCATGTGAAAGACCGCATTGTCCATGCACTCAAACAATCAGTGAGTGGAAATGTGCACCTCACAACAGATGCATGGGCCAGTAGGCATGGCCAAGGCCGTTACGTGTCCATCACTGCACACTGGGTTAATGTGGTAGATGCAGAGTCCACAGGGGACAGCGGCGGTGGGACAGTGCTGCCACGGTATAGGCAACAGTTGGCTATAGGCGTTCGACCCTCCTCCTGCTCCAGAAGCAAAAGCTCGTCGACAGAGCGCAGTCGCACGAGCACTCCATCCGCAGCTGCCAGTGTTGCACACTAGGTGTCCCACTATCGATCAGCTAGTGGTAAGCGTCAGCAGGCTGTTTTAAAGATGATGTCTTTGGGTGACAACAGACATACCGCTGAGGTACTGGCCGACTACTTGCAGTGAGAAACTGAGTCATGGCTGGGCAGTCTACATCTTAAGCCAGGCAAGGTAGTCAGTGAAAATGGCCATAATTTTGTGGCGGCCATAGCCCTGGCAAAACTGAGACCCATACCTTGCCTGGCTCACACCTTGAACCTGGTGGTGCAGTGCTTCATAAATAATTATCCGGAGTTACCAGCCCTGCTCCATAAGGTGCGAAGACTGTGCTCGCACATCCGTCGCTCGCCCGTAGACTCCAGTCGTATGCAGAGGCTGCAGCAATCGCTCCACCTCCCCAAGCACCGCCTAATCATAGACATTGCAACAAGGTGGAACTCCACCAAGCACATGGTCGAGAGGCTGTGTGAACAGAGGCAGGCTGTAATGCATTTGTGGGAGGATCCACGGGCAGGCAGTTTGAGGTCGGACATGGAGTTGTCGGGTGTGCAGTGGTCAAAGCTGAAAGACCTCTGTAAAGTCCTTCAGTGTTTTGAGGAATGTACACAGCTGGTAAGCGCAGACGACGCCACCATAAGCATGAGCATCCCACTTATGCGTCTGCTCATGCAAACTTTGACGCACATTAACCCCTTCACCCCCAAGGGTGGTTTGCACGTTAATTACCGGGCCAATTTTTACAATTCTGACCACTGTCTCTTTATGAGGTTATAACTCTGGAACGCTTCAACGGATATTCACGATTCTGAGATTGTTTTCTCGTGACATATTGTACTTCATGTTAGTGGTAAAATTTCTTCGATATACCTTGCGTTTATTTTTGAAAAAAACACAAATATGGCGAAAATTTTGAAAATTTTGCAATTTTCAAACTTTGAATTTTTTTTCCCTTAAAACAGAGAGATATGTCACACAAAATAGTGAAGAAATAACATTTCCCACATGTCTACTTTACATCAGCACAATTTTGGTACCAAAATTTTTTTTTGTTAGGAAATTATAAGGGTTAAAAGTTGACCAGTGATTTCTCATTTTTACAACAAAGTTTACAACGCCATTTTTTTAGGGACCACCTCACATTTGAAGTCACTTTGAGGGGTCTATATGGCAGAAAATACCCAAAAGTGACACCATTCTAAAAACTGCACCCCTCAAGGTACTCAAAACCACATTCAAGAAGTTTAATAACCCTTCAGGTGCTTCACAGGAGCTGAAGCAACGTGGAAGGAAAAAATTAATATTTAACTTTTTAGCCACAAAAATGATCTTTTACAAACTTTTTTTTATTTTCACAAGGGTAAAAGGAGAAAATGGGCAAATAAAGTTGTTGTGCAATTTCTCCTGAGTACGCCAATACCCCATATGTGGGGGAAAACCACTGTTTGGGCACACGGCAGAGCTCGTAAGGGAAGGAGCGCCGTTTGACTTTTTCAAACTAAAATTGGCTGGAATTGAGATTGGACGCCATGTCGTGTTTGGAGAGCCCCTGATATGCCTAAACAGTGGAAACCCCCCACAAGTGACACCATTTTGGAAACTAGACCCCCTAAGGAACTTATCTAGATCTTTTGTGAGCACTTTGAACCCCAAAGTGTTTCACAAAAGTTTATAATGCCTGGGTGTGAAAAAAAAAAAAAACAATTTTCCACAAAAATGATTTTTTAGTCCCAAATTTTTGATTTTTCCCAAGGAAATTGGACCCCAAAAGTTGTTGTCCAATTTGTCCTGAGTACGCTGATACCTCATATGTGGGGGGGAAACTGTTTTGGCGCACGGCAGGGCTTGGAAAGGAAGCAGTAACGTTTTGGAATGCAAACATTGATGGGGGTCATGTTCCGATTGTAGTGCCCCAGATGAGCCTAAACAGTGGAAACCCCCCACAAATGACCACATTTTGGAAGCTAGACCCCCTAAGGAACTTATCTAGATCTTTGGTGAGCACTTTGAACCCCCAAATGCTTCACACAAGTTTATAATGCCCGGGCATGAAAATAAAAAATCCTATTTTTTTCCCACAAAAATTATCTCTTAGTCACTAATTTTTTATTTTCCCAAGGGTAACAGGAGAAATTGGACCACAAAATTTGTTGTCCAATTTGTCCTGAGTATGCTGATACCCCATATGTGGGGGGAACCACTATTTGGGCGCATGGCAGAGCTCGGAATGGAAGGAGCACCATTTGACTTTTTCCAACCAAAATTGGCTGGAATTGAGATTGGACACCATGTTGCATTTGGAGAGCCACTGCTGTGCCTAAACAGTGGAAACCCCCCACAAGTGACCCCATTTGGGAAACTAGACCCCCTAAGGAACTTATCTAGATCTTTGGTGAGCAATTTGAACCCCCAAGTGCTTCACACAAGTTTATAACAAAGAGCCTTAAAATTAAAAAATCATATTTTTTCCACAAAATTGATCTTTTCACCCCAATTTTTATTTTCCCAAGGGTAACAAGACTCCAAAGGTTATTGTGCAATTTGTCCTGAGTGCGCTGATATGCCATATGTGGGAGTAAACCACTGTTTGGGTGCATGGCAGAGCTCGGAAGGGAAGGAGCGCCGTTTGACTTTTTCAACGCAGAATTGGCTGGATGCCATGTCGTGTTTGGAGAGCTCCTGATCTGCCTAAACAGTGGAAACCCCCCAAAAATTACACCATTTTGGAAACTAGACCCCTCAAGGAACTTATCTAGAAGTGTGGTGAGCACTTTGAACCCCAAAGTGCTTCACAGAAGTTTATAACGTACAGCCGTAAAATAAAAAATCTCTTTTTTTTTTACAAAAATTATTTTTTCGCCCCCAATATTTTATTTTCACAAGGGTAACAGGAGAAATTGGACCCCAAAAGTTGTTGTCCAATTTGTCCTGAGTATGCTGATACCCAATGTGGGAGTAAACTACTGTATGGGCGCACGTCGAGGCTCGGAAGGGAAGTAGTGACGTTTTGGATTGCAGACTTTGATGGAATGGTCTGGGGGAGTCATGTCGCATTTGGAGAGCCCCTGATGCACCTAAACAGTGGAAACCCCCCACAAGTGACCCCATTTTGGAAAATAGACCCCACAAGGAACTTATCTAGATGTGTGGTGAGCACTTTGAACCCCGAAGTGCTTCACAGAAGTTTATAACGTACAGCCGTAAAAATAAAAAATCTGTTGTGAATAGGCTGGAAATGAGTTCTGAGCAGAAGCTCCCTCTGGTGGTTACAAACGGTACTGGACTGTCCAGTGAAGATTGTGAGGATTGGGAATCAGGTGTTACTGACTGGTCTTATATAAGGGAGTCACCTTCCCATCAGGGTTGCCGGTGATCAATTGTTCTGGTCTCAATCCTTGATTCCTGTTTCCTTTGTAGCCTGCTGTGTCGTGTCTGCATCTCCTGCTAACAGATAAGACTTTTTCTTCTTTTTGTTTTTGTGCTTGAATTTTGCATTTTGTCCTGCACTTCTGTGGGGGCCTTCAGGGTCCCCTCCGGGGGCTTTTGCCCTCTCAGTTTAGTTCAGCCACTGATGTTTGTACATTTGCTTTTTCCAGTTTTTTCAGTGGCTGCTGTTTTGATTTTGTTACACCAGAGAACTAATTTAGGTGGTAGAGGTCGTGTGATCTCAGGTGTTTTTGAAATTAGTAGAGTTGGTGCTTTTCAGGGTTTTTTGGGATTGCAGTAAGTGCCCTTCCTATCCTTTTCTATTTAGGAACTTTGGGCCCCAACATTTGCTCATACTATTTTCTGTCTGTGTCAGTATTTCTTCTTGTCTAACCGCCATTACATGTTTGGGGGCTTTCTATGTTCTTTGGGGATCTGCTCCGGGGCAGATAGCTTTCCTTTTTCTATCTTTAGGTGTAGTTAGTTTCTCAGGCTGTGACGAGGCGTCTAGGACCAACGTAGGAACGCTCCACGGCTGCCTCTAGTTGTGGTGGTTAGTCAGGGTACTGCAATCTCATAGATTCCAACTGCTCTGGTGTATTGCCTTTTTACCTGCACTCCTCAGTTACCGAAACATAACAAAAATCCTTTTTTTTTTTACAAAAATGATTTTTTTCGCCCCCAATATTTTATTTTCACAAGGGTAACAGGAGAAATTGGACCCCAAAAGTTGTTGTCCAATTTGTCCTGAGTACGCTGATACCCAATATGTGGGAGTAAACTACTGTATGGGCACACGTCGGGGCTCGGAAGGGAAGTAGTGACGTTTTGGATTGCAGACTTTGATGGAATGGTCTGGGGGAGTCATGTCGCATTTGGAGAGCCCCTGATGCGTCTAAACAGTGGAAACCCCCCACAAGTGACCCCATTTTGGAAAAAACCCCACAAGGAACTTATCTAGATGTGTGGTGAGAACTTTGAACCCCGAAGTGCTTCACAGAAGTTTATAACGTACAGCCGTAAAAATAAAAAATCCTTTTTTTTTTACAAAAATGATTTTTTCGCCCCCAATATTTTATTTTCACAAGGGTAACAGGAGAAATTGGACCCCAAAAGTTGTTGTCCAATTTGTCCTGAGTACGCTGATACCCAATATGTGGGAGTAAACTACTGTATGGGCGCACGTCGGGGCTCGGAAGGGAAGTAGTGACGTTTTGGATTGCAGACTTTGATGGAATGGTCTGGGGGCGTCATGTCGCATTTGGAGAGCCCCTGATGCGCCTAAACAGTGGAAATCCCCCACAAGTGACCCCATTTTGGAAAATAGACCCCACAAGGAACTTATCTAGAAGTGTGGTGAGCGCTATGAAGCCCCAAGTGCTTCACAGAAGTTTTATAACCTACAGCCGTAAAAACAAAAAAAACATTTTTTTTTTACAAAAATGATTTTGTCGCCCCCAGTTTTTTTAGGGTAACAGGAGAAATAGGACAAATTGCACAATAACTCTTGTGGTCCAGAGTACGCTGATACCCATATGCGGGAGTAAACTACTGTTTGGGCGCATGGCAGAGCTCAGAAGTGAAGGAGCACCGTTTGACTTTTTCAACGCAGAATTGGCTGGAATTGAGATCAGACGCCATGTCACATTTGGAGAGCCCCTAATGTGCCTAAACAGCGGAAACCCCCCAATTCTAACTTCAACCCTAACCCCAACACACCCCTAACCCTAGTCCCAACCCTAACCACAAACCTAACCCTAACACACCCCTAACCGTAATCCCAACCCTAATACTAATCCTAACGTTAGCGCCAACCCTAACCCTAACTTTAGCCGCAACCCTAACCCTAACGGGAAAATGGAAATAAATACAGTTTTTTAATTTTATTATTTTTCCCTAACTAAGGGGGTGATAAAGGGGGGTTTGATTTACTATTTATAGTGGGTTTTTATGATTGGCAGCTGTCACGCTAAAAGACGCTTTTTATTGCAAAAAATAGTTTTTTGCATCACCACATTTTGAGAGCTATAATTTTTGCATATTTTGGCCCACAGAGTCATGTGAGGTCTTATTTTTTGCGGGACGAGGTGACGTTTTTATTGGTACCATTTTTGAGCACGTGACATTTTTTGATCGCTTTTTATTTCGATTTTTGGGAGGTTAGAATGAACAAAAATCAGCAATTCATGAATTTCTTTTGGGGAGGCTTTTGTACCGTTCCGCGTGTGGTAAAATTGATAAAGCAGTTTTATTCTTCGGGTCAGTACGATTACGGCGATACCTTATTTATATCATTTTTTTATGTTTTGGCGCTTTTATAGAATGAAAACAATTTTATATAAAAAATTATTATTTTTGCATCGCTTTATTCTGTGAGCTATAACTTTTTTATTTTTTGACTGATGATGCTGTATGATGGCTCGTATTTTGCGGGACAAGATGACGTTTTCACCGGTACCATGGTTATTTATTTCGGTCTTTTTGATTGCATGTTATTCCACTTTTTGTTCAGCAGTATAATGATAAAGCTTTGATTATTTGCTTCGTTTTCTTTTTTTTTTTTTTTAAGGGTTCACTAAAGGGGTTAACTAGTGGGACAGTTTTATAGGGGGGGTCGTTACGGACGCGGCGATCCCAAATATGTGTACTTTTATTGTTTTGGTTTTTTTATTTACAGGAAAGAATGAATTTATTGGGGAATATATATATTTTTTTTTTATAATTTTTTTTACCACTTTTTATTTTTATTTTTTTTACTTTTTTACTTTTTCCCAGGGTGGGACATCACTGTATTTTAGCAGATCGCTGGTGTGACAGTGTGCACAGCACTCTGTCACACCAGTGATCACTCTGGCATCGCTGCAGGCTTCTCAGTGCCTGCTGAGAGTAGGCACTGAGGAAGCCGCCTCCCTGCAGGACCCCGGCGCCATCTTGGATCCGGGGACCTGGAGGGAGGACGGACCCTCGGAACAGCGCGACACATCGCGCTGCTCTGAGGGTCTCAGGGGAGCGCGCAGGGAGCCCCCACCCTGCGCGATCCTCCCCTGTGCCCCGGGTACACCGCGATCATGTTTGATCGCGGTGTACCAGGGGTTAATGTGCCGGGAGCGGTCCGTGACCGCTCCTGGCACACAGTCACGGGTGTCAGCTGTGATAATCAGCTGACACCCGGCGGCGATCAGCTGCGCTCCCCCCGGGAGCGCAGCTGATCGCCCATGACGTACTATTCCGTCCATGGGAATTAGGTCCAGGGTCACATGGACGGAATAGTACGTCTGATGGCAGAGAGGGGTTAAGGATCAGGCGTCTGCAGCGGAGGAGGAAGAGAAGGAGGAGGAGGGAAGCCTTGATGACAGTCAGGCATTGTCTGCTCAGGGAACTGTCCTGGACGAGGTGGAGGAAGAAGAGTAAGAGGAGGAGGAGGAGGATGAGGGGGATGATTATTTTGGGGAGGATGATGCTTCTCAGGGTTCAAGAGAAAATGTTGGCTTGCCAAGGTCAGGTACAGGGTTTGTGCGTGAATGAAGGGATGTGGATTTGGCAGAAAGTGCTCCTCCACCCACCACTGGCAGTGCATTATTGACACCTGAAACATTGGCCCACATGTGTGATTATGTCTTGCGGATCCTTAAAAAGGACCCCCACATTGCCAAAATTATGAAGGATGACAACTACTGGTTGGCCAGCATCCTCGATCCAAGCTATAAAGGCAAATTACAGAACATCATGCCACAGGAGAACCTAGAGCTAATATTGGTGAACAAACAAGCATCTCTGGTAAACCGTTTGTTAGGGCCATTCCCAGCACACAGCAGCGGTGCACGTTCTACCACGAGCCGTACTGGGCCAAATTGAAGAGGTGTTCATGGTGCACACAGCCGAAGTGGCGTTGGAGACAGGGGTTTCATGACCATGTTGTGGACTGATTTCTCAAGTACTGACAGGAGACAACAGTTGTCAACAGTGGTTCAAAATTACCTCACCTCCCCTATCGATATTCTCCCTCACAGTTAATTTCCCTTTGACTACTGGGCCTGTAAGGCTAGTTTCACATTTCCGGCGGGCGCCTGGCGGCGACCCCGGCATTTTGCCGCAGCGCCGCATCTGAAAACCTTTCACACTTCCGGCGGCCAAAATGCGTTTTTTTGCCGGATGGTTTCTGATGCTTGGAGAGATCAGAAACCATCCGGCAAAAACAAAAAACGTTACATGCAGCGTTTTTTTCCGGACGCCGCAATGTACATTTGCGCCGCATCCGGACAAAACTGCATGCAATGCATTGACATGCGGCGCCATCCGGCGCTAATGCATGTCAATGCGAAAAAAGCCGCATGCGGCGCATCAGATTTTCAGATGCGGCGCTGCGGCAAAATGCCGGGGGCGCCAGCCAGGCGCCCGCCGGAAATGTGAAAGAGGCCTAAACTGGACACCTGGCCTGAATTAGCACAATATGCCTTACAGGAGCTCACTTGCCCTGCTGGTAGTGTGCTATCAGAAAGAGTCTTCAGTGCTGCTGGATCAATCCTGACAGAAAGAAAGACCCGGCTGTCGACCCAAAATGTAGGTGATCTCAACTTCATTAAAATGAACCATGCCTGGGTTTCAAAGGATTTTGTACCACCTTCCCCTGATGACACATAGGTTGCCAGCAAAATGGCTCGCTTTGTCCTCCTCTTCCTCCAACTTCTCCAATTCCTCCATTTGCAGCTGCTGAACGTCCAGCCTACACCTCAACATATGCCAGTTTTTCCACCTCCCTAACTGGGCTGTCCCCCCTCCAGGGCCGCGGCGTCAGTACGTGGCGCACCCGGGCAAGTGCTTGAGCAGGTGGGGAGGCCCACTCGCCGTCAGAGACACCGGTGTACTATGAGGGGCCCTGTGCCAGTTCCCGGCGCCCACGAGTGTGCCCCCCCTGCTTTCTCAGGGCCCCAGCACTTGCAATACTTACCTCTCCCTGCTCCACCGCTGTGACTTCTTCCGCGTTTCCTGACAGTGACATTCAGGTCAGAGAGCGCGATGACATCACGCCTGTGCGCCCTCTGCCTGAACAGTCACAGTGCAGAGAGCTGGAAGATGGCGACGCTGAGGAGTCCAGAGTAGAGCAGTGTCCAGCGAGGAGAGGTATTTCATTTTTTTTAATGGTTGGAGCAATATATGAGGAGCATTATACACTGGAGAATTATATATGGGGCCCATCATACACTTGAGTATCATAGATAGGGCCCATTATACACTGAAGCATCATCCATGGGGCACATCATATACAGCAGAATCATATGGGGACCATTATATATGGCACATCGTATGGGGCACATTATATATGGAGCATCACATGGAGACCATTATATATGGAGCAATATATATGGGGACCATTATATTTGAAGCATTATATGGGGCTCATCACACACTGGAGCATCATATATGGGGCCCATCATATACTAGAGCATCATATGGGGTTCATTATTTATGGGGCATCATATAGGGCCCTTTAAATATGGAGCATGATATGGAGCACATATGGGACCTATTCTGTATTGAGCATTATATGGAGCCCATTCTGTATGGAGCAATATATGGGGCTCATTATTCTGTATGGCACACTATGTGGTGCCCATAATACTGTATGTAGGACTATACTGTCCGTTTTTTGAGTTATTGTAGAATTTACAATAGATATCACTCATGTAATGTAAGAAGTGAAGTATTTAGCATTGTACTATACCTATATTTCTCTGCCGTATCGGAACATCATGAATTGTGGTATGTGTTAATGGCCCCCCCCCCCACAACTTTAGCCAAATAACCCCCAGTTTTCAATGCGTTGCTATTATTATAAAGTAAATTAAGGTTGACAAGCTTAAGTAATAAGAATTGATGTTGTTGGCATTGAAATGGGCACTGTAGGTGTGTTTCCTCCACTCACTGCCGACTTTTATTCCCCATTGACTTGCATTGGGGTCGGATTTTCGACTCCGACCCGACCTTTTCCGTTAGTCGGCCGACTTCGTTCGACTCAACTTTTGAGAAAGTCGGGTTTCACAAAACCCGACTCGACCCTAAAAAAGGCTAAGTCACTCATCTCTAGTCCTCACACTTGCTGAGGATTCCTTCAGAGCTGTCACACTGCCAGATCTCCTCCTGTGCTGGGCCGTGTAGTGCTGAAGAAAGAAGACAGAAAAAAGAAGAAAGAAAAAGAAGAGAGACTACAACCGTAAATGTTGATCCCTGCCCGATCTCTCTTCTTCCCCTCATCCCCCCTTCCCCCTCTTTTTATCCCCTCCACCCCTCCTTTGCGCCGCCTCCGTGCGCACATTTAGCAGCCGCCGAGCGTTGATTGGTGACGCAATTCACCGATCAACACTCGTGCTCTCAGCCCCCTTTGCGCCACCTCCGTGCGCACACCCTGCAGCCGCTGAACTTTGATAAGTGACGCAGTTCATGTATCAGAGCTCGCGTCCGGCGGGCTTCCTTTTTTTTTTTTTTTCACCCCCTCCTTGCACCACCCCCTTTGCGCCACATCTAGCAGCCGCCGAACTTTGATAAGTGACACAGTTCACTTATCAGAGCTCACGCCTGCCGGTTTTTTGTTTTTTTTTCACCCTCCTTTGCGTCGCCTCCGTTTCCACATTTAGCAGCCGCCAAATTTTGATAAGTGATGCAGTTCACATATCAGATCTCGTGCCGGCTGTTTTCCATTATTTTTTCACCCCTCCTTGCGCCACTCCCTTTGCGCCACATCTAGTAGCCGCCGAACTTTGATAAGTGACACAGTTCACTTATCAGAGCTCGCACCTGGCGTTTTTGTTTTTTCATTTGTTTTTTTTTTTCAACCTCCTTTGCGCCGCCTCTGTTTCCACATCTAGCAGCCGCCGAACTTTGATAAGTGACGTAGTTCACTTATCAGAGCTTGCGCCTGCCGTTTTCCTTTTTTTTTCACCCTCCTTTGCGCCGCCTCCATTTCCACATTTAGCAGCCACCGAACTTTAATAAGTGACGCGGTTCACTTATCATAGCTCGTGCCTGCAGTTTTTTTTTCACCCCCCCTTTCCACCACTCCTGTGTGCACATCCAGCAGCCGCCAAACTTTGATAAGTGACACAGTTCACTTACCAGTAGTGTTGAGCGATACTGCTCGATATCTAAAAATATCGTATCGGAATGGTATAGCCGATATCACTAAATATCGTCGATATCCGATTCCGATACCGGAAGTCCAATGTAAGTCTATGGGAACAAAATATCGCAACAAAAAAAAACCTTTCTTTCGTTGTAAACACAAAATATACACACATAGAATACATATATATATATATATATACATGTCATTGTGACATATATATATACATATATTTATAGTTTATACACTTCTACATAGTAAAATAGACTCTGATTCAATTGCCGGGTAAAGCCGTGACATACCCCATAGAAGTCGACGGGCTCGGTGCCGAGTACCCCCAAAACCTCTGGCTCTGTGCGACTCAACTTGGGCGTCACGAACAGGATTCTGTAGCTCGCTATAAGCGAGTCCTGTGTGCCTGAATTGAACTGGTTTTGTGCTTGAGAATTGCTAAAATCATCAGAGAATGTATTTGCCATTTTTCCGCCATATCTGCGTCACGACGAGGCACTGGTGAAGAAGAAGGGGGTGCTCTTCGTGGGTGTACACTCACTCAGTGGCGCGAAAACGATGGCCGACCACTCTAAATGGTACTTCAATGTAAGATCGTGCCCCACAGCTCTGGAGTTCCGCCTCCTCATCCTCCTCAGTGTGCGGAAACTAACACGAAGGTCCCGCCTCACTACAAAAGAGGGCCCTCTCCAGATGCTAATGACACATGTGACTTGGCAGAGATGGCTAATGGACACGAGCAGAAGTGTGAAGGGATGGAGCAGTCAGAGCTCTCCCCCCACGGAAGCGACCCGATCGCCACGGAACCACCGTTGGGCACCCGGCCTGGAAACCCTCCTACGCTGCAAGAAGCGGAGGATACCCTAAGAGGCCTGGCCCGGCACCGGGAGGAGGTTGCCAGGATGGAAGCCAGCTGGCGTGCCCTAAAACTAAACTTGGAGCGGCGCCAATCCCTCTTACCTGAAGTGTCTGTACCGGAAGGTGAGGCACCCGTTCTAGTAGAGGAGTCCGTGCGGGCATCCCAGCCCTTGCAATGTGATCCGGTTGACGTTGTCGCAGTGGAGGCACCCGTTCCTGCAAAAAACTCTGCACCGGCAGCACCCCAGATCCCGCTGTCTGCCCCCGTCGCTGAGACAGAAGAAGCGACACCCGTCCTCATGGAGGAGGCCGCGCAGGCACCAGAGGTCTACCTGTCTGTACCGGAGCCCCGACTGTCATCTGTTCCAGAGCCGGCTGCTTCCTCCGCAGGTGAGCGCCGCCAGGACTGTCGGGCGCCAGGAGAGCTGCCGCAAACCGGACATCGTAAGCTGCAGTTTGATGGTGGAGACATGGAGATGCTGGTGGAGGAGAATTTCAACCGGCGTCAGGAGGAAGAGTGGAGACGTTGGGAGCGGGAAGCAGAGCGACAAAAGGAGCAGCGAGAATCCCAAAAGCTTCGGCAACGTAACCTGGAGAAGGACCGGGCAGATAAGGACCGGATGAGAAAAGATAAAGGAACCCTGTGGGAGCCGCGGCGTAAGGGTGCAGTACGGAGCTTTAAATTGAAAGGTGGTTGGGGCTTCATCCAGGAGCCTGGACTTTATTTAGAAGTGTTTGTGACCCGGCGGGACATGGAGACTCACCTCCCAGAAGGACACCCGGGGAGGGACCTGTTGCCAGGAGACTTGGTGACTTACACCCGACACTGGGGTTACAATGGATGGTACGCCCTAAATGTTACCAGGTGTGACCCCTACTCCCCAGAGTGTCAGGAACCTGTGAGACCCTCGGAGCCTTCAGCCTCCCACATCCAGGCCTCTGCACAAGTGCCCACCCCACGCCGTAAATCTCCCCAGCCTCCCTCAGTGGTCTCCTCAACAGCCCCAGCTATGGACATGATAACTATAGCTGGCCAGTACCCGGCGCCTGTTAGGCCCCCTGGGGTTCGTTCAGTCTGGGACATAGGGCTCCAGACCCGGAGGGAGATGAAAGAGGTGGCCACACAGACACAGATAGCGGGTCACGACTTGACTGTACAGGCCACACGACGTCAACAGGTCCTGGTGGTCCTTGGTGTCTCGGATGTTTGGCAAGCATCAGAAGAGTACCAGGTGGTACCTGGAACACCCCTGCCAAAGAATTATAAATAACCTGGACAGGGTCCCTGTATGTAAATAGTTAAATTGTTGATGTACCCGACGGGTGAATGTTCATAAAAAAAATTTTAATTTAATAAAAAACACAACACAGTTTTCATTACTTTTATTACAGTCTCATCCTGCGACGCCATCGATCTCCTGTAAAAAAAAAACAAAAAAAAACAGCAGTATACCACCTGTCCGACGCAGTCCATAGTAACGAGTGTCCCACGACGATCCAGCTCTGCTACATCAGAATGACAGGCAGAGCCTGTCATCCCGGCGCAGCACAGCTGATTACCTGCTTCCCCGGCGGTGACGTCATCGGACTGGTTTACGGCCGGGATTACCCTGCAGTCACTGCAGTTATCGCGAAAAACTGCACGTGACCGCCAGGGAGAAGATAATGGCGGCCATCAAGCAGTCCAGGACGTGACCGCCGGAGATCTTCTGCCAGGTAAGTGCCGCTGACTCCTGACAGACCCGACCGACGGACACTCACAGTGACAGTGACAAATCGATTCCGGTATCCGATATGACGAAAATATTGGTACTCGGAATCGAAAGCCCGATACAGCTAATATCGGCCGATACCCGATATTTGCAGTATCGTATCGCTCAACACTACTTACCAGAGCTCGTACCTGCTTTTTTTTTTTCCAGCCCCCTTTCCGCCACTTCTGTGCGCACTTCCAGCAGCCGACAAACTTTGCTAAGTGACGCAGTTCACTTATTAGAGCTAGGGCCTGCTGTTTTAGACTTTTCTTTTCATAGGCATTTTTTTCTCCCCATTTGTTTTTTTTCTTTTAGATTTTTCTTTTCAGAACAGTTTGCACAAATCACTCTTCCCCCCACACACATACACATAGTTATCAATAAAGTACACCCAAGCACCATATTCACAAAAAAGTCCCACCCGTCCCAACAGCGCTATTCATTGGAGGAGGCATATGCTTTCCTTGCCTCCGACACTGATAGCGAGGGAGAGGATCCCACATTTCTATATTTCTCTGATTCTTCATCCTCTTCCTCTTTCCCCTCCTCATCTTCCTCCTCGGGTCTTGCGGAACCGCCACGCAGACGCCCCAGGACAGAAGATGAGGCATCTTCCACCATTCCAGAAGCCGAAGCCGAACCAGCGCACCCCACTGCGGACCCCGTGTGGACCTCGCCCCCCGAAAATTACGAGCCACTGATTCCTGATTTTGTGGCAGAATCAGGAATCAAGTTTGACACCACCAGCCTCACAGAAATAGACTTTTTCAAAGTCTTTTTCTCTGAGGATTTTATTAACCTCATGGTGGAGCAAACAAATTTGTACGCTCGTCAATTTTTGGCGCAAAACCCCCGTTCATCATATTATAACTGGTCTCCTGTAGACGCAGTTGAAATGATGCAGTTTTGGGGCCTGGTCCTTCACACGGGGATCCTGAAGAAGCCAGAGCTTCGGCAATATTGGAGTGTTGATATTTTATAGAACGCTCCAGTGTTCCGAATGGTCATGGCCCGGATGCGTTCTGAGGCCATCCACAAATTCCTGCATTATAACGATAATGCACAGTGTCCCCGACGAGATGACCCCAGCTTTGACAGTCTGTTCAAAGTTTGGTCAGTCATCGAACACTTCAACAAAACGTTTGCTGAAGTGTACGTGCCCCAAAGGGATATCTGCGTGGATGAGTCCTTAGTCCATTTTATGGGAAGGCTCGGATTCCGTCAGTACCTGCCCAGCAAGAGGGCCAGGTACGGAATCAAGCTCTACAAACTGTGTGAGAGTACCTCAGGGTACACCCACAAGTTTAGAGTTTAAGAAGGAAACGACACCAGGATTGAACCCCCAGAGTGTCCTGTCCTGGGAGTGAGTGGGAAAATTGTGCGGGATTTGGTGCACCCACTGCTGGATAAAGGTTATCACCTCTACACCGATATCTTTTATTCCAGCATCCCACTCTACAAATCCCTCTCTGTGCGAGGTACCGCTACCTGCGGTACCGTCCGCAAAAATCAAAGGGCCTCCCGAAGACGCTGCTTGGGCAGATGCTCAGAAAGGGTGAGAGCAGAGCCCAATGTAGCGATCACCTGCTAGTGGTCAAGTACAAGGACAAGAGGGATGTCCTTCTCTTGACCACCATACACGGTGATGGCAGCACCCTCTGCACTGTACGTGGTACCTCTACACAGGTCCACAAACCTGACTGTGTACTGGAGTGCAATAAAAACATGGGGGGAGTTGATCTCTCCGATCAACTCCTCCAACCGTACAGTGCTTTGAGAAAGGCCAAGGTGTGGTACAAAAAGCTGGCAGTGCACATCGTACAAATTGCAATGCTCAACACTTTCCTGCTGTCACGATGTGCACGCCACACCTATACGTCGTACCTTCAGTTCCAGGAGGTAGTGATCAAGGCCCTGATGTTTGGCGCTCAGGAAGGAACGGGCCCCAGTACTTCCGGAACTGAAGGTGTGCGTATTGTACCAGGTCAGCATTTCCTGGGGAGGTCCCGCAAACTGGAAAAAAAGGTAAGTCGCAAAAAAGGTGGCAAGTGTGTTACAAAAAGGGGAATACGCAAGGACACCATTTATCAATGCGACACCTGCCCCGAAAAACCTGGCCTGTGTATGAAGGATTGCTTCAAATTGTACCAACCTCATGCAATACTAATTTACAGGAAAAAGGTAGATTAAATTTCCCAAAAAAGGGGGGCCCTTAGAGAAGTTTTTTGGGGGGCTAGTTTCTTTTAAAAATTTTGTCACTTTTGTTTTTGGCACACGGGGTCTTAAAAAGGGACTTTACGCCCGCAACCATTCATCAAAGTCTGCATTCCAAAACGTCACTACTTCCCTTCCGGCCCCGACATGTGCCTAAACTGTTTTTTTTTTTACTATGGGATACCAACAAAACGCAGGGCCAAAATTGGGGGAAAAAAATTTTGGGGCCCCCCTTTTCCTGTTTTCTATTGGAAAAATAAAAAATTTTGGGGGCAAAAAAATTTATTTTTTTTGGGAAAAAAAAAAAAGGATTTTTTTATTTTTTTTTGGGCCCGGGGGATTTTAAAAATTTAGTGAAAAAAATTGGGGGTTCAAAGTGCTACCACGATCCTTTTTTAAGTTCTTTTGGTGGTCTTGTTTTCAAAATGGGGTCACTTGGGGGGGGTTTCCACTGTTTTTGGCACA
>JARQOD010000003.1:511090133-511236626 GCA_033576555.1 Oophaga sylvatica | reverse complement strand
CAGGTGTGATTGCATCTGCACGCACTGTGAGACGGAGACTCTTGGAGCAAGGCCTGGTCTCAAGGAGGGCAGCAAAGAAGCCACTTCTCTCCAGAAAAAACATCATGGACAGACTGATATTCTGCAAAAGGTACAGGCAGTGGACTGCTGAGGACTGGGGTAAAGTTATTTTCTCTGATGAATCCCCTTTTCGATTGTTTGGGACATCAGGAAAACGCCTCATTCGGAGAAGACAAGGTGAGCGCTACCACCAGTCTTGTCTCATGCCAACTGTTAAGCATCCTGAAACCATTCATGTGTGGGGTTGCTTCTCAGCCAAGGGAATCGGCTCTCTCACAGTCTTGCCTAAAAACACAGCCATGAATAAAGAATGGTACCAGAATGTCCTCCAAGAGCAACTTCTCCCAACCCTCCAAGAGCAGTTTGGCGATCAACAATGCCTTTTCCAGCATGATGGAGCACCTTGCCATAAAGCAAAGGTGATAACTAAATGGCTCAGGGAACAAAACATAGAGATTTTGGGTCCATGGCCTGGAAACTCCCCAAATTTTAATCCCATTGAGAACTTGTGGTCAATCATAAAGAGACGGGTGGACAAACAAAAACCTAAAAATTCTGACCAAATGAAAGCATTGTTTGTGCAAGAATGGACTGCTATCAGTCAGGATTTGGTCCAGAAGTTGATTGAGAGCATGCCAGGGAGAATTGCAGAGGTCCTGAAGAAGAAGGGTCAACACTGCAAATATTGACTTGTTGCATTAACTCATTCTAACTGTCAATATAAGCTTTTGTTACTCATATGTTTGCAATTATATTTCTGTCTGTGATAAAAACATCTGTCAAACACACATAAAAACCAGAGGGCAGCAGATCATGTGAAAATATAATATTTGTGTCATTCTCAAAACTTTTGGCCATGACTGTACTATATTCCCCGGCAGGATTGATAAAATAACTTGTCCTTGATGCTGCAACATTAAACATAAATTAGGCATGAACATTGCTAATGATGAGGGAATAGTGAAATATTCGGATTCGGGAAAATCGGCACAAATACTTTCTAATATCCGTGTATTTGTACAGAATAACGGATCCAATGCAAGTCAATGGGAAAGCCGAATATTTTTCTGCTGGACTAAACAAACAGGTCTGGGGGCATGAGAAAAAAGCTGAAATGTAGGGGGATAGATATAGATAGATATAGATAGATAATAGATAGATAGATAAAGATAGATAGATAGATAGATAGATAGATAGATAGATAGATAGATAGATAATAGAGTGGGTATGGAAAGTATTCAGACCTCTTTAAATTTTTTAATCTTTGTTTCATTGCAGCCTTTTGGTAAATTCAAAAAAGTTCATTTTTTCCCCATTAATATACACTCTGCACCCCATCTTGACTGAAAAAAAAACAGAAATTTAGAACTTTTTGCAAATTTCTTAAAAAAGAAAAACTGAAATATCACATGTTAGGCTTTCGGGATTCTCCTGCTGCACAGGGTGGATCCCAAGCTTTGTCTCCTTTTGGGGTCCCCAATTCAGCCTTGGCCGCAGTGGGTGCTACTCAGCGAAGACGTCAGTCTCTGCGCCTTGCTCAGACTTATGCTGTTCACTTAGTTACTGCTGGCTCTCCAGCCAAAGAACAGTAACTAGCAATAGGCAGCGGCGAACAGACATTCCTGAGGCTATGTTCAGGAGTTACCCTACTGAGCATGCTCATGAGGTGGCGACCTCTCATTGATGGTCGGTTGTCAGCAACTCGGGGGATGTGGCAGCTCCGGATTGGTCCACGAGCAAGGTCCTGTCTGACTGGACTTAAGCGGAGCATATTAAAGGGTCTTTTGAGCACACGCCGATGAGCTAAGATCCTTTTGCTATGTGTCTGTCAGTGTATACGTTACCACCCAGTGTGCACGTGTGCTGCCTCTAGCACGGAGATTGTGTGTCTAGGCATGCAGTGTAGGGTGGGAACTCCCGCTTGGCTCAGCATCTGACTCCAGGCGTCCTTAATCGCGTGTGCCGATTGCACAGCCGAGTGTCAGAGAAAGCACAACCACCAGCGTAGCTTGGAGGGAAGTTATTGGAACTCCAACTAGTATTATTACCTGCTATATCCCTGTGATGTCTAACAGGATATTGTGCTCTTTGTTTTAGTACCGCTCTGTGGAGCAAATGAGCAGGTACTTCGCACTCACACGGAGTGACTTTTAAATCTGTGTGTTTACGGTGCTTGCACATAGCATTGCTCCACCATTGTTTACTAGCAGCGGTTCCTCCATCCAGGGCCGGCGTCAGCACCCGGCACACCCGGGCAAGTGCCGGGGCCCTGAGCAGGCGGGGGGGCCCACTCGCCGTCTGGCACCCCCGCGCTCGTTAGCGGAGGAGAGCGGTGTCAGCGCCGCCACTGGGCCCCCCCCGCTTGCTCAGGGCCCCGGCATCAGCTGGCACAATACTTACCTCTCCCGTGCCTCCGCTGCCGCAGCTCCGGGCTCCAGGGGGCGCCGGGCTTCCTCTCACAGCAGCGCCGCTGAATGACGTCATCATTCAGCGGCCGGCTGTGGCAGAGAGCGCGGACGCTGAACAGGTAAGACGTCTCTGAGTGTATGTAGTGCGGTGCTTTGTGTGTGTGTGTGTGTGTGTGTGTATGTGAGAGAGTGCTTGTGCTGTAGTGCTGTCTGTGTGTGATGATGGGCAGGCATTGATGATAATGGGCAGGCATTGATGATAATGGGGAGGCATTGATGATGGGGAGAAGATGATGATAATGGGCAGGCATTGATGATAATGGGCAGGCATTGATGATAATGGGCAGGCATTGATGATAATGGGGAGGCATTGATGATAATGGGGAGGCATTGATGATGGGGAGAAGATGATGATAATGGGCAGGCATTGATGATAATGGGCAGGCATTGATGATAATGGGCAGGCATTGATGATGGGGAGAAGATGATGATGGGCAGGCATTGATGATGATGGGGAGGCGATAATGATGATGGGGAGGCGATGATGATGATGGGAGACATTGATGATAATGGGGAGGCATTGATGATGATGGGGAGGTGATAATTATGATGGGGAGGTGATGATGATGATGGGCAGGCATTGATGATAATGGGGAGGCCATGATGATGATGGGGAGGATATGATAATGGGCAGGCATTGATGATGGGGAGGAGATGATGATGATGGGGAGGCCTTGATGATAATGGGCAGGCATTGATGATGGGGAGGAGATGATGATGATGGGCAGGCATTGATGATGATGGGGAGGAGATGATGATGATGGGCAGGCATTGATGATAATGGGGAGGCAATGATGATGATAAGGAGGCAATGATGATGATGGGGAGAAATCATGATGATAATGGGGAGTCTTTCCACAGCGCCCTTTCCTGAGCTGTAACAGTGCAGAACGCAGTACAGCGCAGAGGAGAGCTCCATATTTTGTATGGCGCATTATATGGGGACCAGTATCCTGTATGGAGCATTATATGGGGACCAGTATCCAGTATGGAGCATTATATTGGGTCCAGTATTCTGTATGGAGCATTATATGGAGACCAGTATCCTGTATGGAGCATTATATGGGGACCAGTATCCTGTATGGAGCATTATATTGGGTCCAGTATTCTGTATGGAGCATTATATGGGGGGTGACATCCTGCATGGGGTATTATATGGGTGATAAGGGGGAGACTGTGGTGCCCATAATATTGTATGGAGGACTGTACTGTCCAGTCTGTACTGTGCGCTGTGAGGATTTGGCGGTTTTTGAGCTATTGTACAATTTACAATAGATATCACTCATGTAATGGAAGAAGTAAAGTATTTGGCATTGTACTATACCCATATTTCTCTGCAGTATCTGTGCATCGTGAATCGTGGTCTGTGTTAAAGGGGCCCACTGAGGCTCTTTCGCCCGGGGCCCATAAAAACCTGGAGCCGGCCCTGCCTCCATCACTGCACAGTGGACCCCGGGTTGCGATTGCACCTTCTCATAATTTATATTTGGTGCAATCCGCAAACCCTAACATCGCATGGTCAGAAGTATTCAGACCCTTTGCTCAGTATTGAGTAGAATCATCCTTTTGAGCTAGTACAGCCATGAGTCTTCTTGGGAATGATGCAGCAAGTTTTTCACATTTGGATTTGGGGATCCTCTGTCATTCTTCCTTGCAGATCCTCTCCAGTTCCATCAGATTGATTAGTGAACATTGATGGACAGCCATTTTCAGGTCTCTGCAGAGATGCTCAATTGAGTTTAGGTCAGGGCTTTGGCTGGGCCAGTCAAGAATGGTCACAGAGTTGTTCTGAGGCCACTCCTTTGTTATTTTAACAGGGTGCTTAGGGTCATTGTCTTGTTGGAAGGTGAACCTTCGGCCACGTCTGAGGTCCAGAGCACTCTGAAAGAGGTTTTTTGATCCAGGATATCTCTGTACTTGGCCGCATTCATGTTTCCTTCAATGGCAAACAGTCATCCATGTTTCACTGTTGGGATTGTATTGGGCAGGTGATGAGCAGTGCCTGGTTTTCTCCACACATACCGCTTAGAATTATCACCAAAAAGTTCTATCTTCGTCTCATCAGACCAGAGAATCTTATTTCTCATAGTCTGGGAGTCCTTCATGTGCTTTTTAGCAAACTCTAAGTGGGCTTTCATATGTCTTGCGCTGAGGAGAGGCTTCCGTCGGGCCTCTCTGCCATAAAGACCCAAATGGTGGAGGGCTGCAGTGATAGTTGACTTTGTGGAACTTTCTACCATTTCCCTACTGCATCTCTGGAGCTCAGCTGCAGTGATCTTGGGGTTCTTCTTTACCTCTCTTACCAAGGCTCTTCTCCCACGATTGCTCAGTTTGACTGGACAGCCATGTCTAAGAAGACTTCTGATGGTCCCAAACTGCTTCCATTTAAGGATTATGAAGGCCACTGTGCTCTTAGGAACCTTGAATACTGCAGAAATTCTTTTGTAACCTTGGCCAGATCTGTGCCTTGCCACAATTCTGTCTCTGAGCTCCTCGGCCAGTTCCTTTGACCTCATGATTCTCATTTGGTCTGACATGCACTGTGAGCTGTGAGGTCTCATATAGACAGGTGTGTGCCATTACAAATCAAGTCCTATCAGTTTAATTAAACACAGCTGGACTCCAATGGAGGAGTAGAACCATCTTCAGGAGGATCACAAGGAAATGGACAGCATGTGACTTAAATATGAGTGTCTGAGTAAAGGGTTGGAATACTTATGACCATATGATATTTCAGTTTTTCTTTTTTAATAAATTTGCAAAAAAAAAATTCTACATTTGTTTTTTTCAGTCAAGATGGGGTTGCAGAGTGTACATTAATGAGAAAAAAATGAACATTGTGGAACACGTTATGGATCTTAAATGTCCCTGGAAGAAGCAAACAGAAGGAAACAGGATTAAGAATCTCCATGATCTTATAAGGTCCAATGAACCTGGGCTTAAACTTTGGAGATGCAACCCTCATAGGGATATTTCTTGAGGACAACCAAACCAAGTCCCCCACTTTAAACAGAGGACCATCAGTCCTATGCCGGTTGGCAAACCGTTGGGCCTTCTCCTGAGAGAGAGACAACCTCTCCACTACCTGGTCCCAAATCTGCTGCATTCGCACCACAACAGAGTCAACACCCGGACAGACAGAAGCCTCCGCCTGTCCCGAAGAAAATCGAGGGTGAAACCCAAAATTGCAGAAAAATGGGGAGATCAAGGTGGCAGAGCTAGCCCTATTATTAAGAGCAAACTCAGCCAAAGGCAAAAAAGAGACCCAGTCATCTTGATCAGCAGACACAAAACATCTCAAATAAGTCTCCAAGGTCTGGTTTGTTCTCTCGGTTTGTCCATTGGTCTGAGGATGAAAAGCAGAGGAGAAAGATAATTGAACACCAAGTTTAGAACAAAATGTCCTCCAAAATCTGGAAACAAACTGGACTACTTTGTCAGACACAATGTTCTCCGGAATGCCATGTAACCGAACCACGTGCTGAAGGAACAAAGGCACCAATTCGGAGGAGGAAGGCAACTTAGGTAATGGCACAAGATGTATCATCTTTGAAAACCTATCACAGATTACCCAGATAACGGTCATTCTCTGAGAAACAGGGAGGTCGGAAATAAAATCCATAGAGATATGGGTCCATGGCCTCTTGGGCACAGGTAATGGCATTAACAAACCACTAGAACGAGAGCAAGGCTTGGAGCGAGAGCAAGTCCCACAGGACTGCACAAATTCCCAGACGTCACGAGACAAAGTAGGCCACCAAAAGGACCAACTCACCAAGTCTCTGGTACCAAAAATCCCGGGATGACCAGCCAACGCGGAAAAATGAATCTCAGACATCACACTCTTGTTCCACTGGTCTGGGACAAACAATTTCCCAATAGGGCAGCGCTCAGGTTTATCCTCCTGACACTCTTCCAAGGCCAGTCTCAAATTGGGCGAGATGGCGGAAAGAACTACACCCTCTTTCAAAATAACAGTAGGATCAGATAACTCAGGAGAGTCCGCAAAGAAACTCCTCGAGAGGGCATCCGCCTTAACATTCTTAGTGCCAGGAAGAAAAGAAACCACAAAATTAAAACGTGTGAAAAACAAGGCCCATCTGGCCTGTCTAGGATTAAGTCGCTTGGCTGATTCGAGATAAACCAGATTCTTATGGTCCGTGAGGACCACCACCTGATGTTTGGCTCCTTCCAGCCAATGTCTCCACTCTTCAAAGGCCCACTTCATGGCCAATAACTCCCGATTACCCACGTCATAATTGCGTTCAGTTGGAGAAAATTTTCGAGAGAAAAAGGCACAAGGGTTACTCTTAGAGGTCTCTGGATCTCTTTGGGACAAAACGGCACCTGCCCCAATTTCAGAGGCATCAACCTCCACCTGAAACGGTAGAGAAACATCAGGCTGCCGTAGAACAGGAGCAGAAGTGAATCTTTGCTTAAGTTCCTGAAACGCAGAGACTGCCTCAGGAGGCCAATTCACCACATCAGAACCCTTTTTGGTCAAATCAGTCAATGGTTTAACAATACCGGAGAAATTACCAATAAATTTACGATAAAAATTGGCAAAACCCAAAAATCTCTGAAGAGCCTTTAATGAAGTAGGTTGGACCCAATCACAGATGGCTTGAACCTTGACCGGGTCCATTTCAATAACAGACGGAGACAAAATGAATCCCAGAAATGAGACCTTCTGTACGCCAAAAAGACACTTTGATCCCTTCACATACAGTGCATTCTCTCTCAAAATCTGGAACACAGTCCGAACATGTTTCACATGAGAGTCCCAGTCATTGGAAAAAATCAAGATATCATCCAAATAAACAATCAGAAATTTATCCACAAAATCCCTGAAAATATCATTCATAAAGGATTGGAAGACAGAAGGAGCATTAGTGAGCCCAAAGGGCATCACTAGGTACTCAAAATGCCCCTCTGGGGTATTAAACGCCGTCTTCCATTCATCCCCGTGCTTAATGCGAATAAGGTTATACGCCCCCCTGAGGTCAAGCTTGGTAAACCAATTAGCACTTTTCACCCTGGAAAACAGGTCAGAAATCAAGGGTCACGGATATTGATACTTCACAGTGATCTTATTCAAGAGACGATAATCAATACACATCCTCAATGAACCATCCTTTTTGGCCACAAAGAAAAAACCAGCACCCAAGGGTAAAGAGGATGGTCTGATATGACCCTTCTCCAATGACTCCTTGATATAAGATCGCATAGCATCGTGTTCAGGTACAGACAAGTTAAAAAGGCGACCTTTAGGAAATTTACCACCAGGCACTAATTCAATAGCGCAATCGTAGCTCCTGTGAGGGGGCAAAGATGCAGATTTACTTTCACTAAATACATCTGAAAAATCAGTCAAAAAGTCAGGAACATCCTGAGACTTGGGAGAGGCAGAAAAAACAGGAGTGTCGGCATTAACACATTGGCAGCCCCAACTGGTCACAGACACAGATTTCCAATCCAAAACAGGATTATGAGACTGTAACCAAGGGAAACCTAGTACAATAATGTCCTGCAGATTATACAGCACCAGAAATTTGCAACTCTCCTGATGATCTGGTTCAACCCTCATTATCACCTGAGTAGAAAACTGGGGTTTATTCTCCGCCAAAGGGGTGGAATCAATGCCCAGTAAGGGAATAGACTACCGCAGGGGTATCATGGGAAACCCACAACGTTTGGCAAAGTCAAAATCCATCAGGTTAATAGCTGCTCCTGAATCAACAAAAGCCTGAGCAGAAAATGTGGACAGGGAGCAAATCAGGGTAACAGTCAACATAAATTTAGTCTGAACACTACCCAAGACAACTGAGCTTGCAAAACGTCTTCCCCGCTTAGGGCAGACTGAAATAGCATGAGAGGCATCACCAAAGTAGAAACTGTTATGATTTGGTAGCTGAGGAGAGCAGGCAAAAACGGCAATACACCAGAGAGGTTGGAATCTACTGGATTGCAGTACCCTGACTAACCACCACAACTAAAGGCATCCGTGGAGCGTACCTACGTTGGTCCTAGACGCCTCGTTACAGCCTGAGAGGCTAACTACACCTAAAGATAGAAAGAGGAAAGCTATCTGCCCCAGAGCAGATCCCCAAAGAACATAGGAAGCCCCCAAACATGTAATGGCGGTTAGACAAGAGGAAATACAGACACAGACAGAAAATAGTATGAGCAAACGTTGGGGCCCAATCTTCCTAGAAAGAAAAGGATAGGAAGACACTTACTGCAATCCAAAAAACCCTAAAAAAATACCAACTCTACTAATTGCAAAAACACCTGAGATCACATGACCTCTACCACCTAAATTAGTTCTCTGGTGTAACAAAACTAAGCCGCAGCCACTGAAAAAACTGGAAAAGGCAAATGAACAAATAACAGTGGCTCAGATAAACTGAGAGGAGCACAAGCCCCCGGAGGGGACCTGGCTGACCTCCACAGAAGTGCAGGAAAAAATGCAAAAAGCAAGCACAAAAATAAAAGCAGAAAATATCTTATCTGTTAGCAGAAGATGCAGGCAAGACTCAGCAAGCTTCCAAGTGAACCAGGAACCAAAGTTGAGACAAGAACAATTGATCACCGGCAACCCTGATGGGAGGGAACCTCCCTTATATAAGACCAGTCTGTAACTCCTGATTGCCAATCTTCACAATCTTCATTGAATGGTTCAGTACTGTTTGTAACCACCAGAGGGAGCTTCTGCTCAGAATTCATTTCTAACACATTCACAACAAGAAACATAACCCATTGCGCTTTCGAAACTCATGACGCTGAGCCCCAGAAGTCACTCTATCACACTGCATGGGCAACACTATCTCACGCATACCTCTGCGCTCACGCAAACGTCTGTCAATTTGAATAACCAATGACATAGGATCATTGAGACCAGAGGAAGCAGGGAATCCCACCATAACATCCTTTACATTCTCTGACAGCCCCTTCCGAAAAAGGGCTGCCAAAGCATCATCATTCCATTTGGTCAGGACTGCCCACTTTCGGAATTTCTGACAGTACAACTCAGCGTCTTCAAGACCCTGATTTAATGCCAACAAGGTTTTTTCAGCTTGATCAGTGATATTAGGTTCATCGTACAATAACCCCAGAGCCAGAAAAAATGCATCATATCATTCAAAACAGGATCCCCAGGTGTCAGGGAAAAAGCCCAATCCTGAGGATCGCCGCGCAGGAGAGAGATGACAATTTGAACCTGCTGTGCTGCGTTACCTGAGGATTTAGGCTTTAAAGCAAAAAACAACTTACAGTTATTTTTGAAATTCAGAAATTTAGCCCGATCCCCCCCAAAAAAAATCTGGCATGGGAATCCTAGGTTCCACAACCGGCAACCCAGCAAGATAGGTAGCAATACTCCGAACCTCAGTGGCAAGCTGATCCACACGGCCAGACAACTGTGCAAACTCCATTGAGAGAAAAAAAAAATCCTCCTCAGCACCCAGAGAAAAAGAGAGAAAAAATGCAACAGACAGAAAAAAAAAAATCTCTGACAGCTCTGACAACTTTTTTCTTTCCACACTATTTTTCCCTTCTGTGAGTACCATATAATTTTCAGTTATGGCCGGTGATACTGTTATGTTTCGGTAGCTGAGGAGGACAGGAACAACAGCAGGGCAGCCGAACACCTGAGATGTTGGTAACTGATAGGTTGCAGATTCCTAAACTAACTACACAACTAGAGGTAGCCGTGGAGCGTTCCTACGTTGATCCTAGACGCCTCGTCACAGCCTGAGAGATAACTACACCTAAAGGCAGAAAGATGAAATCTATCTGCCCCGGAGCAGATCCCCAAAGAAAATAGGAAGCCCCCAAACATATAATGGCAGTTAGACAAGATGAAAATACAAACATAGGCAGAAAATAGACTGAGCAAACGCTGGGGCCACAAGCTGACTAAATAGGATAGGACAGGAGAGATTACTTTCTGCAACCCAGAAAACCCTACAAAAATCCAACAATTCTGATTACAAAAATACTGAGATCACACGATCTCGCCACCCACTAAATCAGGTCTCAGTGTGAACAAAAACCAAGCTGCAGCCGCTAAAAAAACAGGAAAGAGCAAATTAGCAAATAACAGTGGCTGCAGATAAACTGTGAGGAGCTCAGGCCCCAGGAGGGGACCTGGCTGACCTCCACAAAAGTGCAGAAAACAATGCAAAAAGCAAGCACAAAAAGAAAAGCAAAAAATATCTTATCTGAAAGCAGGACATGCAGGCAAGACTCCAGCAAACTTCCAAATGAACCAGGAACCACAATTGAGACAAGAACAATTGATCACCGGCAACCATCATGGGAGGGAACCTCCCTTATATCAGACCAGTCAGTGAACTCAGATTGCCACTCCTCGCTGAAAGGTTCAGTACTGTCTGTAACCACCAGAGGGAGCCTCTGCTCAGAAACCATCTCTAACACATTCACAACATCTCGGTAAGCGAATAACAGGTGTATGAGGTACTCTCCCAGTCGCGTCCTTGGTCTCAACCAGCATTCTTAGCATCTGTTTGAGGGTACCGTTAAAGCGCTCACCAAGTCATTGGTTTGGGGGTGATACGTACCGTATTTTTTGGACTATAAGACGCACCGGACCATAAGACACACCCCAAATTTTGGGGTGAAAATAGCGGAAAAAAAGATTTTTACAATATGGGGGTCCGTCTTATTGTCCGAATTTAAGGTATCTGGGGCCGGCAGTGGTACAGCAGGGTCAAAGGAGGCGACGCCGCGGCCACACGACACCACTGCCGCAACCCCCCTGTAAGCCTGCATTCGGACTATAAGACGCACCCCCCATTTACATCACAATTTTTTTGGGGAAAAAGTGCGTCTTATAGTCCGAAAAATACAGTACTCGATTCCAGACGCGTCACAAGCATTCTCTTACAGAGAGCCTCCATTAGGTGAGACATAAATTGGGTCTCTTAGTTGGTAAGCATCACCCTGAGAAATCCTACTCATGAAAAGATGGCCAACAGTGCATCCATCACCTTATCCGCCCTAGTTGAGGACGGAGCCACTGCCTCCGGGTACCGGGTAGCGTAGTCTACCACAGTGAGGATGTACTCCTTTCCAGTTCTGCTGGGGATGGCCAGGGGGGCCACAATGTCCACAGCGATTCGATGAAAAGGCTCCTTTATCACTGGCAAAGAGATCAGGGGAGCCTTGGGAACAGGCCCTGACTTCCCCACCTTTTGACAGGTGATACAGGAGCGGCATTAGTTTGTCACATCTGTCGCCATCTTGGGCCAATAGAAGTGCTGATCCCCAAGTGTCCAGCGAGTGAAATCTCATGGGCAATCCGCAACTACTCACCCCTGAATTGGAACGGGACGACCAGCTCTTTCCCTCAACCACTCCTTTTGAGATTTACTGGGAACTGTCTCCCGGTACAAACTTCCTCGTTCCCAGAACACCCTCTCCTTATCCGACTCGGAGATGGGCTCCTGGGCGCGGTCTCTCAAGGCCTTCAGGCTCACATCTTAGTGCAGAGCAGCTTGGAACTCCTGGCTGGAGGCAGCCAGTAGTGATGTCAAGGTTCCTTCCTCACGGGAACTCTCTGGGACCTGCTCTGGGTCCATCTATATTTTAGTCAACCCTCTGACTGAGAAGGGTCCAGAAGGCAGGGTGTTACCTACATTCTGGGCACTTTGAATATGGGTGACAGCGGCTACGTAGGCTGTCTCCCCGGAGTTTTCCATAGACCCATCAGCCGGCGATGCTATGGGTTCTACGTCCTTGCCCACCCCCAATACCTCAGGAGTAGTGCTATATATGGGGCAGTTACCTTCCTTTGTGGTACTGGTCAGTTGTACGGCATCACCTTCCTCATGGCTCCTGTGCATCTCCGCATCTCCTTCAGCACTGTCCCTTGCTCCTGTTAGGGGTTCCTCAGCCATCTCACTCCACAGAGTGACGTGGGTGAGCACTCCTGTACCTGTAGACACATCATAATTTTCAGAGAAATGGTTATCAGGTAAATCATCATCAGGTAAAGCATGCAATCTCACATCATTATCAATAGCATCAGCATTACCCTCAATATCAGATTGGGGTGGTGTGTCAGGGACATAATATACAAGCATTCTCCCCAAATCAGTCCCCAACAAAACGTCGGTGGGCAAGTTTTCGGACAACCCCACTTCGTTCACCCCACTCCCAGCACGCCAATGTATAAAAACCCGGGCCATCGGCAAGGGACAGCAGACTCCCAGTGGCGGCTCTGGTACCGCTCTCATCCGCAAACGGGGTGCCGATGGCGAGAGGGCCCCCCGCCTGCTCAGGGCCCCGGCACTTGCCCATTTAGGCCGGGTGCTGACGCCAGCCCTGGTCAGGGTTTTCCCCTGAATAATCTCTTCAGGGGCCGCCAGTTCGGGTCGGATGAGGGTTCGTTCAGCCCCGGTGTCCTTGAGGCCGCTAGCAACACGGCCCCCCACGCGGACTTGCTGCACATTGTCCCTGACTCTCCCAACCACCCCACCCACCAGAAGAACTGCGGCATTAGGCCCTGAGGCCTTGGCTGGGGGTTCTTCTGCTTCTCCGGACAGGTGGCGTTGATATATTCAGTCCGTTTGCAGGAAAAACACTGGCGAAGGTCTGATGTAGGCTTGGCGTTGGCAAAAGGGACAGGACCTCCAGTGAGTCGGCTGGCAGGGGGAACTGGGGTTGGTTGCAGGCTTACCCTCTCTCCAGCTGGTGGTGACTGGCTTCCGTGCTTCCGGTTTCCGATTGGCCTCATAGGTGTCGGCGAGTCTTGTGGCTCTCGATCCATCACGAACTGTCGCACCTCAGCTGGGCAAAGATGTAGGAACTGGTCTTTGATCATCAGGTCCATCAGCTGCTCAAAGGTGGTCACTAACAGTCCTTGGATCCACTGGTCAAAGTGGGTTCCGAGTCCATGCACCACATCACTGTAACTGTCGTGTGGGCCGCGTTGAAGGTTCTGGAACTTTCTATGGTAAACCTCAGGAGTTAGCTGGTACTTCTTTATCAGGGCCTGCTTGATGGCCTCATAGTCACCATCTTGGCCTGGTGGGGGAGAAGCAAATGCCTCCAGAGCTTTGCCCTTTAGCCCAAGGGTCAAGTACCTGGCCCATTGGTTCTCAGGCAGCTGGTACTATCTGCAGGCTTTCTCAAATGCCCGTAGAAAAGTGTTCAAGTCCACATCCTTTTCAATCACAGGAAAGTGCTCTGGCCAGGGTTTAGGAGGCTGAGCGTTGCTGGACTCACTGTTGGGCTGGGAAGACCTCTGCCCCTGGATTCGGGCTAACTCCAGCTGGTACTTCTCTCTTTCCACTCTACTTCTCGCTGGGTTTTCTCTCTCTCCGCGGCTTTCTCTTGGTAGTGCTGGATCAGCTGCAGACGCCTCTCCTTCTCCTCTATGGGGAGTTCCTTCAGGGCCATCCGCAGGTAGGGGTCCACACTACCCTGGTTGCAAGTAAGGCCAGACTGCCCCAGTTGAACCTCTGGATCAGTAACATCCAAACTTTGGCTTGTCCCAGCCTCCACTGGGCTCTTGGCACGGTCGTGACCTGCTTCAAGTTGCACCAGTTCCGTGACCATTTGGTCCTTAGTTTTGCCATTGAGGCCATACATATTCCAACAAGAATGTCATTTTTCTGCTGGGTGTACCTGGCGGCCATCATTGCCAAATAAAAGATAGGACAGAAAAACAAAGCAAAGGGGAGGGGTAATTGCTAACACACTGTATTGTCTCAGCACTAATAAACATTGAGTTTGTTCTCCAAGACTTTTTGCGCAGGGTCCTCTCAAGAACTGTGCAAGTTTTTAGTGAGAGGAATGATTGCTCAAACCAGATCACTAATGCTCAATTATCCCACCGCTGCCACCAATATGTCATGAACGGGGGTGTTTGGTTGCCCCAGTTCCCTTTAGGGGGATTTTATTATCATGCTGCTGCTTCCAATGTGTGATGACTTACAGGGGGATCTATTGGTTTATTCCGCCTTCCAATTCCGGTTCGGGATTTTCAGCTCTCTGGCACCCTCCTTACCCTCAGGTCAGTAAGGGAACTGCACCTAGGATAAGAAGTTGCCAGATGGGCCACCTGGATGTGTACTGACTATTAGGCACTCTGTAGTGAGGGCGATAACCTATTCCCTTCCCAGGCGAGATATACACTTATCAAACTCTGTCCGCCACTGCCAGAGTCTCCCAAAAAGCCCAGAACATACTTTGCTGCCACCAACTCCTGATTTTAGTTAATATTAGGTCAGGAGCCAACCTCAATCAGTAGCGTTGGCTTAGTTTGAGCATGTGGGGATACCATTAGAGCAAGGAGAACATAGCTAGTAAAGTTTTATATTTCACTCCAAAAAGAATAGGCAGTGTTTACAAAAGTATAAAAAGATGTTACAAAATGAGACACTTACAATATGTACAAAGCATTTACGAAATAAAAAGGATGAAAGATGAAAAGAAACTTACAGTGATCTTATATCTTTCCATGGTAAGCCATGCGGTAGGGAGGAGGGGCATATGTTCCAATGCATCCGATCAGGATGCACAGTCTCTGGTAGCTAACTCCCCGGGAAAAGACCCCCTTTGTCTAGGCCTCTGCGTTTTATGCCCTTACCCAAAACTAAGGGCTCCCCTGGATGACCTCATTGGGTGGGCGTAGCTATGGAATCCACTCCCCTTTCTACCAGGACTGAAAACTTGCTAAAACCTTATTAATTCCATCTCAGGTGGGGAAGCCCGTAGAAAGACAAAATTATCATTCTTCTCAGCATGAAATTGGCATTCATTTAAATCCAAACACGAAGTGGATACATGACCCGATTACGGAGAAATCCATTCCGCTGATTCTGCTGGTTCTGGATCCTAGAGATTTCACTGAGTTATAGATCTATCGGTGTACAATCGGAATATGTAAGCTAAGTGGGGTCAAGTTATTACATCTGAAATAACTACCATACACAAAGGACACACGTGTCTGAGACAAAAGACTAGTTTCTGACCACCAACAGGGAAGGTATACGATTACACAAACAGGTAGAGAGAGGAAGGGTGAGGGGGGATCACAGCTGCACGTCATTTGCAAGACCAAAAGATGTAGCAGGGCTCAGTGTGCGTGATTGAACAATAAGACTTACGTCATATTTCCTGACACTCCCTTCTGGGTCAGAGGGTTTTTTCTCACATGCTTTTTCCTTACTTTTTTCACTACCGGCTTCGTGGGTCATGTCTGTCCTGTGTGTTGACAGATTATTCCCACCTATTCTATCATCTAAATCCTGAATGTGTCTGAGGAACATGTGCGTCTACTTCTTGAGACAAAGTTCCCTCGGGGTTTTGAATAGTTAATGTGGTAGGTAAGTGCTTTTAAATTCTGGGCATGTGACTGGGAAAGCTGTATGTACTCTTTTATGTCTAGGAATAGGGGTCTCTGTGATATTGTGACATCTAATTACCTTGAACACAGTGATATAGGAGGTTACTAACAATTAGTCTGTTCCACCTTCAGGGCATTTAAAAAAATTTTTGCACCCAGAAACAATGTAATCTAAAAACACCAGATAAATTGCTAGATAATACCTGTTTTCACAACATTTTCACTTTAACAAAAATCAGCTTACAGTCATGGTCAAAAGTTTTGAGAATGACACAAATATTATATTTTCACATGATCTACTGCCCTCTGGTTTTTATGTGTGTTTGATAGATGTTTTTATCACAGACAGAAATATAATTGCAAACATATGAGTAACAAAAGCATATATTGACAGTTAAAATTAGTTAATGCAGCAAGTCAATATTTGCAGTGTTGACCCTTCTTCTTCAGGACCTCTGCAATTCTCCCTGGCATGCTCTCAATCAACTTCTGGACCAAATCCTGACTGATAGCAGTCCATTCTTGCACAATCAATGCTTTCATTTTGTCAGAATTTTTAGGTTTTTGTTTGTCCACCCGTCTCTTGATGATTGACCACAAGTTCTCAATGAGATTAAGATCTGGGGAGTTTCCAGGCTATGGACCCAAAATCTCTATGTTTTGTTCCCTGAGCCATTTAGTTATCACCTTTGCTTTATGGCAAGGTGTGTTAGGGTTCGAGTTCCCGCTGCTGCACAAGGGGAGTCTCGAACCAGTCCCGCTGCGGTCTCCCATTCATCTCCGGCCGCAGTGGAGCCTGCTCTGCAGAGACGTTGGTCCAAACGTCTTGCCCACTCCAGTACTGTGCAGTGACTTGCTGCTGCCTTTCCTGGATCTGCTATTATAGCCAGTGCTGGAGCAGACGTCTTTGGGACAAAGTCCTGCGTTTTCCCTTCTGAGCATGCCCAGAGTGAGATCTCTCATTGGAGATCAGGGGTCACATGCTCAGGTACTGCAGCAGCTCCTATTGGTCTGCCAGGAAGGTCCTGTGACTACTGTTGTTCTGGAACAAGCTTCATTGGTCCTTGTTTCTGGCAGGTCCTGTAGCTGTTACTATAAAAGGGTAGCATGGCTGGGCCGCCATGCGCTAATATCAACCATTGTATGCTATGCGCCAGTGTGGTCATGTGTGTGTGTGTGGTTAGGGACCCGGCTGAAATAAGCCACTAGAATACCGACTTAATCGGTGAGGAGTTTGGTGTGCTAGCTGGTCAGGGTCGGCGTCCTAGATGCCCTAGATTACCGGCATAACCGGTGAGGAGTTTTGATTGCCGTATTCAGGGTCTGGCGTTCAGACGCCATAGATTGCGGGTGACTCCCGCGAGGACATTAGCACATGATCACGCTTTATGTACGCTTAGCACTTAACTGTGTACCTGAGAGCCTGACAGGACACAGCACTTTTTCTCAGTGGCCCTGTGACGTAACAGGGTTCTCTTTTCTCTTTCTCTAGCGTGTTTTCTTTGCGACTCAGTTGTGTTTAGTGAGTTCGCACACATCGCCATATAGCGCTGCGGCTCTCCTTCTAGCGGCTCTGTGGAGTAACAGAGTTCGCACTTATTGCCACAGCGCGTTACGGCGTTTATGTTGGCGACTCTGCGGGATAACAGAGTTTGCTTCTTACGCCATTTTACTAGCAGCAGGCTCCGCCTGCACGGTGGACCCCGGGCTGCGAACGCACCTCTCCACATCTTATATTTGGTGCGTTCCGCAGACCCTAACATAATATTAGCGCCAGGGTCTGGCTAGTAAAATGGCAGATGAACAGCGTTTACAGCTGTACATCCAGCAGCTGGAGGGTAGGTTGGCGGCTCTTGAGCGCACAACCTCAGCTGTGGATGTTACCGCAGTCGCTGTTCAGGCTGCTAGCGTAGCTGCAGCCAGTTTGTCCTCTGCCACCTCTGTCCCTACATTGTCCCACCTCGCGCTTCCAGACAAGTTTGCTGGTGACAGCAAGCAATGTCGGGGATTCGTGAGTCAGTGCTCCATACACCTCGAGCTTCTGGCTGCACGTTTCCCCACGGATCGGGCACAAGTGGGCTTTGTGATAGCTCTTCTGTCGGGCAGAGCGTTGGAGTGGGCAACGCCGCTGTGGGAGCGCGACGACCGTGTGGTGCGGAGTGCTTCTCATTTTCTGGAGGCTCTGAAAAAGGTTTTTCTAGGACCTCAGATCACCCACGATACGGCGCTCAAACTGCTGGCAAGTACCCAGGGTTCGGCTTTGGTCAGCCAGTTTGCTGTCCAATTTCGGACTCTGGCCTTGGAATTAGAGTGGCCAGATAAAGTCCTCATTCCCGTGTTCTGAAGAGGACTGGCGGGTCATGTGAAAGACGCCTTGGCTACCAGAGAGATTCCTGCCACACTGGAGAAGCTTATCGCTATTTCCACCCGCGTCGACCTCCGTTTCCACGAGCGGAGGCTGGAACGTGCCCAGTGTAGGCAGAGGGTTCGGTTGGCTCCAACCTTCACCACCCCTCTGGAGTCGCCCGTTCAGGCGCCCGACCTTCAGGAGGTTGCTCCTGCAGGATCTAAATCTTGGGTCACTCGTCCATCCCCGATTTGTTATATTTGCCAGCAGCAGGGACATTTTGCCAACCGATGTCCACAGCGGCTGAATAAACGGTCGCGCCCAGTAACCGTAGGAACAGGGTCACTGGACACCATGAGTTTTGCCCCTAAAGTGCTCCTCAAGGGGATAATTACCCACGGTTCTACCACCCTACCCGTCAAGCTGTGTGTGGATTCTGGGGCAGAGGGGAATTTTATGTCATCCTCCTTTGCTTCTCGCCACACCATGCCTTTGGTGTTGCTGGCTGAACCAGTATCGGTATGGGTGTTGAACGGAGCAATTCTGCCCTCACAAATCACCCATCAGTCTGTCCCACTCACCTTGTCTATGTCTCCTTCCCATCAGGAGAATATATCATTTTTTATCCTCCCTGAGGGTATAGATGAGGTTTTGTTGGGATTACCCTGGCTCCGCCACCACTCTCCCCATATTGAGTGGTCTTCAGGGAGAATTCTGGGTTGGGGTAATTTATGTATAGGCAGATGCATTAGGGACAGCGTGCAGGTCAACATCACTGAGATACCCATAGACCTCTCTCCTCTTCCCAAGGTCTATTGGTCTTATGCCGACGTTTTCTCGAAGAAGGCTGCGGAGACTCTTCCGCCTCATCGCCCCTATGACTGTCCTATTGACCTCTTGCCTGGAGCTGAGCCTCCTAGAGGAAGGGCTTATCCCCTCTCTCTTCCTGAGACAGAGGCCATGTCCCAATATATTCAGGAGAACTTGGCAAGGGGATTCATTAGGAAGTCGGTGTCACCAGCGGGAGCGGGGTTCTTCTTTGTGCAGAAGAAGAACGGAGAATTACGTCCGTGCATTGATTATAGGGGTCTCAACGCTATCACCGTGAAAAATAAATATCCTTTGCCGCTAATCTCTGAGCTCTTTGACAGGCTTCGGGGAGCAAGGGTATTTACTAAGTTAGACCTGCGGGGTGCGTATAACCTGATTCGCATTCGTGAGGGGGACGAATGGAAGACGGCATTTAACACCAGGGATGGGCATTATGAATATCTGGTAATGCCCTTTGGGCTCTGTAACGCCCCAGCTGTCTTCCAAGACTTTGTGAATGACATCTTCCGGGATATGTTGACCACCTCGGTGGTAGTCTATCTGGATGACATTCTCATCTTTTCTCCAGATATGGCCTCCCACCGGAGAGATGTCTGCAAGGTCTTCGACCTCTTGCGAGCAAATTCCCTATATGCGAAGTTGGAGAAGTGCATGTTTGAGCAGGAGTCTCTACCTTTCCTGGGCTATATCATCTCCACCCAGGGATTGGCTATGGATCCTACCAAACTACAGGCTGTGATGGACTGGCAAGAACCCCACTCCCTTAAGGCGGTGCAGCGCTTTATGGGGTTCATTAACTACTATCGCCAATTCATTCCCCACTTCTCTACTTTGGTAGCTCCCTTGGTAGCCCTCACCAAGAAGGGAGCTAATCCCAAGTTGTGGTCAGAGGAGGTCACAAAGGCGTTCTCCTCCATCAAGTCGCATTTCGCCAGTGCTCCCATCTTACATCGCCCCGATGTCGATAAACCGTTTATCTTAGAGGTGGATGCCTCTTCTGTTGGTGCTGGAGCAGTCCTCTTTCAAAAGGATGCCCAGGGTCGGAAGCATCCCTGCTTCTTCTTTTCCAAGACCTTTACACCAGCAGAGAGGAATTATTCCATCGGGGACAGGGAGTTACTGGCTATGAAGTTAGCCTTCTCCGAGTGGAGACATCTTCTGGAGGGGGCTCGCTTCCCCTTCCAAGTATTCACGGACCACAAGAACTTGGTGTATTTGCAGACAGCCCAGCGGCTAAATTCCCGTCAGGCCAGATGGTCCTTGTTTTTCTCCCGGTTCCATTTCACCCTCCATTTCCTCTCCGGTGAGAAGAACATTCGCGCAGACGCTCTATCCCGCTCCGTGGTGTCCTCTGAGGAGGTGGAGGAGGAGCCTCGGCTTATTGTCCCCACAGAAAGCCTAAGAACGGTGGCTCCGGTTTCGCTTGAGTCTGTGCCTCCGGGCAAGACTTTTGTGCCCATCAATTTGCGACCGGAAGTACTCTCATGGGCACATTCGTCCAGGGTGGGTTGACATTTTGGGACAAAAAGGACTTCTGAGTTGCTGGCGAGAACATACTGGTGGCCGCAGATGGCCCGTGACGTCAGGGAATACGTTCAGGCGTGCGTCTCCTGCGCCAAGAATAAGTCCCCTCGACAACGGCCAGCTGGGTTACTTTTCCCTTTACCGGTGGCAGACAGGCCTTGGGAGATGGTCGGGATGGATTTTGTGGTGGGCTTACCCAAGTCTCGGGGCTGCACCATCATCTGGGTGATAACCGACCACTTCTCCAAAATGGTGCACTTAGTGCCGTTACCACGGTTACCGTCTGCACGGGCCTTGGCAGCATTATTCATTAGGCATATTTTCCGCCTTCACGGTATGCCAGACAAAATTGTCAGTGATCGAGGTCCCCAGTTTGCCTCTCGGTTCTGGAGAGAGCTGTGTCGTTTACTCAGCATTGAGTTGAATCTCTCCTCTGCATACCATCCCGAGACGAATGGTTTGGTAGAGAGGGCCAACCAGACCTTGGTCACATTCTTGCGACATTTTGTCTCTGCCGGGCAGGATGACTGGGCATCCTTGCTACCGTGGGCTGAGTTCGCTCTAAATAATGCTGTGGCTGACTCCACCGGACAGACCCCATTCCTCCTGAACTACGGTCAGCATCCGCGGGTACCAGTGCCCATGCCCGTGTCTTCCGCCGATTCCAGGGTGGCATACTGGGCTGTGGAGGCACGGGACATTTGGGACCGCACACAGGATGCCATTCAGGCCTCCAAAGAGAGGATGAGGTCTTCGGCCTATGCCCATCGGCGCCCCGCTCCTACATTTGCTTCGGGTGACCTAGTGTGGCTTTCTGCCCGAAACATTAGGCTACGAGTAGAGTCCACCGAGTTGGCACCTCGCTTTTTGGGCCCCTTTAAAGTTCTTGAGCAGATGAACCCGGTGGTTTACCGCTTAGCCTTTCCGCCTCACCTTGGTATCACTGACACCTTTCACGTGTCCCTCCTGAAACCCGTGGCCATTTCCCGGTTTTCCGAGTCATCTGCCGGGACGTCGGGTTCATCTACCGACGATCATGAGGTGAACGCCATTGTTGGGTACAAGGTGGTACGAGGCAAAAAATTTTATTTGGTGGATTGGAGGGGTTATGGGCCTGAGGATAGGTCCTGGGAGCCTGCCGAGCATGTTCACGCTTCGCAGCTCATCGCTGCCTTTGAGCGCAGCGAGGCCCAAAGAATGGGGGGCACTAGGAGGGGGGGTAATGTTAGGGTTCGAGTTCCCGCTGCTGCACAAGGGGAGTCTCGAACCAGTCCCGCTGCGGTCTCCCATTCATCTCCGGCTGCAGTGGAGCCTGCTCTGCAGAGACGTCGGTCTAAGCGTCTTGCCCACTCCAGTACTGTGCAGTGACTTGCTGCTGCCTTTCCTGGATCTGCTATTATAGCCAGTGCTGGAGCAGACGTCTTTGGGACAAAGTCCTGCGTTTTCCCTTCTGAGCATGCCCAGAGTGAGATCTCTCATTGGAGATCAGGGGTCACATGCTCAGGTACTGCAGCAGCTCCTATTGGTCTGCCAGGAAGGTCCTGTGACTACTGTTGTTCTGGAACAAGCTTCATTGGTCCTTGTTTCTGGCAGGTCCTGTAGCTGTTACTATAAAAGGGTAGCATGGCTGGGCCGCCATGCGCTAATATCAACCATTGTATGTGTCATGTATAGTGTACAGTTCCTATAGCGTCTTGTGCTTGGGTGCGAGGAAAACACAGGAGACATAGGTTGAAATGAAATGACTTGTATTACTTCATACAAGCATGCTGAAAAGTTCACACAGTTTGCAGGAACAGCGACAGGAGACACAGCAGGCCAGAGTAACTTCAAGCACTACAATAAATCTCCAAAGCAGGTTCAGGATCTCTTCTCTGTACCATAATTCCTCTGCAAACATGGATTCACCAAACAGCAGGTTTCCAGAGTCCAAAAGTGTTCCAAGGTTCCTCAGTAGGGAATAGCTGGAGTACAAGTCCAAGGTTTCAGGAGTCAGGTCACAGACTGACTGAGGCTTGATTCAGGAGCACTGATTGTTCAGCTGAGGCTGCTTAAGAAGCAAGAGGGAAGAATCAGGGCGGGAACATGAAAACTGGAAACTCCATATTAACTGAGGGCAAGAGCTGCAGAAAGACAGAAAGCAAAATGGCCGACGGAAAACTGAGTTTCAAGGAACATGTCAACAGAGACAAAGAACCTTACATTGCTCCCCCCTTAGGGACAACCTCCGGATGACCTCAGACCAGGCTTGTCAGGGTACCTCTGATGAAACTGGCGGAGCAGGCGAGGAGCATTTACATTATTGACTGGTTCCCATGAGTTGTCCTCCACTGGGTAGCCCTGCCATTTAATCAAATATTGCAACTGATTTCTGTACAACCTGGAATCTAGAATCCTTTCCACCATAAATTCTTCCTGACCATCGACCAGCACTGGGTCAGGGCAAGGAGAAGAACGTCCAGGAAACGTATTGGGTGTTGCAGCCTTTAGTAGGGATACATGAAAGACAGGGTGGATTCTCATAGTTCTGGGCAGTTGAAGACGACAAGCAACAGCACTTATAATCTTATTGATCTTATAAGGTCCAATGTACTTATGTCCCAATTTAGACAATGGAATCTTTAATTTAAGATTTCTGGTTGACAGCCAGACCAAATCTCCTACCTTGAAAGCTGGTGCAGGTTTACGAAATTTATCTGCTGCTTTCTTGTACCTTTCCTGAGCCAATTCTAGATTTTCCTTTAGAAGATCCATATTCTTTTGTAAAGAAGTGATTCTTTCAGCCACTGCCGGCAAGGGCGTATCTATGGGAAATCGAGGAAGAATGTTAGGATGATAACCTAGATTGGAGTAAAAAGGAGACTGCTTAGTGGAGGCGCTCTGAGAGTTGTTATAAGAGAACTCAGCCAGTGGAAGTAGATCCACCCAATCATCCTGTAGGTGGCAGATAAAACAGCGGAAGATATTGCTCCAGGGTCTGAAGAAAGGTTTACTTTAATGTCCAATGCTGCACAGAAATTTTGCCAAAACCTTGAAGTGAATTGCACCCCTCGATCCGAAATGACCTCATCCGGTACTCCATGTAAGCGAAACACATTCTTAATCATCAAGTCTGATGTCTGTTTTGCAGTGGGTAAGGCGACACAAGGGATAAAATGAGCTGCCTTTGTTAGACGGTCAACCACCACTAGAATGGTGTTCTTCCCTTGAGAGGTTGGTAACTCCACAATGAAGTCCATAGAAATGGATCCCCACGGGCGGGACGGGGTGGGAAGAGGTTGCAACAGAACAGTTGGTGAGGAGCGAGGTGTTTTGCATCTTGCACAGACTTCACATGAAGTGACATAGTGTAAGGTTCTGTGTACATGTTCCTGAAACTCAGTTTGTTCGTCAGCCATTTTACTTTCTGTCTTGCTGCAGCTATCTTGCCCTCAGTCAATATGGAGTTTCCAGCTTGCATGTTCCCGCCCTGATTCTCTCCTTTTGCTTCTTAAGCAGCCACAGATGAGCAATCAGTGCTTCAGAATCTAGCCTGCAGTGAACCTGTGACCTGACTCCTGAAGCCTTGGACCTTGTACTCCAGCTATTCCTACTGAGGAACTCTGAAGCACTTGTGGACTCTGAACCCTGCTCTTTGAAAGACCCACGTTTGCATGGACTTACGGTAACAGAGAAGAAGATCCTGAACCTGTTGTGGAGAGTGATTGCTGAGCTTAGATTACTCTGGCCTGCTGTGTCTCCTGCTTCTGTGTCTGCAAACTGTGTGACTATTTTTGCCAACTTGTATGAAGTAATACAAGACTTTCTATATCAAACCTGTGTCTCATGTATTTTCATCGCACCCAAGCACAAGACGCTATATGAACTGTACTACACACATTACAAGATTCTGAAGCCAAATGTTAGTGTCTGCTGGGTCTGGAAAGGCTGTGTCTGCTGTAACTGTGGATATCGATGTCCGGTTGTACTTTCTGTGATGACAGTGGTTGTGACTTCTCACAACCATTCCAGATGTCCGGATTGAACTTTCTGTGATGATAGTGGTTGTGACTTCTCACAACCATTCCAGGTGAGCAGTTCCCTTAATTTTTTTTTCTCTCTGCAGTGTTACCACAGGTAAACACTATTGTTTTTTTTTTTTTCCTCTCCTCTTCTTCCAGTACTCCTGTCTTAAAAGATCTGGAAAATGGAGGCCCGCATAAAGGAACTTTGCGGAGTGACTGATAATATCCTTGCAGATTTGCAGAATATAAAGACCCATTTTGCAAGCCTACAGGACCTCACTAATCACAATTTGCAAGTGTTTGGACAGACTGCCCAGGATTTGCGAGCCAGGATTGAGGTTCTAGAGGAGCGAGTCCAGGCTCCTGCCGTAGCCCAGAGTTCTGGGATTCCCAAGTTGCCCCCTTTTCGTTTTGGCGGTGAACGTGAGAAATTCAGGGGATTTATTAATCAATGCAATCTTTTTTTTTCTGCACATGCTTCACAATTTCCCACTGAACGATCTAAGGTGCTTACTATAATTATGTTGCTTACCAACAAGGCTTTGATGTGGGCAAACCCTCTGATTGAGACTGAGGATGATTGTTTGAATCACCTTGATGCTTTTATTTCAGCCATGGGGCAGGTGTTTGATGACCCCAATCGAGGTGCAACAGCTGAAGCAGCCATGTTAGCTTTGCGCCAAGGTAAGCACTCGGTAGCTGAATATGCCTTGGATTTCAGGAGATGGGCCCTTGATACCACCTGGGACAGTTCCGCCAAAAAATCTATTTTTCGAAAGGGGTTATCTCCACTGATTAAGGATGAACTTGCTCGTGCCGACCCTCCCACTGCGTTAGGTGACTTTATTAACTACTGCATCTGTATTGATACTCGTCTGACTGAACGCAGGCAAGAGAGATGGTTCGAAAGCAATCGCACTAACCTTTTCCTACCTTCCTCTCCAGCTAAGGAACCTTTGAGTAGGATTACACGGGAACCTGAACCTGAACCCATGCAGGTAGACTCTTTACAACGACGGGTTAGTGATGCACGCAAGGAACATCGTTTTAAGGAGAATCTATGTTTCTATTGTGGTAAGTCAGGGCACTTCATTATAAACTGCCCCAGCCGTTCTCGTAAGACTACTGCAGCACTCATTCACTGTGAGTGTTGCGAGAGGGGATCTGTCAGGTCCGAGCCTCAGGCTCCAGAGAGATCTGCAGCAACAGATCTTGATTTCTCGGACTTAAACTCCGTTACCTCTGAGGACGTTGACTGTGTAAACGCTGCCATTTTTCAAGTTTCCTCAGCGGTGTCCCAGCTGAGTTGTAAGAAAAACAATTCTCATTGCTTTCTTTCCATCAAACCCTGGGTTGACTCAGCTTGGGTGTCTAGCTCTGCTATGATCGACTCAGGGGCAAGTGGAAATTTTATGGATGTCTCCTTTGCTCTGAAACAGGGGATACGTTCAGTGAAGAAGGCTACTCCAGTACAGATGGAAACTGTGGATGGCTCCCTGCTGACCTCTGGACCAGTGGATCAGGAAACAGAGCCTTTGAGGGTTCTTATGGGTAAAGATCATCAAGAGAAACTGTCCTTTATGCTTATCTCTTCTCCCCACTTTCCCATTATTCTAGGGCTACCATGGCTGCAGGCTCAGAATCCTACCATTAACTGGAGACCAAGGAATTACACTTTCCAGAGAAACAGATGAGTCCAAAAGTTTCAGCTTGCTCTGTTCCTAAAGGAACCATGTCAGTCCCTGAACTACCAGCTGTATACCAGGACTATGTGGATTTATGTGACAAGAAGAACGCTGATCAGCTTCCTCCTCACCGTCCATATGATTGTCCAATTGAATTATTGCCTGGAGCAGAGATACCTTTTGGTAAGATCTACCCCTGGCGGGGCCCGAGCTAAAGGCTTTAAAGGATTACATAGACGAAAATCTAGCCAAGGGCTTCATACGCCCCTCTTCATCTCCCGCAGGTGCACCCATCTTCTTTGTAAAGAAGAAAGATGGATCTCTGAGACCCTGCGTAGACTATAGGGAACTCAATAAGGTTACTATTAGAAACCGTTATCCATTGCCTTTAATCCCTGAGTTATTGGAGAGAGTGCGACATGCCAAAATTTTCTCTAAACTAGATCTTCGTGGGGCCTATAACTTAGTCCGTATTAGACCTGGGGATGAATGGAAGACTGCATTCAGGTCACGCTATGGACACTTTGAATATCTAGTTATGCCTTTTGGTCTGAGTACCGCCCCAGCCACTTTCCAACACTTGGTGAATGACATCTTCAGGGATCTCCTAGATACATTCGTGGTAATTTATTTGGATGATATTCTAATTTTTTCTAACTCCACAGAGGAACATCATGGACATGTGAGAATGGTCTTGGAACGTCTAAGACAAAATCATCTTTACATCAAACTTGAAAAGTGTGAATTCCATAGGACCGAAATTCAATTTCTGGGGTATGTACTGTCTACACAAGGAATTAGTATGGATGGAAGCAAAACCCAAGCCATCAAGGATTGGCCAAGTCCTAGAAATGTGAAGGAGGTACAGCGCTTCATCGGGTTTGCCAACTTTTATAGACGTTTCATTAGAAATTTCTCTGAGGTAGTGTCACCTATCACCCAACTTACCCGGAAAGATTCTAGGTTCTCCTGGACTCCCCAAGCCCAGGAAGCATTTTCCCGTCTAAAAGATAAATTTACCACTGCACCTATCCTAGTACATCCCAACCCCGAGCTTGCCTTCATAATAGAGGTGGATGCTTCAGACTGTGCCGTTGGAGCTATACTCTCTCAGAGAACAGGTGAGAAGAATGTCTTGCATCCCAGTGCCTTCTTTTCCCAGCAGTTGTCTTCGGCTGAGAGGAACTACGATGTGGGCAATAGAGAGTTGTTGGCCATTATTGCCGCCTTCAAAGAATGGAGACACCTTCTTCAGGGAGCTGCACAGCAAATAGTCGTCCTGACAGACCATCGTAACCTTGAATTTATCAGGTCGGCTAAGTGCCTGACTCCTCGCCAGGCTCGCTGGAATCTTTTCTTAAACCAATTTAATTTTATCATTTCTTATAGACCAGGATCGCGCAATGGAAAGGCTGATGCACTCTCTAGGATTTACTCAGCAGAGACACGTCCAATTACTCCTCCTAAGACTATTCTTCCTGACTCTAGATTCCTAGGAGTAATTCATAATCAAGATCTACTTAAGGACATCAAGGAAGCATACCATGCGGATTCCTTTTTGGCACAACCCCCAAGGGACGTAAGTCTTGTCTTTAAGAATGGTGTGTGGATTCAGGGACAACGCCTGTATATTCCTGAAACAGTCAGATTGAGAGTATTGCAACTCATTCACGATTCCAAGATAGCTGGGCATAGAGGAATTCTAAAGACACAGGAATTTCTTTCTCGTTTCTTTTGGTGGCCCACTTGCAGGAAGGATGTTTTAAACTATGTCACTTCATGTGAAGCCTGTGCAAGATGCAAAACACCTCGCTCCTCACCAACTGGTCTGTTACAGCCTCTTCCCACCCCGTCCCGCCCGTGGGGATCCATTTCTATGGACTTCATTGTGGAGTTACCAACCTCTCAAGGGAAGAACACCATTCTAGTGGTGGTTGACCGTCTAACAAAGGCAGCTCATTTTATCCCTTGTGTCGGATTACCCACTGCAAAACAGACATCAGATTTGATGATTAAAGATGTGTTTCGCTTACATGGAGTACCGGATGAGGTTATTTCGGATCGAGGGGTGCAATTCACTTCTAGGTTTTGGCAAAATTTCTGTGCAGCATTGGACATTAAAGTAAACCTTTCTTCTGCTTTTCATCCCCAGACTAATGGACAGACCGAACGAACCAATCAAACCCTGGAGCAGTATCTCCGCTGCTTTGTCTGCCACCTACAGGATGATTGGGTGGATCTACTTCCATTAGCTGAGTTCTCGTATAACAACTCTCAGAGTGCCTCCACTAAGCAGTCTCCTTTTTACTCTAATCTAGGTTATCATCCTAACATTCTACCACGATTTCCCATAGAAACGCCTTTACCAGCAGTGGCTGAAAGAATCACGTCTTTACAGAAGAATATGGATCTTCTAAAGGAGAATCTGGAATCGGCTCAGGAAAGGTACAAGAAAGCAGCAGATAAATTTCGTAAACCTGCACCAGCTTTCAAGGTAGGAGACTTGGTCTGGCTGTCAACCAGAAATCTTAAGTTAAGGATTCCATCGTCTAAGTTGGGACATAAGTACATTGGACCCTATAAAATCAGTAAAATTATAAGTGCCGTTGCTTGTCGTCTTCAACTGCCCAGAACTATGAGAATCCACCCTGTCTTTCATGTATCCCTACTAAAGGCTGCGACACCCAATACGTTTCCTGGACGTTCTTCTCCTTGCCCTGACCCAGTGCTAGTCGATGGTCAGGAAGAATTTGTGGTGGAAAGGATTTTAGATTCCAGGTTGTATAGAAATCAGTTACAATATCTGATTAAATGGCAGGGCTACCCAGTGGAGGACAACTCATGGGAACCAGTCAATAACGTTAATGCTCCTCGCTTGCTCCGTCAGTTTCATCAGAGGTACCCACACAAGCCTGGTCTGAGGTCATCCGGAGGTTGTCCTAAGGGGGGAGTAATGTAAGGTTCTGTGTACATGTTCCTGAAACTCAGTTTGTTCGTCAGCCATTTTACTTTCTGTCTTGCTGCAGCTATCTTGCCCTCAGTCAATATGGAGTTTCCAGCTTGCATGTTCCCGCCCTGATTCTCTCCTTTTGCTTCTTAAGCAGCCACAGCTGAGCAATCAGTGCTTCAGAATCTAGCCTGCAGTGAACCTGTGACCTGACTCCTGAAGCCTTGGACCTTGTACTCCAGCTATTCCTACTGAGGAACTCTGAAGCACTTGTGGACTCTGAACCCTGCCTTTGAAAGACCCACGTTTGCATGGACTTACGGTAACAGAGAAGAAGATCCTGAACCTGTTGTGGAGAGTGATTGCTGAGCTTAGATTACTCTGGCCTGCTGTGTCTCCTGCTTCTGTGTCTGCAAACTGTGTGACTATTTTTGCCAACTTGTATGAAGTAATACAAGACTTTCTATATCAAACCTGTGTCTCATGTATTTTCATCGCACCCAAGCACAAGACGCTATATGAACTGTACTACACACATTACACATAGTTTAAGACATCTTTCCTGTAAGTGGGCCACCAAAAGAAACGAGAAAGAAATTCTTGTGTCTTTAGAATTCCCTATGCCCGGCTATCTTGGAATCGTGGATGAGTTGCAATACTCTCAATCTGACTGTTTCAGGTATATACAGACGTTGTCCCTGAATCCACACACCATTCTTAAAGACAAGACTTACGTCCCTTGGGGGTTGAGCCAACAAAGAATCCGCATGGTATGCTTCCTTGATGTCCTTAAGTAGATCTTGATTATGAATTACTCCTAGGAATCTAGAGTCAGGAGTCTTAGGAGGAGTAAGTGGACGTGTCTCTGCTGAATGAATCCTAGAGAGTGCATCAGCCTTTCCATTGCGCGATCCTGGTCTATAAGAAATGACAAAATTAAATTGGTTTAGGAAAAGAGTCCAGCGAGCCTGGCGAGGAGTCAGGCACTTAGCCGACCTGATAAATTCAAGGTTACGATGGTCTGTCAGGACGACTATTTGCTGTGCAGCTCCTGAAGAAGGTGTCTCCATTCCTTGAAGGCGGCAATAATGGCCAACAATTCTCTATTGCCCACATCGTAGTTCCTCTCAGCCGAAGACAACTGCTGGGATAAGAAGGCACAGGGATGCAAGACATTCTTCTCACCTGTTCTCTGAGAGAGTATAGCTCCAACGGCACAGTCTGAAGCATCCACCTCTATTATGAAGGCAAGCTCGGGGTTGGGATGTACTAAGATAGGTGCGGTGGTAAATTTATCCTTTAACAGGAAAATGCTTCCTGAGCTTGCGGGGTCCAGGAGAACCTAGACTGTTTCCGGGTAAGTTGGGTGATAGGTGACACTACCTCAGAAAAATTCTTAATGAAACGTCTATAGAAGTTGGCAAACCCGATGAAACGCTGCACCTCCTTCACATTTCTAGGAATTGGCCAATCTTTGATGGCTTGGGTCTTGCTTCCATCCATACTAATCCCTTGCGTAGATAGTACATACCCCAGAAATTGAATTTCGGTCCTATGGAATTCACATTTTTCAAGTTTGATGTAGAGATGGTTTTGTCTTAGGCGTTCTAAGACCATTCTCACATGTCCATGATGTTCCTCTGTGGAGTTAGAAAAAATTAGAATATCATCCAGATAAATCACCACAAATGTATCTAGGAGATCCTGAAGATATCATTCACGAAGTGTTGGAAAGTGGCTGGGGCGGTACTCAGACCAAAAGGCATAACTAGATATTCAAAGTGTCATAGCGTGACCTGAAAGCAGTCTTCCATTCATCCCCAGGTCTAATACGGACCAAGTTATAGGCCCCACGGAGATCCAGTTTAGAGAAAATTTTGGCATGCCGCACTCTCTCCAACAACTCAGGGATTAAAGGCAATGGATAACGGTTTCTAATAGTAACCTTATTGAGTTCCCTATAGTCTATGCAGGGTCTCAGAGATCCATCTTTCTTCTTCACAAAGAAGATGGGTGCACCTGCGGGAGATGAAGAGGGGCGTATGAAGCCCTTGGCTAAATTTTCGTCTATATAATCCTTCAAAGCTTTTAGCTCGGGCCCCGCTAGGGGGTAGATCTTACCAAAAGGTATCTCTGCTCCAGGCAATAATTCAATTGGACAATCATATGGACGGTGAGGAGGAAGCTGATCAGCGTTCTTCTTGTCACATAAATCCACATAGTCCTGGTATACAGCTGGTAGTTCAGGGACTGACATGGTTCCTTTAGGAACAGAGCAAGCTGAAACTCCTTGACTCATCTGTTTCTCCGGAAAGTGTAATTCCTTGGTCTCCCAGTTAGGATTCTGCGCCTGCAGCCATGGTAGCCCTAGAATAATGGAAAAGTGGGGAGAAGAGATAAGCAAAAAAGACATTTTCTCCTGATGATCTTTACCCATAAGGACCCTCAAAGGCTCTGTTTCTTGATCCACTGGTCCAGAAGTCAGTAGAGAGCCATCCACAGTCTCCATCTGTACTGGAGTAGCCTTCTTCACTGAACGTATCCCCTGTTTCAGAGCAAAGGAGATATCCATAAAATTTCCACTTGCTCCTGAGTCGATCATAGCAGAGCTAGACACCCAGACTGAGTCAACCCAGAGTTTGATGGAAAGGAAGCAATGAGAATTGTTTCTTTTACAACTCAGCTGGGACACCGCTGAGGAAACTTGAAAAATTGCAGCGTTTATACCGTCATCGTCCCCAGAACTAACAGAGTTTAAGTCCGAGAAATCAAGATCTCTTGCAGCAGATCTCTCTGGAGCCTGAGGCTCGGACATGACAGAGCTCCTCTCGCAACACTTACAGTGAATGACTGCTGCAGTAGTCTTACGAGAACGGCTGGGGCAGTTTATAATGAAGTGCCCTGACTTACCACAGTAGAAACATAGATTTTCCTTTATACGATGTTCTTTGCGTGCATCACTAACCCGTCTTTGTAAAGAGTCCACCTGCATGGGTTCAGGTTCTGGTTCCCTTGTGATCCTACTCAAAGGTTCCTTAGCTGAGGAGGGAGGTAGTAAAAGGTTAGTACGATTATTTTCGAACCATCTCTCTTGTCTGCGTTCAGTCAGACGAGCATCAATACGGATACAATAGTTAATAAAGTCACCTAACGCAGTGGGAGGGTCGGCACGAGCAAGTTCATCCTTAATCAGTGGAGACAACCCTTTCCGAAAAATAGATTTTTTAGCGGAAGTGTCCCAAGTGGTATCAAGAGCCCATCTCCTGAAATCCAGGGCATATTCGGCTACTGAACGCTTACCTTGGCGCAAAGTTAACATGGCTGCTTCAGCTGTTGCACCTCGATTGGGGTCATCAAACACCTGCCCCATGGCTGAAATAAAAGCATCAAGGTGATTCAAACAATCATCCTCAGTCTCAATCAGAGGGTTTGCCCACATCAAAGCCTTATTGGTAAGCAACATGATTATAGTAAGCACTTTGGATCGTTCAGTGGGAAATTGTGAAGCATGTGCAGAGAAAAATAAATTGCATTGATTAATAAATCCCCTGAATTTCTCACGTTCACCGCCAAAACGAAAAGGAGGTAATTTGGGGATCCCAGAACTCGGGGTTATGGTCAGGAGCCTGGGCTCGTTCCTCTAGAGCCTCAATCCTGGCTCGCAATTCCTGGGTAGTCTGTCCAAACACTTGCAAATTATGATTAGTGAGGTCCTGTAGGCTTGCAAAACGGGTTTTTAAAGTCTGTACATCTGAAAGGATTGTATCAGTCACTCCGCAAAGTTCCTTTATGCGGGCCTCCATCTTCCAGATCTTTTAAGGCAGAAGTGCTGGAAGAGGAAAGGAAAAAAAAAAAAAAAACAATAGTGTTTACCTGTGGTAACACTCCAGAGTAAAATTTTAAGGGAATGCGCTCACCTGGAATGGTTGTGAGAAGTCACAACCACTGTCATCACATAAGGTATTAAACGGACATCTGATATCCACAGTCACAGCAGACACGGCTTTCCCAGACCCAGCATACACTAAACATTGCTCCTGAATCTTGTCATGTATAGTGTACAGTTCCTATAGCGTCTTGTGCTTGGGTGCGAGGAAAACACAGGAGACATAGGTTGAAATGAAATGACTTGTATTACTTCATACAAGCATGCTGAAAAGTTCACACAGTTTGCAGGAACAGCGACAGGAGACACAGCAGGCCAGAGTAACTTCAAGCACTACAATAAATCTCCAAAGCAGGTTCAGGATCTCTTCTCTGTACCGTAATTCCTCTGCAAACATGGATTCACCAAACAGCAGGTTTCCAGAGTCCAAAAGTGTTCCAAGGTTCCTCAGTAGGGAATAGCTGGAGTACAAGTCCAAGGTTTCAGGAGTCAGGTCACAGACTGACTGAGGCTTGATTCAGGAGCACTGATTGTTCAGCTGAGGCTGCTTAAGAAGCAAGAGGGAAGAATCAGGGCGGGAACATGAAAACTGGAAACTCCATATTAACTGAGGGCAAGTGCTGCAGAAAGACAGAAAGCAAAATGGCCGACGGAAAACTGAGTTTCAAGGAACATGTCAACAGAGACAAAGAACCTTACAGTATGATATGCGCCAGTGTGGTCATGTGTGTGTGTGGTTATGGACCCGGCTGAAATAAGCCACTAGAATACCGACTTAATCGGTGAGGAGTTTGGTGTGCTAGCTGGTCAGGGTCGGCGTCCTAGATGCCCTAGATTACCGGCATAACCGGTGAGGAGTTTTGATTGCCGTATTCAGGGTCTGGCGTTCAGACGCCATAGATTGCGGGTGACTCCCGCGAGGACATTAGCACATGATCACGCTTTATGTACGCTTAGCACTTAACTGTGTACCTGAGAGCCTGACAGGACACAGCACTTTTTCTCAGCGGCCCTGTGACGTAACAGGGTTCGCTTTCAACGCTAGACAGCGCCCTAGCGTGTTTTCTTTGCGACTCAGTTGTGTTTAGTGAGTTCGCACACATCGCCATATAGCGCTGCGGCTCTCCTTCTAGCGGCTCTGTGGAGTAACAGAGTTCGCACTTATTGCCACAGCGCGTTACGGCGTTTATGTTGGCGACTCTGCGGGATAACAGAGTTTGCTTCATACGCCATTTTACTAGCAGCAGGCTCCCCCTGCACGGTGGACCCGGGCTGCAAACGCACCTCTCCACATCTTATATTTGGTGCGTTCCGCAGACCCTAACAAGGTGCTCCATCATGCTGGAAAAGGCATTGTTGATCGCCAAACTGCTCTTGGAGGGTTGAGAGAAGTTGCTCTTGGAGGACATTCTGGTACCATTCTTTATTCATGACTGTGTTTTTAGGCAAGACTGTGAGAGAGCCGATTCTCTTGGCTGAGAAGCAACCCCACACATGAATGGTTTCAGGATGCTTAACAGTTGGCATGAGACAAGACTGGTGGTAGCGCTCACCTTGTCTTCTCCGAATGAGGCGTTTTCCTGATTTCCCAAACAATCGAAAAGGGGATTCATCAGAGAAAATAACTTTACCCCAGTCCTCAGCAGTCCACTGCCTGTACCTTTTGCTGAATATTAGTCTGTCCATGATGTTTTTTCTGGAGAGAAGTGGCTTCTTTGCTGCCCTCCTTGAGACCAGGCCTTGCTCCAAGAGTCTCCGCCTCACAGTGCGTGCAGATGCACTCACACCTGCCTGCTGCCATTCCTGAGCAAGCTCTGCACTGCTGGTAGCCCAATCCCGCAGCTGAAACACTTTTAAGAGACGGTCCTGGCGCTTGCTGGTCTTTCTTGTGCGCCCTGGAGCCTTTTTGGCAACAATGGAACCTCTCTCCTTGAAGTTCTTGATGATGCGATAGATTGTTGACTGAGGTGCAATCTTTCTAGCTGCGATACTCTTCCATGTTAGGCCATTTTTGTGCATTGCAATGATGACTGCACGTGTTTCTTTAGAGATAACCATGGTTTAACAGAAGAGAAACAATGATGCCAAGCACCAGCCTCCTTTTAAAGTGGCCAGTGGTGTCATTCTTACTTAATCATGACAGATTGATCTCCAGCCATGTCCTCATCAACACCCACACCTGTGTTAATGGAGCAATCACTGAAAAGAGGTTAGCTGGTCCTTTTAAGGCAGGGCTGCAATGATGTTGAAATGTGTTTTGGGGGATAAAGTTCATTTTCTAGCCAAATATTAACTTTGCAAGTAATTGCTGTTAAGCTGATCACTCTTTATAACATTCTGAAGTATATGCAAATTGCCATTAGAAAAAGTGAAGCAGTAGACTTTGTAAAAATTAATGTTTGTGTCATTCTCAAAACTTTTGTCCATGACTGTACAAGTGTCACACAGAAAATGCAGCTACGCTAGTAAAAGATTAACCACAGTAGCTTACAACATATTTTGGTCTCATGCTCTCAAATGATGTCTATTGTCATGATCCGTTCCAGGGTTTAGTCCTGTCTGCCCTTCGTCCGGGCTGATCATGTCAAGGGTTAACTTTGCTCTGCCTCATTCTGGGTTCAGGTTGGCTATTTATCTCTCACACATCCTGCTAGCAGTGTGAGCTATACTGCTACCTTCGGCTTGTGAACCTGACTGGTAACCCTTGATTTGTCCTGCTGTTATCCCTGACTTGTCCCGTGTCTGTTGTTCCCCTCTGTCTGCCCTGTTCCCTGCATTTCCCTGTTTGTTTGATTCTCTGGTTTTTGACTCGGCCTGTATTCGGACTCGCTTCTGCTTTCTGTCTTTGTCTTATCTGCTTCTGACCGTTGCTGACCTCCTGGCTTTCTCCTGACCACGTATATTGCTTATTCCTTTTTTCCTGCCTGCTCCGTATGGTTTTTGACTTGGCTTGCCTGACCACGCTCCCGCCACTTTGTGGCGCCTGTGTTTCTGCTCTGTAGAGGGCTTGCTGAGACCTGTGATACTTCAGATGACTGATTATTCCTGACTCAGTCTTGGACGTTTTTGCTGCCACCTGGTGGTGGTTTTGGCTGCTGCAGTGCAGGCCAACTCTGGTAGTGTGTAATCCCTTCTCCCTTCTGTAACCTACAGGTGGAGCACACACCAGCCTGCATTACAGCTGCGTGACACTATAGCTCACCCCTACATATAAAGGGATTTCTGCATTTTTTTTTCTCTGCTCTGTTTGCTATGGATCCTCTCCATACCTTAGCAGATCACATGAATAGCTTGGCATTGATTATGCAAGACCTATTTGTGCAACAGAGGGAGCTTTCTAACACAGTAATATCGTTGCAGACTGACTGTAAGCACTCTAACACTGTCGATGTTTCTTTGCACTCTCCTGAACCTACAGTAAAGCTCCCAGATACCTTCTCCTGGGAGAGGGAGAAGTTCAGTACTTTCAGGGAGAGTTGCAAACTATGGTTTTCACTTAGACCCCTATCTTCTGGTGATGAGAGTCAGCGGGTGGGGATAATCAATTTCCTTATTGCGGGAGGGACCTCAGTCGTGGGCTTTCTCTCTACCTGCTTCTGCCCCTGAACATGTGTCTGTGGACAGATTCTTTGAGGATTTGGGACTGATTTATGATGAACCAGACCGGGTCAGGGTAGCAGAGGACATGATCATGGGTCTCTCTCAGAATGAACTCACTGCTGAACAGTATTGTTCTGAGTTCAGGAGGTGGTCTGTTGAGGTGTCCTGGAATGACTCTGCTCTAAGACGCCTGTTTGAGAGAGGATTATCGGATCATCTCAAGGACGCGCTGGCCCTTCATATGCCGCCCAGTTCCCTGGAAGAGGCCATGACCCAGGCCATTCGTATGGACCGGAGGTTACGGGAGAGAGGAATTATCCAGCATGAGATTCCCGTATTGCCTGCCAAGTCTGAGGTGGTGTCATTAAAGGGTAGACCATGGAAGTTGGTACCATTAATTTCAAGGATAAAGAGAGGAGACGGCGACGAGATGAGAAATTATGTTTTTATTGTGGAGATCCGGGACATTGGAAGACGGACTGCCCCTCTTGTCCATCAAATAAAGAGCTGCCGAGTCTGGGTGATGATCTAGGAGGTCATCCAGACTCTCAGGTACCATTTTCATCTTTTCAGAAAATTTTGTTAGAGGTGGAACTGTGTTATGGAGGTGGTAGTGCTTCCACTTCAGCATTTGTGGACTGTGGATCTTCCATGAACTTCATTAACTCTAGTATGGTGTCCAAGTTAAAGTTAGGGACAGTCAGGCTAGAGACTCCCATCTATATCGTTGCAATTGATAAGACACCGTTGGCTCAAAATGTCATTAAGTTCGTCTCTGAGGAGTTCCTCCTCAAGGTGGGTTCCTTACATCAGGAACGAATTTCATGTTATGTTATGAATAATCTTCCTGCAGGACTGGTGTTGGGGTTCCCCTGGTTGCAGAGGCATAATCCTGTTATTGACTGGGGATCTCGTGATATTGTTAAATGGGGTCCTAATTGTTCCAATGGTTGTTTTTCTGCTGTTTTTGTGTCTGCCATTAGTCCGGAGGGTATTCCGGAGTACCTGAAGGACTTTGGGGATGTGTTCTCCGAAAAAGAGGCTGAGGTTTTGCCACCCCACCGTCGTTATGATTGTGCAATTAATCCTATTCCTGGTTCTAAATTGCCCAAAGCCCGTTTGTACAATCTTTCTGGCCCGGAACGTACTGCTATGAAAAACTATATCTCTGATAGCCTACGTAAAGGTCACATCCGTCCCTCTGTCTCACCTGTGGCCGCGGGATTCTTTTTTGTTAAGAAAAAAGATGGTGGTTTACGCCCGTGCCTCGATTTCCGAGAACTAAATAAAATTATGGTGAGAAATACCTACCCTCTCCCACTCATTCCTGATCTTTATAACCAAGTGTCTGGGGCTAAGTGGTTTTCCAAACTTGATCTCAGGGGAGCATATAACCTTATCCGTATTCAAGAAGGGGATGAGTGGAAAACGGCATTTCTCACCTCTGAAGGTCTGTTTGAAAATTTGGTCATACACTTTGGTCTCACGAACGCGCCTGCTGTATTTCAGAACTTCATGAATGATGTTTTCTCTGATTTTATCGGGCGCTTTATGGTTGTATACTTGGATGATATCCTTGTTTTCTCGCCTGACAAGGAATCCCACATTGGTCATCTACGTGCTGTTCTTCACAGGTAACGGGGTAATTCTCTGTTTGCTAAACCCGAGAAATGTTTGTTTTGTGTCCAGGAGCTTTCCTTTCTGGGGATCATCTTTTCGGCCAATGGGTTTCGGATGGATCCCGGAAAGGTACAGGCCATTGTTGATTGGGTGCAACCCAGAGACCTCAAGGGGTTGCAGCGTTTTCTGGGTTTCGCCAATTATTATCGAAAATTCATCAAGGGGTTTTCTCAGGTGGTCAAACCACTCACCGATCTCACTCGCAAGGGGGCTGATCTCAAAGTTTGGTCAACCTTAGCAGTTGAAGCATTTGTTACACTAAAGAAATGTTTTATGTCTGCTCCTGTATTGGTTCAGCCCGATCCATCGGAACCGTTCATTGTAGAGGTGGACGCATATGAGGTGGGAGTGGGGGCTGTGTTGTCACAGGGACCCGTTACCTTGACTAATTTAAGATCATGTGCCTTTTTCTCCCGGAAGGTCTCTTCTGCGGAGAGGAACTATGATGTGGGTAACCGGAGTTATTGGCCATAAAATTGGCTTTTGAAGAATGGAGGCATTTTTTGGAGGGGGCGGTTCATCGGATCACGGTTATCACGGATCACAAAAACTTGTCTTATCTTGAATCTGCTAAACGGTTGACTCCTAGACAGGCCAGGTGGTCGCTTTTTTTTTATCTTTTTCATTTTTCAATCACTTTTCGGCCTGGTTCCAAGAATGTCAAGGCTGATGCCTTATCTCGCAGTTTTGATTCAATATCACCCCCTGAACCTCCTTCATCCATTCTTCAGCACGAGGTGGTTGTTGCGGGGGTATCCTCTGAATTGGAACAGGAAATTCAGAAGGCTCAGTCTCTTGCTCCTTCCTCTTTGCCTGATAATAAACTCTTTGTTCCCGTTCAATACAGGTTGAGGGTTCTCCGGGAATTCCACGATTCTGCTCTCAGTGGACACCCGGGGATCTCAGCCACTCGGAAAGCCATTGCTAGGCTATTTTGGTGGTCCTCCATGAACTCTGATATCACTATGTTTGTGTCTGCTTGTGATACCTGTGCCCGTGCTAAGAGCTCACATAACCGGCCGGCCGGGGAATTGGTGCCATTGCCAATTCCAGATAGACCTTGGACTCATTTGTCCATGAACTTCATCACTGATCTCCCTCCTTCTAATGGCAAAACTGTAATCTGGGTAGTGGTTGACAGATTCAATAAACAGGCGCATTTTGTACCTCTGGCAGGATTGCCTAATGCTGAGACACTATCTAGGTTGTTTGTTGAGCACGTTGTACAACTGCATGCCGTGCCTTTGAGTGTGGTTTCTGATAGAGGGGTACAATTTGTGTCCAAGTTTTGGAGGGCATTTTGTAAAAGACTGGGTATTTGCTTAACCTTCTCCTCTGCTTACCATCCTGAGACCAATGGGCAGACGGAGAGGACCAATCAGTCACTCGAACAGATTTTGAGGTGTCTTGCTACGTCTCAGCAGGATGATTGGTGTTTTTCATTGCCCGTGGCTGAATTTGCATTCAATAATCGGATTAACCAGTCCACTGGCACCTCTCCATTCTTTTGTAACTATGGTTTTCACCCCCATTTTGGCAAATTTTCTAGGCTTGATTCAGGATGTCCAGGGGCTGATACGGCAGTACAAAGATTGGGGGAGGTGTGGAGGGAGGTCCAAAAGAACATTGGGGAGGCTCAGGGCAAACATAAACTTTTTGCGGATAAGCGACGGTCTGTAGGACCTATGTTCCTGGTGGGAGATAAAGTATGGTTGTCCACCAAGAATATTCATCTAAAGATTCCCTCTGCTAAGTTAGGTCCCAGATTTATTGGTCCTTACGAGATCATGGAGGTGGTCAATCCTGTTGCCTTTCGGTTACGCCTTCCTCCGTCACTCCGGATCCCCAATGTGTTTCATAAATCCCTTCTTAAGTCATTTGTACCATCTTCCACAGGGCCTCCATCCCCTCCGCCTCCTGTCTCTGTTAATGGTCAGACCGAGTTTGAAGTGGAACGGATTGTGGATTTGCGTAGGGTCCGTAGTTCACTTCAGTATTTGGTCCATTGGAAGGGTTATGGTCCTGAGGATCGATCTTGGGTCCTGGCGCGATCGGTACATGCTGATCGATTGGTTCGGGTAATTCACGCACGTTATCCTGGGAAGTCTGGGGGTCCGGTGGCCCCCCCTTGAGAAGAGGGTACTGTCATGATCCGTTCCAGGGTTTAGTCCTGTCTGCCCTTGGTCCGGGGGATCATGTCAAGGGTTAACTTTGCTCTGCCTCATTCTGGGTTCAGGTTGGCTATTTAGCTCTCACACATCCTGCTAGCAGTGTGAGCTATACTGCTACCTTCGGCTTGTGAACCTGACTGGTAACCCTTGATTTGTCCTGCTGTTATCCCTGACTTGTCCCGTGTCTGTTGTTCCCCTCTGTCTGCCCTGTTCCCTGCATTTCCCTGTTTGTCTGTTTGATTCTCTGGTTTTTGACTCGGCCTGTATTCGGACTCGCTTCTGCTTTCTGTCTTTGTCTTATCTGCTTCTGACCGTTGCTGACCTCCTGGCTTTCTCCTGACCACGTATATTGCTTATTCCTTTTGTCCTGCTGCCTCCGTACGGTTTTTGACTTGGCTTGCCTGACCACGCTCCCGCCACTTGGTGGCGCCTGTGTTTCTGCTCTGTAGAGGGCTTGCTGAGACCTGTGATACTTCAGATGACTGATTATTCCTGACTCAGTCTTGGACGTTTTTGCTGCCACCTGGTGGTGGTTTTGGCTGCTGCAGTGCAGGCCAACTCTGGTAGTGTGTAATCCCTTCTCCCCTCTGTAACCTACAGGTGGAGCACACACCAGCCTGCATTACAGCTGCGTGACATCTATACTGTACAAGTGAAACAACTACAATATTAAGAACTTCTCTTTTTTTACATGAATACTTTTAATATCCAACTTTACAGTTCTAAAGTACACATAAACAAAACCGGTTTATTACTAATTCTCTAATCTCACAATCTCAACAATAAATATATACAGAATGAATTCAAAACTTTAACTATATGCTAGTACGCCTCCTGCAGCCAAATCATACACAATACAAGCAGATACAGATAGAAAACAGCTTATGATGACAGTGATACCAGATTTTGCAATACTATTCAACTCTGAATCCTTGACATTAAACATCTTCACAATCTCTATGCCAGCCTGATTTGTAGAGATGAAAGGTCTACACCCAGGCAAAACACACTTTATGTAGACAGGGAGACAGCAAACACTCAGTCACATCAATAGGGCAATTTTAATTACTCTTTCACCCGTATAGAATAAAATGAACTTTTACTGCAGCTAGAACACCATCATCTTTGCCAGGTGATTTCTGGTGGGGACCCGCAAGAAAGTCGCCAACCACTTAGAGATTGGAAAATTACTCAGAGTAATCAAGCCCCTAATACCACTTGCCCACTGGGAGAGACATAGCGGTCAGATTTCTGCAAACCATCGGCCAAGCCAAGAGCAGGACTGGAACCAGAGTGACAGTGAATTTGCCAAGTACATCTCCCTATCTTTTTCAGGCTGGCTAAAGTTACAATCACATATGCAAACAAACAAAACAGTAAAGTAGAGAGGCAAATCAGATAAGGCAGACAATAAAAGCACAACCCACTCCCCCCCCCCCCCTCCCCACTAAGCTAGATCGCTAGCAAGATCACTGAAGCGTCACCGATTTTCGATTTTGTGACGCAAGAGCGACCTAGCCAGCGATCTCACTTAGTGTGGCACGCAGCGACCAGCGACGACCAGCCCCCCTGCAGGGTATCGCTGATCGTAATCGAATGGCCTGGACCATTATTTCATCGTTGTTCTCCCGCTGACCAGCGCGCATCGCTGCGTGTGACAGCGGGAGACCGACGATCAGCGAGCTGGTATCCAATGTACAATCGGGTAACTAGGGGCTGCACGGCGCCTAGTTACCCGATATGTACCCTGGTTGCCGGCTCCCAGCTTCTGCTGTAGAGCGCTGAGAGCCGGTATCTAGGGTACATATCGGGTAACTAGGCGCCGCGCGGTGCTTAGTTACCCAATGTGTACATTGGATATCAGTTCTCAGCGCTCTACAGCAGAAGCTGGGAGCCGGTAACCAGGGTACATATTGGGTAACTAGGCGCTGCGCAGCCCTTAGTTACCCGATGTGTACATTGGATACCAGCATGCTCGCTGGTCCTGATCGCTAGTGAGTCTGCCCATGTGACAGCTCACCACCAGCTATCAGCTAACGATGTCCCAGCGATCCCATCCACGTCGTATCGTTGGTGGGATCGCTGGGACATTGAAGAGTGTGACGGGACCCTAAGGAAATCATGTCCAGGGTGGGTTTTTGGTGCTAGGACTCATCAGCGATCTGTCACTATAGGCACTGTCACATTTAGCGATCGCACCAGCGATCACGACAACGACACGACCTGGCGAGATCGTTGGTGCGATCGCTATATGGTCGCTACTTAGCTTTCAAACACAAAGATCTCATCAGAGATCAGCGATCTGTATAACGACCTCTGCGGTCGTTGGGAAAACCTAGTCCCGCCTGCGCCGCTGGTAAAGTCGTTCATAAAGGGTGTCACACTCAGCGATTCAGGCTCACCAACGGGACACCAACGACCAAAAAACGGCTCAGAACGTTCATGAATGATCAGCGACATCGCAGCGGGGGCCACATCGCCGCTACATGTCACACACAGCGTCGTCGCTAACGAGGTCGCTGCTGCGTCATAAAATCGCTGACGCTTAAGCGATCTCGCTACCGATCTCGCTTAGTATGACAGTACCTTATGTCTGAGTCTGACAGCTGACTGACCTTTATCTCAGCATGGAGACACTGGAGGGTGATAGATAAGATAAATAATTTTCTTACCTAGTAGGAGTTGCACTCTCGAGTGGTCCGTTCTAAAGCCCCCGTCTCACACAGCGATCTTGCTAGCGAGATCGCTGCTGAGTCACTAGTTTTGTGACGCAGCAGCGATGTCCCCAGCGATATCGCTGTGTGTGACATTCAGCGATGATCAGCCCCCCTGCCAGGTATCGCTGATCGTTGCTGAATGTCCTGGACTTTTTTTTGATCGCTGGTCTCCCGCTGACAGGCACGCATCGCTGCGTGTGACAGGCGGGAGACCAGCGATCCGCTGGTAACCAAGGTACACAGCGGGTTTTCAGGCGCAGGGCTGTGCCTGGAAACCCGCTGTGTACCTTGGATACCAGCGCCCTGATGCAGGGAGCTGGTAACCAAGGTACACAGCGGGTTTCCAGGCACCGCGCAGCGCCTGGAAACCCGACGTGTACCTTGGTTACCAGCTCCCTGCATCAGGGCGCTGGTATCCAACGTACACTGCGGGTAACTAAGCGATGTTACCCGCAGTGTCGCTGTGCTGATCGCTGCCCTGAGCTGCCTATTTGGCAGCTCAGCAGCGATCATGTAGCGATACACCAGCGATCCTGATCGTTGTTGGGATCGCTGGTGTATCGCTATGTGAGACCCGGGCTTAAGATTGGAGGTCATGTTTTTGGCTGGTCATCCCCGAATGTCTCATCCTAACCCCACATTTAGCGCCAAAATGTTAGGCCACATAAAATGTGTGTGTTCTTGTCTTAATTGTCTGCAGCCAAATTGTATCTTGGAGGTTTATGGCCGAAGAAATCAAAGGATATGGACAGTGAAGTCGTGTCTCAAATGAATTCTGGTTATTTGGTTGAAATGTACAGTTTTTTTTATAGACACAAATAAGGGGTTTTACCACACATTACCTCACTGCCTTATCTTATAATTATTGTAAGTCATTGCTGATTTCTGTCACCCACCTGTCATTAGCTATATTATTCTAATGGTTAATCAATTAGGTCAAGCTGATATCTTGTCTTCCATGTAGCTTATTGATCTTTGATCGACATGAGGTGAGTGGGGGCTGGTACACTTTGGTATGGGCATATTAAGTATTATTCATTCTTGATTAGCTCAGTGTATCACACCATCATATCAGAGTCCACTTGAGGGTTGAATAACCTGTTGACAGGAATGACTTAGAGCACTTACACACATCCATTAATATAGGTGATTCTTTTACATATTCAGGGAAAGCATCCATTTTTTCCATAAGCGTTTTTTGTATATCTTCACAATCAAATACATATCTTTAACAGAAGAAGCTATTTCTCTTAGTCCTTTGACACTTTTTTAGACCAGCTCGTACACCAGCACTGTTAGAACTCTCCTGTTAGGTTTTTCTATCTTGTTGGTCACATGACCTTTTTTGCCTATTTAATCCTGCTCCACCCTTCTGGCTTTGCTGGACTTCATTGTAATTTCTACTCTTAAGCTAGCCAGGTGCTTTGTTACCTTACTCAATTAGTTTTGCCTGGTCTTCGGACCTCTATGTTCTATGTTGTTTGTTTGTCTTTTACTGCTACAATTTCTGTTAGGAGGTGTCCATCTTTTCTCCCAGTCCCTAGTTCTTGTAGGGATCCCTCCCTCGCATCTATAGGTCTTCGTACAGACTAGCTGAGACTTTAGCGGGTCTGATCGCAGGATCAGGTTCCCCGTTACATTGTAGGGATCTAGCTTAGTTCTATTGTAGGGACAGATATCCCTCTTTCCTTAGTGCTTGTAGCAGAACATAACAGTAAGTCCAGCCCAAAAAAAATCTCTAAGGAAAGATCTCCAGTTTCCATCATGGTGTCGGTTCAGGACTTGGCTCAACTCCTGCAGGGTCTCTCTCTCTGGAGGTGGTCGAGCTCCAGCAACAAGTGAGTAGCTGTTCTGGAGCACATTTCGTGGAGCCAAAGGTACGTTTGCCTGATTTATTTTTTAGTGAACAACAAGCTTTTTTTCTTTTAAAAATGCTTGCTTGTTGTATTTTCGTTTGAGACCCAGATCCTCTGGTGATGAATCGCAGCGCATAGGGTTCATAATGTCACTTTTGCGCAAAGAACCTCAGGATTGGGCCTTTTCTCTGCAATCTAGTGATCCATGCTTTAGATCAGTGGATAGTTTTTTTCTGCTTTCGGGTTATTGTATGATGATCTTGATCGTGTCTCATCAGCTGAGACAGAATTGAGATGTTTGAGGCAGGGATCAGGTAATGTGGAAAAATATTGTACTCACTTCCGACGTTGGTCTACTCAGGTGGGGTGGAACGATTCAGCTTTGAAAAGTTTGTTTCTTGCAGGGCTAGGTGAAAGGGTTAAAGATTTGCTGATTGCTTATCCCATACCTGGTAACTTGCAGGAGGCTATGCAATTAGCTATACGGGTGGATAGGAGACTGCGTGCAAGGGTTAATGAGAGTAAATCCTCTGCCATGTCAGCTCCAAGTCTTGAGAGGGTCTGTACTGACATTGGAGAGCCGATGGAGATTGGAGCGATAGCACCCCGCTCTCAGGAAAAAGACCGCAGGTTTTTTGAAGGTTTGTGCTTTTATTGCGGAAAATCTGACCATTTCATTAAGAACTGTGTGCTTCGTATGAACAAAAAAAAAAAAGAGAGGTCAGTTCCGCCCGTATAGCCTGTTTAAACACTAAGGGTGTCTTTCTTTCTGCCTCTACTGCTGCTCAGGAAGAATTAATGGAATTTCGGGTATTTGTCGATTGTGGTTCTACTCTGAATGTGATTGATGGGGGATTCTTGGAAAAACTTAAATTAAAACCCAAACCTTTGTCATCCCCTATTGCCATGGTTTCTGTTGATGGCTCTCCCTTGAAGAATGTTACTCACAAGGTCTGTGAATTTCCCCTCACTATTAATGGTGTTCACCAAGAGAATTTGGATTTGGTAGTATTGAATAAATTGCCTTCTCCGGTGGTTTTGGGGTTACCCTGGTTAAAATTGCACAATCCTGTACTGGATTGGTCTACCAATGAAATTAAGTCCTGGAGCCCTAAGTGTTATGACAAGTGTGTAACGGGCGTATTGCTGCTGTGGATAAAGGGGAACTACCTGTACCTATTCAGGATTTTTGAAAAGTTTTTTCTGAAAAGGAATCGCAGATTTTACCTCCCCGTAGAGACTATGATTGTATTATTGAATTTGTCCCTGGAGCGACTCTTCCTAAAAGTCGTTTATTTAATCTTACTATTCCTGAGAGAAAGGCTTTGGAGGAATACATACAGACAAGCTTGGCCGCCGGTCACATTAGGCCTTCCAAGTCTCCGGTGGCTGTTGGATTTTTTTTTGTTAAAAAAAAGGACGGCGGTTTACGTCCTTGTCTGGACTTTCGTGAGATTAATAAAATTACTGTACGCAATCCTTACCCACTGCCACTGATTCCTGATTTGTTTAACCAGTTAGCCGGGGCCATGTGGTTCTCTAAGATTGATCTTCGGGGGGCATATAATTTGTTGCGCATGAAGGAGGGTGACGAATGGAAGACTGCTTTTAACACTCCTGTGGGTCATTTTGAGAATCTGGTTATGCCTTTTGGTCTTACCAATGCTCCTGCATTTTTTCAGAATCTTATTAATGACATCCTTAGATCTTTGATCAGCAAAAATGTGGTGGTGTATTTGGATGACATTTTGATTTATTCGCCGGATCTGGAGTCTCATTGGCGGAGCGTTCGTGAGGTATTACAGTTATTGATTGACAATTCGCTTTTTGCTAAGCTGGAGAAATGTGAGTTTCGCTGTACAGAGAATTAGTTTTTTGGGCTACATTATCTCCAGCGAAGGTTTTGAGATGGACCCGGTGAAAGTTTAAGCTGTGCAGGAATGGCCTAGGCCTATTGGTTTGAAATCGTTACAGAAGTTTTTGGGTTTCGCCAATTATTATAGAAAATTCATAAAAAATTTTTCTATTATTGTCAAACCACTGACCGATCTCACCAGGAAAGGTGCTAATGCGGTTCAGTGGACTACTGAGGCCATTGAAGCTTTTGTGTTTCTAAAGGAGAGGTTCAGCTCTGCTCCCATCATTATGCAGCCTGATGTGACTAAACCGTTTTTGGTCGAGGTTGATGCTTCTTCTGTGGGGGTCGGCGCGGTGTTGTCTCAGGAAAACAGGGATGGAGTACATCCCTGTGCCTTTTTTTCAAAAAAATTTTCTGAGACTGAAATGAATTACGATATTGGTAATCGGGAATTGTTGGCGATTAAACTCGCATTTGAACACTGGCGTCATCTCTTGGAAGGTGCTGAATTTCCCATTCAGGTTTTCACTGATCATAAAAATCTGATCTATCTTGATGCTGCCAAACGCTTGAATGCCCTTCAGGCTAGGTGGGCACTGTTTTTCTCGCGGTTTAATTTTTCCGTTACTTACATACCAGGTACTAAGAATGTTAAAGGCCGATGCTTTGTCTCGCAGCTTTTCTCCCATGGTTGGTGCTGAGGAGGAGGAGAACATTTTATAAGAAGGGGTTGTGATTGCTGCTTTGGACTCTGTGTTGGAAGATGAGATTCTTAAAGCACAGGAGAGTGCCCCATCTAACACTCCTCATGGGAGATTGTGCCTGAGACCTTTAGGAGAGATTTGTTTGTTGAGTGCCATGAGTCTCAGTTGGCAGGTCATCCTGGAATCTCTGAGACCAAGAGCTTGTGGGTCGCAGTTTTTGGTGGCCTGGATGGCAGAAGGAAGTCATTAAGTGGGTGCGTCAATGCACTGTGTGTGCTAGATCTAAGTCTTCACATACTCCTGCTGCGGGGTTGCTTTGCCCTCTGGAGATCCCTAGTGCACCTTGGACACATTTGGCTATGGACTTTATTACTGACCTTCCCTCCTCTGAGGGTTTCACTGTCATCTGGGTGGTCGTGGACCGTTTTAGCAAGATGTGTCATTTGGTTCCTTTCATCAAACTGCCCTGCGCTAAGACCCTTGCTAAGGCCTTTGTCAACGAAATTGTCAGACTACATCGCGCTCCTACTGACATTGTTTCTGATAGGGGACCTCAGTTCGTGGCTCGTTTTTGGCGAGCCTTTTGTGACAGGTTGGGAGTTCATTTGTCGTTTTCATCCGGATATCATCCTGAGTCTAATGGCCAGACAGAAAGGAAAAACCAGGATGTTGAGCAGTTCTTGTGATGTTTTGTGGCAGACAATCAAGAGGGGTGGTCGGAGTTTTTCCCACTTGCCGAATTTGCTCTTAACAACCATACATCCTCTTCTGCTGGTTGTTCGCCTTTTTTTTGTTGTACTGGGAGACATCCGTCGTTTGGGTCATTCTCCAAATTGGTATCGGCCGTGCCTGAAGAGGAGAATTTTTCTGGTGATTTGGAGAGAGTTTGGACGGATGTGCGTGGTAATCTTCAGGAGGCTAACAGAAAATCTAAAAGGTACTTTGATAGGAAACGGCAAGAGGTTTTGTTTGCTATTGGTGACATGGTTTGGTTGTTCTCTAAGAATCTGCGGTTGAGGATTCCTTCTAAAAAATTGGGTCCCAAGTTTGTAGGACCCTTTAAGGTACTTCAGGTTGTTAACCAATCGGCTGTTAGGTTGCAGGTTCCTACCTCCTGGAAGATTAATCCGGTGTTTCATATTTCTCTGTTGAAAAGAGCTGATGGGTCAGATGGAGACGCCTCTGCCACTGTTCCTCCGGTGGTGGAGGATGGGGAATATGAAATTTCCCGCATCCTAAATTCTAGACGGTATAGAGGGAGTTTGCAGTATCTCGTCGCTTGCAAGGGTTTTGGACCCGAGGATAACTCATGGATGAGGGCGGATGATGTTTCTGCATCCAGACTTGTCAGAGCATTTCACAAGAGGTTTCCGGGTAAGCCTGGGCCTAGGGGATCCGGAGGATCCTCTTAGAAGGGGGGGGGGGTACTGTTAGAACTCTCCTGTTAGGTTTTTTCTATCTTGTTGGTCACATGACTTTTTTGCTTAGTGAATCCTGCTCCGCCCTTCTGGCTTTGCTGGACTTCATTGTAATTTCTACTCTTAAGCTAGCCAGGTGCTTTGTTACCTTACTCAATTAGTTTTGCCTGGTCTTCTGACCTCTATGTTCTATGTTGTTTGTTTGTCTTTTACTGCTACAATTTCTGTTAGGAGGTGTCCATCTTTTCTCCCAGTCCCTAGTTCTTGTAGGGATCCCTCCCCCGCATCTATAGGTCTTCGTACAGACTAGCTGAGGACTTTAGCGGGTCTGATCGCAGGATCAGGTTCCCTGTTACATCGTAGGGATCTAGCTTAGTTCTATTGTAGGGACAGATATCCCTCTTTCCTTAGTGCTTGTAGCAGAACATAATAAGCACAACAGAGTCCAAGTCTTACACGTGGTGAACAAATAGAGAGGATGATGCAGGAGTATCTAGAACTGAATATCAATACCATCAGGGAGAGTTTGGACAGTTCACATTTTGGTCTTCCAAAATGGATCAGTGGCCTGAGCTCGCATCTCACGCCTTGGAGGTTTATTGTGCCCAGTAGCCAGCGTTCTCTCAGAACTTGTCTTCAGCGCTGCAGGTGGTGTCTTGACGGATAAGTGCAGCCGGCTGTCTCCTGAAAGTGTAGAATGCCTAACTTTCATCAAGATGAAGAAGTCATGGATCTCCAAGGACTTTAGCACCCCAATCACAGACTAGGTGAAATTTCATTTTTTTAGTGTGATGAATTAATGTCACGTGACTGCACTCTGTAATATCTTTAGTGTGCCTTCTCTGCCTGCTGTTGCTGCTGATACTGCTGCTGATGTTAGCACAAATTTGTGGAAATGTGAACAGTCATGGCTGATCTACATCTGCTGAGTTAGCGGTAGTGGAAGATGTCAGTCCCAATTGTACTATTTCTATTCTCGTGACATTCATTCCACTTCGGTGGTGTCAGGCCCTCAATTCTTTAAATGAGACCACTCCTTGTTGGGTGTCCATCTGCTGGATTGGGTGTAGTGGAAGACCTGTCGGTCCCTATTATACTATTTCTACTGTGCGAAATTGATGCCACTTTGGTATTATCTGCCAGTAATTTTTGGAAATGTGAACACTCCTGGTTGTGTGTCCATCTGCTGGACTGGGCATAGTGGAAGACCTGTCGGTCCCTATTATACTATCTATACTGAGGTGAAATTGATGCCACTTTGGTATTGTCTGCCAGTAATTTTTGGAAATGTGAACACTCCAGGTTGGGTGTCCATCTGCTGATTGGGCATAGTGAAAGGCCTGTCAGTCCCAATTATACTATTTCTACTCTCGTGAAATTCCTTTTTGATTTGGGAAGTGGTGAGGAACACCTAACCCATATTGTGGGACCCTGCTGCATGTGGGTACTCTGGGGAACAGTTGAGCGCCTTCTGCTTCTGGATATCCCACTGATGGCCTCTGATGGCCCTCTAAAAATTGAGTGAGGGCTGCATGATGACTCTGTGGATATGATGGAGGAGGAGAAGGACAAAAAAAACCATGAACCATAAACAATTGTTTAAGTGGGACTGGGTACATAGGAATAGGAATACACCAGCAAAAAAGGAACACTTAAACCTTGACAAGGGAAATTTTCACATGTGGTTTCTCTTCGGAACTGTTGCCTGCCTTCTCCCTGTAGCCACTCCACTGCCTCTAATAGCCCTATAAAAATTATTAACCATAGAAAGGATGACATCACAACTACAGATGCGACTGTCTAACAGCCAAGCTCAACTACCCATCTCTACTGAAGACCCTTTCAGCTTTTGAAATGTAGGACATCATCTCTGAAAATAGGATCCCACAGCTGCACACCAACAGTTTGAACAGGTTTGAGACCACAGGGGGGCATGTAGCCCCTGACTTTGTCATTGAGGATGATTTAATTCTCCAGGGATTACTCCAGAGTGGTTCTTGTGGTGGAATACAGGTCTCGACAGCTGTCATCATCCTATTAGATAGATAAGAATTAATGAATGTGTGTGTATGCTTTAATAAAGAAGGAAGTGTGTTTTTTTTATCTTTTTTTATTTTGCCTTATGTACAAGCCATATACTGGAAAGAATGTTTTTTAACACTTTTACCTGTTAAATGCATTTTATGTTCGGTGTTGTTTGTTTTCTTGTCAGTCTGTAAAAATGGCGTTATACTCTGACAACATAGTTCCCCAAAAACACAGGTGATTCAAAAATGCATCTAGACATCTTCACCATGTTGTTCCCATTCAATCTGATCACTTTTTCCATTCATTTCAGCAATTTTATTGCCCCCAGACCTCCTGAAGGGTCCATTGGAAAAATGCGGTGCTTCCTATTGACTTCCATTATTCTCGTATTCAAGATGAGCACAGTAAATAATGTAAATATCTCTGCTGGGTGTAAACTTTATAAATTATCCATTATTTTAGTTGTACCAGGCTCAGCATGACATGACAATTCATTTCAGCTCTGTACAGATAATATTATATTAAAAAATATTATTATTCTGCTCAGAGAATCTGGTAGCAAATATGTCTGAAAATATACCTCATTCTGTCAGCTTTAAGCCAGAAAGAAGCAAAACAGCTCTAAACAGCACCCCTAGCAGAATAAAATGATAGCCTTTCCAGGCAGAAAATAACCCTAGTGACAGGACGCCAGAATTGTATATTACCAGCTAGTTCTTCTGTATCTGCTCCTGATAACTAAAATTACTGGTTTCCCCTCTTGAATGCACCGCTGGGGATTGAAGAATAGAGGGAATATCTGGCAGGTTATGTGCGCAATGGTACAAATCAATGGTTTTCATCACTTCTAGTAGCCCAGGGGAATGCAGTAGAGCACTGGGTTATAACTTAGTGTGTGCAGCTGACATCTAGCTTCCCATATAATAAAGTAACTTTACCATCTTCAGCATGAAATAATCTTTTAGAAGGATAGTATTTTACATGCCTTTGTTATGAAGTGCTACTTAAAATTCATATATCTAGATTTTTACAAACTTAAAAATGATTATGCTGTAATGTGGTGAATAGTTAATAGCAATCAAGTTCATTGATTTCTACTAAAAAAACTGATACCATTCAAGAGCACTGATGCTCTTCATTCAAAATTAAAATGCTTGAAGATCTCTTGAAGTATCATCAAATGTGGATTGTACTGTACGTTACAAAAAACTTGGTCCTCATTAATATGGATAGGTATAGTATACAACGGCATTGAAACCCAAAAATGCACATGAATTAATGTTAACAGTGTTTTCTTCAACAGGGTTGGACAGAGACTGAAAAGTGTTCTGTGGGAAAGCTAAATTTCTTAATACTTGAAAGTTCTGACTTATCTAGTCTTTGCATAAACTATTCTCTTATCATCTTTTATTTTGTTTCAAAGTGCCCAAAATGTGATGTCCTTTCATCTGGTTAACAATCGCTTGATCTTTATTGACCTCTGCTTTGTATGATATTTTATATGACTGTATTTAGGTTTAACCCCTGCACCACAAGTGTTTTTTCCGTTTTCATTTTTTGTTCCTATTCTTCCCAGAGCCATAACAATTTTATTTTTCCATCAATATAGCCATATGTGGGCTTTTTTTCTGCGAGACAAGTTGTAGTTTTGAATAACACCATTTATTTTACCATATAGTGTACAGGAAAGCTGGAAAAAAAATTCAAAGTGCGGTAAAATAGCACCATGTTCACTAAACACTAAAACTGACCTGCCAGTATGATTCTACATGTCATTACAAGTTTGCAGATAGCAAACATGTATAAGTTCTTCTTTTTTTAAGTGGTGAACAAAAAATCAAAAATTTGTAAGAAAAAAAATGGTGTCATTTTTCAGACCTGCTGAGTCTTCATTTTTCGTGATCTGGAACTTTGTGAAAGCTTATTTTTTGCTTGTTATGTTGACAATTTTATTGATACCATTTTGGGGTAGATACAATGTTTTGATCACCTGTTATTGCATTTTATTGCAATTTTGTGGCGACAAGAAAAAAAACATAATTCTGGTGTTTTGATTTTTCTCTCATTATGCCATTTACAGATCTGATTAATTTACTTTAGATTTTCATAGATCGAACATTTCTGAACTTAGTGATACCAAATATGTGTTGTTTTTATGTATTGTTTTATTTTGAATGAGGCATAATATTAATATTTTTTATACATTTTTTTACTTTGACTTGAAGCTGCGATCTTCCAATCGCTTGTGCAACACATAACAGGGCTTGAGCCCTACTATGTGTAGCAGAAATCAGTATCTCCTATGAATGCATCGGCATTCATAGGAAATGTACAATGACAAGCAAGGGGGGCTTCTACTGTCGCCAAGCTGTCACGACAACCCATCGGTGCCCCGTGAGCACGTGACAGGGGTGCCAATGGGTGGATCTTATGACGCGCTTCAGGCACGCTCTAGTTACAGTAACAAGCAAAAGGGTAACAATGTTCTGAACTTTTGCCTTTCAAGCTCCGTATCTCACAATCCACTGCTGCTTTGAATGTGAGGCTACCATCTGTGATGCTCGTCACAACCCACAAACAGGCCATGAGTCAGCGAAGTCAGACATTCCGAGGTCAATACCAAAAGAGCATGTAGTAAACCAAGGGAAAATATGAAGTCGTAAGTCAGGTCATATGCCAGGATCAGAATACCAGAGAAATAGTGGAAAAGCAAAGCGGCAATAACAAACAAGTAGTCAGAACATGATCCAAAGGTCAGCAGCAGAAGATCAGAACTTACAGCACAGGGATCAGGCGAACACACACCAGAGAGCACAAGTCTAGAGCAAGCTTTTGTTTGGCAGTGATCTAAGCCAGACAGCTCACCTAATAGCAGGGCAATTACCAAGAACAGGGAGCACCTGTGGAAATCTCTGCACCTCCCAGTCAGATAGGTCAACCGAACTGTCAATCAAAGCACTGACATCTCAGCACACCCCAGCACAGGATAGGATGACAGAGCTGTCCATTAGCAAGTCCCAGACACTCTGAGCAGAGGAATCATGACAGTACCCCTTCTTTAAGGGTATGCCACCAGACCCCCAGGTTTTCCAGGAAACCTACAATGAAAAACTCTGACCGAACGATCAGTCTTCACCGAATGAGCCGGAACCCAGGATCTCTCCCCGGGTCCGTATCCCTTCCAGTGAACAAGATTTTGGAGGAAATTTTGGACCCTCTGAGAATCCACGATCCTCTGCACGTCATATTCCAAACCTCCATCAGCAGAGATTGGAGGAGGAGGGGAAGAGACAGACAACACAGAAGGAACAAAATTCTTTAACAGGGATTTGTGAAAAATATGAAGGGACTGTGGAAGCTTTACTCTAAAGGCAATTGGATTTACTACCTCCAGAATCTCATACGGGCCAAGGAATTGCAGACCCATCTTTGCCTAATATTCTTGGATGATAACCAAACTTTATCCCCAGCAATGAAAGTGGAACCCACCGAACATTTCCTATTGGCATTACGTTTTTGCCGAAACTGAGCCACCCCAAAACTTCCTCTGAACCTCTCTCCAAACATCCCCAAATTTCTGAATGGTCAACTCCACTTCAGAGAATCCAGAACTCATCCTATAGAAATCACCAAAATGGGGTTGAAAACCATAATTACAAAAGAAAGGCAAAAATAAGGACCAGTCCTCCTGCTGAGCCGCCACAAAACATCTTAAAATTTGTTCTAGAGATTGATTTGTCCTCTCAGTCTGACTGTTTCAGGGTGACAAGCAGAGGAAAAAGACAAATCGATCCCTAACTTCCTACAAAATGCCTCCACAATTTAGAGACAAATTGCAGTCCCCGATCAGATACAGTGTTTAAAGGAATGCCATGTAATCTCACCACGTGAATGACAAATAACCTGGAACGTGTTTCAGCAATAGGTAACCCAGATAACGGAACAAAGTGAGCTTGTTTACTGAATCGGTCAGCCACCACCCAAATAACAGTTTTTCCACCATATAAAGGCAAATCCGTAATGAAGTCCATGGACAGATGAGTCCATGGTCTTTCTGGAATAGGTATCAAGCACAGTGTAGCACTGACTAAGAGCAACACAAAGAGATAAGGAAAGGGCAGGGGTGGGATTCAACCGGTTCTCCCCGGTTCGATGGAACCGGTTGTTCAAAAAGCAGCCGGTTCCCCGAACCGGGGAGAATCAGAGCGGCGATCCGGTACCATGGGAGTAATGTGCGCAGTGCACGGAGCTGCTGTCTCACCAGAGAGGAGCTTCTTCCTTCCTTCCTGGTCGGCAGCAGCTGTAGTTTCACTTTCTGCTGTGCACGTGCAGGCTCTGGTTGTCTCAGCCACACTGGGTCCTAGTGCCCTCTGTGTGCAGACACTGGACACTTCCTGCTCCTGCCTCAGCCACTGCCTGCAGCTTCATGGTAAGAGGGGACGGAATTTATTAAATTCATTCTGCTCAGGCATGTCATGGTCACTGTGGGGGGATGTGAGAAGATGGGGGTACAGTGGGGCAGGGGTACAGGGCACTGGGGTGAATGTAAGAGGATGGGGGTATTGTGGGGGCTAGGGCACTGGGGGGTTAATGTGAGAGGATGGGGTATTGTGGGGGAGGGGTACAGGGCACTGGGGTGAATAAGAGGATGGGGGTATTGTGGGGGCTAGGGCACTGGGGGGGTTAATGTGAGAGGATGGGGTATTGTGGGGAGGGGTACAGGGCACTGGGTGAATAAGAGTATGGGGTATTGTGGGGGCTAGGGCACTGGGGGGGTTAATGTGAGAGGATGGGGATATTGTGGGGGCTGGTGCACAGGGGTTAATGTGAGAGGATGGGGTATTGTAAGGGAGGGTGGACAGGTCACTGGGGTTGAATTTAAGAGGATGGGGGTATTGTGGGGTCAATGGGACAGAACACTAAGGGGTGCATGTGAGGCGATGGGCTGTTGGGGTGTGGGTGGGGGACAGGGGAGGTAAGGGGCTTTTTTTTACTTGTGAGCTCCTTAATACTTTAATAATAGATTAATATTTCAGTATTATTATAACAAGGGCATAGACAGACGGCCGTATAACTCATGCGAGGATCGCACTGCAATCCTCGGACTTGCTGGTACCGCTCCTGACATGAGCGCGACTGCCATGTATAATATATGGTATATACAGCGTAGTGTCGCATACACTGCTGTATTATACAATATACAACAGTTCTAATGCTCCATACCTAATATGCAGGATAATGTACAGTGTATATGATGTAACCTGTATAAGATGCGACATTGGCTTGCCCCCCCCCTAGTACGCCCATGTCCGGTACTATTTTGCAGCCAGCTTGCAGCGCCGCAACACACCGCCAGCCCCGGCCCCCGCGGACTGATCTCTGCAGTGCGGCGATTGGGTAGCGGCGCGGCCATCTTCTTTAGTCACGAGGCGGAGCCGGAGAGGAGAGAGGTACTGTGTGAGCTGAGCTGCGGCGCTGCCTGGGCCCTGGAGTGGAGCTGGAGGAGTGTGTCTGTGTGGACTGATCTCTGCAGTGCGGCGATTGGGTAGCGGCGCGGCCATCTTCTTTAGTCACGAGGCGGAGCCGGAGAGGAGAGAGGTACTGTGTGAGCTGAGCTGCGGTGCTGCCTGGGCCCTGCAGTGGAGCTGGAGGAGTGTGTCTGTGTGGACTGAGGTGGTCTGACCGGCGTCTATCTATGATAGATAGACGCCGGTCAGAGTAGTAAGGCCTCCATGGAAGAGCAGTTCTTCTAGCCCCCTGCGTTGTCTTCTTCTCTGGAGAGCTTGAGGTCTATGCTCAGAGCTGTCTGTAGGGCACAGCTGTAGAAAGCCACCCAGCTGGAGACAGACCACCAGCTCCCAGATCCTGGTGCCTTCTTAGACATTATTACCGAGAAGCTTGCAATCCACTTGTATGTACCCAGGTGTATAGAGTCACATTTACATCCTGCGGCTTTTTATACGGTCTACTTTATAAAGATGACAGTAATACCTATATCGTACCTTAGGTACTGTACATGCAGTGGTGGTGGGGGAACTGTAAGTCCCAGCATTGCATATTGGCATCTGATCTATAGAGATTACTGCAGGTAATACAATAAATATGTTCTATTATTACAATCACTAGTATAAGTCCCAGCATCTCCCCATTTGTCTAGATATTAGACACACGTTTATTATTCAGATATTATATAGTATCGACTTTAGGCTGATCCAAACAATCGTATTTTTGGTCAGAGAAAAAATGGCAGCACGCACGAGTTGCATCCGATTATGGGATCGCACTCAGCCAGGCAAATCAGTGAGTCCGTGAAAAAAAAAATCAGACTGCACTCGGATGACATCTGAATGCAGTCTGATTTTCACAGCTTTACAGAATGAAGAAGATGGGGAACTTTTTATTTCCACCTTCTCCACATCCGCGAAAATCGGAGCATGCTGTGAGCACACTCTGATCAAACTCCGATCAGAGTGTGATTAGCTTAATCGGAACGATTTTCTCGGATGAGACAAAATACGGTCGTGTGACCCTATCCTTAGAGAAATAAATACATTATTATTATTATTGATGAGCAAATGTGCTTCTTTGTTAGGCAATCCCTGCATGTGTTGCGGGTGTCGAACAGCCATGAGACATGCAACCGCGGGGACTGGAACATATTTTTCGAGCATGCAGAAGACATTCGGTTAGAACCCGAGCATGCTCAGATAACACCTTATCCGAGTACGTTCACTCATCACTAATTATTGTATATTGTATTTCTGGATAGAAGGTAGAACTGTAAGTCCCAGCTACATAATACTATAGTTTAATCTTCAGTTCAGTATGAGACTAGAAAGAGACTTCTTAATCAGAATGTAGTGCACAGCCTGGCCAGCCGGTCAGTCAAGTGAGACAGCTGCATAGAAATATATATATAGAAATATATGCAGCTGTCACACTCGGGTCAGGAGAGCCGCTGGCCAGAATGTGCACTGTTCTGATCCCATTCCAATTTATTGTTTTTCAACTGACTGCGCCCCTACTTTTTTTTTTGAGGAAAAGGTGTGTCTGTGAATGGGTGTGGCTTTAAAAATGGACGTGGCTTAAAAATGGGTGTGACTTAAAATGGGTGTGGTTTTCCGACGCACAAACACAGAACCTGTTGTTAAAAATTTGAATCCCACCCCTGGGAAAGGGGAATCAAACACTAGGGAAGGGTGAAGTGGAGACCCCTAGATTATCAAGCTCAAGGCTCCCAATGGTTAATCGAGTCTCTTTTTTCTTTGGGATTGCAGGACATGCCCCAATAAAATGTCCCTTCTTCCCACAAAAGAAAACATAAACCCTTTTTCTTGCAAATGTTGTGGAAAACATGCGACATGAATGCACCTCCCAACTGCATGGGCTCCTCTAACTCCGCAAGTACAGGTTCCCCCCGGTCAGTTTTTTTCTTTTTACAAACAGGAGTGGTGGGTGTTAATGTCACGTACAGTGTAGGACAGACTAAGTGCAACACAAAAGGATAAGAGAAGGGGAACCAAATACTAGGGAAGGGGGAAGTGGAGACCCATAGACTGATCTAATGTCACCTTGTCTGTCCTACCATCCCTATATAGGTTCCACACCTATCGCCGAGCAGGATACTTAGTCCCTTTGTGACCCTGGCGATAAGACATGCACCGCGAAGGACAGGATGAACTGTATTCAATCCCCCTAACACTAAAGACAGTACGGATAAATGAAACCAGGGGGACACTTAGCTTGAGTAGACTCAGAGAGAAACGCCGACGCCCTCCAAACTCCAAGAGGACACTAGCAGACTGCTACAGCTCCAAGCTTCAACAGAGAAGTTCAAATAGGAAATAACACCTGCACCTCTCAACAGGAAATAGGGAGTTATAAAAAACACAGGTCCAGGTGTGGTCATTAGCACTGGGGGAGGTGGCCACTAGTCTGCAAAGCAAACAACCGAGACCTTCTGCAGACAGGTGCAGTACAACGGTCTGCAGCCTCTGACATATCCGTGACAATAGGTAATGGAGTCAATTCCCCAGCTGGCTGGTTATGACAGACTTTAGCTCGTGCGCAACTCTCACAAGCAGATGCAAAGTCCTTAATATCATTAAGCATGGATGCCACCAAAAAAGTCAAGCAACAGTTTTCTGTGTAGCAGTGACTACCGGTGACCACTTAAAACAGAGTCATGAAATTCCTGCAATAGACGTAATTTAAGTTACACAGGCACAGATAATTTAAGTTCAGGAGTAGCAGGTTGTTCTAATGATTGGACCTCACGAATTTCAGCTTCCAATTCTGAGGATATCATAGAAATCACAATTCCTTAAGTAAAAATGGAGGATGGAGGTTCTGGAGGGGAAACGGAATCCAGGCTGCGTGACAAAGTGTCAGTCCTAACATTTTTAGACCGGGTTTGAACATGATGGAAAAATTGAGTCTAGAGAAAAGTTAGGACCATCTGGCCTGTCTAAGGTTAGACATTCAGCAGATTCAATATAGGCTGAATTTTTATGATCTGTCACCACAGTAACAGTATGAATAGCTCCTTCCCAAAAATGTCTCCATTTTTCAAATGCTAACTTGACAGCGAGCAGCTCGCAATTCCCCACATCATAATTTCTTTTAGCAGATAAAAATTTCTTGGAGAAAAAGGCATATGGGTGCATGTTGGTTAGAGTTTTGGAGCTCTGAGACAAAACAGCCCCTACCTCAACCTCTGAGGCATCCACTTCTATGATGAATGGTTTCTGGAGATCAGGTTGAATCAAAACTGGAGCCTACATGAAGCACTCCTTTAATTTATCAAAGGAGCCAACAGCATCCAACGACCAAGCCTTAAGATCCACCACCTTTCGTGTGATGTCAGTAAGGGGTTTCACGATCTGAGAGAAACCCTTATTAAACTTTTTGTAGCAATTAGCGAACCCTAAGAATCATTGCAATGCTTTCAGATCACGAGGTTGGACTCAATCAATTAAAGCCTGCAACTTCCCAGGGTCCATTTTAAACCCTTCAGCTAACACAATGAACCCCAGGAGCGATATTTCCTGAACAGAAAAAGTACATTTTTCCAATTTAGTAAACAAAGAATTTTCTATGAGTTTCTGTAAAACAAATCGAAGGTGCTCGTAGTGAGAGTTCAGATCAGGCGAAAAAATTAGAATGTCATCCAGGTATATGTAAGGGGTGCATCGTGATCGTGTGATGCTCCACTTCCTTTCCTTATGTTGATATTGTACGGCTTATATAATTATGTATATATAATGTTACTGATGCTGCTATGTATATATAAATGTATATATGTTGTGTAGATAGGGAGAGTGCAGTACCTCAAAGTGCACACTATATGGGGGCGCAATAGTGTATATATTTTACATAGGAGGAGTCAACAGCAGATAAGACAGAGGGTCTTCCTTTTTCGAATTAGTAGGGCCACAGAACCCAGACAGGGCAGTTAACTCCGTAACGTTGATAAGTGAAAAGCCCAGCCGTCCAAGGCCATAGGGGCAGAAGTGCGGCAGTCCTTACAGGCAGGTCACTCTATGATGTGGCAGTTCACTGCATGGGAAGATGCCCTCGGGTCTGGGGTGAAATGGACAAGGGAACTTCTAAATGTAGTGAAGGTGAACAGGGAGGACACTGCGGTACCGGTCAAGATGGTACAACTCGGGTACAAACTGAAGGACATAGGGAAGAGCACAGGGAAAGTGAAGGATGTGGACTGTGCAGAACTCTGTGTTGATGCTGTAGCTGATGTGGACATGCTGCGATTGAAAACAAGTAAAGGTCTACGTTTAAAGTTGGAATTAGACTGTGTCGCTGTTTGTGTGCAAACGTCCGGAGAGAACCTTCAGCAACCCAGAGGAGCCCCTGAAGGTGCGTAGAGCAGAGAGGCAGGTACACTGACAAAGGGACATTGTATTCATGTGATGGGAGACCAAGGTGCGTATAAGCAGTTACTCTCAGCCATGACTGAAAGAAATAAACACGTTTAATATACTGGAGAATTGCTTCTTCTCAGGGGTGGAGTAGGAGCCACCAGACGCTGCGGTCTTCTGGCTTCACTCTGTTGGGGTAACCTCATGACAAATTGTCATTCATAAAGTTCTGAAATATTGCAGGTGCATTGGTTAACCCAAAAGGCATGACAAGATTTTCAAATAAACCCTCCGACATTAAAAATGCAGTTTTCTACTTATCACAATCCTGGATACGTATCAGATTATATGCCCCTCTAAGGTCAAGCTTAGAAAACCATTTAGCCCTCGTAAACTGATTATATAGGTTGGGAATAAGTGGAAGAGGGTAAGTGTTGTGAATGGACTTGAAATGAGTTCTGAGCAGAGGCTCCCTCTGGTGGTTACAAGCGGTACTGGACTGTCCAGTGAAGATTGTGAGGAGTGGGAATCAGGTGTTACTGACTGGTCTTATATAAGGGAGTCGCCTTCCCATCAGGGTTGCCGGTGATCAATTGTTCTGGTCTCAATCCTTGAGTCCTGTTTCCTTTGTAGCCTGCTGTGTCGTGTCTGCATCTCCTGCTAACAGATAAGACATTTTCTTCTTTTTGTTTTTGTGCTTGATTTTTGCATTTTGTCCTGCACTTCTGTGGGGGCCTTCAGGGTCCCCTCCAGGGGCTTTTGCCCTCTCAGTTTAGTTTAGCCACTGATGTTTGTACTTTTGCTTTTTCCAGTTTTTTCAGTGGCTGCTGTTTTGATTTTGTTACACCAGAGAACTAATTTAGGTGGTAGAGGTCGTGTGATCTCAGGTGATTTTGAAATTAGTAGAGTTGGTGCTTTTCAGGGTTTTTTTGGGATTGCAGTAAGTGCCCTTCCTATCCTTTTCTATTTAGGTAGTTTGGGCCCCAACGTTTGCTCATACTATTTTCTGTCTGTGTCAGTATTTCATCTTGTCTAACCGCCATTACATGTTTGGGGGCTTTCTATGTTCTTTGGGGATCTGCTCCGGGCAGATAGCTTTCCTCTTTCTATCTTTAGGTGTAGTTAGTTTCTCAGGCTGTGACGAGGCGTCTAGGACCAACGTAGGAACGCTCCACGGCTGCCTCTAGTTGTGGTGGTTAGTCAGGGTACTGCAATCTCATAGATTCCAACTTCTCTGGTGTATTGCCTTTTTTACCTGCACTCCTCAGCTACCGAAACATAACAGTATCACCGGCCTAAAAATTGAAAATTGTATTGTACTCACAGAAGGAAAAAATATTGTGAAAGAAAAAAGGTTGTCAGAGTTGTCAGAGATATTTTTCTGTTTGTTGCATTTTTTTTCCCTCTGTATCTCTGGGTGCTGGGGAGGATTTTTTTTCTCTCAATGGAGTTTGCACAGTTGTCTGGCCGTGTGGATCAGCTTGCCACTTTCGGAGTATTTCGGAGGTTCGGAGTATTGCTGCCTATCTTGCTAGGTTGCCTGTTGTGGAACCTAGGATTCCCATGCCAGATTTGTTTTTAGGGGATCGAGCTAAGTTTCAGAATTTCAAAAATAATTGTAAATTGTTTTTTGCCTTAAAATCTAAGCCCTCAGGGAACGCAGCGCATCAGGTTCAAATTGTCATCTCTCTCCTGCGCGGCGATCCTCAGGATTGGGCTTTTTCCCTGACACCTGGGGATCCTGTTTTGAGTGATGTTGATGCATTTTTTCAGGCTTTGGGGTTATTGTACGATGAGCCTAATGTCACTGATCAAGCTGAAAAAGCCTTGTTGGCATTAAATCAGGGTCTTGATGACGCTGAGTTATACTGTCAGAGATTCCGTAGGTGGGCAGTCCTGACCAAGTGGAATGACGACGCTTTGGCGGCCCTTTTTCGGAAGGGTCTGTCAGATAATGTAAAGGATGTTATGGTGGGATTCCCTGTCCCCTCTGGTCTCAATGATTCTATGTCATTAGCGATTCAAATTGACAGATGTTTGCGTGAGCGGAGAAGTATGCGTGGAATGGTGTTGCCTTGTGAACCTGCTTCTGAACCCATGCAGTGTGATAGAGTGGTGTCTGGGGCACAGCGTCATGAGTTTCGAAAGCGCAATGGGTTATGTTTCTACTGTGGTGATGCCTCTCATGCTATTTCAGTCTGCCCTAAGCGGGGAAGACGTTTTGCACGCTCAGTTGTCTTGGGTAGTGTTCAGACTAAGTTTTTATTAACTGTCACTTGATATGCTCTCTGTCCTCATTTTCTGCTCAGGCTTTCGTTGATTCTGGAGCAGCTATTAACCTGATGGATTATGATTTTGCTAAACATTGTGGGTTTCCCTTGATACCCCTACAGAAGTCTATTCCCCTACTGGGGATCGATTCTACCCCTTTGGCTGAGAATAAACCTCAGTTCTCTACTCAGGTGATAATGAGGGTTGAACCTGATCATCAGGAGTGCTGTAAGTTTTTGGTTCTGTATAATCTGCATGATATTATCGTACTGGGCTTCCCTTGGTTGCAGTCTCATAATCCTGTTTTGGATTGGAAATCTGTGTCTGTAACCAGTTGGGGCTGCCAATGTGTTAATACCAACACTCCTGTTTTTTCTGCCTCCTCCCAGGCTCAGGATGTTCCTGACTTTTTGATTGATTTTTCTGATGTGTTTAGCGAAAGTAAATCTGCATCCTTGCCTCCCCATAGGAGCTATGACTGCGCTATTGAATTAGTGCCTGGTAGTAAATTCCCTAAAGGTCGCCTTTTTAACTTGTCTGTACCTGAACATGACGCTATGCGGTCTTATATCAAGGAATCATTGGAGAAAGGTCATATCAGACCATCCTCTTCACCCTTAGGTGCCGGTTTTTTCTTTGTGGCCAAGAAGGATGGTTCATTAAGGCCGTGTATTGATTATCGTCTTTTGAACAATATTACTGTAAAATATCAATACCCGTTACCTTTGATTTCTGACCTGTTTTTCAGGGTGAAAAACGCTACTTGGTTTACCAAGCTTGACCTCAGGGGGGCATATAACCTTATTTGCATTAAGCACGGGGATGAATGGAAGACGGCATTCAATACCCCTGAAGGGCATTTTGAGTACCTTGTGATGCCCTTTGGGCTCACTAATGCTCCTTCTGTCTTCCAGTCCTTCATGAATGACATTTTCAGGGATTTTGTGGATAAATTTCTGATTGTTTATTTGGATGATATCTTGATTTTTTCTAATGACTGGGACTCTCATGTGAAACATGTTCGAACTGTATTCCAGATTTTGAGAGAGAATGCTCTGTATGTGAAGGGATCAAAGTGTCTTTTTGGCGTACAGAGGATCTCATTTCTGGGATTCATTTTGTCCCCATCTGTTATTGAAATGGACCCGGTCAAGGTTCAGGCCATCTGTGATTGGGTCCAACCTACTTCATTAAAGGCTCTTTAAAGATTTTTGGGTTTTGCCAATTTTTATCGTAAATTTATTGGTAATTTCTCGGTTATTGTTAAACCATTGACTGATTTGACCAGAAAGGGTTCTGATGTGGTGAATTGGCCTCCTGAGGCAGTCTCTGCATTTCAGGAACTTAAGCAGAGATTCACTTCTGCTCCTGTTCTACGGCAGCCTGATGTTTCTCTGCCATTTCAGGTGGAGGTTGATGCCTCTGAAATTGGGCAGGTGCCGTTTTGTCCCAAAAAGATCCAGAGACCTCTAAAAGTAACCCTTGTGCCTTTTTCTCTCGAAAATTTTCTCCTACTGAACGTAATTATGACGTGGGTAATCGGGAGTTACTGGCCATGAAGTGGGCTTTTGAAGAGTGGAGACATTGGCTGGAGGGAGCCAAACATCAGGTGGTGGTCCTTACGGACCATAAGAATCTGGTTTATCTGGAATCTGCCAAGCGACTCAATCCTAGACAGGCCAGGTGGGCCTTGTTTTTCACACGTTTTAATTTTGTGGTTTCCTTTCTTCCTGGCACTAAGAATGTTAAGGCGGATGCCCTCTCGAGGAGTTTCCTTGTGGTCTCTCCTGAGTTATCTGATCTTTCTGTTATTTTGAAAGAGGGTGTAGTTCTTTCCGCCATCTCACCCAATTTGAGACTTGCTCTGGAGGGGTGTCAGGAGGATAGGCCCGAGCGCTGCCCTGTTGGAAAATTGTTTGTCCCGGACCAGTGGAAAAAGAGTGTGATGTCTGAGATTCATTGTTCCGCGTTGGCTGGGCATCCCGGAATTTTTGGTACCAGAGACTTGGTTAGTCGGTCCTTTTGGTGGCCTACCTTGTCTCGTGATGTCAGGGAATTTGTGCAGTCCTGCGGGACTTGCTCTCGCTCCAAGCTTTGCTCTCACTCTAGTGGTTTGTTGATGCCATTGCCTGTGCCCAAGAGACCATGGACCCATATCTCTATGGATTTCATTTCCGACCTCCCTGTTTCTCAGAGAATGACCGTCATCTGGGTGATTTGTGATAGGTTTTCCAAGATGATACATCTTGTGCCATTACCTAAGTTGCCTTCCTCCTCTGAATTGGTGCCTTTGTTCCTTCAGCACGTGGTTCGTTTACACGGCATTCCTGAGAACATTGTGTCTGACAGAGGAGTCCAGTTTGTTTCCAGATTTTGGAGGACCTTTTGTTCTAAACTTGGTGTTCAATTGTCTTTCTCCTCGGCGTTTCATCCTCAGACCAATGGTCAAACTGAGAGAACAAACCAGACATTGGAGACTTATCTAAGATGCTTTGTGTCTGCTGATCAGGATGACTGGGTCTCTTTTTTGCCTTTGGCTGAGTTTGCTCTTAATAATAGGGCTAGCTCTGCCACTTTGATGTCTCCATTTTTCTGTAATTCTGGGTTTCACCCTCGATTTTCTTCAGGACAGACGGAGGCTTCTGTCTGTCCAGGTGTTGACTCTGTTGTGGAGCGTATGCAACAGATTTGGGACCAGGTAGTGGAGAGATTGTCCCTCTCAGGAGAGGGCCCAGCGGTTTGCTAACCGGCATAGGACTGATGGTCCTCGGTTTAAAGTGGGGGACTTGGTCTGGTTGTCCTCAAGAAATATTCCTATGAGAGTGGCATCTCCTAAATTTAAGCCTAGGTTCATTGGACCTTATAAGATCATGGAGATTCTTAATCCTGTTTCTTTTCGTTTGCTTCTTCCAGGGACATTTAAGATCCATAACGTGTTCCACAAGTCCTTGTTGAAGAGGTTTGTTGAGCCAGTGGTTCCTACTGCTTTGCCTCCTGACCCTGTTCTGGTTGAGGGCAATATGGAGTTTGTGGTTGAGAAAATATTGAATTCTCGTTTTTCTAGACGGAAACTCCAGTATTTGGTTAAGTGGAGAGGTTATGGTCAGGAAGACAATTCTTGGGTGTTTGCTTCGGACATCCATGCTAGGAGACTCATCCGTGCGTATCATAGAACTCATCCTGACCGACCTGGTTGCTCAAGTGAGGGTTGCTGTGACCCCTCCTCAAGGGGGGGGTACTGTTGTGAATGGACTTTAAATGAGTTCTGAGCAGAGGCTCCCTCTGGTGGTTACAAGCGGTACTGGACTGTCCAGTGAAGATTGTGAGGAGTGGGAATCAGGTGTTACTGACTGGTCTTATATAAGGGAGTCGCCTTCCCATCAGGGTTGCCTGTGATCAATTGTTCTGGTCTCAATCCTTGAGTCCTGTTTCCTTTGTAGCCTGCTGTGTCGTGTCTGCATCTCCTGCTAACAGATAAGACATTTTCTTCTTTTTGTTTTTGTGCTTGATTTTTGCATTTTGTCCTGCACTTCTGTGGGGGCCTTCAGGGTCCCCTCCGGGGGCTTTTGCCCTCTCAGTTTAGTTCAGCCACTGATGTTTGTACTTTTGCTTTTTCCAGTTTTTTCAGTGGCTGCTGTTTTGATTTTGTTACACCAGAGAACTAATTTAGGTGGTAGAGGTCGTGTGATCTCAGGTGATTTTGAAATTAGTAGAGTTGGTGCTTTTCAGGGTTTTTTTGGGATTGCAGTAAGTGCCCTTCCTATCCTTTTCTATTTAGGTAGTTTGGGCCCCAACGTTTGCTCATACTATTTTCTGTCTGTGTCAGTATTTCATCTTGTCTAACCGCCATTACATGTTTGGGGGCTTTCTATGTTCTTTGGGGATCTGCTCCGGGGCAGATAGCTTTCCTCTTTTTATCTTTAGGTGTAGTTAGTTTCTCAGGCTGTGACGAGGCGTCTAGGACCAACGTAGGAACGCTCCACGGCTGCCTCTAGTTGTGGTGGTTAGTCAGGGTACTGCAATCTCATAGATTCCAACTTCTCTGGTGTATTGCCTTTTTTACCTGCACTCCTCAGCTACCGAAACATAACAGGTAAGTATTCTTAGCCATAATTTTGCTTAGTTCGCGGAAATCAAGGCAAGGACGGAGGCCGCCATCTTTCTTTTTCACAAAAAAGAACCACGCAGCTATAGGCTAGGAGGAAGGATGGATATGACCTTTCTGTAAACTTTCATTTACATGTTCTTTCATAGTGGTCCGTTCAGGTCCCGACAAATTATACAGGTGAGCTTTAAGGGCCCGTCTCACATAGCGATATCGCTACCGAGATCGGTGCTGAGTCACTAGTTTTGTGACGCAGCACCGAGCTCACCAGCGATATCGCTGTGTGTGACATTCAACGACGATCAGCCCCCCTGCCGGGTATCGCTGATCGTCGCTGAAATGTCAGGACATTTTTTTGATCGCTGGTCTCCCGCTGACAGGCACGCATCGCTGCGTGTGACAGGCGGGAGACCAGCGATCCGCTGGTAACCAAGGTACACAGCGGGTTTCCAGGCTAGGGCTGTGCCTAGAAACCCGCTGTGTACCTTGGATACCAGCGCCCTGATGCAGGGAGCTGGTATCCAAGGTACACAACGGGTTTCCAGGCACCGCACAGCGCTTGGAAACCCGCTGTGTACCTTGGATACCAGCTCCCTGCATCAGCGCGCTGGTATCCAATGTACACTGCGGGTAACTAAGCGATGTTACCCGCAGTGTCGCTGTCCCAGATCGCTGCCTGAGCTGCCTGTTTGGCAGCTCAGCAGCGATCATGTAGCGATACACCAGCGATCCTGACAAGTGCATATCGTTGTCGGGATCGCTGGTGTATCGTTATGTGAGACCCAGCCTTTAGGCAGTTTGGCATTAGGAAAAAGCTTTATAGCACAATCATAAGGCAATGGGGAGGTAGTATCTCAGCCTGTTTCTCCGAGAACACATCTCCAAAGTCTTTCAGGTAATCTGGCAGACCATCCAGACTAGTGTACAGAGCTAAGACATTTCTTATCACAGTAGGAACTCCATTTAACAATATCCTTCCAACACCAATCAATAACAGGATTATGGATATCCCAAAACCAAAGCAGCAGGTAAATTGTCCAACACTAGCAGGAGATGGACTCAGAGTGAAGAGTTCCCACTCTGAGTTTGAATTCCACTGTTACCAGCTGGTCAAAGTTCTGGAGTAACGGTGTCCTGTCAATGGCAACAATCTGAATGGGTCTTTCCAATCTAACTGTCCCTAATCCTAATTTAAGAACTAGTCCAAAATCAATGAAATTGGCAACAGATCCACAGTCAATGAAAGCAAGAGCAGATAAACACAGGTTTTAAAAACAAAGTTCCACGTTCAGCAATGCTTTTTCTGAGGAGTAAAAGGGTAACTGGAAGTCTGGGTGACCTCCTTGAATATCACCCAGACTTAGATGTTTCCCACTGCTTGCTGTATTGAGGGCATATCGAGCAGTCTTTGAGAAAATGTCCAACACGACCACAATAAAGACAAAGCCCTAGATCACGCCGACGACTCCTCTCCATGACCTGAGAGTGTGCGGCTCCAACCTCCATTGGTTCCGTCTCTAACAAGTGAACAGACCGGCAGGACGACTGAAACACCCTGTCATTCACCACGTCTCTTACGAATTCAGTGATCTATTCGAATGGCTTTGTCATGGCCTTCCCCAGGGACAGGGTGGAATATGCAAAGCCAGAGTGTCCTTCAGAGTATCCAAAAGGCCTCGGTGAAACTGACACCTGAGAGCTGCATCATTGCACAAAACCTCAGAGGACAATTGCCGGAATTCAGAGCTATAGTCCTCTGGGGTGCGGCCCCCCTGCATCAGGTTCATGATTAGAGAGGAGCAAAAACTGAAGTGAATACTTATGACCATGTGATATTTCAGTTTTTCTTATCTAATAAATTTGCAAAAATTTCTACATTTCTGTTTTTTTAGTCAAGATGGGGTGCAGAGTGTACATTAATGAGAAAAAAATGAACTTTTGAATTTACCAAATGGCTGCAATGAAACAAAAGTGACAAAATTGAAAAGGGGTCTGAATACTTTCTGTATCCACTGTATATGGAGAGGGACATATGATTTCCGCAGCCATTGACACAAGCCATTGTGTCAGGACATTGTGGGTGTTTCCTGTGCCCTGATTGGCTAGCCGCAATGTGCACACATAAAGTTAGGAAAACAAAAATGACTGCTGTGCTGTGCTTTCAAGAACGCCATGCCTCTGAGCTCTGAAAACCCCCTCCCCTCATCAAACACATGCCAAACGCTCACGATACACCAACATTATCGTTGCTAAAGTGCTGAAAATATTTTTGCGGCATCGCAAATATTTTCCTGCACTTTTACAGAATGTTACCAATTTTTACCGATTTTATAAAATTTTGCTCGGGTTTCTGATCATGAATCCAAATGTGCCATATCTGTGCCGAATTTATGTCAGGTGATCGTTTTCCAAACAAATTCGCTCATCACTAGAGGTGATTTCATGAACAAAATGGGTTTGGATGGTAAGGGATGGATGTTAAGACAACTTCCCAAACAAAACATTTGGGCTGCTTTTACATTACGTTGCTGCCATCCGTAGGGCTTACAAAGCTGGAGGAAATCAAGCCCTTGTTCAATTTTAGAAGAGTCAGCCTGTCTGCATTTTCCGTTGACAGGTGTGTGCACCTATCCGTTATGATTGCAACAGCCAACCTAAAAACCCATTCAGACAACACACTTGCAGCAGGGCATGGCAGTACCTCCAAGGTGTAGAAAAAGAGGTCTGGCCAAATGTGGAGCTTGGACAACCAATATTTGAAGGCCAATGAAGAATAAGGAAGGACTCTGGTATGGTCACTTAAGTAGTCCTTCACCATCTTGGTCAACTTCTCCCTTGTCATCATAGTTAAACCCACAGATAGCCCTTGCTGATGTGACTGTCTCATGAAAATATGTCAGTTGTTGGACATTTCCCCCCTAAGTTGCACCTGGCGTGTGTGGCCCTCCCCTGTAATCCTTGTGGACAAAAAAACCCAGTACCTCTGCCTGCAGCTTTGATTGAAGGAAATCTTTTTAGCAAGTCTTCCACACCGGCCCTCTGGCATACATGCACTGAAAATGGCATGTCTGCCTCCGACATGAAAGAAAAATTTTTTTCCTTGTACGGTAGGTCAAGAAAGGTTCACAGCCAGTATTTCATGTTGGACAAAATGCATTTCACACAAGGGTCTTGGGAAAGGAATCTGTGGCAGACTACAAAGAGTCAAACGTTCAGTGTCCGCACCAGGAACACGAACCATCCTCTCCTCCTCATGACCATAGCCTCCTTCTTCTCCTTTTTCTCCTCTTCAGGCCATCCATGCTGGATAGGCATGAAGCTATGATTGGGAGTCCACTCTGTAGTGCAGACCAAAAACTCCTGTTCCTTCTTATCCTGCTCCTCCTCCTCCTGATCCTCATCATCACCCAGTGTGGCTCGAGAATATTGTGAGGCTGGGCTATGTGGTATCAGCCACTGTAAAATCTTGCTCCATAGCCACCTGCTCGGCATTCAAAGTTTCCTCTTTGAGATTCTGCAGCAAACATTTTAATAGACAGAGCAGCGGGATGATTACGCTGACAATAGCGTCATCAGCGCTCACCATATTGGTTCAGTACTCAAAGTTTTGAAGAACCTCAGAAATGTCATTGATCCACACCCACTCGGCAGTTGTTATGTCTGGGGGCTGAGTGTTACTCTGACGTGCATTGAGAAGCTGGAATTCAGTCACTGCTCTCTGCTGCTCCTGCTCACTAAGCATTGCCAACATATGAACGACCTACTGCCTCAACATATTTATCTAACTATCCCTGTGTTGCCCATTCAAAATTTTCTTCATAACCAGGATCCTTGTATCTTGTTCTCACACGCTTTATGCATTTAATAGCCCTCTGTGTGTGTACTTTTACACATACTAATTGGTAAACAGTTCATGCAGCATTACATGAACACCCGATTTCTTAGGCTTGTGAGTGTGATGAGAGAAACTCGCGCATCAATACCCGGCACTGCCGCCGGCACTCGGGACCGGAATGTGCGGCTGCATGTACTTCTATGCAGCCGCACACTCCGGTCCCGAGTGCTGGTGGCAGTGCCGGGTATTGATGCGAGAGACTCTCGTGAGTTTCTAGCATCACACTTGCAAGTGGGACCCCGGCCTTACATTATGGCTGGTCAGAACAATGAAAGCGATTGTTACTATCCACCTTTCGTGTCTCCCCTATTTCATCATAGATTGTAAGCTTGTGAGCAGGGCCCTCATTCCTCTTGGTATCTGTTGTTTATGTGATTATTGGTATTCTCTAATGTCTTTTATTGTTTGTACAAGTCCCCTCTAAAATGTAAAGTGCTGCAGAACTGCAAGTTGTTGGGCAGAAGGCATCAGCTTCTGCCTCATGGACAGCAGATTGGGAAGGACGTAACACAGGGGAAAGGGCAGTGGTTTCACTATCAGACAAAGATTTTGCACACAGGCGTTCCGCTCACCTACTGGGGTGCTTTGCTGCCATGTGTTTTTGCATGCTGGTGGTGATCAGGTTGGTAGTGGTCTTGCCTCTTTTTAGCTTGGCTTGGCAGATGATGCAAATTACAGTTGTTTTGTCTGAACGAATTTCAGACAAAAACTGCCATACAGGGGAACAATGCACCCTTGACCTGTTATCTAGCCGAGTGCGGGGGGGCTCTGTGGAACAGTTGACTGATTTCTCCCTCTGGTCAAACCACTATCTCTTCTTGCTTGTTTCTGTGCTACGGACCAATCCCTGTCTGCAATGCTGTGCGCGCTAGGCGTGCCACCGTGCCAGGTTGGATCAGTGGCCTCATCATCGACCACGTCATCTTCCAATTCCTTAATCTGATCCTCCTTCTGAGTTGCGATTTTAGGCTGACCTGATGGCAACTGTGCGTCATGATTATGCTCCACCTTTTCAGACATGAATTGAGATTCCCTAATGTGGCTTTCTCTTGGCCGTGGGTGCTCAAATGTTTGGGAATCACTGCACTCCACCTCCTCACGACCCTCTTTAATGGTGCACGATAGGAGGCCTGACAAATTACAAGGGAATGTAAACAGTTTCTCAGAGTGGCCAGCATTGGGGTCATACAGTATGTCTCCTAGGACTCTTGATGGTGGGAGGAAGGATAACCAGGTTGAGGATTCTGTGGCCCAGCCTCTTGGCTACTGAGACTAGATCGTGTAGAACAGTGTTCCCTAACTCCAGTCCTCAAGGCCCAACAACAGGTCATGTTTTCAGGATTTCCTTAGTATTGACAAGGTGAAAGTTGCATCACCTGTGCAATACAAAAGAAATCCTGAAAACATGACCTGTTGGTGGGCCTTGAGCAGTAGCGTAGCTACCGGGGGGGCAGAGGGGGGCGGTGGCCCCAGGCCCACGCTCTGAGGGGGCCCACCCGGAGCTACGCTACTGTAACTGTATTGGCGTGCACAGCGCGCCGATACAGTTACATTCTGTGGCAGCGCAGGGAGAATCGCTCTCCCTGCTCTGCCACCCGGCCACTATGGGGCCTGAACAGGCGGTGGGGGACCCTGTGCCAGTAGTGGGCCCCCCAACCGTCATCGAAGAGTCAGCTGTATCGGTATCTAGCCGATACAGCTGACCGCATTGAGGGAGAAGGAGCAAGTGCTCCCTCTCCCATCATCCCCCTCTCAGTGTCTGACAGCGGGCGTGATGATGTCACTGCCCAGCGCCCGCTGTCAGGAGATGAGCGGGAGAGCAGTGAGCAGCACAGGAGCAGGGAGCAAGAGAGGTGAGTACAGGATTTATTATTTTTGTAATGAGGGTGCATTATAATACAAAGGCTGCCTATGGGGAGTGCATCATAATACAAAGGCTGCCTATGGGGGGCTGCATTATAATACAAAGGCTGCCTATGGGGGTTCATTATAATACAAAGGCTGCATATGGGGGTCCATTATAATACAAAGGCTGCCTATGGGGGCTGCATTATAATACAAAGGCTGCCTATGGGGGCTGCATTATAATACAAAGGCTGCCTATGGGGGTTCATTATAATACAAAGGCTGCATATGGGGGTCCATTATAATACAAAGGCTGCATATGGGGGTCCATTATAATACAAAGGCTGCCTATGGGGGCTGCATTATAATACAAAGGCTGCCTATGGGGGGCTGCATTATAATACAAAGGCTGCCTATGGGGGGGCTGTATTATAATATAGAGGCTGCCTATGGGGGGCTGCATTATAATATATAGGCTGCCTATGGGGGGCTGCATTATAATATAGAGGCTGCCTATGGGGGCTGCATTATGATATAGAGGCTGTCTATGAGGGTGCATTATAATATAGAGGCTGCCAACCCACGACATCCTGGCAATTGTCTGGTTTTGTCAGTGGTGTACCGCGCTGACCACCTTTTGACAGGAAGCTAGAATGAGATCCAGTCATCTTCTGATCTGTAACACGGCCTTAGCGGGCACCATCACATCCATGTTCCTTATCATCACCCTTTCTCATGTTGAATACTTTATGCTTATTAAAAAAAATTCCTGGCTTTATTTTTGACATGTACCCTCACAGAGGTGTCATGTGCAAATTCAATATATCTAGCAATTTTTTTCAAGATATCAGCTTTATTACACACGGCAACAGCAGACTCATGAAAATTAGAGATAAATAGTCACATTTGCGAACCTCTCCAGTCTTTGCGTCAGTCGCATAACCACTAGATATGCTATTTATTAAACCAAAAGAATATGCGTAGGCTTTTGCAGGTTGGTCAATGGCACTCCTGTCTCTTTCCCTTGAGGAGGTGTCTTCCAAGTAAAATGAGGCTTGTACATGTTCCTAACATGGGTTTCAGGCAGACAGACTTACCACAATACAGGCCCTCGCTTGCATACACTGTATTCAGAATTTAATTCTAAGACCGGCATCACACTTGCGAGTGTGATGCGAGTTAGTCGCATGACTTTCTCGCATCAACACCCGGCATGGCCGCCCGCTCTCGGACCCGAGTGTACGGCTGCATGTATTTCTATGCAGCCGCACACTCGGGTCCAAGAGCTGGTGGCCGTGCCGGGTGTTGATGCGAGAAAGTCGTGCGACTAACTCGCATCACACTCGCAAGTGTGACGCCGGCCTAATGCTTTTAGTGTCTGGTATCCAATTTACTGAGATTGATTATACAGCTCCCCCAACTCCTGTATTAAATTCATCTTACAGTGGCTTCACCAGCTATGACAGTTTCTCCATTGGGATCCGGTGGCAAAAATGAACTGTGGAGCTTATAAAACACAAGTTTCATAGCACCTGCTGGCACTCTGCTAATTGTCAGCGAGGGCCGCATAATGATATGGCGGTGGACATGGTGGTGGTGGCCGTCAAAGCCCAAAATTCAAGTGGACATGTTTTAGCTGGCATTTTAAAGTGATTGGAAATATGTATTCCATTATCTTGCTATTTGGCATGAGGGAGGGAACTCCCAAAAGTAGGAGTGAGAGCTCTCCCAAATGTATGATACATGGCCACCTGAAGGCCCTTACCAAACTCAGGTTTCACGGCACCTACTTGCACTCTGCCAATTGTGAGCGAGGGCCGCATAATGACATGGCTGTTATGTTTTGGTAGTTGAGGAGAGTAAGCAAAAACGGCAATACACCAGAGAGGCTGGAACCTCTTGGATTGCAGTAACCTGAACTAACCACACAACTAGAGGTAGCCATGGAGCGTTCCTACGTTGATCCTAGACGCCTCGTCACAGCCTGAGAGATAACTACACCTAAAGGCAGAAAGATGAAAACTATCTGCCCCGGAGCAAATCCCCAAAGAAAATAGGAAGCCCCCAAACATGTAATGGCGGTTAGACAAGAAGAAACACGGACACAGACAGAAAATACTGTAGAATGAGCAAACGCTGGGGCCCAATCTGTCTAGACAGAAAAGTACAGGAAAGGATACTCACTGCAATCCAAAAAAAACCCTAAAAAATACCAACTCTACGGATTGCAAAAACACCTGAGATCACACGACCTCTACCACCTAAATCAGTTCTCTGGTGTAACAACACTAAACCGCAGACACTGAAAAAACAGGAAAAAGCAAATGAACAAACAACAGTGGCTCCAGATAAACTGAGAGGAGCACAAGCCCCCCGGAGGGGACCTGACTGACCTCCACAGAAGTGCAGGGAACAATGCAAAAAGCAAGCACAAAAATAAAAGCAGAAAATATCTTATCTGATAGCAGAAGATGCAGGCAAGACTCAGCAAGCTTCCAAATGAACCAGGAACTACAATTGAGACAAGAACAATTGATCACCGGCAACCATCATGGGAGTGAACCTCCCTTATATCAGACCAGTCCGTTATCCCAGATTGCCACTCCTCGCCGAAAGGTTCAGTACTGTCAGTGACCACCAGAGGGAGCCTCTGGTCAGAAACCATTTTTAGCACATTCATAACACATGGCGGTGAATATGGTGGTGGAGGGCGATGCCCAAAATTCAAATGGGCATGTTTGAAATAGCATTGTAAAAGGATGGGGAATATGTATTCCACTATCTTGTTAACTATTTGGCATGAGGCACGGTCCTCCCAAATGTAGGACTGAGAGCCCTCACAAATGTTAAAGTAAAAAATGAAGCCAAAACGCTCCGTGTAAACATATGCTAAAGGGGAGGTATATATATATTTCATTTTTATTTTGCGTTATATACATGTAATGATGAAGGAAATAATGTTTCTTAGCATTTTTCCCTTTAAAAAAAAATTTTGGGTTTCGTTTGGTAGGTCTTTTTAAAAATCTGTTAAACTGGCGCAATAGTCTGACAACATTATTCCCAGATATTATATGTGAGTCAGAAAGGCCTGCAGGTATCTTTTCCATGCTGTTTCCATTTACTTTTTGCTCCTTCCCATCCATTTCAGATTTTTTCTCATGCACCCAGACCTGTTTGTTGGGTCCAGCAGAAAAACATTCGGCTTTCCAATTGTCTTGCATTTGAATTTCTTATTCAGTACTAACCCTAACCCTAAGGCGAACCAGCACGCGTGCCAGAGAGGGCGCGCAGAGCCCTTTCTGCCTGCACGCATCATCGCCGGCCCTAACCTGCTCCGTCATTCCTCACACGGCATTCAGCGGCGCGGCTGGATGACATCATCATTCAGCTCAGCGCCGCTGTGGGCCAGTGAGAGGAAGCGCGGGAGAAGAGGAGGAAGAGTGGGAGGATGCTGCCAGCTCCGGACAGCTCAGAGCAGCGGTGAGGTGTGTGTGTGATGAGAGTAATGGAGAAGTGTGTGTGTGTGTGATGGAGAAGGCAATTATGGGAGTGATAGGGAGGGCAACGATAGGAGTGATGGAAAAAGCAATGATGGGGATGATGGGAGTGATGGAGAAGGGGATGATGGAAGTGATGGAGAAGGCAGTGATGGGGATGATGGGAGTGATGGAGAAGGCAGTGATGGGGATGATGGGAGTGATGGAGAATGCAGTGATGAGAGTAATGGAGAAGGCAGTGATGGGGATGATGGGATTGATGGAGAATGGAATGATTTGAGTGATGGAGAAGGCAGTGATGGAAAAGGCAATGATGGGAGTGATGGAGAGGGCAATAATTGGAGTGATGAAAAAGGCAATGATGGGAGTGATGAAAAAGGCAATGATGGGAGTGATAGAGAAGGCAATGATGGGAGTGATGGAGAAGGCAATGATGGCAGTGATGGAGAAGGCAATGATGGGAGTGATGGAGAAGGCAATAATGGGAGTGATGGAAAAGGCAATGATGAGAGCGATGGAAAAGGCAATAATGGGGGTGATGGGAAGGATGGAGAAGGGGATGATGGAAGTGATGGAGAAAGCAATAATAGGAGCGAAGGAAAAGGTGATGGGAGTGATGGAGAAGGCAATAATGGGGATGATAGGAGGGATGGAGAAGTGTGTGTGTGATGGGAGTGATGGAGTAGGCAATGATGGGAGTGATGTAGAAGGCCATGATGGGAGGGATGGAGAAGGCAATGATGGGGATGATGGGAGTGATGGAAAAGGCAATGATGGGGTGGTGGGGGAGAAGGCAATGATGGAGGTGATGGAGAAGGCAATGATGGTGGTGATCAAAAGGGCAATAATGGTTTGGTGAGTAGGAAATGATGGAGATGGTGGAATGGGCAATGATAGGGGTGTTGGGGAAAAGGCAATGATGGTGGTAGTGGAAAGGACAATGATGATGGAAAGGGCAATGATGGTGGTGATAGGGGAGGAGGAAATTATGTAGGTGGAGGAATGGGCAATTTCTACATTTCTACATGAAGGTAATCATGATGGGGCACATTTCTACATGGATGGGATCATTATGGTACAATACTACAAGAAGGGGACCATGATGGGGTACATTCTTAAAAGAAGGGGACAATGATGGGGCATATTTTAGGGTGGAATCTGCTTGCATTCCATGCTAAATTATCTATATCTATCTATCTATCTATCTATATCTATCTATCTATCTATCTAAAAGAAGAAAATTAGAGCAGCACAAATAAATAGTCCAAGTGCAGAGCCAGGCAAATACCAAACCTCAATTATAGAAATCTAGAGAAATTGGAGGCAGCACACCTTTTGCAGTAAAAAAAAAAGAGCTATTTAATAAGCCAAAAAGGCAAACGTTTTGGTCCAAACACCAGGAACCTTTCTCAAGTCTTGAGAAAGGTTCCTGGTGTTTGGACCGAAGTGTAGAATTTTGGGCTTATTAAATACCTTTTTTTCACTACAAACGGTATGCTGCCTCGAATTTCTCTAGATTTCTATCTATCTATCTAATAGACTTAATTTTTTTCCTAAAGATCAATCCAATTGCTGTGTCTGGAAAGGGCAGTGTTGAGTGGCTCAGTGTCAGTGTGTGATAAGCATGCATGAGCTTGAAGCCCCCCTGCTGAACAGAAGAGAAGACTGCAAATATAAGCTTAAAATCAATGAATTGTTTACATAATAGGATTGATCATGGCGGTATTTCTCCTTGTATGTGGTATTATTGGTCTTGGTATAGGGAATTGTGTTTTGTTTCATTTCATTCACCTTTTTCGTTCTAAAATTTTACAACCTGTATGACCATGGCTTGCCCCCCCATAGTTTTGATCCTGGGTACGCCCATGCACGGATATTAGAAATTATTTGTTCCGATTTTCCCGAATCTAAATGTTTCACCATTCGATCATCACTAGTAATGATCGATCAGAAACAGTTGAAAATGGAGCTGCAAGTTTCTGACCAGCATAGTAAGGGTCATGCTGCGATTGTCACCGATTATGGTGTGAGAATCGCCAATGCAAGTCTATGGGTGCGATGAAAAATCGGATTACAAACGGACCACACGTGTGACTTGCGAGAAAATCGCACCGGTGTCCTTTAGAAAAGCCGGCAATTCATCCTCGGCTATACTGTAAAATCACACTGACAGTTCTAATAAAGAATAGAAATATACACACATAGAATACATATATATACAGTACAGACCAAAAGTTTGGACACACCTTCTCATTCAAAGATTTTTCTGTATTTTCAGGACTATAAAAATTGTAGAATCACACTGAAGGCATCAAAACTATGAATTAACACATGTGGAATTATACATTACACTTTACAAAAAAGTGTGAAACAACTGAAAATATGTCTTATATTCTAGGTTCTTCAAAGTAGCCAACTTTTGCTTTGATTACTGCTTTGCACGCAGAAAAGGTGAACGGATGGACTCTACATGCCTGGTTCCCACCGTGAAGCATGGAGGAGGTGGTGTGATGGTGTGGGGGTGCTTTGCTGGTGACACTGTTGGGGATTATTCAAAATTGAAGCTGTGAGTGGTCCAGCTCACCCCAAACCATCTCGATTGAGTTCAGGTCAGTTGACTGTGGAGGCCAGGTCATCTGGCGTAGCACCCCAACACTCTCCTTCTTGGTCAAATAGCCATTACACAGCCTGGAGGTGTGTTTGGGGTCATTGTCCTGTTGAAAAATAAATGATGGTCCAACTAAACGCAAACCGGATGGAATAGCATGCTGCTGCAAGATGCTGTGGTAGCCATGCTGGTTCAGTATGCCTTCAATTTTGAATAAATCCCCAACAGTGTCACCAGCAAAGCACCCCCACACCATCACACCTCCTCCTCCTTGCTTCACGGTGGGAACCAGGCATGTAGCGTCCATATAAGACACATTTTCAGTTGTTTCACACTTTTTTGTAAAGTGTAATGTATAATTCTACATGTGTTAATTCATAGTTTTGATGCCTTCAGCGTGATTCTACAGTTTTCACAGTCATGAAAATACAGAAAAATCGTTGAATGAGATGGTGTGTCCAAACTTTTGGTCTGTACTGTGTGTATATATATATATATATATATATATTTATATATATATATATATATATATATATATACACATGTCATTGTGACACGTATATATATATATATTTATAGTTCATACACTTCTACATAGTATAATAGCCGCTATTTCAATTGCCGGCTTCTGTAAAGTTACAGAACCCGACATGAAATGACACATGGTTTACATACAGTTAACCATGTCATTTCATGTAGTTTGATATATGGTTTTCACTAACAATTACATGAGTGTACAGTATGTGCGCAAAATTTCATACATGTAGAGGTTAATTAAATGTGTAAATTCGTTGAAAAAAAATGCGTAGCTCGCGGTATTTTCTCTACCAGACAGGGAAAGCCAGCGACTGAAGACAGATATTAGTAGCCCTGAGAGGGAACATTTTTTTGTGCCTCCCTTGGCTACTAACATCTGCTCCCAGCCACCCTACAAAAGGCACATCTATGATTAGATGCGCCTTTTCTGGCACTTAGCCCATCTATTCCCATTGCCCTGTAGCGGTGGCTAATGGGTTAATAATGGTTTAAGGCTACCTTGCTCCTGGATGGTGACTTTAAGCCAGGTTAATAATTGAGAGTTGTCAATTAGACAACTATCAATTATTAATCCTATTGTATGAAATGAAAAATAAAACACACACACATTAATTAAAAATCATTTTAATGAAATAAATACGCAGTTTTTGACTATATTTTCTTGTACTGGTAATCCTTCGATTCCCTTGTTCTCCTGTAATAAAAAAAAATAATAAAACAACATTATTCTTACCTCTACGGCGCTCAGTCAGGTCCCACGCTGCAATCCATCTGAAAGGGTTAACATGTTTACAGCGAGGACCGCTGGTAATGCTGCAGCCTGGCTGTAAACCCCCTGAATGAATGAGTGCATCTCCCTGCAGCTGACAGGAGATGAAGTGATTAGCTGGGAAGCTTAATTGATTGTTTCCCATGGTAATCAGTTCACTTCAGGTCAGCCGGGGACTCCGCACAGCATCAGTGACGTCAGAGGGAGTCCCCAGCTAACCTGAAGTGAACTGAATAGTGTGGAAAACAATCAATGAAGCTTCCCACACTAATCAGCTCATCTCCTGTCAGCTGGGGAGATGAGCTCATTCATTCGGGGGCTTACAGCGAGGCTGAAGCATTAGCTCCGGTCCCCCACTGTAAACATGTTTACCCTTTGTGAAGGATTGCAGCGTGGGACCTGACTGAGCAACGGAGATGTAAGAATAATGTTGTTGTTTTTTTTTTTTTATTACAGGAGAACAAGGGAATCAAAGGATTACCAGTACAAGAAAATATGGTCAAAAACTGTGTATTTATTTCATTAAAATGATTTTTAATTAATGTGTGTGGGCTTTTTTTTCATTTCATACAATAGGATTAATAATTAATAGTTGTCTAGTTGACAACTCTCAATTATTAACCTGGGTTAAAGTCACCTTCCAATAGCAAGGTGGCCTTAACCCATTATTAACCCATTAGCCACCGCTACAGGGCAATAAGTGCCAGAAAAGGCGCATCTAATCATAGATGTGCCTTTTCTGGGGTGGCTGGGGGCAGATGTTAGTAGCCAGGGGGGGCACAACAAAAATGCACCCTCCCTAGGCTATTATTATCTGCACCCACTCACTGGCTTTCCCTGTCTGGTGGAGAAAATACCGCGGGAGCCCATGCATTTTTTTACAATGAATTTACACATTTAATTAACCCCTACATGAATGAAATTTTGCACACATACACTCATGTAATTGTTAGTGAAAACCATATATCAAACTACATGAAATGACATGGTTAACTGTATGTAAACCATGTGTCATTTCATGTCGGGTTCTGTAATTTTACAGAAGCTGGCAATTGAATTAGCGGCTATTATACTATGTAGAAGTGTATGAACTATAAATATATGTATATAGATATTTCTCAATGACATATATATATATATATATATATATATATATACACACAGTACAGACCAAAAGTTTGGACACACCTTCTAATTTAAAGATTTTTCTGTATTTTCATGACTATGAAAGTTGTAGATTCACACTGCAGGCATCAAAACTATGAATTAACACATGTGGAATTATATACTTAACAAAAAGTGTGTAACAACTGAAATTATGTCTTATATTCAAGGGTCTACAAAGTTGCTCACTTTTTGCTTTGATGACTGCTTTGCACACTCTTGGCATTCTCTTGATGAGCTTCCGTCACCGGAAATGGTTTGCACTTCACAGGTGTGCCCTGTCAGGTTTAATAAATGGGATTTCTGGCCTTATAAATGGGCTTGGGACCATCAGTTGTGCTACGCAGAAGTCTGGAGGATACACAGCTGATAGTCCTACAGAATAGACTGTTAGAATTTGTATTATGGCAAGAATAAAGCAGCTAAGTAAAGAAAAACGAGTGGCCATCATTACTTTAAGAAATGAAGGTCTATCAGTCCGAAAAATTGGGAAAACTTTGAAAGTCTCCCCAAGTGCAGTTGCAAAAACCATCAAGCGCTACAAAGAAACTGGCTCACATGAGGACCGCCCCAGGAAATGAAGACCAAGAGTCACCTCTGCTTCTGAGGATAAGTTTATCCGAGTCACCAGCCTCAGGAATCGCAGGTTTACAGCAGCTCAGATTAGAGACCAGGTCAATGCCACACAGAGTACGGGCAGTAAACACATCTCTACAACAACTGTTAAGAGGAGACTTTGTGCAGCAGGCCTTAATGGTAAAATAGCTGCTAGGAAACCACTGCTAAGGACAGGCAACAAGCAGAAGAGACTTGTTTGGCTAAAGATCACAAGGAATGGAAATTAGACCAGTGGAAATCTGTGCTTTGGTCTGATGAGTCCAAATTTGAGATCTTTGGTTCCAACCACCATGTCTTTGTGTGACGTAGAAAAGGTGAACGGATGGACTCTACATGCCTGGTTCCCACTGTGAAGCATGGAGGAGGAGGTGTGATGGTGTGGGGGTGCTTTGCTGGTGACACTGTTGGGGATTTATTCAAAATTGAAGGCATACTGAACCAGCATGGCTACCACAGCATCTTGCAGCGGCATGCTATTCCATTCGGTTTGCGTTTAGTTGGACCATCATTTATTTTTCAACAGGACAATGACCCCAAACACACCTCCAGGCTGTGTAAGGGCTATTTGACCAAGAAGGAGAGTGATGGGGTGCTACGTCAGATGACCTGGCCTCTAGTCACCAGACCTGAACCCAATCGAGGTGGTTTGGGGTGAGCTGGACCGCAGAGTGAAGGCAAAAGGGCCAACAAGTGCTAAGCATCTCTGGGAACTCCTTCAAGATTGTTGGAAGACCATTTCCGGTGACTACCTCTTGAAGCTCATCAAGAGAATGCCAAGAGTGTGCAAAGCAGTCATCAAAGCAAAAGGTGGCTACTTTGAAGAAGCTAGAATATAAGACATATTTTGTTGTTTCGCACTTTTTTGTTAAGTATATAATTCCACATGTGTTAATTCATAGTTTTGATGCCTTCTGTTATGATCTGCTACAAGCACTAAGGAAAGGTGGGAATTCTGTCCCTACAATAGGACTGAGCTGGATCCCTACGATGTAAGGGGAACCTGATCCTGCGACCAGACCCGCTAAAGTCCTCAGCTAGTCTGAACGAAGACCTATAGTTGCAAGGGAGGAATCCCTACAAGATCTAGGGACTGGGTGAAAAGGTGGACACCTCCTAACAGAAAGTGTAGCAGGGAATATAAAACAGAAAACAAATACTAAGAGATCCTAAGATCAAGCAAAACTGACAGAGTAAGGCACCTAAGCACCCGGCTAGCTTAAGAGTAGATAATACAATGAAGTCCAGCAAAGCCAGAAGGGCGGAGCCAGACTAAATAGGGTAAAAAGGTCATGTGACCAGCAAACTGAAACAAAATCTAACAAGAGGGTTCTAACAGTACCCTTCCTTCTAAGAGGATCCTCCGGATCCCCTAGGACTTAGGCTTATCCGGAAACCTCTTGTGAAACGCTCTAACAAGTCTAGACGCAGAAACATCATCCGCCCTCACCCATGAGTTATCCTCGGGTCCATAACCCTTCCAAGCGACGAGGTACTGCAAACTCCCTCTATACCGTCTAGAATTTAGGATGCGGGAAATCTCATATTGCCCATCCTCCACCACCAGGGGAATAGTGGCCGAGACGTCTCCATCTGAGACCTCAGCTTTTTTCAAGAGAGAAACATGAAACACCGGATTAATCTTCCAGGAGGTAGGAAGCTCCAACTTAACAGCAGATTGGTTAATAACCTGAAGCACCTTAAAGGGCCCTACAAACTTGGGACCCAATTTCTTAGACGGAATCCTCAAGCGCAGATTCTTAGAGGACAACCAAACCATGTCACCAATAGCAAACAAAACCTCTTGTCGTTTTCTATCAAAATACACTTTGGATCTTTTGTTAGCCTCCTGAAGATTACCACGCACATCAGTCCAAACTCTCTCCAAAACACCAGAAAAATTCTCCTCTTCAGGTACAGCCGATCCCAACTTGGAAAATGACCCAAAAGACGGATGTCTCCCAGTACAACAAAAAAAAGGCGAACAACCAGCAGAAGCGGATGTATGATTGTTAAGAGTAGAGTTGAGCATTCCGATACCGCAAGTATCGGGTATCGGCCGATATTCGCTGTATCGGACTTTAAATACTTAGTTCCGATATTTTCCATATATCGTATACCGGAATCGGAAGTTCCCATAATTCTTTGAGAGGCAATGTGATTTTAGTCAGCCAATGAGGAATCCTAAGAAGTGTGGGCACATCCTGTACTGCTGCGGTCATGTTAACTAATGGCATGGCTGTGATTGGATGCTGAAATGATGTCAGAATGCACTATAAAAGGTGCCGCCGCCATTTTAGCGTCACTGTGCTGTGAATTCAGTTAGGGACAGAACGCTGCTGTGCTGACTCTGAGGGACAGTTAGAGATTGCGATTTTGTGTACTTTGCTTTAGGCAGGCTAGTTTGACAACCGCTGTGTAAAGCTTCCTTTAGCCTTGCAGTGTTGTTTTCACAGCTCTGCAAGGTCTGTGTGTGAGTGCAGGTGACGCTGCAGTTTGCTCTGCATCCAACGCTGTTTGTAGGCATCTGCACGTGTCACTCACAGACTTTTTTTTTTTTTTCTTTAGTGTAATTCTTGCAGCTCCATTCAATTGAAATTATAGTGTGACGTTCTTCCATCCGTATCCAATACATTGGTTGCAAACACTATAGAAGTCCACAAAGGAGCCTTTCACAGATAGTGACCAGTTGTGTGCACTGCAGTGTTCACTCTAGTCTGTGATATATTTTTTTTTTGCTGAGTGCAGATCACGCTCCAGTTAGTCCTTAAACCACTGCTGGTTGTAGTCTGCTGAACGTGTGTCACTGCCTCATCCTTGTGATTTTTCTAGAATTGTTGCTGCTCCATTCTATTTAAAATAACTCCAATCTATTAGTGTGACGCGCTTCCATCCGTATCCAATACATTGGTTGCAAACACTATAGAAGTACACAAAGGAGCCTTTCACAGATAGTGACCAGTTGTGTGCACTGCAGTGTTCACTCTAGTCTGTGATATATTTTTTTTTTGCTGAGTGCAGATCACGCTCCAGTTAGTTCTTAAACCACTGCTGGTTATAGTCTGCTGAACGTGTGTCACTGCCTCATCCTTGTGATTTTTCTAGAATTGTTGCTGCTCCATTCTATTTAAAATAACTCCAATCTATTAGTGTGACGCGCTTCCATCCGTATCCAATACATTGGTTGCAAACACTATAGAAGTACACAAAGGAGCCTTTCACAGATAGTGACCAGTTGTGTACACTGCAGTGTTCACTCTAGTCTGTGATATATTTTTTTTTTGCTGAGTGCAGATCACGCTCCAGTTAGTTCTTAAACCACTGCTGGTTATAGTCTGCTGAACGTGTGTCACTGCCTCATCCTTGTGATTTTTCTAGAATTGTTGCTGCTCCATTCTATTTAAAATAACTCCAATCTATTAGTGTGACGCGCTTCCATCCGTATCCAATACATTGGTTGCAAACACTATAGAAGTACACAAAGGAGCCTTTCACAGATAGTGACCAGTTGTGTGCACTGCAGTGTTCACTCTAGTCTGTGATATATTTTTTTTTTGCTGAGTGCAGATCACGCTCCAGTTAGTTCTTAAACCACTGCTGGTTATAGTCTGCTGAACGTGTGTCACTGCCTCATCCTTGTGATTTTTCTAGAATTGTTGCTGCTCCATTCTATTTAAAATAACTCCAATCTATTAGTGTGACGTGCTTCCATCCGTATCCAATACATTGGTTGCAAACACTATAGAAGTCCACAAAGGAGCCTTTCACAGATAGTGACCAGTTGTGTGCACTGCAGTGTTCACTCTAGTCTGTGATATATTTTTTTTTGCTGAGTGCAGATCACGCTCCAGTTAGTTCTTAAACCACTGCTGGTTATAGTCTGCTGAACGTGTGTCACTGCCTCATCCTTGTATTTTTCTAGAATTGTTGCTGCTCCATTCTATTTCAAATAACTCAAATCTATTAGTGTGACGCGCTTCCATCCGTATACAATACATTGGTTGCAAACACTATAGAAGTACACAAAGGGGCCTTTCACAGCTAGTGAACAGTTGTCTGAAGTGTTCACTGCAGTCTCTGCGGAATAACAACACTTAGGCCTTTTAACTTTTCTGACTTTCTTTATCAATCTACCAAGATGAAGAAGGCAGGGAGTAAGGCACGTGGTCGTGGCCGTGGAGTTTCAGCAGGGAGAGGACGTGGGGATTCTGTGGCTGCTGCCGCCCCCAGTGACACAGCATCCACCAGTTTTCCCCGTGAGCGTTCCTTTATGTGCAGTTTTGTAGGAGCTCGGCGTACCCCCCTGCTGCGGGAAGAACAAATTGAAGCCGTTGTTGGTTGGATGGCAGCCAATGCATCGACTTCAATTGCTTCCACCTCCTCTCAGGACCACAACACTGTTGAGCAACCATCTGTCTGTTCACCGCCTGTCAAATTGCCCAGGCAGTCAGAGAGTTCTGAACTGGAGCCAGCTGAGTCTCTGCTTCTGTTCTCAGAATCTGTTGGCTTGCAAACAGGGGCCCAGCCAAGCAGCATTCTGGAATGTGAAGAAGAGGGAGTATGCAGTGATGCGCAACAGCTGTGTCTCTCTGAATCAGAAGAGGCGGGTGAACCAGTGCCGATGGTCAGCACACCGCAGAACGCATCTGATGATGATGAGACTCAGGTGCCAGTTTCTGTTGAGCATGGTGCTGGCCAGACCACCCAACAGCAGCAGGTGTTGGAAGAGGGTAGTGGAGATGATGAGGTCCAAGACCCAACATGGCGTGAGGGACAGGAAGGTGGTGGGAGCTGCTCTGAGGATGAGATTGTCCCAACGGTACAAACAGGAGGGAGAGGTAGGCTGCAGACTCGGTTGCCTCTAGCCTCCAGTTTGGCACCTGTTGGGAGCAGTTCTCTTCCAAAAGTCAAAATGGGCGCTCCCAGGACTTGCACTGCGTGGTCCTTTTTTGACAGACTTGCAGATGATATTTGCTATGTTAAATGCAAGCTGTGTAAGCAAAAAGTAAAAAGAGGTAAAAATTGCAGTAACCTCAATACCACAAATATGTGGAAACATGTGCGGACAAAGCACGTAGTTGAGTTACAAAGACACACTGGAGATGTAAGCCAACCTACAGCAGCACCTACATCTTCAGGTCGTGTTGGAGCCTCTACCTCCAGCTCACACACAGCTGGTTCTGCTTCCTCACAGGATCGCCATGGAAGAACCTCGGTCACTGTTGTCCAGAGACAAAGTGTTATTCCACCCACAGCAGCAAGTTCCTGTCATCTTCACACTCCCAGGCCACAAAACAGCCATCGGTACCACAGGCATGGGATAAAAGACGGCCATACTCGGCAAACCATCCACGAGCACAGGCTCTGAATGCTGGCATTGCAAAACTCCTGTCCCTTGAAATGCTGTCATTCAGGCTGGTGGAGACTGACAGTTTCCGTAACTTAATGGCATTGGCAGTCCCACAATACAATGTGCCAAGCCGATTTTATTTCAGCAGGCAAGCCGTCCCTGGTCTGCAAAAACATGTCGAGGGAAGCATTAAACATGCGCTACTAAACGCCGTCTGTAGCAAGGTCCACCTGACCACCGATGCGTGGACCAGTACCCATGGCCAGGGACGATACCTTTCCCTCACTGCCCATTGGGTCAATGTTGTGGAGCCGGGTACAGATCTTGCGAGTGGCGCTGTACGTGTTCTGTCAACTCCAAGGATTGCAGGAATCCAGTCTGTACACATTGACTCCTCCTCCTACTCCAGTTCCTCAGAATCATCGCTGCAGGAGCCGTCACGGTCTACCTCCACATGGACCCGTGAACGCTTACCTGTTGTGACCGATATGAGCACAGCCGTGGCCAAACGTCAACAGGCCGTCCTGAAATTAATTTCCATGGGGAATCGAAGCCACACAGCGCAGGAGGTCTGGAATGCCATCAAGCAGGAGAGCGACGTGTGGTTTTTGCCAGCGAATCTCCAGCCAAGCTTGGTAGTGTGTGACAATGGCCGAAATCTGGTGGCAGCTCTGGGCCTTGGCAACCTCACTCACATACCATGTCTGGCACATGTGCTCAACTTGGTCGTGCAGAGTTTTTTGAGGGAGTATCCGGATCTTGCTGAACTTCTGCAGAAGGTCCGCCTGGAGTGCGCTCACTTGCGACGTTCCAGCATAGCCAGATCGCGCATTGCTGCTCTGCAACGCAGATTTCGCCTTCCTGAACATCGCATCTTATGTGACGTACCCACCAGGTGGAATTCCACCTTACATATGTTGGAGCGGTTGTGTGAGCAACAGCCAGCAGTAATGGAGTATCAGCTGCATCAGGCGCAATCAACTCGCAATTTGCGCCGTTCACACTTCACCTCTACTGAGTGGGCCTCTATGAAGGACATCTGCCACGTTTTGCGTGCGTTTCATGACTCAACGCGGATGGCGAGTGCAGATGATGCACTAGTCAGCATGACTGTCCCCCTTATCTGCATGCTTCAAAAATCACTGCAAGCACTAAAGGATGAGGTTTTGGAAGAGGTGGAGGATGAGGAGTCACAAATTCACTCACCTTCTGGACAGTCAGCGCAACTTGGTTCCTCACAAAGGGCTGGGCAGGGCTCACTTTGTGAGGAGGATGAGGAGGAGTCAATGGAGGAGGAAGAAATCCCTACAGAGGGAGGTACACAACGCTCTAGTCAGTATGTAGAGCGAGGGTGGGGCAATGCAGAGCAGGCAGAGATGACGCCTCTTCCAGAGGACAGCGTTTGTTGGGCAGTTGGGAGTCTGCAGCACATGGTTGATTTCATGCTGCAGTGCCTGAGAAACGACCGCCACATCGCCCACATTCTCACCACATCAGATTATTGGGTGTACACCCTCCTAGACCCTCGCTACCGGGACAACTTACAAAGCCTCATCACACCGTTGAACCGGGAGCGTAAAATGCGGGAGTACCAAGACAGACTGGTGCAATCCATAATATTCTCCATTCCAGCCGAGAGCACTGCTGCTACTACTGCTTTACAAAGAATCTCTGTGCGTCGAGGCAGTGGAGACACCTCTGCAACAAGAGGGAGCACAAGCAGCAGGGTAAGAGCAGTATGTTACAAATGTGGCGGTTTTGTGTCAGCGCCACCAATGTCTACACCATCCGAGACGACTCCACTCACCATGAGGCAACGTTTACGTAAGATGGTGACAGACTACATGTCTTTCCCTCTCAGTGTACTCCCAGATGGCTCTTCCCCTTTCAAGTTTTGGGTCTCTAAGCTGGATACATGGCCAGAGCTTAGCCAGTATGCATTGGAGGTTCTGGCTTGCCCTGCTGCCAGTGTATTATCTGAGCGCGTCTTTAGTGCTGCAGGTGGTGTACTAACAGACCGTCACATGCGACTATCCTCAGAGAATGTAGACCGGCTTACTTTTCTGAAAATGAACAAGGCATGGATCTCACCTGAATTTGCCTGCCCGTTTTCAGATTAAATAACTGTTTGCCAACGTTTTCCATGTCTCCTGTTATGTTCATCTTTCTACCACCTGAACTCTACTCCCTGGGCTACAACACTGCCAGTCACAGGGAAATGATCAGTTACAAAACAAAATGTTATCCCCAACAAATAGACTCAACGTAGGGTCACTGAGTTGCGCCGAACCAAAATTGTCACCTGACACATTTAAGTATTACAATTCTGTTCCCGGTGGCAAATCTTCCATCTCCCCAACTAACACTTCTATAGGAGAGGTGTTTTCCTCCTCCACCGAAGGCAAAGGTAATACTGACCACTGCACACATGTGTTATGCATAGTGAGACTGATAGTAGCCAAAGTTGTTGTCCAGGGGCTCAGTCAGGTGGGGGCAATCAGCTCTCACATGTCATGGTTCTTGGCACCGCCAACAGATTATGGGGCCCCTTTCGTTCCCCGACCCTTCCTGGGCGGCCCTCAGAGTCTCTGCTCGCCGAGCTGTGGGTGAAGGTTTGGTGAATTTAATTGGTAGCTTCCGGGTAGTCTCTCCCTGTATCTCCTTGGTAGGCCCATATCTTTCAATGAGGTCTACCATTTGGAGACCATCAGTAGGGGCTGCCTGTCCAACCCATGTTTGAAGGGTGTGGGGCAAAGTTCGCCCGAATTTATCAGTCACTATACGATCCAGCATATCGCGGGTGACAACACCTCAGGCTGAAAGCACTTTTCTATCAGGTGTATCAAGTCATAATACTGGGACCGAGCTGGCTCGGAAGGGAAAACTTCCATTGTTGTACACGCTGGGCCAGGAAAAAAACATTTACCCCAAGACGTGCAAGTATCTCACCATTCACGCTCTCATAGTCCTCCTGTTGCTGGGGGGGTAGGTCCCTATAGGCTTTAGCGGGTCCTGAAGTCAAAAACGGAGCCACGATCTCGGCCCACTAGTCCCGAGGCAGTCTCTCCCTTTTAGCCACGCCTTCAAACATCTCCAGCTACACCTCAACGTCATCTGATTGTTCCATCTTTCGGATCGCTGTACGCACCGCTTTCCGGACATCATGGCATCCCGGGCAGCTCTTACTGTCTGCGGCGCTGTGATGTGCTGCATCAGTAAACTATTGGTTTTCTGTTGCTGTCGATTAAATATCTGCTGCTACATAGCCTGCTGCTGTATAGCCTGCTGCCGCTACATAGCCTGCTGTTGTATAGCCTGCTGCTGCTGCATAGCCTGCTGTTGCTGCTGTGTAGCCTGCTGTTGCTGTCGCATGGCCTCCACTAGCATTTTTACTTTGTTCTCCATCTTCGGACAGTTATCCAGCCGGTTTTGGTGCACTTTCTAAAACCAGGACATTTACTGTCATGCATGAAAAACAGCCTGACCTCACTGCGTTGCCCGCATTCTCCACCAATTGTAGGGAACCGCTGTGGTAGGCAGGGCTGGGCCGCAGTAATGAGGCAAACACACAGCCTTTTATTTCAAAGTTCAGTGATTTTAATCATGAGTTCAACAAAAAGTCCATATAACAAAATGAAAACACAACATAAATCACTCCAGTTTGGAGAACCACTGGTCCCAGACTCACCTTGCTTGTGACGGGCTTAACTAAGCGGCTGCAGGACAGCTGAGACCGCCAGGTCACATTCCGGGTGGTCTGTTACTCGCTTCCTGGTGCACACTGCCACACAGTAACAAAACAATGTTCCAGGCTTACTCCAGCCAAACTCCTTCCTTCCACACAACAACTACAACAGCTCCTTGTTTTATAGGCCTACAAAACACCATCAGGTGACGTACACATCAGCTGACCAGATCACGTGACTATGACCTCATCACAGGTCGTAGTAATCATGGAAAATCATGAGCATACTTCAGTCTGGTTGAAGAAATATATCTCCCATCTTGTCAAATCAATTGTCTACCACCTCTTCTATAATATTACGCAGGCGATTTCTGTAGAAATAATGCACTTGTAGAGTTTCAATAAAGTGAGAAGGGGGCTAATTGAATTTTTCCATAATCTCCTTGGATGTCAGCCACCTACACTCTTTTAGGTGCATGAGATGGAATACTGTATGTATACCTTTAGTATGCCACGTCTCAAAAACGCTGTCTGTCACTCCCACTGGGAATTCTGGGTGAGCCCATAAAGGCATGTGTTTAGATAACTGAGAAGACAACCCATGCGCTCGTCTGGTTGCCTTACAGGCAATTACTGTATCGCGCAGTAGCGCTGATCACTATGACCGGGAGTTTACAAATCACAGTGTCAACACATGAGGCCAAAATACAACCCTCTGTCAGTCCAGATTCCAGCAATACATCTGAGTAGGACTAAGTCCCCTTAAACCAATCTCTCCCCACTCTGATCAAGCACGAAAAGTTATAACTCCTAACGTTTGGCACGGCCAGGCCCCCATCTTTTACTGCACGCATAATTTTTCGTATTGCTATTCTGGGCCGTTTTCCCCTCAAGATGAATCTGGTCAATGCTTTTTTTATCCGAGAAACATCATATTTGGTATCGCCGCGTCCGTAATGACCCGCCCTATAGAACTGTCCCACTAGTTAACCCCTTTAGTGAACCCCTTAAAATAAAAAAATAAAAAACAAAGCAAAAAATCAATGATTTATTATCATACCGCCGAACAAAAAGTGGAATAACATGCGATCAAAAAGACAGATATAAATAAACATGGTACCGCTGAAAACGTCACCTTGTCCCGCAAAAATTGAACCACCATACAGCATCATCAGTGAAAAAATAAAAAAGTTATAGGTCGCAGAATAAAGCGATACAAAAATAATTATTTTTTATATAAAATTGTTTTTATTGTATAAAAGCGCCAACATTTAAAAAAATGATATAAATGAGGTATCGGCGTAATCGTACTGACCCGAAGAATAAAACTACTTTATCAATTTTACCACACGCGGAACGGTATAAACGCCCCCCCAAAAGAAATTCCTGAATTGCTGATTTTTGTTCATTCTAACCTCCCAAAAATCGAAATAAAAAGCGATCAAAAAATGTCACGTGCTCAAAATGATAACAATAAAAACGTCAACTCGTATCGCAAAAAATAAGACCTCACATAACTCTGTGGGCCAAAATATGCAAAAATTATAGCATATATTTATATAATATATAGTTATATATTATAACTATAGTGGGATGCAAAAACTATTTTTTGCAATAAAAAGCGTCTTTTAGAGTGACAGCTGCCAATCATAAAAACCCGCTATAAATAGTAAATCAAACCCCCCTTTATCACCCCTTAGTTAGGGAAAAATAATAAAATTAAAAAAATGTATTTATTTCCATTTTCCCATTAGGGTTAGGGTTAGAGTTGCGGCTAAAGTTAGGGTTAGAATTGGGCCTAAAGTTAGGATTAGGGTTAGGGGTGGGATTAGGGTTAGGGTGTGTTAGGGTTAGGTTTGGATTTACAATTGGGGGTTTCCGCTGTTTAGGCACATCAGGGGTTCTCCAAACGCGACATGGCGTCTGATCTCAATTCCAGCCAATTCTGCATTGAAAAAGTCAAACGGTGCTCCTTCCCTTCTGAGCTCTGACATGCGCCCAAACAATAGTTTACCCCCACATATGGGGTATCAGCGTACTCAGGACAAATTGCACAATAACTTTGGGGTCCAATTTCTTCTGCTACCGTTGGGAAAACGAAAAATGGGGGCGAAAATATCATTTTTGTAGAAAAAAAATGATGTTTTTGTTTTTACGGCTGTACGTTATAAACTTGTGTGAAGCACTTGGGGCTTCATAGCGCTCACCACACATCTAGATAAGTTCCTTGTGGGGTCTATTTTCCAAAATGGGGTCACTTGTGGGGGGTTTCCACTGTTTAGGCACATCACGGGCTCTCCAAAGCCCCGACGTGTGCCCATACAGTAGTTTTCTCCCACATATGGGGTATCAGCGTACTCAGGACAAATTGGACAAGTTTTGGGGCCTAATTTCTCCTGTTACCCTTGTAAAAATAAAATATTGGGGGCAAAAAAATAATTTTTTTAAAAATAAAAAAGGATTTTTTATTTTTACGGCTGTACGTTATAAACTTCTGTGAAGCACTTCGGGGTTCAAAGTGCTCACCACACATCTAGATAAGTTCCTTGGGGGTCTATTTTCCAAAATGGGGTCACTTGTGGGGGTTTCCACTGTTTAGGCACATCAGGGGCTCTCCAAATGCGACATGACGCCCGCATACCATTCCATCAAAGTCTGCAATCCAAAACGTCACTACTTCCCTTCCAAGCCCCGACATGTGCCCATACAGTAGTTTTCTCCCACATATGGGGTATTAGCATACTTAGGACAAATTGGACAATAACTTTTGGGGTCCAATTTCTCCTTTTACCCTTGGGAAAATAAAAAGTTGAGGACTAAAAGATCATGTTTGTGGAAAAAATATGATTATTTTGTTTTCATACTCGGGCGTTATAAACTTTAGTGAAACACCTGGGGGTTCAAAGTTCTCACCACACATCTAGATAAGTTCTTTGAGGGGTCTAGTTTCCAAAATGGTGTCATTTGTGGGGGTTTCCACTGTTTATGCAGATCAGGAGCTCTCCAAACACGACATGGCATCCAGCCAATTCTGCATTGAAGAAGTCAAACGGCGCTCCTTCCCTTCCGAGCTCTGCCATGCACCCAAACAGTGGTTTACCCCCACATATGGGTTATCAGCGTACTCAGGACAAATTGCACAATAACTTTTTGGGTCTTGTTATCCTTAGGAAAATAAAAATTGGGGTGAAAAGATCATTTTTGTGGAAAAAATAAGATTTTTTAATTTTACGGCTCTACATTATAAACTTGTGTGAAGCATTTGGGGGTTCAAATAGCTCATCACAGATCTAGATAAGTTCCTTAGGGGGTCTAGTTTCCAAAATGGGTCACTTGTGGGGGGTTTCCACTGTTTAGGCACATCAGGGGCTCTCCAAATGCAACATGGCGTCCAATCTCAATTCCAGCCAATTTTGGTTGAAGAAAGTCAAATGGTGCTCCTTCCATTCCGAGCTCTGCCGTGCGCCCAAACAGTGGTTTCCCCCCACATATGGGGTATGAGCATACTCAGGACAAATTGGACAACAACTTTTGTGGTCCAATTTCTCCTGTTACCCTTGGGAAAATAAAAAATTGGTGACTAAAAGTTAATTTTTGTGGGAAAAAATAGGATTTTTTATTTTCATGCCCGGGCATTATAAACTTGTGTGAAACACTTGGGGGATCAAAGTGCTCACCACAGATCTAGGTAAGTTCATTAGGGGGTCTAGTTTCCAAAATGGGGTCACTTGTGGGTGGTTTCCACTGTTTAGGCACATCTGGGGCACTGCAAACGGAACATGACCCCCATCAACGTCTGCATTCCAAAACGTTATTACTTCCTTTCCAAGCCCTGCCGTGCACCCAAACAGTTCCCCCCCACATATTTGGTATCAGCGTATTCAGGACAAATTGGACAACAACTTTTGGGGTCCAATTTCCTTGGGAAAAATCAAAAATTTGGGACTAAAAAATCATTTTTGTGGAAAATTGTTTTTTTTTTTTTTTTACACCCAGGCATTATAAACTTTTGTGAAACACTTGGGGGTTCAAAGTGTTCACAACAGATCTAGATAAGTTCCATAGTGTGTCTAGTTTACAAAATGGTGTTACTTGTGGGGGTTTCCACTGTTTAGGCGCATCAAGGGCTCTCCAAACACGACATGGCGTCCAATCTCAATTCCAGCCAATTTTGGTTTGAAAAAGTCAAACAGCGCTCCTTCCCTTACGAGCTCTGCCGTGCGCCCAGACAGTGGTTTTCCCCCACATATGGGGTGTTGGCGTACTCAGGAGAAATTGCACAACAACTTTATCTGTCCATTTTCTCCTTTTACCCTTGTGAAAATAAAAAAAAGTTTGTAAAAGATAATTTTTGTGACTAAAAAGTTAAATATTAATTTTTTCATTCCACGTTGCTTCAGCTCCTGTGAAGCACCTGAAGGGTTAATAAACTTCTTGAATGTGGTTTTGAGTACCTTGAGGGGTGCAGTTTTTAGAATGGTGTCACTTTTGGGTATTTTCTGCCATATAGACCCCTCAAAGTAACTTCAAATGTGAGGTGGTCCCTAAAAAAAATGGCTTTGTAAATTTTGTTGTAAAAATGAGAAATAGCTGGTCAACTTTTAACCCTTATAATTTCCTAACAAAAAAAAATGTTGGTTCCAAAATTGTGCTGATGTAAAGTAAACATGTGGGAAATGTTATTTATTAACTATTTTGTGTGACATATTTCTCTGTTTTAAGGGAATAAAAATTCAAAGTTTGAAAATTGCACAATTTTCAAAATTTTCGCCATATTTGCGTTTTTTTTAAAAAATAAACGCAAGTTACAGTACAGACCAAAAGTTTGGACACACCTTCTCATTCAAAGATTTTTCTGTATTTTCATGACTATGAAAATTGTAGAATCACACTGAAGGCATCAAAACTATGAATTAACACATGTGGAATTATACATTACACTTTACAAAAAAGTGTGAAACAACTGAAAATATGTCTTATATTCTAGGTTCTTCAAAGTAGCCACCATTTGCTTTGATTACTGCTTTGCACGCAGAAAAGGTGAACGGATGGACTCTACATGCCTAGTTCCCACCGTGAAGCATGGAGGAGGTGGTGTGATGGTGTGGGGGTGCTTTGCTGGTGACACTGTTGGGGATTATTCAAAATTGAAGCAGTGAGCGGTCCAGCTCACCCCAAACCATCTCGATTGAGTTCAGGTCTGATGACTGTGGAGGCCAGGTCGTCTGGCATAGAACCCCAACACTCTCCTTCTTGGTCAAATAGCCCTTACACAGCCTGGAGGTGTGTTTGAGGTCATTGCCCTGTTGAAAAATAAATGATGGTCCAACTAAATGCAAACCGGATGGAATAGCATGTGTCACCAGCAAAGCACCCCCACATCATCACACCACCTCCTCCATGCTTCACGGTGGGAACCAGGTATGTAGAGTCCATCCGTTCACCTTTTCTGCGTGCAAAGCAGTAATCAAAGCAAAAGGTGGCTACTTTGAAGAACCTAGAATATAAGACATATTTTCAGTTGTTTCACACTTTTTTGTAAAGTGTAATATATAATTCCACATGTGTTAATTCATAGTTTTGATGCCTTCAGTGTGATTCTACAATTTTCACAGTCATGAAACTACAGAAAAATCGTTGAATGAGAAGGTGTGTCCAAACTTTTGGTCTGTACTGTATATCGAATAAATTTTACCACTACCATGAAGTACAATATGTCACGAGAAAACAATCTCAGAATCGCGAAGATCCATTGAAGCGTTCCAGAGTTATAACCTTATAAAGAGACAGTGGTCAGAATTGTAAAAATTGGCCCGGTCATTAACGTGCAAACCACCCTTGGGGTTTAAGGGGTTAAATGAGAAGGTGTGTCCAAACTTTTGGTCTGTACTGTATATCTCTACTAGAGATGAGCAAATATTTCAATATTCGATTTGGATTACATTCGCTGAATTTGCAATATTCGTTGAATATTCGCCGTACATTACCGAATGCCATTATAGTCAATGGGAGGCAAAAACAAACGCATGCGCAACACCTTAGATCGGCCCTAAATGCTGCCAAAACATCATTGGGATCCATTATATGTCGGTTTTGCTAGCCACCGACAAAATCTCACCAGACGGATGTGAAACGTACGCTCAGATGCGAGAAAATCGCATCCTCGCATTCTAATCGGATGACAGACGGATCAATGTTCAGGAAACATTTGTGCGATTATCGGCCGTCAAAAACGGTCCGATTTTTTAGACAATGTGTGTGTCTCCAGCCTAAATGGAATATTGGCGATTCACAATAATTACCTTTGCAAGCAGAGACAGTTGGGGCCCCAGTCCTAGGGATGGTTCAGGGTCCCTTTTCCTAATCATGTACAGTGACTGCATGACAGTAAGGCCAGGATCACACATGCTAGGAAATCGCAATATAATCTCGGCACACACCAGTGATGTATAGTGATGAAGATTTAATCAAGGATATAAGTACATACAACACAAACGTTTCGGTCAAGCATGACCTTCATCGGTGTACTGTAATATAATGAAACAAAATGGAATACGTGTGCAAAAAGAATTCAATAAAACATAGGGCATATAAAGAAAGTATATACAGATGTAATTTTATGCGATTTACATAATGTAGGAATAATATATAGGCATATGCTGCTCAGAAACATCCAATATAGTAATCATAAAGATATATAGAGGTATAAATTATCCCTCAAGGCAAAGGTAACGTATAATAAGTCATGCGGTCAATACATACCAGAATATGTACTATAAATCAGGTGCAGAGAAGCAGAAGGCTATACCTGGTGAGAATGTGATAACACAGGTGAGGGGTGCGCTGGAAATTTATCAGCTAGAAGAGAAGCCAGTGTGTAGAAATATATGTTACCTACCACAAGCCTCAGGGCTGTGGAAAGAGCGCAATGGCTAAAAAGACACAGGAGATGGCTATAAGAATGCCGCAAAAAATGTCCATATAACTGCATATTAAGAATCAGGACGATCATATAATAGGGTGCTGAAAAGGCTGTGCTTACCGTTATGGTGAGGGCAGAGTAAGATGGCTAAGACGCGGTATACCACCGCTTGTCAGAGAGCGCTGTGTGGCTGCCAGTGGCGGCATATAAAGCCTGATATACATGTGGTCCGGACCGGAAGTTCGGTACCGGAAGTGAGGCGGCGTGCGTTCCAGGCTTGCCGCAGGTGCGTTCCAAATGCAGGAAGCAGTATGGAGGATGAGTAAAAAGTGCCTAAATATGCAGTGTAGCGTCATACAGTGCTACTAATGGTGCAGAAAGCGATATAGATAGCCAGAGCAGGATGGTATACTACAGTCAGGTAGTGAAACTGGTGGTGATAGTGCTCACAGGTTCTGTGCCCAAGGAGGAAGTATTCTATTCATTGTGGCAGATTCTGTAAACAAGGAGTAAACAATCAGTACACAATAGATAAGCAGAGGATATATATCACATTAATAAGGCATAGGAAGAAACCTTTAAATAAATGATATAATGTCATATTCTCTATTTAACCCTTTCGGGTGCAGTGTGTCTAATTGGTGAATCCAGTAAGCTTCTCTTTTTTTAAGAAGGCTGATACGATCGCCCCCCCGGCGTGGTGCATGTACATGTTCGATAACTTGGTACTGGAGTTGCGCAATATTATGACCAGATGTTATAAAATGATTAGGGATGGGAAGAAGAAGATTTTTACATCTAATCGTCGACTTGTGTTTGGATATGCGATTTTTTATAGCTTGAGTAGTCTCGCCCACATATAACAGGCCACATGGGCATTTGATTAAATAGACAACAAAACTAGAATTACATGTAAAGTAATCTTTTATCTCGTATCTTTTACCCGTGTGTGGATGATGGAATACGTTGCCTTTAATGATGTTGTTGCATTGCAGACATTGGAGACATGGAAATGTCCCATGTTTAGGATTGGAGAGAAAACGTTGTTTCGTAGGGGGGTGAGAACTACCTATGTCGGCTCTGATTAGATGGTCCCTAAGATTGCGCGGTCGACGGAAGCAAGGGAGGAACGGTCTGTTAAATTCTTTGACACTTGGGTGTGCGGTACTTAGAAGATGCCAGTGGCGTCGTATACTGGTGTGAAGTCGGTAAGCTATGGGGTGATAGTCGTGTACGAAAGGAATCCTATCACACGTGTCCGCTTTAGGGGAGATGGGATCCACTGGGAGGTCAAGTGTGTGTTCCGGGTAACCTCGTGCACGAAATTTGTTGCGCATTTCTTCAATGCGTACGTCTTTGGTAGCTGTGTTGGAAAAGATTCTCTGGACTCGTTTAAGTTGGGATTTGGGAATTGAATCCTTCATTTTAGTTGGATGGAAGCTTTTATAGAAAAGCAGACTATTACGGTCCGTGGGTTTGGTATATATATCGGAGGAAAGCTTGTTGCCTTCTCTAATAATGCTAACATCTAAGAAATTAATGTTTTCTTTATTGAAACTCATTGTGAAATCCAGTCCTGGCCAGGAATTGCACAAGAAGGAAAAGAAATCATTAAGGGTACTCAGAGAACCAGTCCAAATGCAGAAGACGTCATCAATATATCTCTTCCATACAATAGCGTGTGTGCGGAAGATATGGTTGTTGTAGATTTTACTATCCTCGTAGTGGGCGACGTAGCAATTGGCATACGGAGGTGCTGCGTTCGAGCCCATAGCGGTCCCCCTGGTCTGTAGATAAAAAGTATCCCCAAAAAGGAAAAAATTTTTGGTCAACAGGATAGTCAGTAATTCGCAACACATGTCAATTTCATCAGAATTGAAAGTGGAGGATTCCAGAAGTCTACGTGCTGAATGAATACCATCTTGATGTGGTATAGAGGTGTATAAATCTTTAATATCAAAGGTGACTAGAAAGGCCTCCTCAGGGATTGGATCAAGATTATGTACCATGTTGAGAAAATCTCCTGTGTCTAGGAGAAACGAGGGAGATTGTTTAATAAGTGGTGTCAGAATTTTCTCCAGGTATTTGGCTATGGGAGAGAAGATAGACTCTGTGGAGGCAACTATAGGTCTCCCAGGAGGGTTGGTAAGATTTTTGTGTATTTTGGGTAGTACGTAGAAAACTGGGGTGATGGGAAATTTCTTTTGGAGGTATTCACCAGTCTTAATGTCAATAGTACCGTTCGAGATATATTTAGTTACGGTGGTCTGGATAACAGAATTAATTTCATTAGTTGGGTCATGGTCTAATTTTAGGTAGATGGAGGTATCATTTAGTTGTCGATTAACTTCATTCAAGTACATGGATTTATCTAGTACGACAATTGCACCCCCTTTGTCGGCTGGTTTAACTATAATATTTTTGTCATCCTGTAAATTACGTAATGCCTGTTGGTCAGGAGATGTCATGTTAGAGGGAAAGAATAACTTTTTCTTGTGTAAATCCTCTTTGAGGTCACAAAATGTATTGTGAATGAAGGAGATGAAAGTCTCCAACGCATGAGAACCATAAGGGGGTCTGAATATACTCTTGTTACGTAGGCCCAATTGTTGGGCTGATAAGGATGTGGAGGGGATGTCAATGTTGGTGTTTGAGACATTGGAGAAATATAGCTTCAACCTGAGCGATCTATAGAATCGTTGAAGATCCATCTCAAGTTTAAAGGTATTATAGCGGTAGCTGGGGCAAAAAGAAAGACCCTTTTGTAAAAGTTGGTGTTCTGCTATACCCAAGTTTTTGGATGAGATATTAATGACCAGGGGGTTGTTACCTGGGAGCGGGTCACTCGATTGAATTCTCTGTGAGTGTCTCTTTCCTCGGCGGGTCCTCTTCTTCTTGTGGCCCGTCTCCTTTGTCCTAAAAAACGGTTGGGCTGGAAGGGTCTTTCTCGATCCAATCCTGATGTAGATACATCTGTGGAGGACCTGTAATAGGAGCGTGAAAAGTTCCCAGACGTAGGCGATACTTGCCATTTGTAGACCCTTTGATGTTCGTAATCTTCTGTATCACGGGCAAATTTGTTCCTCTTTCTTGTTTCGGTCTCCCGGCGGTGTATATTGATGATGTCGTTGATCTTTGTCTTGAGGTTAGTAAATTCCTCTGGTGTAGTAGAAGCAGTAAGTTGGCTCTCGATGTTGGCGATTTCTTCTTTGCTTTTCACGATGGCTCGGTGGAGGTGTTCCAATGTTAGGGTAATGAGATCAAAAGAGCATTTATTAATAATTTGTTAAAATTTGATACAAAAATCTTGTGAATCGTGGAATAGGGTGGGACGTAAAGGAACGCGTAACCCTCTCGGTATCCTCTGAACTTTGAGGTATTCCGTGAGGGTAGCGCAGTGAAGTTCAAAGTTGGTGCATCTCCTGAGTTCCCTTTCTAGATCCCGGCCCTTGTTTCTTTGGGGGGGACCCGTAGAAAATCGCTTGAAAGAGTGGATCGTGCTATAATATTGGATGTTTCATCCGCATTATATGATAATGTAAGGGATGATGACATTGCCCAGAACGCAGTGTGCTCAAAGAAAAGGATAATACGTGGAAATTAGTCGTTGGCACAACTGCTGTGGAAAGACTGTGGTGCCAGAGTAGGATCCCAATCCGTGCAGTATTGCAATATAATCTCGGCACACACCAGTGATGTATAGTGATGAAGATTTAATCAAGGATATAAGTACATACAACACAAACGTTTCGGTCAAGCATGACCTTCATCGGTGTACTGTAATATAATGAAACAAAATGGAATACGTGTGCAAAAAGAATTCAATAAAACATAGGGCATATAAAGAAAGTATATACAGATGTAATTTTATGCGATTTACATAATGTAGGAATAATATATAGGCATATGCTGCTCAGAAACATCCAATATAGTAATCATAAAGATATATAGAGGTATAAATTATCCCTCAAGGCAAAGGTAACGTATAACAAGTCATGCGGTCAATACATACCAGAATATGTACTATAAATCAGGTGCAGAGAAGCAGAAGGCTATACCTGGTGAGAATGTGATAACACAGGTGAGGGGTGCGCTGGAAATTTATCAGCTAGAAGAGAAGCCAGTGTGTAGAAATATATGTTACCTACCGCAAGCCTCAGGGCTGTGGAAAGAGCGCAATGGCTAAAAAGACACAGGAGATGGCTATAAGAATGCCGCAAAAAATGTCCATATAACTGCATATTAAGAATCAGGACGATCATATAATAGGGTGCTGAAAAGGCTGTGCTTACCGTTATGGTGAGGCAGAGTAAGATGGCTAGATGCTGCAAGAGATCTTGATTTCTCGGATTAAACTCTGTAGTTCGGGACGATGACGTATAAACGCGCATAAATGAAAATAATCGACTAATCTTTACTACTCCTCCTCACTAGGACCGCTTGTCAGAGAGCGCTGTGTGGCTGCCAGTGGCGGCATATAAAGCCTGATATACATGTGGTCCGGACCGGAAGTGAGGCGGCGTGCGTTCCAGGCTTGCCGCAGGTGCGTTCCAAATGCAGGAAGCAGTATGGAGGATGAGTAAAAAGTGCCTAAATATGCAGTGTAGCGTCATACAGTGCTACTAAGCGGCCTAATGGTGCAGAAAGCGATATAGATAGCCAGAACAGGATGGTATACTACAGTCAGGTAGTGAGACTGGTGGTGATAGTGCTCACAGGTTCTGTGCCCAAGGAGGAAATATTCTATTCATTGTGGCAGATTCTGTAAACAAGGAGTAAACAATCAGTACACAATAGATAAGCAGAGGATATATACCACATTAATAAGGCATAGGAAGAAACCTTTAAATAAATGATATAATGTCATATTCTCTATTTAACCCTTTCGGGTGCAGTGTGTCTAATTGGTGAATCCAGTAAGCTTCTCTTTTTTTAAGACTTGGTACTGGAGTTGCGCAATATTATGACCAGATGTTATAAAATGATTAGGGATGGGAAGAAGAAGATTTTTACATCTAATCGTCGACTTGTGTTTGGATATGCGATTTTTTATAGCTTGAGTAGTCTCGCCCACGTACACGACTATCACCCCATAGCTTACCGACTTCACACCAGTATACGACGCCACTGGCATCTTCTAAGTACCGCACACCCAAGTGTCAAAGAATTTAACAGACCGTTCCTCCCTTGCTTCTGTCGACCGCGCAATCTTAGGGACCATCTAATCAGAGCCGACATAGGTAGTTCTCACCCCCCTACGAAACAACGTTTTCTCTCCAATCCTAAACATGGGACATTTCCATGTCTCCAATGTCTGCAATGCAACAACATCATTAAAGGCAACGTATTCCATCATCCACACACGGGTAAAAGATACGAGATAAAAGATTACTATAAGGTTCTTTGTCTCTGTTGACATGTTCCTTGAAACTCAGTTTTCCGTCGGCCATTTTGCTTTCTGTCTTTCTGCAGCTCTTGCCCTCAGTTAATATGGAGTTCCAGTTTTCATGTTCCCGCCCTGATTCTTCCCTCTTGCTTCTTAAGCAGCCTCAGCTGAACAATCAGTGCTCCTGAATCAAGCCTCAGTCAGTCTGTGACCTGACTCCTGGAAACCTTGAACTTGTACTCCAGCTGTTCCCTACTGAGGAACCTTTGAACACTTTTGGACTCTGGAAACCTGCTGTTTGGTGAATCCATGTTTGCAGAGGAATTACGGTACAGAGAAGAGATCCTGAACCTGCTTTGGAGATTTATTGTAGTGCTTGAAATTACTCTGGCCTGCTGTGTCTCCTGACTCTGTTCCTGCAAACTGTGTGAACTTTTCAGCATGCTTGTATGAAGTAATACAAGTCATTTCATTTCAACCTATGTCTCCTGTGTTTTCCTCGCACCCAAGCACAAGACGCTATAGGAACTGTACACTATACATGACAAGATTCAGGAGCCAATGTTTAGTGTCTGCTGGGTCTGGGAAAGCCGTGACTGCTGTGACTGTGGATATTAGATGTCCGTTTAAATACCTTATGTAATGACAGTGGTTGTGACTTCTGACAACCATTCCAGGTGAGCGCATTCCCTTAAAATTTTACTCTGCAGTGTTACCACAGATAAACACTATTGTTTTTTTTTTTTTTCCTTTCCTCTTCTCCTTCCAGCACTTCTGCCTTAAAAGATCTGGAAGATGGAGGCCCGCATAAAGGAACTTTGCGGAGTGACTGATACAATCCTTTCAGATGTACAGACTTTAAAAACCCGTTTTGCAAGCCTACAGGACCTCACTAATCATAATTTGCAAGTGTTTGGACAGACTACCCAGGAATTGCGAGCCAGGATTGAGGCTCTAGAGGAACGAGCCCAGGCTCCTGCCATAACCCCGAGTTCTGGGATCCCCAAATTACCTCCTTTTCGTTTTGGCGGTGAACGTGAGAAATTCAGGGGATTTATTAATCAATGCAATTTATTTTTCTCTGCACATGCTTCACAATTTCCCACTGAACGATCCAAAGTGCTTACTATAATCATGTTGCTTACCAATAAGGCTTTGATGTGGGCAAACCCTCTGATTGAGACTGAGGATGATTGTTTGAATCACCTTGATGCTTTTATTTCAGCCATGGGGCAGGTGTTTGATGACCCCAATCGAGGTGCAACAGCTGAAGCAGCCATGTTAACTTTGCGCCAAGGTAAGCGTTCAGTAGCCGAATATGCCCTGGATTTCAGGAGATGGGCTCTTGATACCACTTGGGACACTTCCGCTAAGAAATCTATTTTTCGGAAAGGGTTGTCTCCACTGATTAAGGATGAACTTGCTCGTGCCGACCCTCCCACTGCGTTAGGTGACTTTATTAACTATTGTATTCGTATTGATGCTCGTCTGACTGAACGCAGACAAGAGAGATGGTTCGAAAATAATCGCACTAATCTTTTACTACCTCCCTCCTCAGCTAAGGAACCTTTGAGTAGGATCACAAGGGAACCAGAACCTGAACCCATGCAGGTGGATTCTTTACAAAGACGGGTTAGTGATGCACGCAAAGAACATTGTATAAAGGAAAATCTATGTTTCTACTGTGGTAAGTCAGGGCACTTCATTATAAACTGCCCCAGCCGTTCTCGTAAGACTACTGCAGCAGTCATTCACTGTGAGTGTTGCGAGAGGAGCTCTGTCATGTCCGAGCCTCAGGCTCCAGAGAGATCTGCTGCAAGAGATCTTGATTTCTCGGACTTAAACTCTGTTAGTTCTGGGGACGATGACGGTATAAACGCTGCAATTTTTCAAGTTTCCTCAGCGATGTCCCAGCTGAGTTGTAAAAAAACAATTCTCATTGCTTCCTTTCCATCAAACTCTGGGTTGACTCAGTCTGGGTGTCTAGCTCTGCTATGATCGACTCAGGAGCAAGTGGAAATTTTATGGATATCTCCTTTGCTCTGAAACAGGGGATACGTTCAGTGAAGAAGGCTACTCCAGTACAGATGGAGACTGTGGATGGCTCTCTACTGACTTCTGGACCAGTGGATCAAGAAACAGAGCCTTTGAGGGTCCTTATGGGTAAAGATCATCAGGAGAAAATGTATTTTATGCTTATCTCTTCTCCCCACTTTCCCATTATTCTAGGGCTACCATGGCTGCAGGCGCAGAATCCTACGATTAACTGGGAGACCAAGGAATTACACTTTCCGGAGAAACAGATGAGTCAAGAAGTTTCAGCTTGCTCTGTTCCTAAAGGAACCATGTCAGTCCCTGAACTACCAGCTGTATACCAGGACTATGTGGATTTATGTGACAAGAAGAACGCTGATCAGCTTCCTCCTCACCGTCCATATGATTGTCCAATTGAATTATTGCCTGGAGCCGAGATACCTTTTGGTAAGATCTACCCCCTAGCGGGGCCCGAGCTAAAAGCTTTGAAGGATTATATAGATTGAAAATTTAGCCAAGGGCTTCATACGCCCCTCTTCATCTCCCGCAGGTGCACCCATCTTCTTTGTGAAGAAGAAAGATGGATCTCTGAGACCCTGCATAGACTATAGGGAACTCAATAAGGTTACTATTAGAAACCGTTATCCATTGCCTTTAATCCCTGAGTTGTTGGAGAGAGTGCGGCATGCCAAAATTTTCTCTAAACTGGATCTCCGTGGGGCCTATAACTTGGTCCGTATTAGACCTGGGGATGAATGGAAGACTGCTTTCAGGTCACGCTATGGACACTTTGAATATCTAGTTATGCCTTTTGGTCTGAGTACCGCCCCAGCCACTTTCCAACACTTCGTGAATGATATCTTCAGGGATCTCCTAGATACATTTGTGGTGATTTATCTGGATGATATTCTAATTTTTTCTAACTCCACAGAGGAACATCATGGACATGTGAGAATGGTCTTAGAACGCCTAAGACAAAACCATCTCTACATCAAACTTGAAAAGTGTGAATTCCATAGGACCGAAATTCAATTTCTGGGGTATGTACTATCTATGCAAGGGATTAGTATGGATGGAAGCAAGACCCAAGCCATCAAGGATTGGCCAATTCCTAGAAATGTGAAGGAGGTGCAGCGCTTCATCGGGTTTGCCAACTTCTATAGACGTTTCATTAAAAAATTTTCTGAGGTAGTGTCACCTATCACCCAACTTACCCGGAAACAGTTTAGGTTCTCCTGGACCCCGCAAGCTCAGGAAGCATTTTCCTGTTTAAAGGATAAATTTACCACCGCACCTATCTTAGTACATCCCAACCCCGAGCTTGCCTTCATAATAGAGGTGGATGCTTCAGACTGTGCCGTTGGAGCTATACTCTCTCAGAGAACAGGTGAGAAGAATGTCTTGCATCCCTGTGCCTTCTTTTCCCAGCAGTTGTCTTCGGCTGAGAGGAACTACGATGTGGGCAATAGAGAATTGTTGGCCATTATTGCCGCCTTCAAGGAATGGAGACACCTTCTTTAGGGAACTGCACAGCAAATAGTCGTCCTGACAGACCATCGTAACCTTGAATTTATCAGGTCGGCTAAGTGCCTGACTCCTCGCCAGGCTCGCTGGAATCTTTTCCTAAACCAATTTAATTTTGTCATTTCTTATAGACCAGGATCGCGCAATGGAAAGGCTGATGCACTCTCTAGGATTCATTCAGCAGAGACACGTCCACTTACTCCTCCTAAGACTATTCTTCCTGACTCTAGATTCCTGGGAGTGATTCATAATCAAGACCTACTTAAGGACATCAAGGAAGCATACCATGCGAATTCTTTGTTGGCTCAACCCCCAAGGGACGTAAGTCTTGTCTTTAAGAATGGTGTGTGGATTCAGGGACAACGTCTGTATATACCTGAAACAGTCAGATTGAGAGTATTGCAACTCATCCACGATTCCAAGATAGCCGGGCATAGGGGAATTCTAAAGACACAAGAATTTCTTTCTCGTTTCTTTTGGTGGCCCACTTACAGGAAAGATGTTTTAAACTATGTCACTTCATGTGAAGTCTGTGCAAGATGCAAAACACCTCGCTCCTCACCAACTGGTCTGTTGCAACCTCTTCCCACCCCGTCCCGCCCGTGGGGATCCATTTCTATGGACTTCATTGCGGAGTTACCAACCTCTCAAGGGAAGAACACCATTCTAGTGGTGGTTGACCGTCTAACAAAGGCAGCTCATTTTATCCCTTGTGTCGGCTTACCCACTGCAAAACAGACATCAGACTTGATGATTAAGAATGTGTTTCGCTTACATGGAGTACCGGATGAGGTCATTTCGGATCGAGGGGTGCAATTCACTTCAAGGTTTTGGCAAAATTTCTGTGCAGCATTGGACATTAAAGTAAACCTTTCTTCTGCTTTTCATCCTCAGACTAATGGACAGACAGAACGAACCAATCAGACCCTGGAGCAGTATCTCCGCTGTTTTATCTGCCACCTACAAGATGATTGGGTGGATCTACTTCCACTGGCTGAGTTCTCTTATAACAACTCTCAGAGCGCCTCCACTAAGCAGTCTCCTTTTTACTCCAATCTAGGTTATCATCCTAACATTCTTCCTCGATTTCCCATAGATACGCCCTTGCCGGCAGTGGCTGAAAGAATCACTTCTTTACAAAAGAATATGGATCTTCTAAAGGAAAATCTAGAATTGGCTCAGGAAAGGTACAAGAAAGCAGCAGATAAATTTCGTAAACCTGCACCAGCTTTCAAGGTAGGAGATTTGGTCTGGCTGTCAACCAGAAATCTTAAATTAAAGATTCCATCGTCTAAATTGGGACATAAGTACATTGGACCTTATAAGATCAGTATGATTATAAGTGCTGTTGCTTGTCGTCTTCAACTGCCCAGAACTATGAGAATCCACCCTGTCTTTCATGTATCCCTACTAAAGGCTGCAACACCCAATACGTTTCCTGGACGTTCTTCTCCTTGCCCTGACCCAGTGCTGGTCGATGGTCAGGAAGAATTTATGGTGGAAAGGATTCTAGATTCCAGGTTGTACAGAAATCAGTTGCAATATTTGATTAAATGGCAGGGCTACCCAGTGGAGGACAACTCATGGGAACCAGTCAACAATGTAAATGCTCCTCGCCTGCTCCGCCAGTTTCATCAGAGGTACCCTGACAAGCCTGGTCTGAGGTCATCCGGAGGTTGTCCCTAAGGGGGGAGTAATGTAAGGTTCTTTGTCTCTGTTGACATGTTCCTGGAAACTCAGTTTTCCATCGGCCATTTTGCTTTCTGTCTTTCTGCAGCTCTTGCCCTCAGTTAATATGGAGTTCCAGTTTTCATGTTCCCGCCCTGATTCTTCCCTCTTGCTTCTTAAGCAGCCTCAGCTGAACAATCAGTGCTCCTGAATCAAGCCTCAGTCAGTCTGTGACCTGACTCCTGGAAACCTTGAACTTGTACTCCAGCTATTCCCTACTGAGGAACCTTTGAACACTTTTGGACTCTGGAAACCTGCTGTTTGGTGAATCCATGTTTGCAGAGGAATTACAGAGAAGAGATCCTGAACCTGCTTTGGAGATTTATTGTAGTGCTTGAAATTACTCTGGCCTGCTGTGTCTCCTGACTCTGTTCCTGCAAACTGTGTGAACTTTTCAGCATGCTTGTATGAAGTAATACAAGTCAATTCATTTCAACCTATGTCTCCTGTTTTTCCTCGCACCCAAGCACAAGACGCTATAGGAACTGTACACTATACATGACAATTACTTTACATGTAATTCTAGTTTTGTTGTCTATTTATCAAATGACCATGTGGCCTGTTATACGTGGGCGAGACTACTCAAGCTATAAAAAATCGCATATCCAAACACAAGTCGACGATTAGATGTAAAAATCTTCTTCTTCCCATCCCTAATCATTTTATAACATCTGGTCATAATATTGCGCAACTCCAGTACCAAGTTATCGAACATGTACATGCACCACGCCGGGGGGGCGATCGTATCAGCCTTCTTAAAAAAAGAGAAGCTTACTGGATTCACCAATTAGACACACTGCACCCGAAAGGGTTAAATAGAGAATATGACATTATATCATTTATTTAAAGGTTTCTTCCTATGCCTTATTAATGTGATATATATCCTCTGCTTATCTATTGTGTACTGATTGTTTACTCCTTGTTTACAGAATCTGCCACAATGAATAGAATACTTCCTCCTTGGGCACAGAACCTGTGAGCACTATCACCACCAGTCTCACTACCTGACTGTAGTATACCATCCTGCTCTGGCTATCTATATCGCTTTCTGCACCATTAGGCCGCTTAGTAGCACTGTATGAGCTACACTGCATATTTAGGCACTTTTTACTCATCCTCCATACTGCTTCCTGCATTTGGAACGCACCTGCGGCAAGCCTGGAACGCACGCCGCCTCACTTCCGGTCCGGACCACATGTATATCAGGCTTTATATGCCGCCACTGGCAGCCACACAGCGCTCTCTGACAAGCGGTGGTATACCGCGTCTTAGCCATCTTACTCTGCCCTCACCATAACGGTAAGCACAGCCTTTTCAGCACCCTATTATATGATCGTCCTGATTCTTAATATGCAGTTATATGGACATTTTTTGCGACATTCTTATAGCCATCTCCTGTGTCTTTTTAGCCATTGCGCTCTTTCCACAGCCCTGAGGCTTGTGGTAGGTAACATATATTTCTACACACTGGCTTCTCTTCTAGCTGATAAATTTCCAGCGCACCCCTCACCTGTGTTATCACATTCTCACCAGGTATAGCCTTCTGCTTCTCTGCACCTGATTTATAGTACATATTCTGGTATGTATTGACCGCATGACTTGTTATACGTTACCTTTGCCTTGAGGGATAATTTATACCTCTATATATCTTTATGATTACTATATTGGATGTTTCTGAGCAGCATATGCCTATATATTATTCCTACATTATGTAAATCGCATAAAATTACATCTGTATATACTTTCTTTATATGCCCTATGTTTTATTGAATTCTTTTGCACACGTATTCCATTTTGTTTCATTATATTACAGTACACCGATGAAGGTCATGCTTGACCGAAACGTTTGTGTTGTATGTACTTATATCCTTGATTAAATCTTCATCACTATACATCACTGGTGTGTGCCGAGATTATATTGCAATACTGCACGGATTGGGATCCTACTCTGGCACCACAGTCCTTCCACAGCAGTTGTGCCAACGACTAATTTCCATGCTAGGAAATCGTCCGACGCTCGCATGTGAAATCCCAGCTCTGGCGCCGGCACTCGGGAGTGGAGCGAGCGGCTGCATATAAATACATGCAGCCGCACACTCCACTCCCGAGTGCCGGCGCCAGAGCTGGGATTTCACATGCGAGCGTCGGACATTTTAGTTGCATGTGTGATCCCGGCCTAATGCTCTATGGATAACTAATTGAATTCAGAAAAAAAATCTAATCTTTTTTGGAGTGTTATATACCTCCAAAATTTAACACAAAGCACATAATACTCAATGCATGCTTCAGGTTTTCGTGCGCCACTGGCGAAAGAGTCTCAGTGAGCCCCTTTAACACAAACCACAATTCATTATGCACAGATACGGCAGAGAAATATACGTGTAGTACAATGCCAAAGATTTCCCTTCTTACATTACATGAGTGATTATCAATATCTCAGAAACCGGACAGTATAGTCCTCCATACAGTATTATGGGCACCACAAACTGCTCCATACAGAAAAATGTGCCCCAAATAATGATCGATACAGAATGAGCCCCATTTAATACTCCATACAATATAATGGACCCCATATAATGCTCCATACAGTATAATGAGCCCCATATAATGCTCCAAACAGTAGAATGAGCCATATATAGTGCTCCATACAATATAATGGACCCCATGTAATGCTCCAAAAAGAATAATGGACCCCATAATGCTCTATGCAGAATGGACCCCATATATTGCTCCTTACATAATTAGCCCCATATAAGGCTCCATACATAATGTGCCCCATATAATGCTCCATAAAGTATATGATGGGTCCCATATAATGCTCCATACAGAATGGGCCACATATATTGCTACATATGGCCAAGTTCTCCAAAAAAATGACATAGTGAGCATGGGAGATTTCAACTATCCAGACATTTGTTGGTAATCTCTCCTAGGCAAAAAATTTTTTAGTCAAGCAAATTCTTATTTCCGAGGAACGGTTACAGGATTTGGGAATGTTTACCTTGTAAAAATGAAGACTGAGAGGAGACTTAATAGCTGTCTACAAATATCTCAAGGGTTGTCACATTGTAGAAGGATCATCTTTATTCTCATTTGCACAAGGAAAGACTAGAAGCAATGGGATGAGACTGAATGGGAGGAGACACAGATTAGAAAAAACTTTTTGACACTTAGGATGATCAATGAGTGGAACAGGCTGCCACGAGAGGTGGTGAGTTCTCCTTCAAAGGAAGTCTTCAAACAGAGGATGTGGGGTAGATGTGGGCGTGCACACAACCATCAAATAGAATAAGGTGCAGGTGTAATGGACCAATGGATCCCAATAATATGAAAGATCACACCGCACTCTAGGAGAATAATTTTTGATGCTGAACAATATATGTTTTTATTAACAAATTAGGCAACAATTAAGGACAGAGAAAAAGCGATATAACGTTTCGGCCCAACCAGAGCCTTTGTCAAATAGCGCTTTCAAACAGAGGATGGACAGACTTCTGTCTAGGATGATTTAGTTAATCCTGCTTTGAGAAGCGGGTTGGACACGATGACCCTTGAGGTCCCTTCCAAATCTACAATTCTATGAGTTCTATGATATACAATGGGTCCCATATGATGCTCCAGTATATGATGGACACCATATGGTGCTCCAGTAAATGATGGGCCCAATATGATGCTCCAGAATATGATGGACCCCATGTGATCATCCATATATAAGGGCCCCAAATTATGCTCCAGTACATGAAGCTCCATATATAATGGGCACCATATGATGCTCCATTATATGATTGACCCAATATAATGATTAAAACATAAAAAAAAATGAAATACCTCTCCTCGCTGGCCGCTGCTCTGCTCCGTCTTTAATAATAATAATAATTTTTTTTCTATAGTGCCAACATATTCCACAGCACTTTACATTACAGAGGGGACTAGTACAGACAATAGACATTACAGCATAACAATAAACACATAGATCTAAACAGATACCAAGCTTACAATCTATGAGGAAAAAGGAGAGACACAGGATTCTTCAGACTCTCTGCACTGACTGTTCAGGCAGTAGCTGTACAAACGTGACCTGGAATGTCAGAGTCATGAGACATGGAACACGTCGCAGCCCAGGAAAGGGAGCGGCAAGTATTGCAAGTGTCGGGGGCCCTGAGCAAGTGGTGGGGGGCCTACTCGCTGGCACTGGTAACAGGCTCCCATAGTGCACCAGTGTCCTTTATGGCGAGTGCCTCCCCACCACACCTGCTCAGAGCCCCGACACTTGCTCGGGTGCATCGGATGCTGACATCGGCCCAAACTCTATGGACGTGTTATTCGATCCAGAAACATTTTTGAATGATTTTTTGGAGTATTATATACCACCGTAATGTAACACAAAGCACATAATACTCTATGGATGACAATATAGCACATTTCTCCCCCCCCCAAAAAAAAAAAAAAAAAGTAGTCATGTGCAGCAATGGACTGCAAAGCCCTGGCTGTGTTCTGCCACTCTCCCTGCTCCTACAACCGTACCTCCCTAGGTTAAATGCAGAATACATCTGATACAAACAGCAAAGCACAAGGTTAGCCCTTAGAAGTACTGTTAGTATGATGGTTCAGCATCAGCACCAGTATCAACACTAGAGGACTCTGATTTGTTAAACTGTGCACAGACAGACCTGGACAAGCACTCTCTCACTCCAATAAGGATTGTCCCTGAGCTTTGCAATGGCGTCAGTGTGCTGAGCATGTCTGTTCTAATATAACCTCTGATGTGATTCGGCAGCCAATCACAGTAATGCCACTACCAAGATGGTGGATAGTCAGCTGCACTCGCAGAAACTTTGCAAATAGTGTCTTTTATTGTACAAGAAATAGTCATACACCAGCGTGTTCAGTTTAGGTGATAATCAGTAGAGCGATATGTAAGGTTACATTTCGACTCAGCCTGGATCTTTCTCAAAAATCACTGTAAAAAGGAGATAAAATTATTGTGATGTTGAAATATATACAGTACAGACCAAAAGTTTGGACACACCTCATTCAAAGATTTTTCTGTATTTTCATGGCTATGAAAATTGTAGAATCACACTGAAGGCATCAAAACTATGAATTAACACATGTGGAATTATACATTACTAGAGTTGAGCGATACTTTCCGATATCCTAAAGTATCGGAATCGGAATGGTATCGCCGATATCACTAAAATATCGGCGATACCCGATACCGATACTGGAAGTCCCATGTAAGTCTATGGGAACAAAATATCGCAACTAAAAAAACCTCTTTCTTTCCTTGTAAACACTAAATATACACACATAGAATACATATATATATTATATATACATGTCATTGTGACATATATATATACATATATGTATAGTTTATACACTTCTACATAGTAAAATATCCTCTGATTCAATTGCCGGGTAAAGCCGGCTTCAGTGAAAAGACAGAAGCACCCGACATGAAATGACACTTGGTGTACATAGGGTTAACCATGTCTTTTCATGTCGTTTGCTATCTGATTTGCACAAACAATTAAATCAGTCTATGTGTGCAAAATTTCACACCTGTAGGGGTTAATTAAAGGTGTAAATTCGTAGCAAAAAAGTCTGTTTTTTTTACAACGAATTTACACCTTTAATTAACCCCTACAGGTGTGAAATTTTGCACACATAGACTGATTTAATTGTTTGTGCAAATTAGATAGCAAAGGACATGAAAAGACATGGTTAACCCTATGTACACCAAGTGTCATTTCATGTCGGGTTCTGCATTTTCACAAAAGCCGGCAATTGAATTAGCGGCTATTATACTATGTAGAAGTGTATGAACTACAAATATAAATATATATATATATGTGTCACAAATTCAATGACATGTATATATATAATATGAGGTGTAAAATTGCTGAAAAAAAATGTGTGGGCTCCCGCCCTATTTTCGCAACCAGACAGACAAAGCCAGTGAGTGGGGGCAGATAATAATAGCCCAGAGAGGGACCATTATTTTTGGCCCCCCCCGGCTACTAACATCTGCCCCCAGACACCCCAGGAAAGACAAATCTATAATTAGATTCGCCCTTTCTGGCACTTTGCCCGTCTATTCCCATTGCCCTGTAGCGGTGGCGAATGGGTTAATATGGGGTTAAAGCCACCTTGCTATTGAAAGGTGACCTTAAGCCAGGTTAATAATTGAGAGCTGTCAATTAGACAACTATCAATTATTAATCCTATTGCATGAAATAAAAATAAAACACACACACTTTAATTAAAAATCATTTTAATGAAATAAAGACACATGTTTTTGACCATCTTTTATTTTACTGCAAAAACCATTTCCTGTAATAAAAATAAAATAAAAAAGCAAAATTATTCTTACCTATCCCATGCACAGTCAGGTCCCACGGTGTAATCCTTCAGAAAGGGTTAATGTTTACTGCAGGGACCGCAGCTAATGCTGCAGCCTCACAGTAAACCCCAAATGAATGAGTTCCTCTCCTGCCTGACAGGAGAGTAAAGGCTGGGTGTCACATAACGATACACCAGCGATCCCGACAACGATATGCACTTGTCAGGATCGCTGGTGTATCGCTACATGATCGCTGCTGAGCTGTCAAACAGGCAGCTCAGGCAGCGATCTGGGACAGCGACACTGCGAGTAACATCGCTTAAGGGCTCGTCTCACATAGCGATATCTGTTGTGAATGGGTTTGAGATGAGTTCTGAGCAGAGGCTCCCTCTGGTGGTTACAAGCGGTACTAGTGAGGATTGTGAGGACTGGGAATCAGGTGTTACTGATTGGTCTTATATAAGGGAGTCATTTTCCCATCAGGGTTGCCGGTGATCAATTGTTCTGGTCTGAATTCTTCTTTCCAGTTTCCCTTGTAGCCTGCTGTGTCGTGTCTGCATCTCCTGCTATCAGATAAGACAATTTCTTATTTTGTGTTTTTGCTATATTTTTGCATTTTTGTCCTGCACTTCTGTGGGGGCCTTCAGGGTCCCCTCCGGGGGCTTTTGCCCTCTCAGTTTAGTTCAGCCACTGTGTTTTGTACTTTTGCTTTTTCCAGTTTTTTTTCAGTGGCTGCTGTTTTTATTTTGTTACACCAGAGAACTAATTTAGGTGGTAGAGGTCGTGTGATCTCAGGTGATTTTGAAATTAGTAGAGTTGGTGTTTTTTCAGGGTTTTCTGAGATTGCAGTAAGTACCCTTCCTGTCCTTTTCTATTTAGATAGTTTGGGCCCCAGCGTTTGCTCATACTATTTTCTTTCTGTGTCAGTATTTCCTCTTGTCTAACCGCCATTACATGTTTGGGGGCTTTCTATTATCTTTGGGGTTCTGCTCTGGGGCAGATAGCTTTCCTATTTCTATCTTTAGGTGTAGTTAGTTTCTCAGGCTGTGACGAGGCGTCTAGGACCAACGTAGGAACGCTCCACGGCTGCCTCTAGTTGCAGTGGTTAGTCAGGGTACTGCAATCTCATAGATTCCAACTGCTCTGGTGTATTTCCTTTTTTACCTGCACTCCTCAGCTACCGTAACATAACAGATATCGCTACCGAGATCGCTGCTGAGTCACTAGTTTTGTGACGCAGCAGCGAGCTCACCAGCGATATCGCTGTGTGTGACATTCAGCGACGATCAGCCCCCCTGCCGGGTATCGCTGATCGTCGCAGAAATGTCAGGACCTTTTTTTGATCGCTGGTTTCCCTCTGACAGGCACGCATCGCTGCGTGTGACAGGCGGGAGACCAGCGATCCGCTGGTAACCAAGGTACACAGCGGGTTTCCAGGCACCGCGCAGCGCTTGGAAACCCGCTGTGTACCTTGGATACCAGCTCCCTGCATCAGGGCGCTGGTATCCAAGGTAAACAGCGGGTTTCTAGGCACAGCCCCGCGCCTGGAAACCCGCTGTATACCTTGGTTACCAGCGGATCGCTGGTCTCCCGCCTGTCACACGCAGCGATGTGTGCCTGTCAGCGGGAAACCAGCGATCAAAAAAAGGTCCTGACATTTCAGCGACGATCAGCGATACCCGGCAGGGGGGCTGATCGTCGCTGAATGTCACACACAGCGATATCGCTGGTGAGCTCGCTGCTGCGTCACAAAACTAGTGACTCAGCAGCGATCTCGGTAGCGATATCGCTATGTGAGACTGGCCCTTAAGTGGAAAGCTTAATTGATTGCTTTCCACTTTCACTTCAGGTCAGCCAGGGACACAATCAGTGACGTCAGAGGGAACTGATTAACAAAAATAGGGGTTCCCTTCGAAAAAAAAATGGCGTGGGGTCCCCCCTATTTTTGTTAACCAGCCAGATGAAGCAGACCGCTGAGGCCTGGATTTTCAGGCTGTTAAGGAGCCAAGATCCATGGACCTTGCCAGCCTGATAATACTAGGCCACAGCAGTCTGCATATCTTGGCTGATTAACAAAAATAGGGGATCCCCTCGAAAAAAATTGGCGTGGGGTCCCCCCTATTTTTGTTAACCAGCCAGATGAAGCAGACCGCTGAGGCCTGGATTTTCAGGCTGTTAAGGAGCCAAGATCCATGGACCTTGCCAGCCTGATAATACCAGGCCACAGCAGTCTGCATATCTTGGCTGATTAACAAAAATAGGGGATCCCCTCGAAAAAAATTGGCGTGGGGTCCCCCCTATTTTTGTTAACCAGCCAGATGAAGCAGACCGCTGAGGCCTGGTTTTTCAGGCTGGTAAGGATCCAATATCCATGGACCTTGCTAGCCTGATAATACCAGGCCACAGCAGTCTGCTTAGCTTGGCTGGTTAACAAAAATAGGGGATCCCCTCGAAAAAAAAACGGCGTGGGGATCCCCCCTATTTTTGTTAACCAGCCAAGTAAAATGCAGACTGCTGCGGCCTGGTATTAAAAGACTGTCAAGGCCCATGGATTTTGGCCCTCAACAGCCTGATAATACCAGGCTACAGCAGCCCCACATTTGGCGCATCAAAAGATGTGCCAATTGTGGCACTTTACCCGGCTCTTCCCACTTGCCCTGTAGCGGTGGCAAGCGGGGTAATAAGGGGTTAATGTCACCGTTGATTGCACGGTGACAATAAGCCCGGTTAATAATGGAGAGGTGTCAATAAGACACCGATCCATTATTAATCCCAAAGTTTTTAAATGTTTAAAAAAAAGACAAAGCAAGAAAAAAGTCTTTTAATGAAATAAAAGAGACAACACAGTTTTCATTAATTTTATTATACTCTCATTCCTGCGACGCCATCGATCTCCTGTAAAAAAAGAAAAAAAAAAAACCAACAGTATACCACCTGTCCGACGCAGTCCATAACGACAGTCCCACGACGATCCAGCTCTGCTACATCGCAATGACAGGCAGAGCCTGTCATCGCGACGCAGCACAGCTGATTACCTGCTTCCCCGGCGGTGACGTCATCGGACTGACTGCTTTACGGCCGGGATTACCCAGCAGTCACTGCAGTTATCGCGAGAAACTGCATGTGACCGCCGGGGAAAGAAGATTGCGGCCATGAAGCAGTCCAGCCCGTGACCGCCGGAGATCTTCTGCCGGGTAAGTGCCGCTGACTCCTGACAGACCCGACCGACGGACACTGACAGTGACAGTGACAATCCCGATTCCGGTATCCGATATGACGAAAATATCGGAACTCGGAATCGGAATTCCGATACAGCCAATATCGGCCGATACCCGATATTTGCAGTATCGGAATGCTCAACCCTATACATTACACTTTACAAAAAAGTGTGAAACAACTGAAAATAGGTATTATATTCTAGGTTCTTCAAAGTAGTCACCTTTTGCTTTGATTACTGCTTTGCACGCAGAAAAGGTGAACGGATGGACTCTACATGCCTGGTTCCCACCGTGAAGCATGGAGGAGGTGGTGTGATGATGTGGGTGTGCTTTGCTGGTGACACTGTTGGGGATTTATTCAAAATTGAAGGCATACTGAACCAGCATGGCTACCACAGCATCTTGCAGCGGCATGCTATTCTATCCGGTTTGCGTTTAGTTGGACCATCAATTATTTTTCAACAGGACAATGACCTCAAACACACCTCCAGGCTGTGTAAGGGCTATTTGACCAAGAAGGTGAGTGTTGGGGTGCTACGCCAGATGACCTGGCCTCCACAGTCACCAGACCTGAACCTAACCGAGATGGTTTGGGTGAGCTGGACCGCTCACCGCTTCAATTTTGAATAAATCCCCAACAGTGTCACCAGCAAACCACCCCCACACCATCACACCACCTCCTCCATGCTTCACGGTGGGAACCAGGCATGTAGAGTCCATCCGTTCACCTTTTCTGCGTGCAAAGCAGTAATCAAAGCAAAAGGTGGCTACTTTGAAGAAACTATAATATAAGACATATTTTCAGTTGTTTCACACTTTTTTGTAAAGTGTAATGTATAATTCCCCATGTGTTAATTCATAGTTTTGATGCCTTCAGTGTGATTCTACAATTTTCATAGTCATGAAAATACAGGTAAATCTTTGAATGAGAAGGTGTGTCCAAACTTTTGGTCTGTACTGTATGTGGTAAGATAATCCAAAAAACAATACAAGATCTGGGCACTTTGGCACCCGAGGGACTCAATTTAACTATTGAAAAAAGGACAAGATAATTTCATTTTTAATTATTTTTCTTATTTCTTGTTTTAATTCTTTTTATGTAGCTTCTTATTAACATTTTTGGATATTTTTAATCATTGTTATATTATTGCCTCCCCTTTTTCTGCTCCCCCTTTTTATTCGCTCTGTCATGTGATCACTTATGTGTGTGATTACTTTGAGCATGTGATTGGTCATTCTTTGTATATATACCCCTTCCTGTTTTTTGACAATAAACTGCCACCTGATGAAGACGGGTCACCGTTGAAACGTGCTGTGGGCTAAAGAAACTTTTGCATTGTCTGTGTGTTCTTAGCGCTCCCTTTGACCGTGCATTGTCCCTCTTTTTTTGTTTAAGGGCAGGAGTATAACTGACACCAGACCTAGGTCAATTGGCAACTAAATAGCCACCCTCTGCCAGAGAGAGGCAGAAACAACCCCTGTCTGACCAGGACAGGACAAAGACAAAACCCCATCCTGGATCATGACAAAACTAGAGAAGATAATATCTGCTAGAAAGAACAGAGACCAAATGCAAATTTATGAAGGAACAAAAATAAGTATAGAAAATGAAAAATAAAAGAAATATGGTCAAGAATAAATAATAATAATAATCTGTGTATATTAAAATGAGTGTGTGTGTCAAGCCAGTCCCACTCCACATAGCCCCGCCCACTCTACACTCACTCCACACGCAAAGCCCCGTATAATATATATCTAATATATACATATATCTACTATATAATTGTCTAACTTATAACTTCCGTCTGTAACGGAAATCCTGCGTCGCTGATTGGTCTCGCCCGACCAATCAGCGACAGGCACATCCGGCTGCGAATTGGCGCAGAATATCAACCAGGCACGCCACCGTGGGTCATCTCCACGTACATACTCACCTTCTGTCCCTGCATCCCTGTCCCGGCTCGTCTGCTTCTATCCTGTGCGGTGTGGTCACATAGTACTGCTCATTAAGGTCATGAATATGGATGCGACTCCACTCCCATAGGCGTGGCATCCATATTCATGACCTTAATGAGCGGTACCACGTGACCGCACCACAGAGAAAGAAGCTGACGCGCCGGGATAGAGATGCAGGGATGTGCAGCGACGGTGTGAGGGTAAGTATGATGGGGAGCCCAGCGGAGCCATGTATACAGGATGGGAGGGTGGAGCGGAGCCATTTATACAGGATGAGAGGGTGGAGCGGAGCCATGTATACAAGGATGGGAGGGTGGAGCGGAGCCATGTATACAGGACGGAAGGGTGGAGCAGAGCCATGTATACAAGGATGAGAAGGTGAAGCGGAGCCATGTATACAGGATGGGAGGGTGGGAGTGGAGCCATGTATACAGGATGGGAGGGTGGAGCGGAGCCATGTATACAGGATGGGAGGGTGGGAGTGGAGCCATGTATACAGGATGGGAGGGTGGAGCAGAGCCATGTATACAGGATTGGAGGGTTAAGCAGAGCCATTGCATACAGGATGGGAGGGTGGGAGCGGAGCCATGTATACAGGATGGGAGGGTGGGGCGGAGCCATGTATACAAAGATGGGACAGGGGAGCCATGTATACTAGGATGGGAGGGAGAGCCATGTATATAAGGATGGGAGGGGAGCCATGCATACAAGGATGGGAGGGTGGAGTGAGCCATGCATACAAGGATGGGAGGGTGGGAGCGAGACCATGCATACAAGAAGGGAGGGTGGAGCGGAGCCATGCATACAGGATGGGAGGGTGGGAGTGGAGCCATGTACAGTACAGACCAAAAGTTTGGACACACCATCTCATTCAAAGATTTTTTGCATTTTCATGACTGAAAATTGTACATACATTCACACTGAAGGTATCAAAACTATGAATTAACACATGTGGAATTATATACTTAACAAAAAAGTGTGTAACAACTGAAAATATGTCTTATATTCTAGGGTCTTCAAAGTAGCCACCTTTTGCTTTGATGACTGATTTGCACACTCTTGGTATTCTCTTGATGAGCTTCAAGAGGTAGTCACCGGAAATGGTCTTCCAACAATCTTGAAGGAGTTCCCAGAGATGCTTAGCACTTGATGGCCCTTTGGCCTTCACTTTGCGGTCCAGGTCACCCCAAACCATCTCGATTAGGTTCAAGTTTAGTGACTGTGGAGGCCAGGTCATCTGGCGTAGCACCCCATCACTCTCCTTCTTGGTCAAATAGCCCTTAAACAGCCTGGAGGTGTGTTTGGGGTCATTGTCCTGTTGAAAAATAAATGATGGTCCAACTAAATGCAAACAGGATGGAATAGCATGCCGGTGCAAGTTGCTGTGGTAGCCATGCTGCTTCAGTATGCCTTCAATTTTGAATAAATCCCCAACAGTGTCACCAGCAAAGCACCCCCACACCATCACACCTCCTCCTCCATGCTTCACAGTGGGAACCAGGCATGTAGAGATTTCTGAGGCTGGTGACTCGGATAAACTTATCCTAAGAAGCAGAGGTGACTCTTGATCTTCCTTTCCTGGGCCGTCCTCATGTGAGCCAGTTTCTTTGTAGCGCTTGATGGTTTTTGCAACTGCACTTGGGGACACTTTCAAAGTTTTCCCAATTTTTCGGACTGACTGATCTTCATTTCTTAAAGTAATGATGGCCACTCATTTTTCTTTACTTAGCTGCTTTTTTCTTGCCATAATACAAATTCTAACAGTCTACAGTATTCAGTAGGGCTATCAGCTGTGTATCCACCAGACTTCTGCACAACACAACTAATGGTCCCAACCCAATTTAAAGGCCAGAAATCCCACTTATTAAACCTGACAGGGCACACCTGTGAAGTGAAAACCATTTCCGGTGACTACCTCTTGAAGCTCATCAAGAGAATGCCAAGAGTGTGCAAAGCAGTCATCAAAGCAAAAGGTGGCTACTTTGAAGAACCTAGAATATAAGACATAATTTCAGTTGTTACACACTTTTTTGTTAAGTATATAATTCCACATGTGTTAATTCATAGTTTTGATGCCTTCAGTGTGAATTTACAATTTTTATAGTAATGAAAATACAGAAAAATCTTTAAATGAGGTGTGTCCAAACTTTTGGTCTGTACTGTATACAGGATGGGGGGTGGAGCGGAGCCATGTATACAGGATGGGAGGGTGGAGCGGAGCCATGTATACAGGATGGGAGGGTGGAGCGGAGCCATGCATACAAGGATGGGAGGGTGGAGCAGAGCCATGTATACAGGATGGGAGGGTGGAGCGGAGCCATGTATATAGGATGGGAGGGTGAAGCGGAGCCATGCATACAAGGAGGGGAGGGGGGAGCGGAGCCATGTATACAGGATGGGACAGGGGAGCCATGTATACAAGGATAGGAGGGGGGAGCCATGCATACAAGGATGGGAGGATGGGAGTGGAGCCATACATAAATAAACTAAATACATATTCTAGAATACCAGATGGGTTAGAATCGGGCCAGCATCTAGTATATAATAAATATCTATTATATATATTTCATAGGCACATCTTCTTGACCACAACAGGTTACAATGCCTGTGTTGCCCATAGCAACCAATCACTAAGCATCTTTCATTTCACCAGAGCTGTTTAAAAAATGAAAGCTGAGCTGTGATTGGTTGCTATGAGCAACAATTTTCCTTGTAGACAGTTGTGTTAACTGAGGCCAATTATTCTTATCATTTGTATGGTGTTATCGTCCTTCTGTAAAGCTGGAAATAACACAATTTATTACCATGCCCACACAGACCACCCTCTGACACAGACTGAAGGGGGAGCCCAGAATCAGGAACTTCTGCTTTGTCTGGCATGAAGCATCTCATTAACTTAAAAATTCAAACACATATTAAGAAAAGAAACACAAGACGGATTTCTCCAACCCAGGTATCATTTTAATCGGTGTAACAGCGCCAACCTGACAATGGCTTGTTCACTTTAAACTTATTTAAACAACTACAACTAATGACACTCTAAATTAGTGATTTAAATTTTATAACTAAATGGTATTACACTCCCACAAGATTGAAATCTGCTTTCTCTAAGAGAAAAGCTGTATTACGCCTCAATGAGCAAGACTTTATTGAAAGAAGAAAGGGAGCCAAGACTTACAGAAATGAGTACAGAGCCACCGGACTACTACCCATAATATCCCACATCATCCATCCCGGTATCCCGACTGCAGTCTCTCCCTCAGCAGAAAAATATCAGAGCAGAGAAATACCAGCCCCGAGCACATCCTGGGCTCACTGCCCCACGAGCACCAAGCACATCCCGGGCCTACCGCCCCCCCAAGCACCAAGCACATCTCGGGCTCACCGCCCCTGAGCACTGAGCACATCCCGGTCTCCCTGCCCCCGAGTACCGAGCACATCCCTGTCTCCTCGCCCCCCTGAGCACATCTCAGGCTCCCTGTTCCCCTGAGCACCGAGCACATCCCGGGCTCCCTGCCCCCCGAGCATCCCCAGAAGTCAATATGCCCGGCAACTCTGACGTCTGCTCCTCACAACGCGGCCTCAGATGCGCAGAACTGAGCATCAGGGGTCAGAGCCTCCGTGCTGAAATGCTCTGTACTGCGGGGACACTGCGCTTCCACAGTGTACAGACAAGAGGGAACCTGGAGATGTCATACAGGTATATACTATATACAGTCATGGACAAAAGTTTTGAGAATGACACAAATATTAATTTTTACAAAGTCTACTGCTTCACTTTTTCTAATGGCAATTTGCATATACTCCAGAATGTTATAAAGAGTGATCAGCTTAACAGCAATTACTTGCAAAGTCAATATTTGGCTAGAAAATGAACTTTATCCCCCAAAACACATTTCAACATCATTGCAGCCCTGCCTTAAAAGGACCAGCTAACCTCTTTTCAGTGATTGCTCCATTAACACAGGTGTGGGTGTTGATGAGGACATGGCTGGAGATCAATCTGTTATGATTAAGTAAGAATGACACCACTGTACACTTTAAAAGGAGGCTGGAGCTTGGCATCATTGTTTCTCTTCTGTTAAACATGGTTATCTCTAAAGAAACACGTGCAGTCATCATTGCAATGCACAAAAATGGCCTAACAGGGAAAAGTATCGCAGCTAGAAAGATTGTACCTCAGTCAACAATCTATCGCATCATCAAGAACTTCAAGGAGAGAGGTTCCATTGTTGCCAAAAAGGCTCCAGGGCACCGAAGAAAGACCAGCAAGCGCCAGGACCGTCTCTTAAAAGTGTTTCAGCTGCGGGATTGGGCTACCAGCAGTGCAGAGCTTGCTCAGGAATGGCAGCAGGCAGGTGTGAGTGCATCTGCACGCACTGTGAGGTGGAGACTCTTGGAGCAAGGCCTGGTCTCAAGGAGGGCAGAAAAGATGCCACTTCTCTCCAGAAAAAACATCATGGACAGACTGATATTCTGCAAAAGGTACAGGCAGTGGACTGCTGAGGACTGGGGTAAAGTTATTTTCTCTGATGAATCCCCTTTTCGATTGTTTGGGACATCAGGAAAACGCCTCATTCGGAGAAGACAAGGTGAGCGCTACCACCAGTCTTGTCTCATGCCAACTGTTAAGCATCCTGAAACCATTCATGTGTGGGGTTGCTTCTCAGCCAAGGGAATCGGCTCTCTCATAGTCTTGCCTAAAAACACAGCCATGAATAAAGAATGGTACCAGAATGTCCTCCAAGAGCAACTTCTCCCAACCCTCCAAGAGCAGTTTGGCGATCAACAATGCCTTTTCCAGCATGATGGAGCACCTTGCCATAAAGCAAAGGTGATAACTAAATGGCTCAGGGAACAAAACATAAAGATTTTGGGTCCATGGCCTGGAAACTCCCCAGATCTTAATCCCATTGAGAACTTGTGGTCAATCATCAAGAGACGGGTGGACAAACAAAAACCTAAAAATTCTGACAAAATGAAAGCATTGATTGTGCAAGAATGGACTGCTATCAGTCAGGATTTGGTCCAGAAGTTGATTGAGAGCATGCTAGGGAGAATTGCAGAGGTCCTGAAGAAGAAGGGTCAACACTGCAAATATTGACTTTCTACATTAACTCATTCTGTCAATATAAGCTTTTGTTACTCATATGTTTGCAATTATATTTCTGTCTGTGATAAAAAAACATCTGTCAAACACACATAAAAACCAGAGGGCAGCAGATCATGTGAAAATATAATATTTGTGTCATTCTCAAAACTTTGGGCCATGACTGTACAGGCGGTGATGAGCTACAGGTATATAATATATACAGGTGGAGATGACATACAGGTATATACTATATACAGGCGGAGATGACTTGCAGGTATATACTATATACAGGCGGAGATGACATACAGGTATATACTATATACAGGTGGAGATGACTTACAGGTATATACTATATACAGGCGGAGATGACTTACAGGTATATACTATCTCCCTGTGTTTGCGTGGGTTTCCTCCGGGTACTCCGGTTTCCTCCCACACTCCAAAAACATACAGATAGGGATTCTAGATTGTGAGCCCCATCGGGACAGCGACGATAATGTGTGCAAACTGTAAAGTGCTGCGGAATTTGTTAGCGCTATATAAAAATAAAAAATAAATAAAAAAAAAAAGAAAAGATATACTATATACAGGTGGAGATGACATACAGGTATATACTGTATACAGGAGGAGATGACCTACAGGCATATACTATATGTAACACCCATGCCCGAACCTCTGCGGGGTCCTCGTGGAGGTCCCCACTCTCTTTCCGCTCCTCCCTGCTCTGCCTCTGGTCTTTCCCCTGCTCCTGCTTCCTGATGCGCGGCCAGCAGATCTCCAGGTATGATGCTGAGGTCGCGCGCGCTCCCGGTCTCTTAAAGGGACAGCGTGCATTTTTCAAAATTGCTGTTAACCAATGGTGTTGTAGTGTGTGCTATTTCTGGCCCCTCTGCCATAGAGAGGATGCCGAAGCAACATGTGTTTCCTGTTGCTAGTTTCCGGTTCATTGTTTGGTTGTGCCTGTGTTCTGTTGTGCACCGCCAGCATCCTGCCAGTACCCAGCTAACTGTGTTTGTCTTCTCAGACTACCAGTGGCTCTCTACTTTGTACACGGGACGTTACCAGTGCTGCCTGCACAAGTTCCATCCTGCTCAGCCGTCCGTCACTCCGTCATCCAGGATGACGTCTGTACAGCCAGTGCCAGCTCCATCCCCTGCTCCCGTTTCCCGCCTGTCAAGTTCAATGCTACCAGTTATCCCTACCTGTTCACCTGTTCCACTGGGCCATCTTCCACGTGTCCAGGGTCTAACTGGAGGTGGCACCTGCGCAGGGCCGGCGTCAGCACCCGGCACACCCGGGCAAGTGCCGGGGACCTGAGCAGGCGGGGGGGCCCACTCGCCGTCTGGCACCCCCGAGCCCGTTAGCGGAGGAGAACAGTGTCAGCGCCGCCGCTGGGCCCCCCCCCCCGCTTGCTCAGGGCAGGAGCTGGCACAATACTTACCTCTCCCGTGCCTCCGCTGCCGCAGCTCCGGGCTCCAGGGGGCGCCGGCGCTTCCTCTCACAGCAGGCCGCTGAATGACGTCATCATTCAGCGGCCGGCTGTGGCAGAGAGGGCACGATCGCCATACAGGTGAGATGTGTCGTGTGTGTGTGTATGTGTCTGTGTGTGTCTGTGTGTATGTAGTGCGGTGCTTTGTGTGTGTGTGTGTGTGTGTGTGTGTGTGTGTATGTGTATGTATGTATGTGAGAGAGTGCTTGTGTGCTGTCTGTGTGTGATGATGGGCAGGCATTGATGATAATGGGCAGGCATTGATGATGATGGGGAGGCCATGATAATGATGGGCAGGCATTGATGATAATAGGGAGGCCATGATGATGATGGGCAGGCATTGATGATAATAGGGAGGCCATGATGATGATGGGCAGGCATTGATGATAATGGGGAGGAGATGATGATGATGGGCAGGCATTGATGATAATGGGGAGGCCATGATGATGATGGGGAGGCCATGATAATGATGGGCAGGCATTGATGATATTGGGGAGGCGATAATGATGATGGGCAGGCATTGATGATAATGGGCATGCATTGATGATGATGGGGAGGAGATGATGATGATGGGCAGGCATTGATGATAATGTGGAGGCCATGATGATGATGGAGAGGCCATGATAATGATGGGCAGGCATTGATGATAATGGGGAGGCGATAATGATGATGGGCAGGCATTGATGATAATGGGGAGCCCATGATGATGATGGGCAGGCATTGATGATATTGGGGAGGCGATGATGATGATGGGCAGGCATTAATGATAATGGGGAGGCCATGATGATGATGGGGAGAACATGATGATGATGGGGAGGCATTGATGATGATGGGCAGGCATTGATGATAATGGGGAGGCTTTCCACAGCGCCCTTTCCTGAGCCGTAACAGTGCAGAACGCAGTACAGCGCAGAGGAGAGCTCCATATTTTGTATGGAGCATTATATGGGGACCAGTATCCTGTATGGAGCATTATATGGGGACCATTATCCTGTATGGAGCATTGTATTGGGTCCAGTATTCTGTATGGAGCATTATTTTTGGTCCAGTATTCTGTATGGAGCATTATATGGGGGATGGCAGGGTGACATCCTGCATGGGGTATTATATGGGTGATGAGGGGGAGACTGTGGTGCCCATAATATTGTATGGAGGACTGTACTGTCCAGTCTGTTCTGTGCGCTGTGAGGATTTGGCAGTTTTTGAGCTATTGTACAATTTACAATAGATATCACTCATGTAATGGAAGAAGTGAAGTGTTTGGCATTATACTGTACCCATATTTCTCTGCTGTATCTGTGCATCATGAATCATGGTCTGTGTTAAAGGGGCCCACTGAGGCTCCTTCGCCCGGGGCCCATAAAAACCTGGAGCCGGCCCTTCACCTGCGTCCCCTGGGCATTCCAATCTGATCCTGTTCAAGGGGTCTTACTACAGGTGTCTGGGGTTCGCATAGTCATGCACCCTTTGGAGCCTCCCAGTCCAAGGTTTCGTGATTCCACAAAAATAGCAATAAAAGAAAGTGCGCTACAACATCTGTGCCTCCGCTTCCATTCATTATACTAGATACCGGAGGAGATGACATACAGTTATATACTATATATAGGGGAGATGACATACAGGTATATACAGGAGAAGAAGACATATAGGTATATACTATATACAGGAGGAGATGACACCCAGGTATATACCATATACAGGAGGAGATGACATACAGCGACAATTTATGTGAAATAGTATTAAGTTACTTACCGGTAACGGTATTTTTCGGAAGCCCATGAAAGCACCACGAGAGAGGGGAACCACCCTTCAGGAACAGGAAACCTATAGATACAAAAAAGGTGGCGCCTCTCCCATGCATCAGTTGTATTTCAGAGCTTGAGAGGACTACCACGGTTAATGACACAAATATAAACAATATATACAACATATACACTCTATATACAAACTACACATCTTCTAAAAATAATTTGCATCTGTGAAATCTATAAGAGGATGTGCGGCCGCCACGTGAAGGGGAGGGAACTAAGGGTGCTGTCATGGGCTTCCAAAAAATACTGTTACCGGTAAGTAACTTAATACTTTATTCGGACTCCCATTACAGCACCACGAGAGAATTACAGAGATGTAAGCTAACCTAGGGAGGGACTATAGCCTGCAGCACCCTTAACCCGAAGGTGAGCTCCGAGGAAGCCCCCATGTCTAACCGATAGTGTTTAAAAAAGGTAGATGGAGATGACCATGTGGCTGCCTTACATATCTGATCGATTGATACTCCAGATCTTTCTGCCCAAGATGATGCCATGGCCCGGGTGGAATGCGCCCTCAGATTCTGCGGAGCTGGACGCCTACCTGTTGTGTAAGCCAAAGAGATAGCCTCCCTAATCCACCTGGCTAATGTGCATTTTGACACTCTAAGCCCTTTGCTAGAACCTTGGAAAGATAAAAATAATGCATTATTCTTGTTCAGGAATTAGTAGCCTATATATATTCTAGTATACATCTCCTAACGTCTAGCGTATGAAGTTTCTCTTCTTTAGCGTTAGAGGGGTTAGGGAGAAAGGAAGGTAGGACTATCTCTTGTGACCTGTGGAAGTGTGATGCTACTTTGGGCAAGTAAGCTGGGTCCGGCCTCAGGATCACCCTGTCATGTAAGAATTCTGTATAAGGCGGTAACCTGGAAAGAGCCTGAATATCCCCTATTCTACGTGCAGATGTTATTGCTATCAGAAACGCTGTCTTAAGGGATAATATCTTAATCGAGGCTGATTCCAAGGGTTCAAATGGGGCGCCTGTCATAGCTGAAAGGACCAGATTCAAATCCAACGGCATACTTCTATTTTTGTGTATGGGTCTAGACCTACCGGCTGCTCTAATAGATCTAGAAATCCAGTAGTTATTAGCGATATCACAGGAAAACAGGGCACCTAGAGCTGAGACCTGCACTTTTAGTGTGCTCGTGGCAAGACCTAATTCTAGACCTCTCTGAAGGAATTCTAGAATCTGTCGCACCGGTACCCCCTCTTCAAGACTAAATTCAGAAGAGGCTAGGAATCGCCTCCAAGTCCTAGCATAGATATTCGTTGTAATCTGCTTCCTACTCTTCAAGAGAGTGTCAATTAAATTCGGGGAGAAGCCTCTGTTAGTCAGCAACGACCTCTCAAACTCCACGCCGTCAAATGAAGCCCCTTCACTTGCGGGTGGTTGATCGGCCCCTGGCAGAGCAGATCCGGAAGGTCCGGAAGTACCCAGGGATCGCATATCGACATAGTCCTGAGCCATGCGAACCAGGCCCTCCTGGGCCAAAATGGGGCAATTAGTATGACCCTTGCTTGATCTTCTCTAATCTTCCTCACCACCAGAGGTAACAGGGCTAATGGTGGAAAAGCGTAGGCCAGGAAAAAGTCCCATTTTGTTAGGAAGGCATCCACTACCAGAGGATTCAAAGAAAAGAATTTCCTTACTTTTCTGTTCTTTCTGTGGGCAAAGAGGTCTACCTCCAGCTGGCCCCATTTGCGGACAATCTGATTGAAGATGTCCCTGTTCAGAGACCACTCTCCCTGCCTTAGAACGTTGCGACTTAGGAAGTCTGCTTTTATGTTGTCCTTTCCTCTGATATGGAGGGCTGTCAATGACTGAAAATTGTGTTTTGGCTGTCTGGAATAGGCGTACTGCTACCTGCATCAGGGCTTCGGACCGCTAGTAATAATAAATAATAATAATAATAATAATAAAAAAGGTTGGAAATAAATACAAATAGAATAAAAATATAGAAAAAAAAATTGAGAGTATAAATAAAATAAATAATAGGTAATAGTGGAAATTGAGAAATAAAATAGAAAATAAAAATAAAAAATAATTATATAAAATAAATGATAAAAAATTAATTCAAATGAGTACTGGTATAAAAAAATTAAAAGAGAGTGGGAATATCTAAATGTACTTACCCCCGAGAAGTCTGTGAGTATCAATGAGTCTGAAAAAGGTAAAAGAATGGTTAGATGGAGGAATCTGTAAATTAATTCTCACCAAAAGAAGACTACAGTTACATGGATGAATTTCAAGTGCATAGGGCTCACTAGACTATATACAGTCAAATGGATTAATCATACATTTTTCACAATAAAAGGAAAGCAAAAACAAAAACAGTTACACAGGGAAGACCCCGTATACCATAGTGCTGTAGTTAGTGGACTAAAACGTCCAACTCTCTGTTTAGGCCTTTGGGTGATAATGTCTGTAAGGTATGCATCCAGAAATATTCCCTCTCCTTCAGTAGTCTGATGTGATTTCCACCATTTCTGGGTCTGGCAACCTGGAATCTTAGTTGTAATACTGTGTGATTGATAGATAGGAAATGATGGGGTAGTGGAAGCCAAACCTTCTTCACCTGATGGTGGATTTATGGCTAGCTATCCTGTCCCTTACATGCTTGGTTGTTTCAAGTACATATAAAAGTTCGCAAGGGTATTTAATCACGTAAATTGTAAAATTTGTGTCACAGGTGTAAAAGCCTCTAATGGGGTATCGTTTGTCTTTGTGCAGATGGGTGACATCAGATGGAATGTGCCCATCCTTTTGGTCCTAAGGAAGCTTTGTGTGGATTGTTTAGATAGACTCCCAATATCGGCTCTAATTGGATGGTCCCTAATGTTTCAAGGTCTTCTAGTGGACATTAATGCTGGGGTTTTAAATGCCTACAAATTGCTGATATGCCTTATTTAGGAGTGGCCAATGTTTCCTAATAGTGTTTTTCCTAATAAATTTTGGAAACTATGGGATTGTGTGTGCATTTAGGGAACACGCTCTGGTTTAGATGTAGGTGAGAGTGATGATGTCCTCATCTTTTCTCCTGTCAGGATTTGTGATGGATAGTTCCTATTGGAGAATTTTTGGGACATTTTATCAAGATGGGTGGGAAGTAGTCCTTTGTCTTAGACTATTCTGGAGATGGTTACAGCATTATAGTGACTGGCAGGCAATCTGCACATGTTTATTGGTTGTGTAACAGGCGCCAAATATGCAGGTTGAAGATTCCAGCTTCAAATCACCGGTTAACGCTGATTGCCGAGCATATCCGAGCACCCAGATACTTGAGTGATATCTGAATATCACTGAGCTTGTTCGCTCATACCTACTGACTTCTATTGTGATTAACTAATTCTGAACACAACCACATCTCTGATTATAGGAGGCTGTTTACACTTATACAACCACATTATTTTTGTTTTGTTATTATTCTTCATGGTATGTTTTCATTACCTGACAAAAAACCTGCCATTTTAATGTGTATACTTTTTATATATGTATATTGTAAATATGTGTGAACCCCAATATTGATCAAATTCTAGTCTTATGGACCATTTGCAATAGCTGACGTTGGCTGTTAAATAATCACCAACTGGCTATATGGAAGCTGTTTGGCTGTCATTTACTTTCCTGTTTAGACCAGGCAATGAACATTCATTGCACACAGAATGATGTGCGTATAGAATATCATATCATTAGCGACACTTGTTTACACAGAACAATATGCTGCTGATAATGAATTTAATACCTTCTAAAAAGCATTTTGCTTGTTCTTCGGGTGCTGGCCTGTTTAGACTGGCCAATAGTAGGAAACAGCATTCCTACAAAATACGTATTTCCAAAATTTGAACCCATCTAAATGGACCTTTACTCTCAGGTGATCTGAACATTACATGCTGATATCCTGAAGGTAAATTAGTCCATTATGTGCACAATTGCAGATTGCCTTGTGGAAGCAAGGACAATATAGCTACAGCATTAATTTTCTGGTTTTTTTTTAAGTATCCCAAGAAAAACCTGCATGCAGCTTCTGAGCACAGCAAAGCATGATGATTTTTTAATAGGAATCAAACAGCTAACGGCGAGTCTGTTAGATCAGTGCAAAAGAAAACAATCTCAAAATTTTAATTAACTGTATTTTAATAGCTTTAATTATAATTGAATAATTTAAATACCATGGGAAACAGTTAAATCTCTTCAAAGCCTTTTTATTTACATTTTAAATGCTAGTAATAAAGCAAGAATGAGTTCAGGTTCTGTCATGGAAAAAAGAGAAAGCAATGATGAGTTAGTGACTTAGTTAGATCGAAAATCTGCAGTATACTTTATAATTGCTGACACCAGACTGCTGATAATAGAAGTAGAGTGTTTAGTTCAACACATAATGGGTAAACAATCAATATGAACCAATCATTTAAAATTCAAATGTGCCAGGTCCTATAATTTTATTTTAAAAATTGATTTGCATCTAATCATAAGTATTGCAAAGCTTTGGCATGAAAAAATGTGGATAACACATTGCGCTTTACTGGGGCTGTATTAACCCCCTTTCAAGCTCTTTATAGCAAATACAACCATGACCTCAATATATAAGCCTACAAGTAAAAGGATGATAACCAATGTTAACTCACAAGATGTTTAAAGAGAACTTTTCAGCATGATTGTGTAATATAAAGCAAATACATGACTGTAATGGTGCTGTAATACTGATTACATTTGTACCTTGGGTGAAGAAATCCTCTTTGTTGTTCTTCTTTAATCACCATTGGAAGTTTTATGTTAAATAAATTTTGGTGCACAGAGGCTGGACTATACTCTGGGTCTTTTCCTCCCTGTCTGTGATTCCTCGGCCCCTCTTGCCGACTTCAGTCTGTGATTCCCCGTCCCCTCTGCCTGCCTCCAGTCTATGAATGAGAGGTCACTACCGATATTTCAAACAGAGGAAGCAGGCCATTCATATACTGGAGGCAGTTGGAGGGTCGCGGAATCACAGACAGAGAGGAGAAGATCCCATGTACAGTACGGCCCCTGTGCACCAAAATCTAATTAGCAGAAAATCTAATTAACTTAGATCTCATCTCCCGAGATCTTGGTGCCGAGTTCTTCATCTGCGCATGCCCAGGTAGCCATTTTCCCGGAGTCCACCGCACAGTAAACCATGTAAGTGCGGGGCCTCTGGGCTTTCACAAAATGTCGGCAGAGCCTCCGCACCACCGAACACCCACAGTGCTGCACATCGGAACACCCCCTCATCCCAGCCTGCGGCCTGCAGCAACGCTCCACTCTTGCCTCCTCTAGCAGCAACCCTGGGACCATGCTCCACTGTGGCCGGTAAGGTATATTCCCATTATAAGACGCACCCCCATTTTCCCCAAAAATATTGGGGGAAAAAAGTGCGTCTTACAATCCAAAACATACGGTAAGTGCAAGACCTATCAAAAATTGAAAGGAGGAATTGCAATACACCCTGAAATACAGGAAGACCTCAGATATCATATACATTTAGAAGGAGTGGGACTTCTGTGGCCAACAACAAGGAGTCCCGGATTTGAGGCCACTACTCAGGGTACAACTGGCACAATAGGCCTTTGACTCGATTTTGCTCCAGCTAAGGTGGGCGCCAGTTCCTTCTGGTGCCCTGGCTCTGGGCATCAGGCAGCCACGAGGCTTGAAATAGATAGAAGCGGGGGTTTCAAAACTTTTTTTTTATCTCACTGAAGACCTTTGTCAATAAAAATTTATGAACCATAAAACTTCTCCAACCTATCCTGGTGAAAGAGCACCACAAGTCTTTTCTCCATTTATTCACATAAGAGACAAAAAAGGTGCATTTAGGCCTTTCGCCCATAGCACGAATGCATCTTTACTTTTATTTTAGAAAAAGTTAAGGCAAATCTGAGGCTCGCAAACCGCAATCACTGCTCCCTCTCTGCCTACAGTGCCTTGCGAAAGTATTCCCTGGAACTTTTCAACCTCTTCCCATGTATCATGCTTCAAACATAAAGATACCAAATGTAAATTTTTGGAGAAGAATCAACAACAAATGGAACACAATTCTGAAGTTGAACGAAATTTATTGGTTATTTTAAATTTTTGTGGAAATACAAAAACTGAAAAGTGGGGCGTGCAATATTATTCGGCCCCTTAATACTCAGTCCTCTGTCCCAGGGAAGCTGCCTTACTGGGATCAATGTCCTTGTGACAAGGGCACTCCCGACAGTACAGACCCTCAGAAGGACGGTAGCTCCCAGTAACGCAGTGCCACACTGACTCTGTACCTACAAGTGGCCTCTGCCCGTGCTCTTCAGGAAGTCCACTCCTTGGACCTTCCAACACAGGCCTTCAGGTCCATGGCCTCACCATGTGCTCCAGGAATCCGATCCCAATCCCAGGAGCTTCCAACACAGGCTATCCAAGACCTTACACACTGACCATTCAGGTCCATACACTCCGCTCATGTGACCCAAACCATGATCACATTAAGTAGCTTAACCACCCCCACAAGTGGGCGGTGTATGTGTGGTTAGTCAGTCCCGCCCAGCTCTCCGACTAACCCTGTAAGCCCCCCCTTACAAAATAAACAAGCACTCATGGAACTACAAGTCCCAGCAAAACAACATAACTTCGGGCTTACAGCACAGAGGACATTCTCTGTCTTTGCGACACATACCGGCCATTCACGATCATGCTGGTCACTGTCTCACCATACAGAGCCCCCTAGCTTTAACAGGGGTCACTGCCTCACAGGTTACATATTTTATTAAAAAAAAACATCATACAATTTGCAGTTGGGAGCACAGCACCCATCCTCCTTCCTCCCACAATGGTGAGTCCCTGGAGACAAGTGTTCCCATACTCGGACACTCCGAGGAGCTCTACACGTTTCTATTTAATGATTCTGGCCTCTCGCCTTGCATGTTTCAACAGGATTATTAGGAGATTTTGTGTAGTAATGCCCCAATATTTGAGCAGCCATGGTCAGAAGAAGATAAAGGTGGGGAACAGCCATTAGTGTCTCAAGAGGTAGATGATGATAATACTCAGTTGCCAACAAGTGTTATTGTTAGGTCAGCAAGTCAGGAGGACCTGAGTGCAGAAGTGGAAGACAAGATGATAAAGTCACTGACCCAAACTGGGAAGATGCCATACAGAGCAAGGACAGCAGCTCAGAGGGGTAGGGATCTGCAACATCGCAACATGCAGGCAGAAGCAGTGGGTGGCCAGAGGGAGAAGTTGGGCAACTATTCCCCAGAGCAACTGTAAGGTTCAGCAGGTACGTGGGATGAAGTGACAAGGAGGAGACAGATCAAGAGTTAACCGGGGTTTATTACAGGGATACTCCATGCAGGGAGATAATAACAAGGAATGGAGGACAGGATTTGAACAAAGAACAAGTGTTCAATAAACCGATACACTTATCAGTCAGATGGTTCCAGGAGATGGAGGTGTGGAGGTCCTGCGATGGTGCCGTAGGTGACGCGTGAAGACTCTGGTCTGGTCCTGGAAGAATGTGAGGCACTGGCTCCTGACAGCCATGACATATCTTGGTGCTCCTGAGCATGGTATGATGGTCCCAGAGCGAAGTCTCAGTGGAGAAGGAATAGGAGACCCCTGGAAGGGTCATGAAGCCCGAGAACCCGGGGGTGTGCTAGCCGACTCCGAGTCTGCTTCCCGGTCAGGCCCACAGCGAGCACCGCCAGCAGTCAGCGGAACGGTATGGAATGTCTCTCCAGTCTCAGGGGTTGGAGCGGTAACGGTCCCACACTGTAAACAGTCTGTCTGCGTGTCTGTAGAGAGTCGGCAGTGCGGCCTGACTTTCTGGAGACGTGCTGAGAGCAAGTCAAATTTCTCCTGCTGGGCGCCCTGTCTTCCCACCGAAAGCCCTGCTTTCCCGCACTCCGCTCTTTTTATCAAGAACCCTCCACCGCAGTCAGGTGCAAAGGTCGGTCCAGGTCAGAAAGTTTTTCCTCCGGCAACAATGGTGACAGCCTCAACAGTTCTGGCCCTGATACGAGAGGAGCACCATGGGCCCGATCCATCTCCCTACACAACCACATGTGGCAAGTTCCCAAGCCAAAGGTTAGGTGTTCCCCAGTCTTGCACATTTTTAAAGAAGGTGTGAACAATAAAAGAATGGTTATTTGCAACCTTTGCCATACCAAGATGAGCAGGGGTCAGATCACTACCAGTCTGAGCAACACCAGCATGCTCAGGCAAATGTCATCAAAGCACTCGACTATGTGGGCAAAACATCTGTGTACACAATAAGTGTCTGCAGGTGACATCACTGTCTCTTCCCTGTGTTAAGTGCTTGCTAATCCCCTGTTCAGGACACTGGCACTAGAGATGAGCAAATATTTCAATGTTCAGTTTGGAATACGTTTGCCGAATTTGCAATATTCGCCGATTAATTTGTTGAATATTCGCCAAACATAGCCGAATGTCATTCATCTCAATGGAATGCAAAAACTAACGCATGTACAACACCATAGAATGGCCTCAAATGCTGCCAAAACACATCAAATGTGTCACGATCCATTTTTGGATTTGTGGCAGCTTTGGTTCCACTCAAAACTATTTTCCTTTCAGACCAGCGGGGGGTTATTTTCAGTTTTTCCCCGCTGGCAAGCTGGTGTAATTGCAGTGCTGGTGGTCAGCTGATGTGGGTGGTGATCACTCCCAACATCCTTTAAAAGTTCACCTGATGCATCAGCTGACTGTTGGTGATACAGGTCCTTTCTGGAAACTAGCCTAGCAGGAGCAGCTCTCTGATGTCAGCCATGTCTGGTGTTTAGAGTCCAGTTGCTGTTGTTATTCTGCTGCGTGGTGCTTTGCAGCAGAGAAAGCTAAGTTATTATTTCCCTATTGGTATTGGGTTTCTCATTCACACACATTGTGTTATTCTGTTAATTTGCTTTGTGGTGCAGTTTACTTTATTCCCTGTCATTCTATTCCTGTGGTTTCCACTACTGTTCACCTCCTGCGGTGGGGGTTGGGGTTTTAGCTTAGGGCTAAACAGGAGATAGGGACAGGTCGATGACTTGGGCCTCCCTATCATCAAGGGTACCCCCAAGTTAAGGAAAGACAGGGCTCCCCCTAGTCTGAGGGGCAGTTCAGGGGCCCAGGTTCCTCATTTCCTGTTTTCCCATTGCTCCCTATGTCATTATCACCAACCATCACATTTTTTTCCGGTGAGCCATTGCCCAAATACAGGCCTTTGCTCAACTGATCCAGACCCTCACTGATGAGCTTAAGGAGCTGCGGGGTCAGGTGTCGCAACAGCTTCAGCAGTTGATGGAGATCTGGGCCTCTGCTCAGTTGCAGGCTCAACCGGAACCCAAAATATCTCTCCCTGACCGTTTCTCTGGAGGGAGAGATAAGTTTGTTGTGCTCAAAGAAGCCTGCAAGTTGTATTTTAGGCTTTGCTCTTGTTCATCAAGGAGTGAGGAACAGCATGTGGGAATCATAGTCTCCCATCTTAAAGGTGATCCCCAATCCTGGTCCTTCTCCCTGCCGACCGGTTCACCATCTTTACGGTCGGTGGACGAGTTTTTTGCGGCATTGGCTCTGGTGTATGGGGATCCTGATGGCGTCTCCCTGGCTGAGTCGGGGTATGTAAACGTTTGAGCACAACTGTATTTACTGGTGTGTGTGGATACTTACTGTGTGGGGTATTTTTACGGTGGGGGGTGTATTTACTGTGTGGGGCAGGTATTTACTGTATGTATGTGGGGAGTATTTACTTATTTACTGTGTGGTGTATTTACTGTGGGAGGTGTATTTACTGTGTGTATATTCGCTGTGTCAGAGGTGTATTTACTGTATGAGTATTTGCTGTTTGTCACAATACCTTGATAATGCCAGTCAGCAGCATTTAAACTGTGATTAACAAATGGAAAATCAGGGGCTCTGTAAAAACAAAACCACGATCAGGTAGACCAACAAAAATTTTGTCCACAGCTGCCAGGAAAATTGTTCAGGATGCAAAGAAACACCCACAGCTGGCTCAGAGAGCTGCCGACTTCAGGCCAGGGGCGGCAGAATGCAGCTGCTGTGGGAGACACTTCAGACACCACATGAGGTGGCCCGACTGCGATTCCCCCGTCTGCTGCGCCCCTGGCACATGCTCCGACTGCCCCCCTAGATACACCTTTGCTGCATGCACCACCAGGAAGAAACTAAAAGTCGACAGCACCCTCGTCATGTGACCGGCGACATCAGGGTACATGTCATGGGACCCAATGCCATGGAAATATAAGACACAGGAGCCAGTTGACAGCAAGGACACAATGAGCGCATGCACGCGTGTCCGATCAGATCGTTTGAGAATGAAAAAAGGATGGCTACTAAAATATGAATAGAGAGGGAAGTAGATAGCAGCGCTGGAGTGGATAGTCATCCATTGTGATGGTAAAAGTGCTGTGCGACGTACAAGTATATATAATTGTGCTCGTACAGTCCCATGAAAGCGGGACCCAAAGCCCACACTGTGCATAATCTACAGTCTGAATCCATAGATGAATTTTTACATGCATACAGACAGGATGGGGATATATATATAAAATAAGGGGCGCGTGTTAGTGAAGAGATGTTAGTGTGTATAGCAACCAGGAAAATATTTGCATAAATGTATCAGATTGTATAAAAGTGAAAACAATGTGTATGTCAAAAATGTTATGCATATATATCTCTACTAGAGATGAGCAAATATTTCAATATTCGATTTGGATTACATTCGCTGAATTTGCAATATTCGTTGAATATTCGCCATACATTACCGAATGCCATTATAGTCAATGGGAGGCAAAAGCAAACGCATGCAAAACACCTTAGAACGCCCCAAATGCTGCCAAAACACATCAAATGAGGGACAGACACCAGGAAAGTGGCCTCAATACACCCACAGTACAGATTTTAATATTGCACTGTAGCAATCAGCCAGGCACGAGGTATCGGGGTCTGGGACAGCATTTACAGCTTTCAATTGAACGTCACAGTAAGGCGAGGTGGGTGAGGGATCGGTGTAGGGCCCCTTTGCTGGAAGCCCTGATACCACATGCAACACCTCTACCTGCTTTCATGCTGAGCCACACTCAGGTGGCACAAAGTTTTGTAGACTACCATTGTCAGAAAAATTTAAGGATAGTAACATGGGTAGTTGAGTATAAAAAAGTGGAGGCATGACGGTGTAAGGATTCCGGATTTTCCTTTGAGCCTGTTCACCCTTATCCAAGATGGAGTCTTGAATCTCACCCTGTCATGGAACTTCCTGTCTGTCCTGTTATTTAAGTTTGGGTTGTGTGTTCCTCCTTGCCTGAGTATTTTGTGCTGTTGGCTCCTGAGCTTCTGCCTGTTGCTGGTGAACTACCTGCTACTGCTGCTCATTAGTCTGTGGTCTGCCTTCACCTCATTCAGCTGCCTTCCATCTTCTGTGTGCTCCTGATCCTGACTGGGGTTGCCTATTGACCGGAATACTTGGGTGCTGCCTCTCACCTCTGAAACTGCTGTGGTCAGTAAGAAGTGTTACCTTCCTCATATCTTCTGGACTGTGTCTGTTGGGCTGTGGTGCGGGACTTGAGTTGGACTTGTCAGCCTTAAAGGTGCCTTTAGAGATCTTCCCCTGTCTACTTCATCTACGTATTACTGTACTTCTACAAACAAGTGCCGTATGCACATGTGATCAAGTTATTGCTGGACTACCTCATTTAGGTACTGTGTGCATTACCACTACCCCCTTGCTGGATAACCACGTTTAAGTACTGTGTGCATTCCCACTAATATCCTTACTGGACTTCCTCTTTAAGTTTCTCGCGCACTCCTGCGTTATATCCTTGTTGGACTGATTTGTATCAGCAGTCGCATCCTGCTCGCATGCCCTGCACCAAAGTAACATGTACCCCAATAAAACTTAGAACAGACGTCCTGGATGGCCACATGAAACCAAAGTTCCCATTTTTTTCATTTGGTACTGCTATTCTGTTTGCTTATGCATTGAATGCAATGCCTGCCCTGCACCAAAGTAACGCGCAACAAAATAACCCTTTCAACAGACATACTTGAGGTCCTCATGACAAAAATGTTCCCATTAGAAGACAGTGTGTCTCCCATAGTATTAGCCTATGCATTAAGTGCAAGGCCTGCCCTACACCAAAGTAACACACACCCAATAACCTTTTGAACCAACGTACTGGATGGCCAACTGAAAGCATTATTCCTATTAATTTGATACTCCCATATTTTTTTGCCAAGCAGTGAATTGTTGAGCCTGAAGAATCTGCATTGGAGAATGTCAGTGTTAAGGATAAAGACCCTGCAGTGGAGAATGTCAGTGTTGAGTCTGGAAAACCTGCAGTGGATAATTTGAGTCTTGATACTGAAGAACCTGCAGTAGATAATTGCAGTGTTGAGGCTAAAGACCCTGCAGTGGACCATTGCAGTGTTCAGGCTGAAGAACCTTTATGGTAGTATTGCAGTGTTGAGCAAGGACACTCGACAGTGGAGCATTTCAGTGTTAAGCTAAAAGAACCTGCCTTGGACAATTGCATTGTTGAGGCTAAAGATCCTGCAGTGGAGCATTGCAGTGTTGAGGCTGAAGAACCTTTATGGTAGCACTGCAGTGTTGAGGAAGAACACCCGGCAGTGGAGCATTTCAGTGTTGAGCCTGAAAAACCTGCAGTGGAGAATTGCAATGTTGAGGCTGAAGAACCTGCATTGGTGAATTGCAGTGGTGAGGCTGAAGACCGAGCATTGTAGCATTGCAGTGTTGAAGATGAACAACCAACAAAGTTCACATTATTAGGAAGTGGGTCTCCCATACTGTTTGCCTATTCAGTGAATGCAAGGCCTGCCCCAAATTTTGACACACCCAAATACCACAGACGTTGAGGAAGTCCTCCTAAAAATCTGTTTCCATTACAAAGGAGCATGTCTCCTATACTTGTAATTGCCATACACTAAGTGTATGGGCTGACAAACAATTCCCCCTGGGGGGTACAATTCAACATACTGTTTCAACATTTTTGTTACAGACATCCTAAACACCCTTCAAAAAATTACATGGCTGTTGCATCACGGAACATGTTCACCCTGGTGATCTAGTGGTGGTGTCTGAAGAGACGTGGAGGATGGCCTCCAAAAAAGCTCTTCCCAGTTTAAAGGAGTGGGTCTCCTATACTTGTAATCCCCATACACTAGGTGTATGGGCTGACAAACAATTCCCCTGAGGTGTACACATCAACCGACTGTGTAAATATTTTTTGTTACGGACACCCTAAACACTAGAGTTGAGCGATACTTTCCGATATCCAAAAGTATCGGAATCGGAATGGTATCGCCGATACCCAAAAAATATCGGCAATACCCGATACCGATACTGGAAATCCAATGTAAGTCTATGGGAACAAAATATCGGAATTAAAAAAACCCCATTCTTGCCTTGTTGGTAGTGTTGAGCGATACGATACTGCAAATATCGGGTATCGGCCGATATTGGCTGTATCGGAATTCCGATCCCGAGTTCCGATATTTTCGTCATATCGGATACCGGAATCGTAATTCTCACTGTCACTGTCAGTGTCCGTCGGTCGGTTCTGTCAGGAGTCAGCGGCACTTACCCGGCAGAAGATCTCCGGCAGTCACATCCCGGGCTGCTTAATGGCCGCCATCCTCTTCTCCCCGGCGGTCACATGCAGTATCTCGCGATAACTGCAGTGACTGCTGGGTAATCGCGGCCGTAAAGCAGTCCGATGACATCACCGCCGGGAAGCTGGTAAGCAGCTGTGCTGCGCCGGGATGACAGGCTCTGCCTGTCATTCCGATGTAGCAGAGCTGGATCGTCGTGGGACAATCGTTACTATGGACTGCGTCGGACAGGTGGTATACTGTTGGTTTGTTTTTTTCCTTTTTTTACAGGAGATCGATGGCGTCGCAGGAATGAGAGAGTAATAAAAAAAATGAAAACTGTGTTGTCTCTTTTATTTCATTAAAATACTTTTTTCTTGCTGTGTCTTTTTTTTAAACATTTAATAACTTTGGGATTAATAATGGATCGGTGTCTTATTGACACCTCTCCATTATTAACCGGGCTTATTGTCACCGTGCAATCAACGGTGACATTAACCCCTTATTACCCCGCTTGCCACCGCTACAGGGCAAGTGGGAAGAGCCGGGTAAAGTGCCACAATTGGCACATCTTTTGATGCGCCAAATGTGGGGCTGCTGTAGCCTGGTATTATCAGGCTGTTGAGGGCCAAAATCCATGGGCCTTGACAGTCTTTTAATACCAGGCCGCAGCAGTCTGCATTTTACTTGGCTGGTTAACAAAAATAGGGGGGATCCCCACGCCGTTTTTTTTCGAGGGGATTCCCTATTTTTGTTAACCAGCCAAGCTAAGCAGACTGCTGTGGCCTGGTATTATCAGGCTTGCAAGGTCCATGGATATTGGATCCTTACCAGCCTGAAAAACCAGGTCTCAGCGGTCTGCTTCATCTGGCTGGTTAACAAAAATAGGGGGGACCCCACGCTAATTTTTTTTGAGGGGATCCCTATTTTTCTTAATCAGCCAAGATATGCAGACTGCTGTGGCCTGGTATTATCAGGCTGGCAAGGTCCATGGATCTTGGCTCCTTAACAGCCTGAAAATCCAGGCCTCAGCGGTCTGCTTCATCTGGCTGGTTAACAAAAATAGGGGGGACCCCACGCCATTTTTTTTTTGAGGGGAATCCCCTATTTTTGTTAATCAGCCAAGATATGCAGACTGCTGTGGCCTGGTATTATCAGGCTGGCAAGGTCCATGGATCTTGGCTCCTTAACAGCCTGAAAATCCAGGCCTCAGCGGTCTGCTTCATCTGGCTGGTTAACAAAAATAGGGGGGACCCCACGCCATTTTTTTTTCGAAGGGAACCCCTATTTTTGTTAATCAGTTCCCTCTGACGTCACTGATGGTGTCCCTGGCTGACCTGAAGTGAAAGTGGAAAGCAATCAATTAAGCTTTCCACTTCCTCTCCTGTCAGCCAGGACACACCCGACATGAAATGACACTTGGTGTACATAGGGTTAACCATGTCTTTTCATGTCCTTTGCTATCTGATTTGCACAAACAATTAAATCAGTCTATGTGTGCAAAATTTCACACCTGTAGGGGTTAATTAAAGGTGTAAATTCGTAGCAAAAAAGTCCGTTTTTTTTTACAACGAATTTACACCTTTAATTAACCCCTACAGGTGTGAAATTTTGCAAACATAGACTGATTTAATTGTTTGTGCAAATCAGATAGCAAACGACATGAAAAGACATGGTTAACCCTATGTACACCAAGTGTCATTTCATGTCGGGTGCTTCTGTCTTTTCACTGAAGCCGGCTTTACCCGGCAATTGAATCAGAGGATATTTTACTATGTAGAAGTGTATAAACTATACATATATGTATATATATATGTCACAATGACATGTATATATATATATATGTATTCTATGTGTGTATATTTAGTGTTTACAAGGAAAGAATGGGTTTTTTTTAGTTCCGATATTTTGTTCCCATAGACTTACATGGGACTTCCAGTATCGGTATCGGGTATCGCCGATATTTTAATGGTATCGGCGATACCATTCCGATTCCGATACTTAGGGATATCGGAAAGTATCGCTCAACACTACTTGTTGGTTAATTGTACATGAAGGAAAACAACAAAGAGTAATGTACAATGTATTGGGGAAGGTTGAGGAGACATTAAAGGCATAGATGTTTAACCCAATCAAATGGAATAGCATAAATATTTTTTTTTTTAAAGATGTTCGGATTGACGAAGAAATTGACAATGTTGTTAACGTTTTTTCTATTTTGGCAAATATGTATATTTCACAACTTCCATGCTCTTCACCTTTTTAACTTTTGACACACTTTCTCCTTCATAATCTTCAGCAGCATCATCTTTTTCATCAAATTATTCTTCATCTTCACCTTCTTTATCTTCTTCTTAAACTTCTTGCTATTCATCTTTTTGTTAACATTACTCATATTCTTCTTATTAAACTATTATTCTTATTCATATTGTACTTCATCTTCTTCATCATATTCTTATTTGTGACAGAGAATCCTATACTTGTAATCTGTCAAAGTATGAATTTTTCATCCTTCCGTTCTTGCTGTCACAAAAGATTTAAATTACAACAGTATTTGTCCGTGTTCAGTTTAGCCTGCAGCAGCAGGCATTTTCCAGGAGCACCACGAGGAGGAACGGACTCACCCCCATACACTGCTTAGTCTTCTTCTGCTTATAATTTAGAGCATATATTTTGCTCTTCATTTTGGTCTTATACTTCATGTTCTTCTGCTTTTTGATCTTCTGCTTATTGTTCTTAAGTCTCTTGTTCTGTATCTTGTAGTTTGTCTTAACCTTCTTAGTCCTGTTTGGTAATCTTTTATTTCTTCTTTGTGATGGTGTTTAGGCTGGTTGGCTTGATGCTCGTCGTCCTTGTGGTCGTCATCTTCTTCGGGGTGGTCATCAGGGTCGTCGTCTTAATTGTTGGAGATCCAGAGTGATTACCCAAAAAAGCATTGAAAAAATCTTCAATTTGTAAATGTAGCAGAAGGTACAAGAGTCAATGCAAGTAACAAGGACCAGCTGACTGTGCTGGAACCCGGAGGGGCAGCAGAAGGAAAAGAGCCAATGGCACAACCGAGGACCAGCTGACATTACTGGGACACGGTTACTAAGCAGGAGGTACCTGTGCTCCAAAGCACTACCAAGGACCAGCAGACGTTGCTGGAACTCGGATACCGAGATGGAGGCACCTAGGCCAAAGGCACTGCGGAGAACCAGCTGACGGTACTGGAACCCGGACGGGTAGCAGAAGGTACAAGAGCCAATGCAAGTAACGAGGACCAGCTGACTGTGCTGGAACCCGGAGGGGCAGCAGAAGGAAAAGAGCCAATGGCACAACCGAGGACCAGCTGACGTTACTGGGACACGGTTACTAAGCAGGAGGTACCTGTGCTCCAAAGCACTACCAAGGACCAGCAGACGTTGCTGGAACTCGGATACCGAGATGGAGGCACCTAGGCCAAAGGCACTTCGGAGAACCAGCTGACGGTACTGGAACCCGGACGGGTAGCAGAAGGTACAAGAGCCAATGCAAGTAACGAGGACCAGCTGACTGTGCTGGAACCCGGAGGGGCAGCAGAAGGAAAGAGCCAATGGCACAACCGAGGACCAGCTGACGTTACTGGGACACGATTACTAAGCAGGAGGTACCTGTGCTCCAAAGCACTACCAAGGACCAGCAGACGTTGCTGGAACTCGGATACCGAGAGGGAGGCACCTAGGCCAAAGGCACTGCGGAGAACCAGCTGACGGTACTGGAACCCGGACGGGTAGCAGAAGGTACCCATGGAAATTTAAGTTGACAGGCCGCGAGCCGGCCGCAGTTACCGAATCCCACAGTACTACAGTGGGTGATTGTCCTATTGTCACAACGGAAACAGCCTTTATTTGCATATCCCGCAGCACACATAGGAAGCACCTAAACTCCAAGCACCATAGAGTCGGCTAACCCGACCGCAACACGACAGGACAACTTATTGGAGGCTAAGTGACGTTTACACTGACAGGAA